>CM061914.1:167183357-167451699 GCA_031002005.1 Vandiemenella viatica | reverse complement strand
ATGTGCTGGAAAGAAGAACATGATCATGACCACAAGCTGGCACCCAAATTCATGCATAAGGGACTGGGAAGATTTCCTTTCGTTGATGAAAGGGTCAGGGATTGGAATAAATTACCAAGGAAAGTAATGAATGGGGCTACCAAAAACGCTGAACGAAGTTAAATTAAAAATTCGTAAAGAGAAAAAAGTAGGTTGGTAGCGAAATTAGACACAACAAAATTACCAAAAATGAATTAGGATAATATGAATAAATGAATAAAATGAAATATACTGAAAATACGTATGGAAGTAAATTGATACTCGAGTTTGCGCTCCATCGTAATTAAATTAATTTAATAGAATCACTTGTGCAAGGTATTATTTAGACTTCAAACTGCGCTATATTGTGCTATCCGTATTTCATATTTTGCTCACTATTTTTTGTCACTGTTCGCTGAATGAGTGTTTTATGTATGGTATGTGTCTGTAATCTTATATATCGTCAAATAAAAGCAATTCGATTAATGAAGTGAACGAGCATTTCAGTTCTTTAAACTGTCGAAAAATTACTACGAAAATTATAGTTTGACTAGTAAAAATGTTTCGTAAAGCGGTGGGAAATGTTGATAACGTGAGTTTTATTCGAAATATATTGCTAAGACTTCCATGAGTAAAACTACTGGGTACAGCACAACTATATATAAGTAAACAAGGACGCATATTATTTCCTTTTGGTTTTAATATTATATGAACACAAAAAAAATGGTCACTCCTCCTATCCAGGAATTTATTCTAGTCTTATTGTCATTTTTTATATTAACATTGTTTTAATTTTCACGTTTGAGCTTATTTACAATTGCAATACTTCGTTTCCAAAAACTTGGTGGGCTCAAATCTAATCTAATGTAACATAAATTATAGTCTGAAAAAGACATAACTTTACAGCAAGCAACCAAAATATAGGCCCCACATCGAAAATTTGATAATTTGGTAAATTTGAAACGTCGTTGAACCTGATTGTTATTACTAACTATATCTTTTTTGTGAACCTGTTAAAATAAATAAAGTAATTTAAAATCTATTTTGTGTCAGTAATGTAAACATATCTTAGATTCATTTAAATATTTACTCGAGGCTATAGTTATTTCCAGAAAATTCAGGCTACTTTTGATACTTAAAAACTTATCTTTTTTGTTAATGTTTTGGTCAGATTTTTTAATTGTAATTTTAATCTATCTCCAGGCAATATAACGTGAGGATACATATACCTCAAAGTTCTAAATCAGACCCTAAGCAATCAATCCATCAAAATCCGTTATTTTTGTGTGATGAAGTAACAATACAATAGAGAATAACAAATATAAAATTCTTTAAACATAAAATTAAAAGAAAATAAATTCGGTTTCAGAGAATTCCAAACTGTAACTAATTTTTCTTTAAAAATAATCACAGTCCCTTCACAGTTTCATGATAATGGTATATATATGCCACATAAAGCATTTGAAAGATAAAAAAATACTTTTTTATTTTATTTATTTATCAATCTTGTTTCATGGATCCCTGCTGAGGAAAGACCTCTGGGATGTGAAACATGTCATGGTTAATACACATACATACAATGTGAGTCATAATCTTAGTAAAAACAAGTATATGTTGCAAAGACAAATAAAGAGAATAACAATAAACATTAATTTTTACAACTGAATTTTGCAAAAGGTCGTATTGAATACAATTAACGAATTTGTTTCAAATTCTTGAATGGAGTAGAAGGCGTTACCATTAAGATAATCCTCAGTTTTGCTTTAAATATATCTTTATTATCTGCAGACTGTTTTATACTCTTGGGAAGTTTATTAAACAGATGTATACCAGAATAATTAACTCCTCTTTGTACTAATGACAGAGATGTTTGTGTTTTGTGCAAGTTATTTCTGTTTCTTGTATTGAGATTGTGTACCTGTGAATTAGAAGTAAACAGGTTACAATGATCTATGACAAAGCACATGAGAGAATATATATACTGAGAAGTCATTGTAAGAATATTGAGTTTTTTTACAAAGTTGTCTGCAAGAAGTTCTTGGTTGTACCCTACACAACATCCTAATAGCTCAATTTCTGTGCTATGAAAACATTTTTACTTTGTGAAGAGTTTCCCCAAAAGATTATGCCATATGACATCACTGAATGAAAATACGAGGAGTACACCTGTTTCGCTAATTCTAGATCTGCTGTTAGAGAAAGTGTTCGTATTGCAAAGGTGGCACTACTTAACTTCTTCAGTAGAGAAGTGATATGTTCATGCCAACAGAGTTTCTCATCTATTTTAATACCAAGGAATTTTATACTCTTTGTTTCTAAGGTTGTGTTATTTTTATAGCTTACTTGTAAATCTGGCTGTGCATAATTTTTTGTTTTAAACCTAATATACTATCATATGCTAGTTTTCACACTGATGGTGACGAAACACAAGGCTAAATGTAGAACTGGACATTCGTAGACGGTAATTAATGTTTTGAAACTGGAGATAAATTAGTTTAATTTGCTAGTGTCACCTTATTGTAGATAGTTTTGGAGGCGTCGCAGTATTTTGGTTGCAGCATGATCTTTGCTCGTGAGTGCGTACGCCGGTGGCGCATTCTGGCGGCCAAGCCCGTCTTTCCAGCCGACACGTTCTCGTGCCGTAGACCGGACTTACGCACACACGCAAGCAAGGTTCCAACACAACTTCTCCTGGCAGCAGTTACAAGATTCCTATAACTTGGATCACCAAGTAGGGCGACCTTACCGTCTCCCTTCACCCTAGATAACTGATCCTTTTAGTTAATTAAATTCGTATGTATGTAATGGCTTTATTGAAATTGTGAAAGAATATCTGAATAAAATGTGGAGATATACCAGTATTCTGATATATTGCTTTGTGCTCCAACACTGGAAGCAGTATTTTGATTCATTTCATTGGTTTTTTTTTAAAAATGTAATTGTGATGGTGCACAACACAAATCTCTGCGGTAATTTCCCTATCCATTGCAGGATTTTTTTTCCCTGTATTCTTTTGCTGTTTTTGGTAAATTGTTTGGCATTTGCCTCTGTAAAATATTGTTATTACTGACTCCCTTCGTACAAAAGAAAATTTAATCACTCCCTTATGCATGAAATCAATAGCCAGTTTGTAATCATGGTCATCTCTTTTCTTTCCTGTTACTACAAATTCCTCTGCAAACAATCATCCATGCATCATAGCCATTATATGTCTTACACACTCTTTTCTCCCCCCGATTTTGTTATGACTGCAAGCCCATATCGTTTTTTATATATCAGTTACTAATTATGTTCTGCGGTAGGTAAACATGGGATGAAAATAAATGGAAAGAAGAGGCATCTTATTAGATACACAAGTAAAAACCAAAGGTTTATTATGATTATAAGGTGGGCAAAGAATTGCTTATTGAAAACTTGAAGTGTAAAGATCTTGGTATTACATTTGATAACAAGCTTAACTGGGCATATCACATTGTACAGGTAGTAGGAAAAGGTTTCAAAATTCTGCATTTGTTGGAGAGAGTGATGAGGAATTGTACGAGAGAAGTAAAGAAATTGGGTTACAAAACTTTGGTCAGACCATTGCTCGAATATGGTAGTGTAGTATGGGACCCACATTTTGAGTATCAAATACAGGAGTTTGAGAGGGTGTAAAATAGGGCTGCTAGATTTGTTTCCGGAAATTATCACATAACGCAATCAGTAACAGATGTGATAAAAGAGCTGGAATGGGATTCATTGCAAGACAGAAGGCGGGTGAAGAGGGTCATGGGAGTGTACAGGACGTATACTGGTGATGTGGCATTGAAAGATATTGGTGTAAAAATTGAAAGTATTGCATGGAAGGGAAAAGATGACCATGATCACAAGCTGGCACTCGATTTCAGGCACAAGGATGTAGGAAGATTCTCTTTTTTAGGTAACGGTGTCAGGGATTGGAATAAGTTACCAAGAGAAATGATGAATAATTTGCCAAAAAACGTTGAAAGAATTTAAAGTTAAAATTTGTAAAAGGTAAATGTAGGTGGATGCAGAAAATGGGGAAGACAGGTGTTTAGGGAAATTGCCACTGTAGCATGTGCTCCATTGCAATTTAATTTAATCCCACAAACAGCTTATTGTGGAGAGGGTAATATTAAAAATCATCAAACTGTTCCTATTACTGCTTAAAACCATTACAATAAATTATGAACAGAATTAATAAGATTTAGATTGTTATAAAGTAATCAGATAACGAAGTGTTTTTGATTATCAAATATTGTTAATATTATGCAAAAGTCGTAATGCATCCACACTCCAAGTCCATTGGCGGTCACTTATATGGAAATGGTAAATGTTGTCAAGTGATCCGTATCTTCGTCAGCTTTGTAAAAGAAGTACGAGTCATAGTAGATTTTTAATAAATGTGAAATTAATCGGCTTGTTTATTGTAGTAGACGCAATGTACACAGCAGCAAAGACAAATGCCTGTAATGGAAACATGCTTTGGAGAAAAAGCAGAGATGTGTGGTTACGAACCTGAAAACCACTAATGTAAATAATTCGTCGCTGATAATGCCTTGACAAGAGGCGAAACGCGTACTGCAATAAAGCTACAAAAACAGGTGCATTAGCGTTATCATTTAATTTACTGAGCAACAACAACACTGCATTTAATCGGCTAGTTGTTTATTTGTGGGAGCACATTTTCAATTGGTATATTTGCAGTAACAGGGTGCTTAACTTCGGTGGAAATGAAAACCACCTGCCGAACACAAACTAACTAATTAAATCAAGGACGCAACTCCAACACCTGCTCCAGAACAAATTGGTAAGATCTTTCTTTTATGATGACTGATTTTATTTGTACTGTAAGGTAATTTCTTACACTTTTTAATACAACAAGAATTTGTTCTCCTAAATATTAATTCTACTACATATTTGGTAAATAGTATCTTGAGATATCAAAATTAAATTAAGCTTTCTTCGTCCATCTACAACAGTTCCGAAATACTGTAACCATTATGTTAACTTCAACCTCGTCTCTGACAGCAAAGTAGCTGACCTGTACAACGATCTTTCAAAAACGGGAGTTATATCTAGCAAACGGATCACAGAGGGAAATGGAAAAATAAATAACACATGGTTAGAAAATGTCGGCGAGTACATTTGTATTGGCCAGCTTTCAAGTATGAAAGCAGATAAAGGACCAGAAATACTTTTTCGCATCAAGGCAGGATTTCTGAAAGCATTCTATGGTCCTCAAATTAAATTTTAAAACATTGCAAATAACTCCTTTCTTTTAAGGAAATACTTTGGAAGATCTTATTATATGATTACATGAACGCATTACTCGCACATGTCGTTCGATTTAGTAAAAAAAAAAAAAAAAACACACACAAATTAAAGTTAAACGAGAGAAAATGTTTGATAACAAAACCGTTTTATTTTCACTATGGAAATTATTTTTATAATTCTTAATATTTGTTAGTAGATCTCATATTCCTTTTGTTTAAACAAAATAATGACTATTTAATTTTGTATGGTATGAGAAATTATTTAATTACTACAGAGTTTTTCGTCGATGGTTCCGTACCAAGTATTTGAGGAAGTAAGATGGATAACCGACGAATATTACTGGAACACCGTTCTCCCCCTTTTTCATCCCGATGACCAAAAAATTGACAAAAATAATAGTGTGGGCCACTAACTTAAGTGGGTCTAATTTTTTACCTATGTGTATTTTGTCAACATCTCGGACATATTGTGTTACACCATTACAACGTAATAAATTTAAAAGCATGTTCTGAATTCCTAAGAAAACGCAGCTACGAAAGTGGAAGTGAATTATTTAAATTACATATTGACCAGTGTCTTAAAATTTAATAACTAAATGAATAATAATGTTACTGCAGGGTAGCTGTTACACATCACCGCCCTACGTGCACAATATAAAATAAAAGAAACGAGACCTGAGAGCTTTTATTGTTGTTTAATTCACCGCTCTCATGTTCCCAACCCTACCACAAACCAGAGCCCTACACACCTACTACTTGACCCTCAGAAGACGGTCATTAACGCAATCCCTAAACGAACGGCGCTCTTTTGGAAGCCGGCTGGAAACGTTGTTACTGAATAGGGGAACAATGCTGTCCTCTCCTCATAGCCAAGAAATGGCAGATTTGTGCCCGCACATTGAAATTTGTATGACTATTATGCTTATCTATAAATATAAAGATGAATGTATGTATGTATGTTTTGTTTGTTTGTTTGTTTGTTTGTTTGTTTGTTTGTTTCTTCTTCACAAAAATCCAGTTTTCATCCTACCGGTATGTCGATGAAACTTTGCACACTTATCCTTTGAAACAAGGAGAAAAATACTGTCTACATTTGGTTGAAAAATTATCTGTATAAATAATTATATTGTCTTATAATTTCGAAATACTACTGAATGGCGATAGACAGACGCGTTGGATATGGACGTCTCTATACTGCTTTTTCAGTGTATCGTTCAGACAGCTCAGTGGTTAAAGCGCTTGCTTACAAATGTTTGGTTCGTGGTCTCCGGTTCAAATATCCGTGGAGGCTAAGATTTTTAAAAATTGTTTTTGATCGTAAGAGTCACGCCTGGGCCGTAGGTTATTCGGATTGAATGTTAAACTGTAGATATCACAAAGTTAGGCAAATCGTAGGTAGTCTTGCAATGCTGTACACTTTTTTACGTTATAATGGTTCCTCAGGGGTTGTTCGCAGTCAGAGAGAGAGAGAGAGAAATAGTGAACCGCAGTAATAATACTATAAATACAGAAGTAAGTCTCTGTCTTTTTGTTACGTTTTGACGACCAAATGACTATATCGATGTTGATGGAATTTGACAAGAAAATCTGTATGAAGGGCACAGGACATTTTCTCCCGTCTGTTTAATAGTTGTAGTCACGAAATTTTGAGACCTTATCGAATGGTGAGAGAAATATGTTGGAAACTGATTCTCTTCAAGATACTGGTTCGACGGTAGAATGATATAGTGTAAGCTTTTCTGTCAGATTATACCAACTGGGTGTTGTTTGGGACCAATCCTTCGTTACAAACAACTTTCTATATTCAATTCTGGCAAAAAAATTCTTAATCCACGCGTACGAAGTCGCGGGTACGAGCTAGTACCTCATATTTGCTTATTTAAAGTTTTAGTATTCTGCCTGTGGATCGTAAACCACAGGTAGAAAAACTGTACTGGAATTTTCTAAAACCTAAAATGTTTGTATCCGGTGTTTCGGGAAGGTTTTTGAAGTGAAAACTTCTATAGGCGCATTGGGCGATATGTGAGATCGCGTCATCGACATGCTATAACGTGTTGCTCGTATTATATGCGTTTTGGACGCTTTTTGGATGGGCAAAATCTTATGAGTTCGCAGTGAAAGTAGACTATAGATCATACTTGTATTTAATATATAAAAATGTTTGCTTGTTGCTTTTTTCGTCTTCTATGCGTTACTACACCGTTTATCCCATTGCGATGAAACTTTTGTGACTTATTGTGTGCCTACCTGGGAAGCTTTCTGGCCAAAAATTAAAAAAAACCTTCTTCCCAATATTTTCAAATGATCTTTATGCAAACCCACAGTTTTGATCAGATTTTGATAGTATTTTAGTACACGTATACTATTGTTTCTTTAAAAAAAAAAAAAAAAAAAAAAAAGGCGATTTGGTAGCTCAGAGGTTAAGCCGCTTACTTTAGACAAAAAAATCCGTTCGCCGGTTCAATTCCCGTGGTGAGCAGGAATTTTTGCGAGTTGTATTTGGTTACATGAGCTACGCCGGGACGGGACGTTCTGTGGTTTTGATTCGACGTTAAACTGTAGGTCCTTAAGGAAAGGAATTGTCGTTCCTGCCTCTGAGACAGTAGCTTGGTGCATCTCCTTCGGGAAGAATCGACCAACCTTCGTTTTTTTTTCAGTTCAATGTGATCATTATGACTCATCCAGTGTACATTTTCTCTAGTGAATTGTTGTTACTTAGTTTCGACACCACGGTACACACAAGCACACACTACTTAATCACCCGTGCCCTAGGCCGGAATCGAACCGGCGACCGTCGGTACGTGGAGCCAGTACTCTAACCCCTACCCTACCGAGGTCGACGTACCTCCGTGTTGTGGACTAAGTTAGATTTTTTAAGTTAAAATTTCATTAGGCGCGTTGGGCTATTTTGGATGTGTACACAGTATATCTGTAGCTTTAAATATGACGGGTTGCGCCCGTTATTTCATAGTTTTAAGTTTTCACATCTGTTGGCAGTCCCCAATGGCTGCCAATCTTTTTTTTTTTTTTGGTCACGTATTTAATACTTATCTACCTCCACGTCATTACTGCCGGGAGAGGAAGGAGGTTAGAAATGAAAAGGAATTCGGTCATGACCTTTTGAAGTAACCATCCCGGCATTCACCCGCAGTGATTTCGGGAAACCATGGAAAACTGGATACCCTAGTCCCCAATCCCATCTCTAATGACCTCGACGTCGACAAAGGCATAAAGCCGGAAGAAAAGTACTGTTGCTATAACATATTTTTGTTTGTTGAACCATAATTTTTTGTTTTACTATGCCTCGTATAGCTCGCCACGAATGAATGTGGTGAACGCTGTTCTTCTATCCGACCATCACATTCCACGCCGACGATATATCTGAGTTACTAACCTGAAAATCTGGTAACCTCCTAAAATAAAAGCGAACCGAATGTATTCGGGAAGCCATTATGCAAATCCGCCCTTGTTCCCATTCGATGCATATTTTGTACAAAATGCAGAAGAACGTTTGTGGACGTTTCGGTAATAGCCAATTTGTGCTCATCAGAACGCCTCCGCGTGACTTGGCTCCTGGGACGAATGGGCTTACCGCATCACACACGGGTAAGGACCCGTACGACCGGGTGGGTTTAGTACAACTGGAACTTCACTTAGGTTAGTGGATCATCGAAAATAGACATAACAGATCAACATATTTTTAGAGTAATAATAATAAAACAAGCAGGATTCAGACCAAACAGGTCGTGCCCCGAACCAATTTTCAACCTCAAAACCATAATCAAAATGCGAGCCCTCAGACAAAAACTCCCTAGTATGCAAATTTGTGGATTTCAAAAAGGCATATGACTCAATAGACAGGCCTTCACTATTCCAAATTTTAGAAGAAAGGGGATTAGATCCAAAAACACCAGAACTCATAAAACAAACACTAATTGGCACTAAATCTAAAGTAAAATTCATGGGAGAAACTTCAAAACCCTTTGACATTCAAACTGGTGTCGTTCTAGACAAGATTAGGGAAGAATGGGAGAAAGAACTCAAGAAATGTATTGGAAACTAATTCCATTTGGCTTTCCCAAAAACAACCTCTATATACCATACCTCGATTTTGCGGATGATTTGGCGATACTAGCAGAAGATGAAGAGGACAGCTTGAGACACTCAAAGAAGTGCAAAAAAAGTTGGGTTACAAATCTCATTCTAAAAAACTGAATTCATATGTTCAAAGATAGAAATAACAAGTTTGAGAAGAAAATAGGGTAAAATCAACAGGGTCCGATAATTTGAATACCACGGAGAATTCATCGAACCGACAGGCCTTGAGAAAATCTCGCAGCAAAATCGCCTCCAAAAAGTAAAAAAAAAAGCGTTAGGATTAGTGGAAAATCTCTGCAACAAAAAATCCATGTCAAGACAGACCAAAATTCGGCACTACAACACAGTCATAAAACCAACAGTCCTCTATGCAAGTGAAACATTAACACTTAAAAGAAAACAGGACCCTGAATAAATTAAAAAAGTAGTTAAAAAAATCATTAGAAAAATTCTAGGAGCAAGACTCACTAAAAATGGTTACAGACTACAATCAATCAAAACAACAGAAAGTTTTCAAATATCGAAATTGATATCAAGAAAAGGCGAATGAAATTCTTTGGTCTCCTTAAGAGGCTACCAGAAATCGATTGAGAATAAAGATAATAGATTATGTAACTCCACTTAAAAATCCAACCCCTTGGCAGAATGAAATTCGGAAGGATCTTAAAAGTGCAAACATAGGAGCAACAGACATCTTAGAAAGAGACACCTTCAGACACAAAGTAGACAAATGTGAAGTTATTACTGAACAATCAAAACAAAGACAATACAGACCAAAATGGTCGGAAGAACGCAAACAAGCTTCCTCGGAAAGAATGAAAGCCTGCTGGAACAACAAGAAAAACTCAAAGAAAACTTGACTGGGTCTTTTGCTTAACGTCTTCCATTTATTGGAGAATTAGTCAATATTAATAATAACAAAAACAACAACAGTTGGCAGTGATTTGGAACTGCCGACAGAGGTGAAGACTTAAAACTATGAATATCATCCGCACAACACCTCATATTTATAGCTACAGATATACTAAATAATAATAATTCCGTGCGGTCGTAATAAGCTGGTGACAGGGTTCCTATTGGCTGCGCATTCCGTCCCTGTCTTAGCCGCTTTAACCTAACCCGGTAGTGCCACCAGGTACAGAAGATCTACAGTTTAACGTGGAATCCGAACCACGGAAGCGTTCTGGCGTTCTTCACATTACGCAGCTACATATGAATGAGGTGAAGGTCGGGTTAAGGGTCTATGAAGATCCCCGCCGAAACCGGTATTCGAACTGGGCACTTTCGTACCCCAGGCAAACACCTTAACCACTGAGACACCAGACCGCTACAGATACACTGTTAACAATAGCATGTCGGTGACGCAAGCACATAAGATTTTTACCCACGCAAAAATCGCCCAACGCACCTAAAGTAGTTTTCACATCGAAAACTAAAAATCTAACATCGTGCACAACCCAAATGTTGGTCGAACCTTTTCGAAGGAGACCTAGCAAGCTATTGTATCAGGGACAGGAAATACAATTCCTATCCGCAGGAGCCTATAAATTAACATGGAATCAGAACCACGGAACATCTCGGCGTAGCTCATATAATCAAACACAACTCCAAAAAATTCTGAAATATAGTGTGCTAAGTACTATCAAAATCCGATTGAAAAGTGAGTATGTCTAAACAACGTTGATAGAAATTAAGGTGAGGGGGGGAAGGAGGAGAGGGTATAGGTTTTTTGTAAATCAAACGTTAACAATATTTTTTTTTTACCGATCGTGGTGGTGTAACGGTTAGCGTTCAGGCCTCGCTTTCGGGAGGACGGCTGTTCGAATCCCCGTCCGGGCATCCAGACTTGGGTTTTCCATGGTTTCCCAAATCACTCCAGGAAAATGCCGAGATGCTTCCTTCAAAGGCCATGGCCGAATTCCTTCCCATACCTTGCCCCCCATCCTTTCTCCGTCTCTAAAGACCTCGCTGTTAAGAGACGTTAAGCAGTTAAAAAAAAAGAAAAAAAAACAATATTTTTCTATTTGTTTTAAAGTATGCGAAAGTGTGTGTATGCAAAGTTCCATCAAAATTGAATAAAAACTGTGTGTTCCCAAAAAAACGTCAAACGCGCATGTTATACTCCCAAAACGTCTTAGCGAGTCATAACGGATTTTCCCGCATCCTGCAGACCTCTTATAGAAGTTTTCACTTAAAAAAAGTCTCAGAGTTTAAAAAAAGATGAAAAACTAAAATATCGATGAAGCTATTAAACTCTTTGCAATTTCACTAAGTATATGCTTCCCTCTACTTAAGTAAAGTATATCGACTTTGACAGTCGACCCCTCAAACCGTAGACCATTGGATGCGAATGGGGTGGGAGGATCGGAGAAGAAACCTAAAGAGAAACCTTAAATATCGTCATCTGTATGCGAGTCGCTTAACTTATGTTATCTGTGACAGGTGTAGTTTTGTTTGTGAAGTATGTAGTTTATGAGACGGAAATTGGGAACCTACACAGCATTCGTCTAGGTGATTGCGGAGATCCGTCGAAAACCCGTAATCAGGACACCCCTACTCCCCGGGGACAAGCGACATTGGAATTCCCCACGACCATTTTTCACTGTGCCCGGGCGTTCAAACATATTTATTAACCGGAAAAGTAACGCAAGTAAGTTTCCATACTGTTACTTTACACTTTTTTTCCATTTATGACTTTGCACCTCGTCGACGTCGAGGTCATTAGAGGCGGGATGTGACTAGGGAGAAGGAACGGGAAGGAATTCGGCCATGGTCAGTGCGCTTCGTTTTAGACATGTTCTCGCCCAATTTTGCTCTATTTGAAGGAACTCTATCTGTCTGAATACTAATCTTCTGTGTGAACATGGCAACGAATTGCTACTAACAGCTAATATATCATAGTTTTCAAATTCAGTTTAGTAACTGCACAAATTTAAGAAATATTCATCTAAAATATTAACAACTCAGATAAACTGCAGGTATTATCATTTAGCTTCGATGTGGTTTCCATCGGTGATGCGGCAGATAACCCAGCGAAAATTAACTTATCGCCTAATTTGATCCAGTATATTTTCTGCAGCTGCGAAGTTTTTCGATTCCTGAGATCAGTGAGTTTTGCAGTTAAGGGTGGAACATAACACTCCTGCTATATGAAACCCCATGAAAACAATGACTGGGTAAATTATGGGGAGCTATGTAACCATAAAGCTGGCATAGCAAGCACTGTACATGCTCTGCGAAACGGATCTCTAGTTCATCTTCATAGTAATCGGGAATAAAGAAATTTTCAAGCATGCCATAAACCAAAACACAGCGAGCATGTTCCATACTTGTGAAAGAAGTTACTTTAACTGGACAGTCCACCAACACTACTGGTGGCTCAGTTCCGTTCTACTTCACTACAGGAGTACAAAGTGGTACTTCAACCAAATCTGCAAATTTTAAGTTGAAAAGTACTATCTGAAACAACCTGTACTTCCCTATTACTCAAAGTAAGTCTGTTGTGTAGATATTCTGTAAAGATAGCTCAATATGACTGTAGCGAAGAATTTGCAACCAAATATTTTGTTGTTAACTTTCCTGTAATCTTCGTAGATGCTGTAAAGACGACCAGCTTGCTTCAGGAGTAGGATCGGTTCTGATATGAAATTCGTCTGCCACTTAAATTTTCGCAATCTGAACTTGGTTCTTAGGACGAATAAAGAGCGAAGTAAACACTGGAAAGTCCGCAATCTTGAGCCTACGACATACGTGGTACACAACAACAGATTAGTACAAAGCTTATTCGGTCATATCTATGCCTTCAGTTGAAGTGACATAACTGATTATAATTCAGAAAAATGTAGAAACAGTCAAATAAATGTTTATAGAAAGGAAGCACCTGCAGAAACCATTTCACTACATAAAGATGTACTTCAATGATTTATAAAACACTAAGAAGTTTAAAGTATTATGTCCAGCTTCACCAATACTTTACAAACATTGAAGTACAACGATTTCTAAATCTGCATTGTGATAAATTCATCTTTCGATACGCTACACAATTTTCTAATGAACTAAAGTATAATCGTTTCTGGCTTTCAGAGTTGATTAACATGTCCACCAACACGTTATGTATTATTCCGTAGTTATTTTGGCGCTTATCACCATGTCACAACACTGAATCGGTCAGGTAATGTTTAATTTCATTCCCTGACATTACAGAAAAAAGAACACAACTTACGTTTGTTGATACAGGCCGCTGACAGGTGTTAGATGCTTCACAGTTCTGAAAACAAGAGAACACTTTGTTAGAAAATCGTAACGCGAACGGAAGGATTTTTTTTTTTCATTATTTCATTTCTGCTAAGAACATGTAACCTCTTCGTACTGATAAAAGAAATTAGACTATTCGACGCCGGTAAATAAAAAAAAAAAACTGACAGTGGGGTTACAAATATTAGCGTCTATTAACAACTCATTAATAAACGACGCCTATCTATCAGCCGATGGCGCTGTGGTTCAGGGACACAGGTTCGAATCTTGTCAGGGAATACAGATTTCGGTTTTCTATAGTTATCCAAAATCAGTCCAAGCGAATGCAGGGATGGATCCTTCAAATAGCTATAGCCATATTCCTTCCCGTTCCGTGCCCCCAGACCTTTCCCGCTTCTACGAGCACGACGTCGAAGGGTCGTCAAGCCGCAGTAAAAAAGAAGATACCTTCCTTTACTGTGCTGCAAAGGCTGCTGAGCACCATGGCGGAATAACGAACGCTATTAGTTGCCAATGGTGGAAGAAATCATATGGAAATATATATATGGTGGATCCAAGTTTATATTTTGGATTGTGGAAAACAGGATGATTATGAAAATTTCTACCACGTGTGCTTGTGTAGAAAGTCTCATATTTACGGAGATATTGGAGTAATTTTCATTTGTTCAATTGTAAATTAAGGTGTAATAAAACATGTTTTCTGGCTATTAATTCATTTATCTATTGTTTTTTATAAGTAGCCACCAAGCCACTATGAACCGATACAATATGCTGCAAAATTTTAGAAAAATGAAAAAAAGTTAAATCAAAATTAGTATGTTATTTCACTTTATACTACCACAATTGTAAAGAAAACAAACTGACGAAATTTCAGAAGAAACATGAATGTTTCTGGCACGTATTTTACTTTTTATACTTTCTGAGAAATATTGGAATTAACCCAGAAAAAATGTGTGCAACATTTTATTTTTTCGTTGTTAATTTTCACATTTGGTCGATTTTGTAAAATATAGCATCTACTTATCACATTGTTCACGAAATATTAACAATAATTGTTGTAATTCATGATTAATTTACCACTAATTTCCAGCAGAAACAAGTTTAGAGAAATACAAAATAAATACGATTGGTGGTAAACTATGAAACTTTGCACATTAGCCTATGTGGTAAAGAAATATCTGAGAATCAGCCATTTTCTCAAAGCCTGAAATATATACTCAATTTTATGAATAATTGTAACGCCAATGCAATTGAAATTGTTGTTTTATTTTCCGAACGCGTTTCGCTTCATTTGCCAAGAATCTTCTGCGGTTCTGCCTGTGGGTATTTATACATATAATTACATTTGTTGTATTTTACAATTTAAACATGAAAATTGTGGGTTACAGATTTAAGCTTACTTACATTTTTCTTTGAAATATATACATCCATCCACCAAACACCTTGCGCATTAGTGTCTTTGGGGTATAGAGTAATTGCAGCACTAAGTGTGTCACTGTTAGTTTAAGATCCCTCTATAATAGGTGACTCTTAAAATTTCCAATTTCGCAGAAATTGGTAAACATGGTTAAAATAGAACAAAGGTACGAATTGGAATCCATCTTTTATTTTCTTATAACAGAAATAAAAAAAAGATGACAGAAACTGATATTACTGAGGTACTGAAATAAAAGCAAGAATAAAACACATAAGGAGGACGCATTATAGCAGCTGTGACCAGAAAATTTGCATTACAGAGTTGTATCGTTTTCAGATATCATTTCGTAATGGCTTCCCACTAGTCTCATTGTATGTGGTTCACGCATAAATTACAATTAAAACGGGAAAGTACCGAACAGCCACAGAATGATCTGGCAGGAGATCCAGCTGGTAGGTCAATAAGAATCGAAGATAGATGTCAAGTAGAATCAGTTTATTAGGTAGACAGATAAAAAAAATGAAGCTTTTTAGATTATAGGATGGGGAAGAAAATTATTGTTTAAGACCTTGGGTGAAAATATCTCGGCATAACATTTCGTAGTAAACTCAACCAGGCAAGGTACATTGGCTAAGTGGCAGGGAGATATTTCGAAATATTTCATCTATTGGGGAGGATTTTATTTTTTTATAATGGCTTTACGCCTAGTTGACGTCGAGGTCATTGGAGACAGGTGAGGGTTGGGAACAAGAAACGGGAAAGAATTCGTACACGGCCTTTTGAAAAAACAATCACTGCGTCCACCTGGACTGACTTAGGGAAAATATGGAAAACCAAAATTCGACTGGTTGGGTATCTGAACCCACGTTCTCGCGAATGACAGGCGCGAGAGTTACTGCTCACCCATCAGACTGGATCTATTGGGGAGAGAGATGAAGTGGTGTAACAACGAAGTGACGGAATTGGGATACAAAATCATGATCTGACTACTGCTCGAGTATGGTGGTATGGGACCCACATTATGCGTTTCAAATACACGGTTTGGATGGCATGTAGAGGTGGGCATCCTCATTTGTTTGTTGAAATCACGGCATAACATAATCAGTAAATGATATGATAAAGAAAATTGATTGAGAGTCATTGGAGGACAGGAGACGGAGAAGAAGAGTACTGGGAGTGTATAAAGCGTATATTGATGATGGATATTTTTAGAATGATTGTGAATAGTACGTGGAAGCAAAGGGATAGCCACGACCAGAAACTGTTTTCAAGAGCGAGGGAATGCGAGATTTACTTCTCTAGGTAAGGATGTGAGCGACTGCAACAAATCACCAAATGAAACGTTAAACAATTTACCAGAATCACTGAAGACATTAAAATTTGTGATGGGAAAAAGAACGTGTTGGTGATACTGCAGTAGAAGAATTACAGATTAAATTTAAAAAAAAAAAACGAACGCTTTTGATACATTCTTCTGTCAGAATTTACAATGAGTGAAGGAAGGTACGGTTGTCCTCCCAATTTGTGGGGGGTATATGCGGGTATTCCATCGAGGAGAGTACGTAGTTTCAAAGAGAACCGCTTTGATGTGAGGGATACTTTTTTAATGATCGTTCACGCACGTCAGTTAACTATCCAGGAACTTTATTGGAAGGTTTTTTCCACAACTATTTCACTACCACAATCTCTCGCTCTAAAATTTCATCCTTTCCATTGTCTATCCCAGGGATTCCCAAACTATTTTATTTCCCGGCGCAGTTTCAACATTAATATTTTGTCACGGCGCCCTTGTCGAAATATGTGTGAAATGGCACTAAAAAGGCACGGAAATTAAAACAACTTTCTACAAAAGAATTTTATAATATAATCTACAGAATAATACGGAAATATAAAAGGTGAAAACATTCAATGATAACTTGGTCAATGCGACATTTGAGCTTGCTGATATCCACATTTTTATCAAGTCGATATTGCTACTATTATTTCTTGCTCTACAGTGGTTTTTTTTAGATAAATTTACTCGCTACTACAGCTACAGCTAAAAATCCGATTTCGCGTAAATATAGTGTTGCAAAAAGAATGAGAATTATTAAACCTTTGAACATAGAGTTGGATATTCATTTTTGTCCGTTATCAAAAACTTCAATAAGTCAGAACGAACAAATTTTGTTTAAAGACAACTGTCGCAATAGAGTTCAATGATATTTTCTTCTTCTTGTGAAGAAAAATCTGGTGTGGGTTGAGCATGGGAAGGCTCTTTTATACACGCAAATTTTTAGACTTTATCTTCCGCAAAGTATTTTGCGAACCATTCAGTCAGCTTTGAAAGGTGTTCTGTGAAAAGGGACAACTTTTGTAAGACAACCATGGCATCAGACTTTTTTTTTTTTTTTTTTTTTTTTTTTTTTACACCTCGTCGACTGCTAAGGTCATTAGAGGCGGGATGGGATTGCGGACGAGGACAGGAAGGAATTCGACCATAGCCTTTCTGAAGGAAGCATCCCGGCATTCGCCTGGAGTGATTTGGGGAAACAATGGAAAACCCAAATCTGGATGTCCGGACGGGGATTCGAACCCGCGTCCTCCCGAATGCGAGGCCAGAACGCTAACCGTTATACCACCACGCTGGGTACGATCGCATTAGTGACCGCGTATGCTTGCAATTCAGGTAAATAATCATGAGTACTATACTCATTAATTTTTCTTTTCCGCAACAGCTTTTTCCAAAACGCCCCATTCTCCAAAGGTTTCAAGATGTGCATGTTATTGCCCTGCAGAGGCATATTCAAAGCATTTAGTTTGTGAAATATATAGCACAAATATGCAAGTTTCAGAAAAAAGTTTGGTTTGGCGAAATAGGAGCTTCAGTTTGCATGATATTCCTCTTCGGAAAAGTGTGAATTTCAAGACATAACTTGAATGCACGGGATAAGACGTTTCCATTTGAAAGCCATCGTATTCTAGAAAGGCCGTGTGTTCAACCCCCATGTCGATACATAATTATTGGAACAATCTGGCATTCAGCGGCCTGGTTTTTGTGTAGTTCACTACGTCAATGAGACGTTCTAATACCAAGTTCAGAACACATCGAGATTCATGCAGGTCCTTCTCTACGGATGGTGCCTTGCGGCGCACCTGCTTAGTTCTCACCAATCTGGCGCGGCGCACACTTTGGGAACCCCTGGTCTATCCAACAATCTCTAAGGAAACACCTTCGAGAAGGATTTGCTGGATGACTTATTTAACTCTAGATCACCAGATGACGCAGCATTGATTATCAGTGTTAGATAATGCAGATAGTTCTGTCATCGAATAAAACACACCATCAAGTTGTGTATCAACAATGGAGCCCGTTGACGAGTGGTGGAGGACCGCGAGCAGATGCGTTCCATTACGCCGGTAATGTGGCAACCGTGTGGCGGAGGGTCTGCTGGCCATGTACAGTGGATGGTCGCTGCCGGCGATGACCATCGACAGCGCTATCACCATACAAACAGCCGCTGCTCGGCCATTGGTCGCGGCCGCCGTAACCGAAACCTAGCCTCAGCACCGGACCCGCCTCGAATGATTGGACGGGGAGGAAGGGAGTGCCCCGCGGACGTAAGGGCACGCAAAGGGCATCGCCACCCAACAAGTGTCTGACCAGGGGCTCGGCTTCTGGAACCACTCGTTGCGACGTGGTAACTCCCCGATCATGATACATTCGACACCACTAGTAACCAAAATGGGAAGCCACATACTTTCATCTCTTCCATCAGCTTATCGAACTTGTTTACGGATTTCTCGCTGCAGTTTGAATCTTTGTGTTTTCCAGGTTGGTCGTATGGTCACAGTTCATCATATTTACCAGCTTTGAACACAACGGTGTGAATGATCGTAGATTAAACCATTTAAGGGGTCTTCATGCAGCAGTTTTGAAACAAAACTCACATTTTGTAACTTTTTTTTTTTTCTTTATGCCTGAAACGTGGTAAATAAAATTCAGTCATCCGAAAAAAAAGTTCCTAAGATCAGCAAAACGATATTCCTTGAATTGTAGAAGGAAGAATGAAGAAATAAGATAACAACTGAGTTTTTTTCTCTGACTGATAAAATTTACCAAAAAATGGGAAAATGGAAGGGCCGTATTCTAAGGATAGGTGTTAAGGACAGATTTCCGAAGTTTGCCCTGCAATACCATCGTACAGGAAGAAGGGGTTCTGGTAGATCCGTGAAGAGATGGTTGGAAAACTGAGGTTGTAACAAGGTTTGGCCTATCCATGAAGAGGAAGTAAGTAAGTACTGTAAGTAAGCTTTACGCGTCGTCGATATCGAGGTCATTAGAGACGGGAAATGACTGAGTGAAAGGAACGTGAATGAATTCGGCCATGGGGTGATTTCGGGAAACCATGGAAAACTGTAATCTGGATGCCCGGACGGGGATTCGAAGCCGTGTCCTCCGAATTGCGAGGACAGACCTTTACCGCTCACCCACCAAACTCGGTGCGATATTATTTCGGTTCTTCCCACACATGGCACAAATAATTTTGAGCAATCTCTTCTGCCAATAATATACTTAAACCCGTAAAAAATTATCTCAGAAGTGTTAATTTGACTCATCTTTTTGTGAATAAATACTGCTAATTATCATTGCTTTTCCTTGTTGTATTTTTGGATACCTTTCATTTTTATTTGCGTTTCAGAATTTATTGTTTTCTTTCACTTGAACGATGTTCTTGCATGACAAAGAAACAAGACGAGGGAAAGATATTCTTGTACGAGTCATTAAATCAGAAATCCTGGTGAAACCGCTTTTGTGAATATGGCACTTCCATGTCCACAATGGACTTTTTTGTAGATTATTTAAATCAGTTTATATAGTTGCCTGTATACATGTAAAACGGGCAAAGGGGTGTAAAGTATTAAACGCGATTGTAACCTGGTGCCACCACACTCGGTTTTAAACCTATTATGATACGTATGTGCCAGGAGCTGAATATTCACATCTTCTTGCCGATTCATTACATAAACTGCCTCTTCCCTTTAATTCCATTAGGTTCAAGATAAAGCCAAATCTCACGTTAAATCGATTCATTTGAAAGTTATTAAAGACACCACTTCAACACATACGAATACTCCATCATTGAACTGACCAATAGTATTATTCAAGTAAACAATTAGGTAATTTTGCGGCATTTTCTAATCAGTAAAAAAAAAAGAAAAAACAAAGAAATTAAAGACGAATTGTATCTGATGTGCATTAGTATTTTGTAAATAGTGTCCACACATTTAGCAAATATGCTGTGCTTCAGACGTGAGTACAGTTGTTTGTCAACATGCCATTTTTAATACCGCGGCTAATACCTATTTTTCGTATGTCAACACAATATAGTAAAAGTCACATTATTAGAGAGCGTTTAATAAAGAACATTTCCAGCGGAGACTTTTCAGAATGGTATTCAATATTTCATACTAACAGCACAAGCTAATCGGAACTACATTTAAGCTAAATTTGGTTCCGTGCCCCCTAATACACTCTGAGAGAGAGAGAGAGAGACATAAAAAAAGAACAAAAAACAAACAAACAAAAAAACAAACAAACAAACAAACAAACAAAAAACAACACGGTCCAAAATACAACAAAACCTATTCCGAAAACAATGTAACATTCCATTAATTTTTTTAAATAAGAGTCTTGCACGATTATTTTCTTTGCTGAGTGGAATGTGAATTAGACAAAAATAATACGCCGAAGAAATCGAAAAGGCCAATGAAAATTAAAAAAACCGACCGAGGACGATGGAATGCAACGTACGCGATAGCTGAAACATTCCCGATGCCGGTGCACGAGCTGTCAGCAAACGAAAATATGGCCGGAATGACACATGTGTGCGACAGGTATTAAGCGATTAGTGGCAGCGATTGAAAACGAGTATTAGACGCGACGCCAATACGAACATCGCGGCGCGCGGCTCTGTGTAAGCCGGCAACAAATTGTCTCTCAAACAAAGCCGGGCCCAGACAAGTGTATCAGACTATTTACACAGCCCGACTCTCCGCCGCACTAAATTATTCCCCGCTCAGATTCTTATCTGCGGTGCGCCGTCAGCACAGATTGTTATTTCTCGGATGTTAAAATGATATTTTCTAATTACCATTGACAGCTGTGGGAATGGGAATAACTCATTCGAGCGCGCTGCGCTTTTTATTGGGAGCGCCGTACAGAATACTTCGTGCTCCGCTGGTCTCTCTTCTTATGGAAGCTCGTCGTTTCACCGCTGGAGATTTCGTCCTTTGTTTTGTCTCGGTTTCGAAGAAGGTCGGACCGTCCCCTTAACATTACCGGGAACCAGAATCTACCAATTTCTGCTTGATTGTGTACTACGTTTTATTTTTGTTAATTTAATTTTAATCTGCTACATATTTTACAAGGGGCATGGCGTATCTACAGGATAATTCAGGTGGAATGACTGAGCGTGGTGGGTGAACGGTTAACGCTCTGGCCTCGCATTCGGGTGGACGCGGGTTCGAATCCCCGTCCTGGCATCCAGATTTGCGTTTTCCATGGTTTACCCAAATCACTCCAGGCAAATGCCGGGATGCTTCCTTAAAAAAGGTCATGGCCTAATTCCTTCCCGTTCCTTGTCCCAAGTCCCATACCGCCTCTAATGACCTTAGCCGTCGACGAGGCGCAAAGCAATGAGTAAAAGAATAAAAATAAAAAAGGAGGAATGGTAAATATTGAAGGAGATGGTAGTATCAACGATATTGACTAAAAACGTTCATATAAACATCTGTCCTATTTCTATTCGTTTTGAAGATACAAGTGCTGCAATGTTATGCATAAAATAAACCTCAGAAAATCATCAAGAGCACACAAATGACTTATTGAAGTACTTCATGCAAAAACACACGCATATTTAATAAAGTTTAAATTAAATGTTCGAAAACAACTATAGTCTCTTTTTTTCTGAGATGCGCGCGCATCGATACTGTACGTGTCGACTTCAAGCATCGATAAAGTGCTTCAATTCATGTATTGAAGTCGATGGTGGGAATTTCCAACATTCAGTTTAGACTGTTGTAAAATATGCGTTTGTTTATATAGGGGAAGCTCGGGTAGCCTTGGACGGCAGTTAGCTACGTGTATTTAAAGTTCTGACAAACCAAACACGCTGTGTCAGAAAATCTTTATTGTAATTATGCGCCCCAAAGTGTTAAAACAAATGCAACTGAGCTGCGGCTTAGTGAGTTCCACACTAGCGTGTGTTTTGTTCCTCGCAAAAGTTTTTCGTCGCTCCTGTCAAAATTCGTTGGGGATTATTGAATATGATGCGTAAAATAAACGCATAGAAACAGGTGATTGGAAAATCTAAAGGCGCGAGATTTTAACATCTTCACAGAGGCGACGACAAGTAAAAAAGTTAAGATACTAAAAAGGGCGAAACGAAAAAATAAAAAGGTAAAGACCCTATAAAGAGGTTGAATACAAACAAAAAGTTCAAAGTCTTTAGAAACCAAATCGAGTAAAACAGACCGAATGCATCGTACGTGGAGAAATTTTTGAAGAAGACTGGATTCAGTGCTATGTAGCAAAGACAAGGCCCATGAAGATTGTGTTTATACAGATTCTTCAGATATCCATGATTATCGTGATTTTTATAAGGTAAAAAACATTAGGCCACCATTTATTACTGTGTCCGGGGCTACCCGACAACTTTTGTGTTGCCAAAAAATTAAGGCGAAAGTGTTTTCAATTTAATTCGTTGAAAAAAAGTTATGATTACTAACTTATATTTAATATGACTACAGAAGTTCCCAGTTTAGTTTAAGAATAAAATAAAGAGAGAAAATGTATTTCTTTTATTTTAATTTGGAATTAATTGTAAGTGTCCTAGACTACCCGAACTTCCCCTATATATGTATATATTTCTTTGTCCGTGTATGTGTGTCACTGAACTCCTCCTAAACGGCTGTACTGATTTTTATGAAATTTTGTGAGTGTGATGCAGTTGATTCGAGAATGGTTTCGATTCACAATTCGATCCGGCTGGCACCCCCTCACCCCTTTTACAACCCTTAATTTCATACGAATCCAAATTTTTTGTCCGATTTCGATGGAACTTTTCGCACGTATACTTTAAAATAAACAGAAAAATACTGTCGTCATTTGGTTTTCAGAAACCCTACCCCTCTTCCCCTTTCCACCCCCTTATTTTTGTAAACGTTCTTTATACATACCCACAGATTTCATCCGAATTCAATTGTTCTTTGCACACATATACTTTGAAACAAACAGAAAAAATACTATACAACATTTTACGCTTTTAGCAGGCGTCATATTAATCAAATATTCCACTTACTTTTTTCGGGGATCGCACTGCACTCGTGGACATTCGCACGACAAGATCTCTGGAACAGTTGACACCTGCTGCCGGTAGCCAAAACAACTAGCTCAGCAACGGAGTTGTGTTAAAACCATCACAAGTGAAATTTCGATTCTGGAAACCCTGATGAAGGTTCCATGTTAGGCGCCGAAACGTCGGTACTAATCCATCAATCAAAGCAGTGCGATCCCCGAAAAAAGTAAGTGGAATGTTTGAGAAAAAAATACTGTCTAAATATTATTTTCAGAAACCCAACCCCTCCACTCTTTCCACCACATTAATTTTTGTCAATGTTCTTTACGGAAAAATACAGTTTCTATCTGATTTAGAAGGAACTTTGCACACGTATACTTTAAAGCAAACAAAAAACTTCTGTCTACATTTGGTTTACAAAAGTTGAACCCCTCTCCCTCTTTACTCCTGCCCATCTTAATTTCAAAAGTTCTTTATAGAACTCAGATTTTATCAGATTTCTGATGGAACACTGCACACGTATCTTTAAAACAAAGAGGAATGTATTGCCAACATTCGGTTAAAAAAAAAAAACACCCACTCTCACGCATCACCCTTCTTAGGAAAAAATTACACATGAAAGCATTCAGTTTTTCGTGATATCTTTCATTTATTCAGTACATGTAAATCTGTCTGTTTTGTATATGCATACCCAATTAAAAGCATTGCAACGCATACCAGGCAACCCTAGTATATATATATATAATTGTACCCGCGACTTGGTCGACACTGACTTTGAAATTTGTTCTGTTCTACACTATGAAGCTGAAAATAATACGAAGGCAGATCAGAAAGTAACGATCAATATTTTTTTTCTCCCCTGGTATTGCAACTGGAATGTTGAAATTTCTCGACGATATAGTTTGAAGTTTGCGCTGTAGAGGGTATTTTGTTTTCATGTGCAGCTCTAGCGAGAGAGGCGTGAACTATGGCGCGCATGTTACTGTCGTCCACGTGCGAAGAGCAGCGAAGTGTAGTTCGATATTTGTGGGCCACAGGGCATTCACCTAGTGACATTTACAGGGACATGCGTGTATGGGGACGAGTGTCTGGACCGTAGCAATGTCTCCAGGTGGTGTGCATTCTCCCAAGAGGGCCGCGTGAACCTTACCTCCGGGCGGCCGGTAACAGTCTCAACTCCGCAGAATGTCCGCGCCATTGAGGCAGCAATCTTGAAGGATCGGCGTGTGCACCTGCGAACCTTATCACAGGCGTTCAACATTTGCTATGGTGCAGTGTACGATATTGTTCATGACACGTTGAAATTCCGTAAAGTTATTGCTCGCTGGGTGCCTAAGAACCTGACAGACAACCAGAAGGGCCTGCAAATGATGACAAGCTTGGATCACTTAACGCGTTAAGGGGAAGGGTACGACTCTCTGAAAGGAATCATCACTGGTGATGAGTCGTGGGCGTACCACTACACACCCGAAACCAAGCAGGCCTCTATGGAGTGTAAACATGCTGGTTCCCCAGTACGAAAAAAATTCAAAGTTACTAAATCGGCTAAGAAAGTGCTTGTGACAGTGTTTTGGGACATGTTTGGTGGACTTTGCTGAACACAGAACCACTGTGAATGCTGCAGCCTACATGAAAACGTTGTTTAAGTTGCGTCGTGCCCTTCGTGACAAACGCCGCAACATCAATGCTAATGGTGTCTAACTTCTTCATGACAATGCACGTCCTCATGTTGCTACTCCTGTTCGTGAGAAACTCGCCACTTTTGAGTGGGAGGTGCTCCAGCACGCACCATACAGTCCGGACCTGGCACCGTCTGACTTTCATCCGTTGGTCCCATGAAGAAATTCCTGGCCGGCCAACATTTTGCAACAGATGCGGAAATGAAATCAGCAGTCCCAACAAACGGACTTCTACGAACAGGAAATATTGAAACTCGTACCACGATGGAAGAAATGTGTGGAGAAAATTGGTGACTATGTAGAAAAGTTGGTCAAAGATGTAAGTTAATTTGTGATATGTTTGCTTGTGGTACATATTAAACTTTTTGGGAAAAAAATTATTGTGCATTCCTTTCCGATCTGCCCTCGTACCATTGTTAAGTAAAATACGCATTACTGACGATAAAAATGGAAGGTACATATTTTATACACATACGAAACAAAACATTTGTTTCATGATAACAAATCAGTTTATTAGATAAACTTTGATGAACGCAGATAATACAATTGCTACTAAAAATAGTACAAAAATTATTATATGACCAACGATTTACCTTCCTTATATGATAATAGAACATCAGTTAAATATCTGAATTTTTAACAAGGTTGTGAGATTATATAAACAAGTTGCTTGTCTGTTTAAAATACCTCGACAGTATGCATACCAGAAACCAAATTCCGTCACGATACCGCAACAACCCTAGTAGGCTGGGCAAACAAGAAAAATATTGAACATATACGAAGCTCCACTTGAATTTTCCACAGTTTTGTCGCATAAAAAACAAAAAAAGGTCACCCATAAATCTCATAGAAGCAAATTATGTTTGAAAAACACTTATGCAATTGGTGAATTTTCAATCTGTTTACAGAGTCCAAAGAAGCCTATGATATACAGACAGTAACTAATTTAGACAACAAGTTTAATTTCTCGATGTGTATTTCTTTTTCACTTTTATATGATCTCATTTCCAGTCACCGGTAGAATAATTCGTTTAGCGGGGGGTATCTTGATAATGGAAGGGTTTGTTAGCGTTAGTTCAACCGTGTGTGACCAACATGAGCTAACATGAGCAAGTGGTCACACAACATGCGCGCTGGACGGACTGGTACCAGCAAGTAAAAAGTTGCCACTCTCTGCCCAGCAAGTGAGGCTATAACAAAATCCTCACCACACCACATGCCATTCCTTCATTGAAAATACAAGCGTAAATCCGTACTACATTGAAGTAATTAATCTAACAGCACATATGTTCTTTTTTAAGACATCTGGATCTTTCGGTTCGTCAACGGCGGTATTTTTAACAACCAATGAAAGGATTAGGGAGCATCTATGAACTACGTAGCTCCATTTTGGCCTCCAGTGTTAGGCAGTTTTTTTTTACATATGGCTTTATGCCTCGTCGACGTCGAGGTCATTAGAGGCGGGATGGGACTGGGAACAAGGAACCGGAAGGAATTCGGCCATGGCCTTTTTGAAGGAAGCATCCCGGAATTCGCCTGGAGTGATTTGGGGAAACCATGGCTAGGCAGTGATACTGAATCGCCATTCGTGGACAATGAATAAATCTACAAAACGAAAACCGATAACTGACCAAAGAACTATCGAAAGGATAGTGCTGGGTTTCAGTGCGAAGATTAAGAAGTGGGCAACAGACATATATCATTTGCAGAGGTTAAGGTAAATTGGAGCAACAGCAGTGGACCACCAATGATACTCTAAGAAAATGTGACTGATTGACTAAAATTATCTTTGAGGGATCTCCATAGACGAATAGCTAAACTTCTAGACCGTATTGTATTCGGATTTTATATCATTCAGCCAGTTACACAACATTTATACTGATTTCGCTTCAAATCTGTATCAGTTATGTGAGTGTACACATATCATTCCCCAGTTATTCGTATTCACAACAGTACGTTACAAGACAGAACAGACGTGACGCTAAATTACAAATCGAACCATTCGTGGTGAACACGCTCACCCCAAGGGCCAGAGGACCGCGATTATAGACTTAACTGGCAGATAATTGCCCAGGACCGTTCCACCTGAACAACAAGCCCAGTGTCTAACTCATCACTTCACTATTAATAAAAGGCTCTGACCATAGACAAGACGAAGACTACGTTTTTTGTTGGTCAAATGGTTCAGTGTGTTTTAAATTGCAAACCAACCACAAAGATGTGTGAATTTCGGTTAAATCTGTATATTAATTGCTTCTTATTTACAGGGTGTTTCAAAACTGACCGGTATACTTGAAAAATCAATAAAAACTAAACGGGCAGCGATACATATACACCGTTTGTTGCAATATGCTTGGGACAACAGTAAATTTTCAGGCAGACAAACTTTCGAAATTAGTTACAATTTTCAACAACAGATGGCGCTGCAGTCTGGAAAAGTCTAAAGTACGATTATTCTAAGGAATAAGCCATTTTTTCACAGCAAACTTGCAATCTGTGAACAGCACACGCTTACAGCAGAAAGACGACTTACAGAATGGCGAACTCACAGACTGCGTTTACTTCTATATCTTTCAAATCGCCTGCAGCGCCATCTGTTGTTGAAAATTGTAACTAATTTCGAAAGTTTGTCTGCCTGAAAATTTACTATTGTCCCAAGCATATTGCAACAGACGGTGTATTTCTATCGCTGCCCGTTTAGTTTTTATTGATTTTTCAAATATACCGGTCATTTTTAAACACCCGGTATATTTATTCAAAGTTTATGGTTTCTTATACTCACAGTCAATAGATCTCGCTGGTATTGCAAGCTAAGAAACATGCACAACATTACACTGTTTTTAAGGATATGAGCTTCATTTAATAACTCGAAATAGCCTACCAAACTTCGCGATAGATCTAAAACAAAAAAGTCTACCCAGCAGTATTCAGATGCGTCTTTATAAAAGAGTGCTGAAGCTAGTAGTTTTGTATGCGACCGAAACCTTGTTACTGAATGCTGATAAAGGACTCGTGGAAAAATTTGAGAACATAGAGCGAAAAATTATTAGAGGAATTCTGGGTTCCAAAATCGTGAATGGAGTCCATCAAACGAGATCCAACAAAGAAATAGCAAACCAGAGAAAATCACTAAAACAATCCGCAAAAAGATAATCACCTAAAAGGAATGGAGCAAAACAGACTGACTAAAAAAATCTTCAGTTTCTTCGTACAAAACAGTAGTGTCCTGGTTTGTTAGTATCAAAGAAGATCTTTATTTGTTGGGATTCAAACCGAAAGATGCTATTGATAGAGATCGCTCGAAGTTAGTGACACATGACAATCCACAAGCAGACGCAGTAGCCTATGGACAGAAGACCGCAAACAGGCCACTCGAAACGAATGAAGGATTTCTGGGACCAAATACAAGAACGTATTGTGTGGTCATTGCCGCAACGAACATGCACTATCATAAGCGTGATGCCGCAATTCGATAATAGATTCTTATGAAACGCGACAAGAAAAATAGTAAGTGAACAACGTATTTTTTGATATCTCGCTTAGTTTTGGAGATATCGACTGTCAAAAATTAGTTTTCGGTGTAGTTGCCTGTGCCTTTGGCGACGTTTTTCTATTGGTCCAGGCAACATTTCAAACTAACCACAATCGATAGTTAGAAAGCAAAGCAACCATTGTGTATTTCCACCATGTAGTTCCTAGCGGCTTCAGCGAAATATTTTTTTTAATTTTTTCGTCATTAGTCTCCCAACTGATTTGATGCAATCCTCCATCTCTTTCTAGCTCTTCATCTCTACATGCCCCTTACAACCCACGTCCTCAATTATCTGCTTCACATATTCTAATCTTTGTGTACGTCTACAGTTCTTTCCTTCGAATGTTCTCTCCACTAACAAATTAACCAACCTTCACATGTCTTGAAGTGTGACCCATCATCCTGTCACTTCTTTCTGTAAGACTCCTCCACAACCTTCTCTCGTCATCCATCGTCTAGAAAACACGTTCATTTCTTACTTTACCTGTCCACTTAATTTTCAGCATCCGTCTATAACATCACATTTCAAATGCTTCAATTTTCCTTCTTTCTAGTATTCCCAAAGTCCTCACTTACCTA
The DNA here is from genome assembly GCA_031002005.1 of Vandiemenella viatica. NCBI lineage: Eukaryota > Metazoa > Arthropoda > Insecta > Orthoptera > Morabidae > Vandiemenella > Vandiemenella viatica. The sequence goes on along the minus strand of CM061914.1, from coordinate 167,422,507 downwards.
TCATAAAGTGCTGTGTTCCACACATAGAGTATCATAGTTTTGAGACGATACGTCTCCAGAAATACACGAGATATCAAACATTTTTATTCCTCAATTTCGACTTTTCTCATCCAGTTACACCAGAATCCATCATCAGATTTGTCTTTTGCCGAAATTTTTCTTCCGATCTAGGCCGCAATTCAACATAGCCATCTCACATTTGAGAGAGCATAGCAAAATTACAACCTATGGCTGATGCAGGAATGATGTTAGAAGCGGAATAGCACTAGCAAAAAGAGCCTTCATGAACAAGAGAAATCTTTTAGTTTCTAATCTTGATCTGGGAATCAGAAAAAACTTTTTAAAACTCTATGTGTGGAGCACTGCACTTTACGGTAGCGAAACATGGACTTTAGGAATACCGGAAAGAAGGAAAATTGAAGCATTTGAAATATGGTGCTACAGAAGAATGCTGAAAATTAAGTGGACAGACAAAGTAAGAAATGAACGAGTTCTGGAAATGATGGGTGAGGAAAGAAGTTTGTGGAAGAAGCTTACAGAAAGAAGAGACAGGCTGGTAGGTCATATTTTGAGACATGCTGGGTTGGTTAATTTGTTAGTGGAGGGAACAGTCGAAGGTAAGAACTGAAGAGAAAGACAGAGATTAGAATATATGAAACAGGTAATTGAGGACGTGGGTTTTAAGAGGTTAGCACAGGATAGGAAGGGATGGAGGATTGCATCAAACCAGTCTAAAGACTGACGACAGAAAAAAAAAAATCTAGAGAAATAATCTAGAAATTTTAATCCTCGCGTTTGATTTGTGTCGTCGAGTTACATTAGAATCTAACATCATTGATTTTGGCGAAATGTTTCTTCTGGTCCAAGCCGCAATTCAACCTAACCACCTCACTTTTGAGACATTATATTCCGAGAACTAAGCCAGATGTGAAAAAAAACCTCACTTTTGATTTGTCTGTTCGAATGACATAAGAATTAATTATAAAATTGCGGTGCCACGGTTGAAGAAGAGTCCTCAATATGTGTGCACAGTACATACATAACAATTCTATTTAGTTATTCTACTGCAAAGAAATGAATAGCCATAACACTTCATTCAGCCAGGGATTAGATGCTGAACGTTACTGAATCGAATTTGATAATACTGATATGTAGCTAAGGATTACAATGTCCCGTCAAACCCCATCGGCCTTCTTCTAGTTTGCCTTAATCCTTGAGCCGAAGTCTCAAAAGGGAACCCGGAGCTGCACCTCCACCGACGCGGCGGAGCCATTCGTCTTATTTGACGAGCGAGTCAGCACAGACTGGGAGTCAGAAGCCTGTCAGCAGATCCCCGTTGCGACACGGCTCACGCCAGCCGGAACGAATCCCGCACCGACCAGAATTAATATTTTGTATGGAAATGTATTCAGCGGAAAGTCTGTCTCGCTCGACTCGGTTTTGTTCTTGTTGCGCCGTATAGACGGGAGCGCTCTGCCATGCGGGGCCGCGCCAACATGGCGACCGCGCGCACGCCGCGATTATGCTCTTCATGATCGCCGCCGCTGCCAAACAAAAAAAGGAGGAGGACCCGGGAAATCTGGAGGGCGGTCAACGTTGCCAGCCGGACTCGTTGACGGTAGCGTGCTGATCCGTATCAGCAACGCTGTGTGTCATCGTTCTCGACGCCCATTTGTCAAACGCGCTTCGCGGGACAAGTTTCTGCACTCAGCGTCGCTACCGTTCGTTGCTACGCCACAGCATCATAAATCTCATCTGTACGACCCGGTATATAACCGAATTTTCCCCTGCCAAATTATTTTTTCGTGGATTCTACTACTGCTTAGTGGTTTGTACATTTATTTCAGAGCGTTTTATTAACTGCACTAAACTCTAAGCCCATCAAAAATGACGGCTTTATTACAGCGTTTGGCAATTAATTTCTTCGATTTTACTACAGCAGTAAAATCTTTGGGCAGAGAGTATAATGAAAATATCTCCATCGAATAAAATAATAGCTTTCAAGCGCGTCAAAAATGATGGGTTGAATGCACTGTTTTGGCATTTCATTTATTCCAACTTGATTAAGTACATATATATATATATATATTGCTTATGGCTTTATGCCTCAACGACGTCGAGATCTTTAGAGGCGGGAAACGATTATGGGCAAGGAACGTTAAGGAATTATGCAATGACATTTTAAGTAACCATCCCGGCATTCGCCTGGAGTGATTTGGAGAAATCATGGAGAACGCAAATCCGAATAGCCGGACGGGGATTCAAACACCCGTCCTTCTGATTGCGAGGCCAGAGCGTTATCCTTCACCTACGACACTTAGTATAATTTGTATAAATATATAAAATTTGTAAGCAATATATTTAGTGTGTGAATAGATTTTGATTGGACTTTCACTGAGCATTTGCTGATTTGGCAGAGTGTAACAAAGGCTACTTTTTATCCTGGAAATGTTTAAGGTTCTGTGCAAAAAAATAAAAACCTTCGAAATTCTTCACATACACGAAGGAAGTCGAGGGCACCAGCTAGTGGTTATTAAGTAACGGATATAACCTTTATTTGATAATGTTGTACACATTTCGGCTCCACATAGCTCCATTGGAAAATATCTTTCTTTAAGATAAAAATTCTTCTCTGGTGTTCTGCCGGATAAGTTCTGGCAGAACACCGTGAAGAATTTTTACCAGCTATACGGCGGGAAAAAATTCTCACAAGTTTCTTTATGTTTTGATTCAAATTTTAACTTATAGCGAAAAATGTTGAACTACTAATATACCATCTGCTATAATATCCACATCTGTGGGAAAAAAATGTAACGAAAATATTTACATCCAACTAATATAAATAAACAAAAAGCAATTATAAGTAATATATTGATCGAAATCAATATTCTTTTTTGTTGGTTATAAATTGAAAATATATTGAACCAACGGCAGATCGACTGAGGATATTGACGATATTGAGAAGTTACTGAATGGCATGAACAAAATACTGAAGATTTTGGACTGTACATAAATCAAAGCAAGACCACAGTAATGAAACGTAGCAGAAATGATACCAATACTAGTAGATTAAATATAAAAATAGGATCGGATACAAGAGGAGAAGTAAGTGAATTGTGTTACTTGGGAAGCAAAATTACAACCGATGGACGAAGCAAGAATGATGTTAAAAGCAGAACAGCGATAACAACAAGAGCCTTCATGAAAAATTGAAATTTTTTGTTTCAAACATTGATCTAGTAATTAGAAAGAATTTTTTAAAACTCTACGTGTGGAGCACAGCACTTTATGATAACGAAACATAGACTTTAGGAATACCAGAAAGAAAGAAAATTGAAGCATTTGAAATGTGGTACTACAGAAGAATGCTGAAAATAAGTGGACAGACAAAGTAAGAAATGAACGAGTTTTGGAATGATGGGTGAGGAAAGAAGTTTACAGAAAGAAGACAGGCTGGTAGGTAATATTTTGAGACATGCTGGATTAGTTAATTTGCTGGTGGAGGGAACAGTCGAAGGTAAGAACTGTAGAGGAAGACAGAGATTAGAATATATGAAGCAGATAACTGAGGACGTGGGTTGTACAGGATATGTAGACATGAAGAGGTTAGCATAAGATAGGAAGGGATGGAGGATTGCATCAAACCAGTCGAAAGACTGATGACATAAAAAAAAAAAAATAAAAAAATAAAAAAAAAATTGAACCATTTCTGAAACATATGTATACTCGTATATATCAAGGAATCACATGATCTTTGATTATCAGGGCACAGCAAATATTTCTTTTGTACAAAGGATTTTTTTCTGTGGCTCTCCTGCCGTCAAAGTTTATTTCTTCTATTCTTTCTGTATTAACACAGCCTTAAGTCATTGTTACCTGTTCTGTTATTAAACTTATATGAGACTGTATACTTAACATTTAGTTTGTCGTTGGTGTTGGTATTCTTTCAATCTACAATATGTTGCTTACTGTTTGTGTATTGATGTTGCTTTCATTTCAATTCATGGCACAAATAACTGTGAATCTCATTACATACTTCAGAGTAGATTTTGTATATACAAATTTCGTCTGTCATTTTGGTGAAAGAACACATTAGCACTTGTGCTAAATATATTTAGTTACATATATTCAGCACCTGATAAAACTAATATTTCTTGGACGATCAAGGCGGATGAGTTCGGGGAAAGTCTTAGATAACGAGGTAATGAATAGCCACTGCAACTAATTTTGGTGAACACAGTGATGTCACATCACTATATATAAATCTTTAAGCGGCCGTTTCTTAGGGGTTTATTTGTTAAGGTATCACGTAGAAACTACTTAACCGATCTACCTTAAAAATTTCAGTATGTTTTATGACGGAACAATAATGATAATCTGTTAGTAACATGAACAGATCACACTACACCAAAGATAAACTCTTCTTTCTTAACTTGAACAGGAACCAACCAAAGATCATAGTTCATCACACAGTATTCCTTGGATTCTGTTGTTTACTAAGTAACCCCTTTTTTTTACCTACTCGGAGTTAATAGCTGCGGGCAATAGTAATGACGTCAGAGATCAAAATCACAGTACAGCGTGTATGGATACAGCCTGGACTAATGGAGACATGAGAAATGCAATTTCTGTAACTAGTGAGATACCCGCGGCGACAGAATGATTGACGAGTGAAGCGAACAATGTGAAGCAATGGATACGTATGTTTCCGTAGCGGCTGGATCCGTCAGTACAGGTAGATTTACGTCTCAAGTCCATATTGAGCTGGGACATCAGCATTAACGAGTTGCACCTCGGCAAAGAGGTAGTTTACACTTGGACAAAAGTTATTTGCAGCGGCATAATGCGCTGACATGAAATCTGTACCTCCCGGTGAATCATTGCATTAGCATCTCACTTCCCTGCTTCACGTCATCCATCTATACAATAGCATACAGCTCTGTTTTTGTATCGGCCTACACCTCCAAGAAACAAGCACTCTGTATGGTGAAAAACGCTTCATAATCTTTCCAGAAACAGAATGCTGCGCTATAACGGCTACTGTTCTGGCCTCTCATACAAGGAAAATAGGTTCGAATTTTGCCTCGGCCATGTTTTCTTAATTAACTGTATTCTAGGTGAAGAAGTTTCCAAGTTTCTGTGTCTGTTTATGAAACCGAACGTGGGTGGGTGAGCGGTAAGGTTCTGATTTTGCATTCTGGAGGACGCGGATTCGAATCCCCGTCCGGGCATCCAGATTTGGGTTTTCTATAGTTTCCCCAAATCACTCCAGGCGAATGCCGGGATAATTGCTTCAAAAGGGCATGGCTGAATTCCTTCCTGTTCCATACCCCTAGTCCTTTCCCACCTCTAATGTTTTCAGTTGTAAATACTAACAAAATGAATAAATAGTTGGTATTCAAAAATTCTAAAACCTGTTCCTGCGGCAACAAGGCCCAGATCATATAGCGGATTCCAAGTTTTGCAATGAGGAACTCAGATTTCAATTAACTTGACCGGTGAACAGGTATTAATGCCGTAGCACCTTTCTCGAAAGCCTTGGGCCAACAAATCTGAACCGACGCTGTTCCATTGCACATAGATCAAAGTAAATCACCGAGCGTGGCGGCAACGGTCGGGTCTCGCACTCGTGTGGACGCGGGTTCGAATCCCCGTCCGGCAAATCTGGTCTCGGTTTTCCATAGTTTCTCAGAATCACTACATGCGAATAGTTCTTTCAAGAGGCCATAGCCGAATTTCTTCCCAGTCTCATCTGACTTCCAACGACCTATATCTGTAAGAGATGTTAGACAAAAAAAAAAGCAATCCTTCATAACCTCTATCACGAGAACTCAATTTCTGTAACTGCCTGAACGTTGCCTAGACTCAAGTTTAAAACCTTCGCTTTTGGTTGTCAAATACACCTTGAACGCTCCGTGGTTCAGACTTTGCTTTAACCTGTAAAAGTAATCAAAAAGGCAGAGGATTGTAAACAGGTCCGGGGTGATCTGGACAGGATATCTAGTTGGGTTGGTAAACATGGGATGAAGATAAATGCAATGAAGAGTCAGCTTATCAGATACACAAATAAAAAACTAAAGGTTGATTATGAATATAAGGTGGGGAAAGAATTGCTTGCTGAAGACTTGAAATGTAAATATCTTGGCATTACATTTGATAACAAGCTTAACCGGGCAGGACACATTGGACAGGTAGTAGGAAAAGGTTTCAAAATTCTGCACTTGTTGGAGAGGGTGATGAGGGGATGCACGAGAGAAGTAAAGGAATTGGGTTACAAAACTTTGGTCAGACCATTGCTTGAATACGGTAGTGTAGTATGGGACCCACGTTTTGAGTATCAAATACAGGAGTGGGAGAGGGTGTAAAAAAGGGCTGCTAGATTTGTTTCTGGAAATAATCACAGAATGCAATCAATAACAGATATGATAAAGGAGCTGGAATGGGATTCATTAGAAGACAGGAGGAGGATGAAGAGCGTCATAGGAGTGTGCAAGGCATATACTGGCGATGAGGCATGGAAAGATATTGGTGTAGGTATGAAAAGTAGTGCATGGAAGAGAAAAGATGACCATGACCACAAGCTGGCACTCCATTTCATGCACAAGGTTGGAGGAAGATTCTCTTTTTTAGGTAAGGGTGTCAGGGATTGGAATAAGTTACCAAGAGAAATGATGAATAATTTACCAAAAATGTTGAAAGAATTTAAAGTTAAAATTTGTATAGGGAAAATGTAGGTGGGTACAGGAAAGGGGGAAGTATGTAGGGAAGTTTTCACCGGAGCGTGCGGTCCATTGCAATTGTAATTAAATATTAAATGATAAGACATCGTTGAGTAGGTTTCACCCTTCCACTTCTTTCATCTTTTTATATACAACACAAAACTGTATTTCTGATAACAGCAATCATTTCTCACATTTAGAAACACTTGTTGGTAGGAAATAAAGTGGCGGTCCTATCTCTGGAAACAGACCTCTTGGGGCGTCACTAGTTGAACACCGTAGTACCAGTACCTCCTTCAAGCCAAGCGTCGGTCAAGGGGCAGATATATTCGAGAGCGTCGGAGCCTAGGAAGGCCGCAGTGGGGGGCCTCCTTGCTATCTATCCATCCAGCTGTCGAAGCTACAGCGGGCCTGTCTGCGGGGCCATTTGTTACGAGTCGAGGCCCGACCTTAATTGGTGCCATTTTGGCTAACTAGGCGGCATTCAGGGGCCCCGCCGCTGCCATACAATCGCGTTTGTTAACGGCAGCGCGAGCTGGTATGTGATGCTGATCCCACGAACCTGTGCTTCAACACGCATTACTTACACATGCGCATTACATAAGCGAACCAAGAGAGAGGAGCTTCGTTTCAATTGTACTTTTCAATATATTATTATTTTCTGCGATACGTCTTTAAATATTCAACAACTGGGCGTGTTCGTTTGTTTGTCTGTTGTCCGTCAATAGTGTATAAATCAACCCAAAACAGACCTGAAGATGACCCCACATTGGGTGGCGAAACGTTGGTAAGTAGAAACATTATTGAAGCAGCTCTAACCCTTTAAAGTAAGTGAAATTTCACAAAAATGACGCCTGATAAAAGCATCGAATTTAATAAGACTGTATCTCTATCCTCATCAAATTGCTCTCTAATCCTAACTTTCTCAGAACTTCCTCATTCTTTCCTTCCTTCTCATTTTCTCGGCTACCATATTCCAATGCTTTACAACTACCTCGTTTTCTTTTCAGAATGCCCACCTCTGTAATCCACTCAACACATCCGCTATATACAGGGTGACTCCGTGATGATGTTACAAACTTTCAGGCATGATAGAGGAGGATAAATGTATCGGTTTTTTTATAGTTACATTTTTTAAAAATGACTTTGTTTGCGAACAACGTAATGAAGTTCGAAAACCTCGGGTTTTTGTTCACAACTAACGGCATTAAGAAAGATTATTATATGGATAATTGTTGAGACTTATTGTCTGAAATTATCTGTATACACATTTGAATAAATAAAAAAGTTGCCAGCACCGGGATTCAATCCGGCGAAGACGAGCTTATGAGGGAGAGAGCTTGCTCGCTGCGCCACCTGAAATCTGCTTGACGTCGACAGTATTTGAAGCCAACGGAATACTTCAACGCTGATTTTCTCGACAACTGCGAAGAGTCGCATGTTACTGCTTTGCTACATTCCACTTCTGGCCATGAGCTTTTGTTACACACAGTATGAAACCTAATCTGAATTTTACAGTTGGCGATCTCCCTTTATCGGCGGTTAAGATGTCTGACTGTGGATTGAAAGGTCCGCGGTTCGAATCCCTATCTCGACGAGAATTTTCATAGGCCCTTAACCTGAAATTCACACCGGCCACAGCTTGCTGTGTAATGTGAAGGGTACGCCAGAACGCTTAAGTGGTTCATATTCCGCGTTAAACTGTAGGTCCGCTGTACCCAGTAGTATTACCGGGTTAGATTAAGTCGGCCTACGACAGGGACGTAATGCGGAGTCAATAGAAACCTTGACACCAGGTCATTACGACACGCAATTATCATTATGGTATCTTCCTAACGCTTCGCTCTTGGTTACTTGCCCCTATGATGACGTGAGATCTTCAGGCGACCACCGAGAGTGGTGGTGTAACGGATAGCATTCTGGCCTCGCATTCGGGAGGACGGTGGTTCGAATCCCCGTCAGGGCATCCAGATTTTGGTTTTCCATGGTTTCCCAAATCACTCCAGGCAAATGCCGGGATGCTACCTTCAAAAGGCCATGGCCGAATTCCTTCTCATTCCTTGCCCCCCATCCTTTCCCGTCTCTAAAGACCTCGCTGTTAGAGAGACATTAAGCAGATAAAAAAAATTCAGGCGACCCCCCCCCCTTTTCCCTCTCCCCTCCCCCACTGATCGACCTCGTACTTTTTTGAGACCTTTATTTTTAGGTTTACTATTCTTCATGAATTTAAGATTTAAAATGATGATGCGAGATTTCCGTGGTCCCCTCCCCCCCTTGGTAAGATTTCTCTGAACCCCCCCCCCTATTTCACCTCACGTAATTTATGGACGACCCTTACTTGAGGTGATTTTCTTAAAATTTGGACCTCCCTCCCATTGGGTGAGATTTGGTGAGAACCGGTCACCTGACGTGAGATTGTGCTTGAAGAGGTGGAGACGTACATAAACTACGTGGCTTGATCTAGGTGGGGGGGGGGGAGGGATTGGCTGGATGGCTACATGGAGTAGAAGGAGGGGGGAGGTTCCGAGCCAGGCCATGTAGCTTTCCATACATACCATTTTTCACAGTTAAAATGAGGTACAGAACACACACCAGCAAGTGAAATTCATTTCCTTCATTTAATTATCGCCGCATATAACTTACCAGTCTGAAAAGCGAAAACGGTAAAAAAATCTCTTCTAGAATAGAGAAGGAATAAAGCAGGGGGGGGGGGGGTATAGGCAAAAGCCACGTCGGGCTACGTGGGGGGGAGGGGGGTTCACAGGAGGCCAAAATGGAGCTACGTGGTTTACGGATTCTCTCTTAGGAGTGATACAGACCGATGGCTTTCTTGATTCTCTGTGAGCGACCAGACAGAGCTATGGTGCCGGCATTCGGCCGCAGATTTATCACGGCGACGCGACGCCGGGAACAAATGCGCATGCGCGAACTGAACACCCGTAGCGCTGAGCCGTGAGTCACTGACCGATTGCGCGGTGTCGCGCGGTATCTGCGGCCATCTCTCCGGCCGCGAGAAGTCCTCCGTTCCGAGCCGGTGCCGGTGCCGTGCCGGCCCGCCATTGTGCGCCGGCTGCGAACAAAACCACAATCTCTGCCGACCATCGCAGTTATAAGAGTATCTCTGATCGCTATCGACGAGGCTCGGGTTCACTGCGCCCAGCCACGGGGCCACAGTCCGGGTCAACGCAAACAACAGTCCGCTCGTGGTCAACACGACAGCCAGAGAAAGCGCCCCTAATAGAGAACTAATCACAGTGTGCACAGGAATAACATCGTTTTATTTTGCTTATGGCTTTACGCGTCGTCGACATCGATGTCATTTGAGGCGAGAAAGGACTGTGAACAAGGAATGTGAAGGAATTCGCCAATGGCCTATTCAATGAATAAACACGGAATTCGCCTGGGGTGATTTAAGAAAACCATGGAAAACCCAAATTTGCACCCCTAACTTACCCACAGTAGAGAACTAATCATAATGTGTAGACTGTACACGAATATATTTTTTTTTAACTGCTTTACGTCTCTTAACAGCGAGGTCTTTAGAGACGGGAAAGGATGGGGGCAAGGAATGGGAAGGAATTCGGCCATGGCCTTTTAAAGGAAGCATCCCGGCATTTGCCTGGAGTGATTTGGGAAACCATGGAAAACCCAAATCTGGATGCCCGGACGGGGATTCGAACCGCCGTCCTCCCGAATGCGAGGCCAGAACGCTATCCGTTACACCACCACGCTCGGTGTGTACATGAATAAAAATTAGATTTTTTTTTTTGCTTATGGCTTTACGCCTCGTTGACGTCGTGGTCATTAGAGGCGAAAAAGGACTGGGAACAAGCAACGGGAAGAAATTCGACAATGGTCTATGGAAGGAAGCATCCTTGCATTCGCCTGGGGTGATTTGAGGAAATCGTGGAAAACCAAATTTGCGTCCCTAACTTACTCACAATAGAGAAATAATTATAGTGTGTACAGGAATAAAAATTAGATTACTTCTTCTTCTTTTTTTTTATGCTAATGGGTTGACACCTCGTCGACTTCTAGGTCATTAGAGAGGAGAAAGGATTGGGGACAAGGAACTGGAAGGAATTCGCAAATGGCCTATTGGAGGGAGGCTCTGTGCATTCGATTGGGGAGATTTGAGTAACCTTTGGAAAACCCAAATCTGGATGCCCAGACAGGGATTCGAACCCACGACCTTCCTGAAACCATATTTCATTTGTCTAGTAAATAGGGATTTTGTCCAAGTGCGATGGTAGTACCGATCCGTAGAGGTGGGGTGACGAATAGGGTCGAAAAATTGCAGGCCAATCATTTTAACATCAGTGGTAGGTAAATTAATGAGAGAATGAAATACAACCACATCAGAAAAATATGTTAGGAACGTAAGCGATTGAAAAACCGACAACATGGCTTCAGGCAAGGATATTCATGCGAATCTCATTTAGCGTGCTATTTGCAAGTTATTTCGGATGAAAAAGGGAAACCAAATTGATAGTGTAGCGCTAGATCTTTTGAAAGCTTTGGACAGAGTAGCCACAGAACGGTGGTAAATAAGATAAAAACCATTTGAGTGGATGAAAAAGCGATATCCTGGGTAGAAGAATTCTTAAAAGAAAGACAACAAAAATTTAGGGTATAAAATGCAGAATCAAAAGAAGTGGAAGTGAAAATGGAAGTAACACAGGATCGAGAATGGTGGGTGAACGGTTAACCTAGCATTCGTGAGGACGCCGGTTCGAATCCCCGTCTGGGCATCCAGATTTGGGTTTTCCATGGTTTCCCCAAATCACTCCAAGTGAATGCCAGAGTGCTTCCTTCAGAGGCCATGGTCGAATTCCTTCCCGTTCCTTGTCCGCAGTCCCATCCCGCCTCTAATGACCTAATGTCAATGATGACGTCGATTCTGGTCCGCTTCGGTTCCGCCATCCAGTTCAGTTCTTGTTGTTCCCTTAGGAACAATGTACCCGATGATGGCGGCAGTGCAATTCGCCGAAAGCTTGTCCTTAGAAAACATTATCCGGCGGCAAACCTGTGAAGAATTTGTGTCAAAGATACGCCGGGAAAGCCTTGTTTCTCGAGATATTCGTGGATAGTCATGACTTCTCAGTAACAGACGCAAATGGATGCAGGTTAATTGCTGTTAATGCAATCAATTATTATTTGCGACAGGCCTCAAACCCAAAATTAAATGCAATTGTGTTTTATAAAGCATTTGTAGTAAGCTAGAGTTTGGTTGAATATGATCTTGTATGTTTGTTTTGCAATTTTTTGTTAATAATGTATATAGACTTTGTTTTATGAAAATAAATTATTTAGAGGCCATTTAATATGTTTAAGAACAGAATTGTGTAAAATAAATCTTTATATGTTCGTAAATCCAAGTATTAATGCTAGTTACTATGTCTAAAGCACAATCTGCTACAGTTTTAAATGATTTATGTGAATAATTTTGTGTTTAAGTATCTTTAATTTCAATTTCTGACCATTTTGTATTGATGGTAAATGATTATGTATTAATTCTGATTTTTTAAAATATGTTTCAATTGTTTAAGTATTGTTAATGTTCGAGAAATATCTGTCGGAAGCTTTTGGAGTGTTCTAGAAATTTTCTACGTGGATTATATAAAGCAAACATCCGAGACAGAGTTTTTCGGCAATGTTTTCACCGACTAAATTTTACGAGGGCCAAGAACTGTATTGTCTGTGGAAGACGTGTTGTATATAATCGCTGGATTGAATGGATTCATGTAAACAGTATCGTTGACGACGTGTTTAAGAAAACAAACAAGTTTAAATTGAAACTTATCGTGGACTACTTAATTATCGTATTAATTAAACCACGAACAATCTTATAACCTGTTTTCATATTGTTAGTAGTTGATATTTTTCGTGAGATGTACGCTGATGCTAACAGAAAACAAAGTGTCCCATTTCATGATTAAATAACAATCACCCGACAGTAAACCCCAGGTGCACTCCTAGCCTTACAGACCGCCAGGGCTCGAAGGTGAGTTTTTTTTCTGGTGACACTGACCTTCTAGGAACGCAAGGGATTATGGGCCCTTGTGCTCTTATTTCATTCGTGCGCCTTCAAGATGGCTTGCCAGGGCCCGTGCATCTGCCGATTTCGCCGGTCTAGGGCCGACATTACACTGTAAAAGTTCTTTGTCAAAGAACTTTGATAAAAGATATTTTATAAAATATTTTACAGTGTAATGGGGCATATTTTATAAAAGATTTCTTTTATAAAATTTCTTTTATAAAATGTAAGACGTTGGCATTACATTTTATAAAAGATTTCACCACCTTGCAAACGTAAACAAAGAAAATGGCACAAGGGACGTTATCAAAGTTGGTTATGACTGCCGAATCCACGAAAATCTTTCTGAGTATAAACAGAAGGAAATGTTGTTAAGTCAGAAACATGTAGACTATAAGATTAGGAATAAAAAGGTGAACACTTACGCAAAGTTAATTAGTGCTATGATAGTAGGCTGTACTGTCGAAGACGTAAAAAAGAAAAATTAATGTGTTAAGAAACTAGTATTTGACAGGTTTCTGGAATAATAGCAGACGAAATGCGCAGTCCAATGCGTGTGCTATATTGCAGAATGGTGTAGATCCGCCACCAGCAATCGAGTACAACCCATTGCACATGCACCGTAAAAATAAACACCCAATAGTATATATGGGGAAATAATTCTGATGTAGAAATTTATGAAAATATTGTGGTATGAATTTATTGGACCTATACTTCAGCATCGACCATATTTTTATAATTTGCCATGTCCTCACATTGCAGCTCTTTCAATAAACTTTGATGAGCTCCTATCATATCAAGTCTCGTAATCCATGGTCTAAACTAAATATGTTTACTTCTCTTCTTAATCTTCAATAAAATACATATTGTGACAGCTGCAATAATTGCGCCAGCAAAAGCTTACAAGTTTACTTCATTCATTTCAAAGAACTATGACGAAAAATTTTATATAGTGTAATGGGACTGAAAAAATATCATAAAATATCTTTGATAAAATAAATATGATAAAATGTTTTATGGAAGATATTGGACAAAGATCTTTTACAGTGTAATGCCGGTCTAGCTATGAACAGCGAGCGGTGGCAGAGATGGCGCGCCTCCATCCGTCACCCTGTTGGTAAACATCAAACGCCCGGGTAGCTAAAACGACACTAGGCAAGGTGGCGCGTGCTGATCCGTACAATTTGGCAACATAGCGCGGCTTTCAAAACCACGAGCCCTGGGATGCCAGCATTAGTCGAGACACCCATGACGATAGAAGCGAAATTCGTGGCAAATTAACTTTGTCTCTCGATGAACGGCGTAGGGGATATCCCGGGCAGCAACTGCTACACGCAATTTACCCTTTTACAACATACCAGCAACAGGTGTTCCGACCAGACTAATACAGTTTTTCCAGTAGGAATATTTTCGCAAACATACTGATGTAAGTTTTAGATAAATTTTGAGTGGTTGACAGAAGAAGCAAATGCACGGAAACAAATACAAAAGGCACAATGCAACGAGTGGCCCAGGTCCACCGCCGAGATAATCATTCTGACATTCGTTCTGAGTGACGGCTGAAAACCCACGCAGAAAACTTTGTCAAACGACTGCGTAGGCACCAGAGGCCGTTGTAAATATCTCCTCCTGTCTGGGTGGAGCGACGCTGCGCTCTGAGAATCGTTTCGGACACCGTACTGCGACTTTCATGAGAGAACTGATGGAGCCCACGACACGATGCGACGATTGAACAGATAGGTTCTAACAAATCGTGTTTAACCCAGTAATAAGACTAAGGAAACAAATTTCTATCACCACGAGGTATCCGGTCAATCTCTTCGCCAGTGAAAGTTATCATTCCTGTATTCAAATCACTTACTGAAATCTACTTTGCGATTAAACTATGGTCATAATCGTATACACTATTTCTAAAAGGTCTTTCTTTGAGACGAGTCATGTTTCCCCCAAAATACTGAATCAAAATCGATAAATGAGATATGGATTGGTTAATTTGTTAGTGGAGGGAACAGTCGAAGGTAAGAACTGTAGAGGTAATATTGGTTTCTCCATTTTGGTAATAACATTAATTAAAAATAAATTTTTCGTACCTCAACGCGTAAATGGAAAAATATCAACAATCAAGTTCAAGGGTAAACAATAGTTTTTTTTTGTTTTTTTTAATGGCATTCGGCCTTGTTAGCCATTCAGCCAGCTCGATGTGTTTGTTTCTATTACAATGTACAGATTTCTCATAATTATTATTATTTTCTCTAATGTGTAAGGACAACACAAGACGAACACAACACTTAATTAAAACCACCCATGCTCTAGGCTGGACTCGAAACGGCGACCCCTGCAACGAGAAGCAAGCACGCTACCCCTACGCTGCCGGGGTCGGCTTAAACAATAGTCCACAGTCAAGCCGCTAGGATTCGCTGGAGTCGATAAGCAGTAATCTAATTACCGGTAGATAGCAGCCTGCACAATATACCACAGAGATCTGAATAAATTATTGCGCTTGTTTTCTAGGTCCAGGAGCATCCCGAATATTTTTGTTTCTGTTAGGGAAACATTTCATCATTCCCTATTGTTTCGTACGACGCTGCATGTGTTTTGTTACGCTTATTTCATTTTGGGGAGCGTGCACAAACTACGTGGTTTGGTTCAAAAAAATAAGGGGGGGGGGGTTGGCCGGAAGGCTAGGCTGAGCTACGTGGGGGGAAGGGGGGGGTTACCGAGCCAGGCCACGTAGCTTTCCTTTCATAACAGTTTTCACAGTTAAAATGAGGAACAGAACTCTCAACAACATGTGAATATTTATTTCCCTCAGTTAATTATCTTCGTTTGTTATTTACAATAGTCTGACAGGAGAAAACAGTACAAAATGTCTTCTGTAATCAAAAGGAAAAAAGGCTACGTGCTACGTGGTTGGGAGGGGGGAGTTAGAAGCAAAAGCCTCGTAGGGCTACGTGGGGGGCGGGAGGAGGGTTAACAGGAGGCCAGAATGGAGCTACGTGGTTTATGGACGCTCCCTTGACAAATAAACAATTGCTATAAATGAGCAAGTTCTTCTTTCATACTACTAAAAAACATATTCATCGCATATCATTTGCGGAATTTTCGCACTGTTAATGCAGTATCGTAAATACGGGAACGGTACTGTCAACCATCCCACACTGCTGGCAAAGTGAAAATTTCTTCTTCCACTACCGGGACTTGATCGAGTTAGCCTTATGACAGACGATGGTCACCACAATAGAGCCGAAACGACTCGAAGCAACGCGTGCTGGTAATGGAGCGCAAGGCAAAGTGACTGCGTCCCCTGTTTTGACTGCAATGTCGCCTCTCTATTCAGTAAGCCTCCCGAAACAGCGACATAAAGTAGTGGACGGCATAACTCTACCCGCAGAGTCGCCGAGAGTTATTTGGCCGTCCGCTACTTCGGATTATCGCAGCCGATTGCGTGAAATGTTTTATGCCGACGCGAGACACCGTAAAGAAAAATGTCCGGCTGTGTTCATCAAGGGAACATCGCATACGAATGGAACGAACATTCTCTCAATTAAACTTTGTCCCTCCTGACGCAGGGAAGGCTTTAATGATTTGTCAGTGACATAACGAACGTGGAAACGGTCTTCGCTTTGTATAAACTTCATCGCGGCGGGAATTTAATACCTGTAAACAACGCTTTAGAGCTCCATAACAAAGCAAACCATTCACAACAAGTTGGCGCCCAACAGCCATTATCTTTCGAATAACACTTCTTCAAAACCCAAATTACTCCCAGCGTCCTTACACAGTGATTTTTTTGGCTGTTTTAATTTTTAACGGTTATTTTATCGAACTTAATCCCAGCCGGTTACAAATGACAAACATTTACAAAGTGATTAAAAGACGCCAGTGGAGCCAAAACCGGAATGTCTGGATTTCCTGGTCGGGAAGATCAAAGTGCAATAAACCCGAGAGAAGTAATTTGGTAATAAATTCTTTCGCAGTTTTTCGTGACCGTGGGCTACATTTTCGGCAAACCGCTGAATTACTTCCTGCCAATTACAGCTGCGTCTTCCAATCGCTAAATTGTCGCAAGACACGAATACCTCTTTCTGATGATACTGTCGTTTACAAACGCAAGGACATAATTTGGACTACAGCTCATTGCTCGGTTATGCAATCATATTTTAAGCCCAACAAACACTGCACATCTAACAATCCGTTAGTAAAATTTTGTATTACGTACACGGCAACATGAATCTCTCTTTGGAAAACTTCTTAAATAAATTGCCGTCATTCTATAAAAAATTTCTCCTTGTTTGTGTTTTAGCCGAGATGAGGACTTCTCTAGTAATTACTTGGTCAACGTCGTCGGCTTCGAGACAGGGAGTGGTGGTGAGCGGTAACGCTCTGGCCTCGGATTCGGGAAGACACAGGTTCGAATCCTCGTCCGGCCATCAAGATTTCGGGTTTCCGTGGCTTCAGAAATCATTATAGGTGAATGCCGGGATGATTCCTTCAAAATTCCATGGCTGAATTCATTCCCGTTCCTTGCGGCCAGTCCTTTCCCGCCTGTAGTGATCTCGACGCTAAAAGGACGTAAAAAAAATCCTGGTTTCAAGCTTTACATCAAACTCGGCGTTCACTATAATGTGCCACCTTTGTGTATTGCCTGACTGCAACTTCTGTCGATATCTCCTTAATTCTTACTCCAAGTACGTCCTTCTCCTATATATCCTTCCCTAACTTACGACTCCCTTATTGTAGTTATTCTCTTCCTATTGGTCCATTTGACATCCTGCATCGTCAATCCTCAACTACTGTAACATTTACTTGTTCAGCCTAATGCTATTACCTCAGAAAACTTCGGTGAGTTCGATGATACCCTAACTGTTAAGTAACATATATTCTTAAAATGAAGTGTAAATTTGAAATAAATAATCAAATTTGAATTATTAAAAGTAAGTGTAAGTACAAGGTCAGCTAAGATGTAACTGTTTAGTAGCAGAGATAAAAATTATAATGCCAGGCAGAAATATAAATAAACTATCACGTGACTTTGGTTCAAATTTATTTGTTGCATTTCGTTTATCTACGACGGCTAGATGCAGAAATTCATGTAAGGAATGTCTGTATGATCTGAAACCATGTTACAGTATAATCGCTTTTTTTTGTTTTGTTTTTTTTAATGAAGAAATCAAACAGTGAACTTTATGAAAATCAGAGAAAGTTTACACGAAACTTAGTTAATCCCGAAATATAAAAATCAAAGAAATATCAGTTATTCGTTTTTTAAATTATAATTTGCTTAGAAAGCTTTTAAATACAATGAAAATTTTCATCTAATCAGAGAAGGTTTACTCAAAACACGAAAAATATTAATAAAAAAGATAATGATTACTGGCTATTCATTATTCCCTACTTACCAAATTCCTACTACCGCTATAGGTGATACAAGTCATTTTTTGGTACCAAAAGCGGTTATTTGTTTAAATACAATAGCGACTTGTAGCAGCCCTCAAACCTAAAATTAAATGGAATTGTATTTTATAAAGAATTGGTAGTAAGCTAGAGTTTGGTTGAATATGATCTGGTAGGTTTGTTTTGCAATTTCCTGTATAGACTTTGTTTTATGAAAAGAAATTATTTAGAGGCCATTTAATATGTTTAAGAATAGAATAATGTAAGGTAATTGCTTAAATGTTTGTAATTACAATTATTAAGGCAAGTTACGATGTCTAAAGGACCATTTGCTACAGTTTAAAATGATTTATGTGAATAATTTTGTGATTAAGTATCTGTAATTTCCATTTCTGACCATTTTGTAATGATTTTAAATGATTATGTATTAATTCTTATTAACTTTTTAATATGTTTCAATTGTTTAAGTATTGTTAATGTTCGAGAAATATCTGGCGGAAGCTTTTGAAGTGTTCTAGAAATTTCGGTAGAGTTTATATAAAGCGATCATCCAAGTCAGTTTAGTTAGTTTTTCGGCAAAGTTTTTCACCAACTCAGTTTGCGACGGCCGGGAACTGTATCATCTGTGGAAGAAATGTTGTATGCAACCTCTGGATTGTATGAATGCATGTAACCAGTATCTTTGACGACGTGTTTAAGAAAATAAACAAGTTTAAATTGAAACGTATCGTGGACCACTTAATTATCGTATTAATTAAACCACGAACAATCTTATAGACTGCAAGTGTTTGATTACAATCAACAACCTCAGACACAACACCCTTATTCTATAGGAAAATTGTCAATTTCAGTAAACACTGGAAGGCAGATACTGACTGACCATATAAATCTAACAAACCAAACGCTATTCAGACTAATAAACACACATTGATCCCACAGAAAGGATAGTATAATAAGCACAATAAATAAACCTACTAAACACACATACCAACAAGCCACACGTAAACAGTAAATAGACCAACAAAACGTCACTCTTTCACACATTTTTAAAACGGGCGCTGACAACACACCACGATGTCAGCGATAAAACAACATGGCCACCGTAAACAAGAGAGTAGCGATACGGCGCAATGTTATTATTATTAATTTAATTGCGATGGAGCACACCCTCCGATGCGAATTTCCATAGTCGTCTAATTACCCCTCTATCATTTTATTTTTTGAATTATCTTATAGAATGTGAGTGTTAAATTTCTTCTCCATCTACTTTTGCGATGAACGAATTTTAATTTCAAATTCCTTCAGCGTTTTTGATAAATTATTTATCACTTGATAATTTGTTTCAATCCCTCACACCCTTATCCACAAACGAAAGTTTTCACATTATGCATGAAATCGAGTAATTGTGGTCATGGTTATCATCCTTCTTCCATGCACTAATCCTAATTCTTCAATCAATATCCTTCCCATCACCAACATATGCCTTGTACATTCCCAGCACTTTCTTCACACTAATACTGTTTTCCAATGATTCCCAATCCAGCACCTTTATCGTATTAATTACTGGCAAAAAAAAAAAAAAAAAAAAAAAAAAAACCTAGCTGCTTTTTTTTTTACACACCCTCCAATTCCTGTATTTGATACCCAAAATGTGGATTCCAAACTACACCATGTTTACATCTGGCTAGCGATATTTTACAGAAATGCGGGAAAATGCTTTGCGGAAAAACCAGAGATTTGTGACTACGATTCCCAATAACACCAATCAGTAAATGTTTCAATCGAGGATTACGTTAAACATTATGTAATACCGGGTGTTACAAAAATGACCGGTATATTTGAAAAATCAACAAAAACTAAACGGGCAGCGATAGAAATACACCGTTTGTTGCAATATGATTGGGACAACAGTAAATTTTCAGGCTGACAAACTTTCGAAATCAGTTACAATTTTCAACAACAGATGGCACTGCAGGCGATTTGAAAGATATAGAAGTGAACGCAGTCTGTGAGTTCGCCATTCTGTAAGTCGTCTTTCTGCTGTAAGCGTGTGCTGTTCACAGATTGCAAGTTTGCTGTGAAAAAAAGTTTATTCCTTAGAAATTTAGATTTTTCCAGACTGCAGCGCCATCTGTTGTTGAAAATTGTAGCTAATTTCAAAAGTTTGTCTGCCTGAAAATTTACTGTTGTCCCAAGCATATTGCAACAAACGGTGTATTTCTATCGCTGCCCGTTTAGTTTTTATTGATTTTTCAAATATACCGGTCATTTTTGAAACACCCTGTAAGTTCGTAAACTAAATGAAAATTTCAACACAGATTCATCGCAGATGATGCCTGGATGAGAGGGGAAACGGGTACCACATTAAATCATATAAAAACAGTTGCATTGGCGTTATGTTTCATTAACATTTAATTTACTGAACAACTGTGGAGAAATGGCCTACAGCAACATTGCATTATTTGGTTGCTGTTCTTGGACTGATAAAAGTAGAAGGCAGATTGATGTATGCCAGCTCTGGAGGTAGAGTTGGATTGGCTGTGGACATGTTGCGTGCCGTGATTGGTTTTTTTCTGGGCGCAGCGCCAATTTGTGTAAAGCTTCGACACGACAGGTACGGCACGGGCAGGACATTGGCTCCAGGCCATACGAGAGAGAGCCCGCTCCAGTGACAGGCTGCATCGCGTGAGCCTCGCTGGAATTCATAAGGCACGCCGCCTACTCCATAATGCACTCGCCTGGTTGCTTAAACTCGTTTGGTTCAGCTGCCTCTACACGCGGGCCAATACGGTGCTCGCTCTGGAAATGACTTTGTATCGAGCGGTGCCTTGACCCACACTACAGTCCGTCCAAGTTCTCCCACTTTCACTTTGTCAGTACCATACAGAAACTGCGAGGCAAGTTTAAAATCTACATTAATACTATAAATGCGAAACTAACTCTGTCTCTCTGTCTGTTTCTTAAGTTTTCACAAATAAAAGGCTAAACCGAACTTGATAAATTTGACAAGAAAACAGTATGTATCATTAGAAACGACATAGAACACCTTTTAGGGATAAATAACATATATTGTCATGAGATTTTGAATACTAACTGAACGATGACCGACAGACAGATATCGTAATGTTATATCGCTCACTCAGGCTTTGTTTTTCTCGTAGTAAGTTTTTGTATGACCTGTTCATAAGTTTCATATACAGGCACAATTTTTTAATATAATAATTCCGTGTGGTCGTAATGACCTGGTGATGTGGATTTTCGCTGCACCAGAGTGTTTTTTTGTGTTTATATGTAAATAGATCATCGGTTTCCAATCTTCAAAGGCCACATGTGTTTGCAAAGGACATTGAAACTAAAAACGTTGTCTACAAAACGGTATTGACATACGATGTCCCCAGAAAGTGATATAATTTTAAACCACAAACAAAAATCTTCCTGAGGAACACATAACCTCCGCCCCTTAGTTTGTTGATATTTGTATGTTGTAAATTGATTCTCTTCTCGATACAGGTTCAATTATGGAATGGTATGGTGAAGGCTTTCCTGTTATGTTATCGCGACTCCCATGCTTATGGAACACCTTTTACTAACTTACATCTTTGTATATGCGAGAAGAGTACACTATCGTCACAGCTTCAAGCAGTCAGAAAAATTTATAATTTATGAAATAATATTACTGCCTCTTGCTGAATCGAGAATGGTATTAAGAGCAAATTGGCATTACTAAGAAGACTGTGCAAAGAAAAATTAACCACTTACTTTCTAATATGATGTATACTTTTCTATATATGACGAGATGTTGTAATACACTCTTATTTCTGATTACTATAATCAGAAATAAGAGTGGATCACAACATCTGGTCTGAATGAATATTGGCTTCTAAAGAGAACAAAATTACGTGTGGATGGATAGGGAGCGTTCATAAACCGCGTAGCTCCATTTTTGCCTTATGTGAACCCCCTTCCCCCCCCCCCCCCCTCCGCGCAACCTGACGTGACTTCTGTTTCTATTCCCCCCCCCCCCCCCTCGCGTGGCATATAGCCCTTTTCCCTATTGATTCCAGAGGACATTTTGTACTGTTTTCTCTTGGCAGACTATCGTAAATTACATACGGAAATAATTAAATTAAATAAACGAATATTCACATGCTGCTGTGTGTTCTGTACCCTATTTTCACAGTGACATATAATATGAATGACAAGCTACTTGGCTTGGCTCAAAAACTCCCCCCCCCCCCAATCTTTTTCACGTAGCCCAGTGTAGCTTTCTATCCATCCCCTAGCCCCCGACCTTCCCTAGTCAGAACCAAGTAGTTTATCAACGCTCCCATACTAGAAATCAACAGGAACTACGAATTGTCACCTTAACTTATAGAAGTTCGATTTTTCGTGGTCTACCTAAACCAGTAATCCAGTCATGTGAAATAGAAATGTGAACCGTTGAGATTTTTTTTAAAAAAATGCCGTGTATGCACGAGTATATAACGGAAAATAAGTGAGAATATATGATGGACAGGGTTACTTCAGATCAGTCGAGAACTAGTGACAAAAGGAAACGGGTTGAAGCCATTGCTCAGTACCCCAATTGATAAGATCAGTTCGATGTTGTTGATCCTTAAGGGATCCACCCCTTGGTGTAGGTCGAAAAAAAAATCAATTTTCGGTTTTCATCATATTTCGATAGATTAAGGTATTCTTTATGTATCCCGAAAAGGATTTCGCTGAAAAACAATTTTTTCGTGCATTTAAATAGCATTTTCCTACCACGTGCATTTAGGTGCCACGCCCACTTTTCTGCATAAATTTTAGACCTTTATAGCGCCTATATTTCACATTAAGGATTTTTTTCTGACTCTTGAGTGTGTTGGCTACCCTTGGAGGGCAACAGTCGTTATTCTCTTGTTTCTGCTGTTTGTAAACAACACACTTTGAAACTTTGTTTGAGTGTGTTAGCGAGTAGTTGTTTTGTTTGAAGTCAATTTCCCGCAAACCAAAATTTTCAGCATATATGCCCCATTATATCCTCTTCAGTCCCGAGGTGTCATATATAATACCTCCAGGAATTTATTTTTTTCTTGGGCCACTGCACAGCTGAACCTTTTCTGGCCTATCGTATCATATACATCGCCCTTCTCACAGCTCATATGTTCGATTTTTTGGCAGTGCTGATTGGTAACTTGGGATCCTGCAGCTGTACAACATGGTAAAGGTAAAGACATATATTTTTTCCGTGAAATAAAGTAACATGAAGCAGTAAAGTTGTGTGTATAATTTTCCTGCTTGACTCCCAAGGTATCATTTACATATATACCATCCATAAAAAATTAATTATTGTTTCAAATTTTTTTATGGTCATTCATTGTTAACTAGCATTAACACAAAGTAAATAACACAATAGTAGTTCTCTTGCACTTTTATTATGAGCTCGGGGCTGAAGAGGATATCAGAAACTATCAAAGATAATTGAATGAAATTTTCAGAGACTCTGCATAACAAAAAAAAGCCACCACTGGTACTACAAGCATTGATATTCCACTATTAGGATGTTCACAAAAAAAATTCTTCAGAACAATACTTAATATTTTTATTATTAAATTTAAGAAAGTATTTCTTAAAAACTATAAAACATATAAAGTAGATATTAGTAAAGTTGATTTTACTAGCACCATGTAACATTCAGTAAAAATATTACGGTCCTGCATCAAATAGTTCTTTCACTTGCTTAAATTAACATGGCATGAGATAGTCAGGGGGAAGTCCCCTTAAGGACTGCCACGATGTCGTATCTGAATCGTGAACACCTCAGCATCTAAGGCGACCAAGGGGCACCCACACGCAGAGGTTCTCTAAACTTATTCGCTTCTGGAAGACAAAGTTGGTTAGCAAAGGCCGCCAGCGAGGTACCAGGCGTCTTATCGGAGCCGCCGGGAAAGACAAACGGAGAGACAAGTGCGCAGAGACAGCGGCGTGTGGTACAGGGGACGGCGACACCAGATGCAACCTGATACAACACAAGCCTCCAATAAACAACAAGCCAAACGACGCGACGTAACGCGAATTTCAGTGGTAGTTGGCAGCACTGATTCTCACTCATACAGTGTCCTCTTCATCGTTGTTACGAGTGATCTGGTGGCTGAGTAGTTAAGGTCTCTGACTGAGGTCCTCGGTTCGAATGCCTGTCCCGGCGGGGATTTTCACCCGACCTTCACCTCTGGCACAGCTTACTGTACGCCTGAACGCTTCCGTGGTTCGGATTCCACGTTAAACTGTAGATCCCCTGTACGCGATAGCACTATCAGCTTAGGTTATGTCGGCAACGACAGGGCCGGAATGCGCGGCCAGTAGAAACCCAGTCAATACGACCAGACGGAATTATTATTAATATATTATTGTTATCACAATGACAGAAATTACGGCAAATTTTCAGACATCCACCAATATTCCCTCTCAACCACAGTATTCTTTCTAAATTTAAAACAAATTCTCTAAAATGTGGTCAAGGACATAACCTGAAACTCCGCATCAACATATTATTATTAGGCTTTTACGGCCTCATTGGACCTCTTTAGTCAATTTCTCATTATCTTCTTAGGCATGTGCATGCAACGTTCTATCCGAATTTCCCAGTATGTTTTCATTCGTTGTGATCTTCTTTGTCTTTCCTCATCTGGAAATACCCTCTTCATTGTATGTCGTTTGTCTATTTTTGGTTTATTTTTTCGTCTTTCAATTTTTTGAGTTTTTCTGTTTTGTTTTGTAGATCATCCAGGATTATTTCTAATTCTTCTACATCTTCTCTAAATTCCTTAATTCATCCTGCCTGTTGCTTCAGCTTCCAAAGTTTTTCTATTATCCTTCTTATTAATCTGGTTTCTGGTGTCCTCATGACGTGACCAAGGAAAGAAATTCTCTTCTTGCATGTAGTATCTGTGATGGGCTCCTGTACACCGCCTCATTTGGCACTATCCTCCATTGTCCCTCTTTCTGGTATTTTTTATTTAAACATATTCTTGCTATTCTTCTCTCCATTTTTAAATGTTTTTTTCAATTCTGTTTTTCTGAGTAACTTTAAAAAGAGTTTCGCTTCCGAATGTTACTTCTGATTGAACCACCGTCTTGTAGTGTTTTAATTTTGTTTTGACTGATATATATGTATTGAAATTGAGAGAGTCCCGTACTTCAAGTACCTGGTAGAAATTATCGAACCCACAGGAGCAGAAAAAATAGCACAGAAAGTTCGCATGCAAAAACTTAGGAGAGCCTACGGTATAACCTGAAACATATATAATAATAAATGTTTGTCCATATACACAAAAGTCAGACATTACAACACACGTTGCACAGGAAAGGTGACCGAGAAATCATTCTGAAAGGAGAACGCAAAATTATAAGAAAGATCCTTGGCCCAGAAAAAAAACAGATCACGGATATAGACTCAAATCTCGAAAAGCAACAGAAACACTGTCAAACCTCGCGGCAGACATCAGGAAAAGAAGATTAAGATTTTACGGATATATTCACAGACGCCCAGCAATAAGACTCATTCATAAAATTGTGACGTACATAGAACAGCTAAAAACTATGCCCTGGGTCAAGAAGATAAAAAAAGACCAAGAAAAAGCCTACCTAAACTCATCAGAAATCATAGACAGACAAACTTACAGACAAAAAATTAACAAATGGGAAGTACCGCCGGAGAATGAAGTCATTAAGAGACCGGGGACGAAGTGGACAGAAGAAAGGAAGAGAATCCACGGAGAAAAAATGAGAGCTGTTTGGAAACTCAGAAAACTGAATCGTTAAGGCTTTGCGTGATCCGACAGGGACCAAATGCAAGTAATAATGCCATATGGTCCAGAGATCCGAAGGATTATTCTGCTGTCGATTGACATGAGTTTTCAATTCACCGCGTAATGCACCCCTTGTCGTGGCTTCCTAACCTAACCCGGCAATCCTACCGGGTACAGCCTTGAAGGGGAAGGAAAGTCCCATCGGACTTTACTGGTGCCACCTCTTGGCGTTTGCATTTTAGTGACAAATACTTTAGTTGGATGGTGAAGTACAGTCGGACAGTTCCTAACCCAAGTACCTCCGATGACGACCCTACCCCTGCTAGCGTGAAGCCGGATGAAATGTGTCCTGAGATACTACATGTCCTGATTAACAATAGAACATCACCGCCTCTCCTACTGTAGCGGCAAATACCTGGTGGTCACCTCCAAGATTTTTTCACTTAGGGCTTTACGCTTCCTCGGGGTCATTAGAATCGGGAGGAACGGGAAGGAAATCGGTCATCGCCTTTTGAAGGTAACATCCCAGCTTTCTCCTGGACTGATTTCTAGAAATCGACATCAGGATAGCTGGACTGGGATACGAACCCGCATCCTCCCAAATGCCAGACTCAAGCGTTACCTCTCACGCATGGGACATGGTCCCAGCACCGCAACGACCTCAACCAAAGGGTCATTTAATTTCAGCTGCAATGGAGCAGGCACGTTCTGATGACAAAGTCCCTTCACCCCCAGTTTCCTATGTCATGATTCACCACCCTCCTACCCCTACCCTTTACGAATTCAATTTTAAACTTCTTCAGTGTTTTTTGTTTATTATTCATGAGTCACAAACATCAGATACACAGTCAACAATGGTACAAATAAGACACTTTAAACTGATTTCGCGCAGTACTTCGCAAGTGCATTCGGTGTTGCTCGGCACATAGGACACTCGAGCATATGCTTCATGGTTTGCTGTTGACCACATTCGCACTTAATGCTGGTAGCGTCGATGTAACCACATTTCAGGAGATTGTCCTTGCACCTGCCCACTCTGTTGCCTCGCATTCGCATCCCCGTCCGGGCATCCAGATTTGAGTTTTCCATAGTTTACCCAAATCACTCCAGGCGAATTCCAGTGTGCTGCCTTCAAAGGGCCGTTGCCAAATTCCTTCCCGTTCCTGTCCTTCAGTCCTTTCCCGCCTCTAATGACCTTGACGTCGACGAAGAGTAAAGACATAAGCAAAAAAAGGAAAAATAATTTCGTTTCACATTTAGCTGATTTTCTTTTATTTAATGTTTTTATTTATAATGCGTTCTATGTTCAATCATTTTTGGTGTTCCTTCAATTTTACTGATGTGTATGGCAAAGTGTTTTGATTGTATATCGTGGATTAGATATTTGGTTTAAGTTTGTAAGTAACTGTAGGCATATTTGGAAAATGAGATGCCAGAGACAAAAGTATGTTTGAGAAGACGGGAGTCTGGGGAAGAGACTAGGGGCGGACGGAGGCATTGTGTTGTGTGTCTTATTGTAGAGACAGCATGTTTCGTGAAGGTTATTGAAAGGGCATTGTGATAGCTGAATAAAATAAAATTGTGGTGAGCGAAACTGATTGTATGGACATTACTTAAATGAAGATGTTTCAATGAATAAATGATGGTACTCAGTACCGGATTAACCACGTAGCAAGAGGTAACAAATGCTACGGGCCTCGCGCCTTCATGGGGGCCCCTCACCTCCTAGGGGGGCCCGGCACTTAGGCTAGATGGGCGACCATTTTTTTTCCGTAGCTCTACAATTTTCTCCCGGACGACAAAAATCAAAGGCCTCTTCTTCACATTTGCTACGGGCCCCGCGCTTTCTAAATCCGGCCCTGATGGTTCTGTGAGTCTTACATACGACTGAAGTGTTTTGTATTGTTTTAGAGTCCGATTTGAGCCTTATCCCGTTTTCTCACTCCTCAAGTTCAATTTTTCGGAATTGTAGACGGCGTGGAGCCAATTTAACAACGAAAGAAGGTCAGTATATTGTTGTAACGGGGACAATGACGCTCTTTTGATCGGTGTAAGCCTCAGCAGCAACCGCTTTATTGGCGCTAGGATCCGTCCTCGGGGTACCGGAGGAACTCACTACCTCCTCAAGAACCATACTGCAGGTATCTACTACTTCACTACACCCCCGCCTTGGGATTGGGTTCTTCCGAGTCACCCGCCATTACAGCAGGGACGGTGAGGCAAGACGCGTTTCGCCACACATTATGGGTGTCCACGGGGAACCGCGCGGATGCGGCGCCTGCCACGAACCAGGTCGAAGACCTTCCAAAACCTGGCCGTATAGCAAATGCCATTCTGTGGTTCCTGCGCTAACACCCGGCCCCACCCGAGCCCCGCAGGGTGGTCGGAAGCCGTAGCGACCGAGCGTCACGCAGGAATGACCCCTCGCATAATCCACGCCAGCCGACCGAACGAATCGTCGCTGAGTACGTGGCTTCCCACGCTAGGGCGCGCTCCTACTGCGCTTTCCCCCGTACACGCCAGACACATGTGTCAAGTTCGAGCATGGGGTCCCACGCACTCGTCCAAGCTCCACAGATCGCCGTCCAGCGCGCAGTATGCAAACACAAGAGGCAGTGCTGACCTGCGTGGCAGTGCTGGATTTCCCGTTACGCTGTATAGGCTCCAGCATAGGAGTGGCAAATTTCCTAGGGTGCCCGCTTTAGTAAGCCGTCAAATTTGTGTGTGATTATAAACATAATAGAAAAACGTCTACTATAAATTTTCATTTAAGTTGTGACATCTAGTAGTGAAGTGACAAACTCGGAACAATTAATAGAAAAGAAAAATACGTTTACTATCAATTTTCATTTAGGTAAGTGGTGACAAGGAACAATTAGCTAAATTATTAATTTAATTCTTCATTAGTTTCCTTACTTTCTATCTTGTTCAACATAGTCGTTAGCCAGTTGTATATTTCCGAAGGAAGACTCTATAGACAGAAGTAAGTTTCTACTGACAGACTTACATTTCATGATTTCTTAAATACTTAAGTATGATCTAAGATTTAATTAATTGAGTATCTGGATGTTGAAAGTCCCCGAGCTCTCGAAAGTCCTAATTTCATTCAAAAAAATTCATTGAAAAGTCAATGATTTTTTAAACTTGGCTCGTCATTTCTCACCTAATTAAATTTTTTGAAATTTTTAAGGAACATGCTTGAACTATACCGAAACCGGTATTCTGATTGAAATTAATATAAATTATAATCGTTTAATAATAATTGATTACAAATCAGAGCGTACGTCATAATGTGTTTTCTGTTCTTTGCCGATAAAAAGTGTGTTACGAAGTTTGTCGTATGGGAAACTATCAGTGAGAAAGTTGTTCCCCTATGTTCATCAATCAAAAATCCCGTAGAAAACTATAATTATGTATTACATTATTTATTTTCTTGTTTTTATTCTTGTTTCATAATAAACATTCATTTTTATTGTTTCTATTTTATGACTAAATGTGAATACTTTCAGGTAATGAAGTCACTCTTAATCTATATCCATTCACATATACATATAATCGTTTGCTACCTAATAAAGGTAATACAAATTAGTGATTAATACAATAAGTATGAAGGAGAAAAGGGCGGCACAAAATGAACAGCCTACACTAAAAAAAATTTAAATCTGCCCCTGCTGCCTGGGTCAGGTTGTCGGGCCGGCGCGCTGTAAACTCCACATATGTAGGGTTCTATCATAGCAGCTTGTCTCATTTGCAGCCTTAGATTTGATCTTCTTTCGAAGGCTGCTTTGGCGAAGGTAGAGAGGACAGATAACAACAAAGAGATTCCCATAACCTCCAGATGTTCGAATCCTCTGCGTGACCAGATGGCATGTGCTCTGTGATCGCGGGATATTGGGGACCTTGGTTTTCCATAACTTCACTTTCGTCAGTGCCACAATTAGTACCTGTGATGGAAGCTTTTTCTGGATTTGAGTCTCTGAGGTAGCGGTGCATGATGATCTTGGTAAACTGTTCATTATTTTCATTGGTAATTTAAATCGCTGGTTACTTTATAGTAGTTGCGGTTCATCGTTACAGTTGCCACCTCCTGTCCCGGAGGCTCCGTGTGACGTAGACACCTCCTCTACAGGCGGGTCTTCTCCACTCCGGTAGGTCACGGGCGGCTGTTTACAAGAGGGACATTCGGCGCGCAAGGGCACCGGACTTTACGCTTAATCGGGCCGTAAAGCGATAAGGCCGACCAAAAAAGGGAAGTCGTGTTCCCCGCCGCTGTTTTTCGGTCGTGTCTGTTTTGTTCTGCCTACACCGCTACACCGCCGCAGCGGACATTACACGGATGTCTCCAGGCGCACTGTCCCCGCCTCGTCGACGTCGAGGTCATTAGAGGCGGCAAAGGACTGGGGGCAAGGAACTCGCAGGAATTCGGGTGCCGTCTTTTGAAGGAGCCATATCGCCATCCATCTGGAATGATTTGGGGAAACCATGGAAACCCCATATCCGGATGGCCAGATCTTGCCCAACAACAAGTTCCGCAAACATGACTGGGTGGTGCCTAACCTAGGTTTTGTACCACAGTTTCCTTAATTCCATAGCATATCCTCAGGTGCGCTGTCAGTTAGACAAGGGTTTCTGAAAGGGGATATACGAACCCATAGGGGTTCTCCAGTAGATCGTAGGGTGTTCGCAATAAGATTTACGTTATGGCGGCTGAATGGCTGTCTTAAACGTGCAACACGCACAGTGGTGATTGAGACTGAACATGAGTCAACCTGGCGCAACAAGCAAGCCCATCAATCACATTAATTAATACTATATTCCTCTTTGTGACAGTTTTACTTCTTCAAAATATAAGTCATTATTTTTAAAAAAAAAAGGTTCACCATTGCGTGGGAAATTTTTTATGGATTACGTGGAGCTGTAAGTTTGAGAAACCCTCAATTAGACGGAAACTCTTCGTATCGCCTTCCGAATGTGTCGTCATGTAGATACTTATACGAAGCAGTGATTCCTCTGTAGTGTATAATAATGCAAATCCATTACATTTACGAACGAGCATTGTGGGTGACTACTGAAACACTGGCCTCCGGAGGACACGGAATCGAATCCCCATTCGGCCAGCCAGATTTCGGTTTTCCATGGTTTCCCAAAATTAATCCAGGCAAATTCCAAGATGGTTCCTTTAAAAAAAATGGAATGGCCTAATTCCTTCCCGTTCCTTGCCCAAGATTCTCTCCCGCCTCTAATGACCTCGATTTCGACGAGGCATAAAGCCACAAGTAAAACAAAAAAAAGCCGAGTACATTAGAACTCCAAACATCCGAATCAATTGGGACCGGGCCCAATTCGCATAATTAAAAATTTGGATAGTTGGATTTTTCCCCGATAAAGAGCCTATTTTAATTAAGTACTGTATGAAAATGGGAGAAAAACTATTTTTAAAGAAATAGAGCTTTTAACTAATTAAATGAAAAGGTAACGCTTTTACATCTTAAGCGTACTTAAAAGTGCTGTATATTGGTACAGTATGTACGTACCGTACTGTAAATAAAAGTCATTGCTTGTTGAACATCTCGGTTAAAGTAAGCTGTTTGACTGTATCCATCCGCTTGACAGTGAGAAGTTGGATGTGGTCACACTCGGGCTGACGCTCCATCCACTTCAACACTGTTTCAAGGGCGGCAAATCCTTCACTAGCTGATGCATCAGCTTCGACATAAAGGCCATCTTCTTCCTCGACACTTTCTTCTCACACACTTTCAATAAGTTCATCATCATTTAGAATTTCATACCCAGGGTATAACGAATCACACACCATCCACTCTCCTATATCTTCAGTACTAACGTCTGAACATCCAGGAATTTTTAAAATAATGTTTCTTAATTAAAAAAGTGATTCGGAAATTCAGCGATTCGGAAATTCAGCGATTCGGAAATTCAGCGATTCGGATAATTGGAGTACTGCTGTACTATACTGAGTTTAGGCGGTTAGCTTGGGGGATGTTTACCCCTCCACCGTAACGTCACGGGATGATGAAAAAGGGGTGGTTTTCTACTGTCTTCCCAGTGTTCCTAAGTGTGGCGGTGTGATTGTTGTGAGTGGGAAATGAAAGAAGGAAGAGGGTGACACCCGGTGCTGGCCCATTCAGGCCTACTCTTCCGCAAAACCCCAGGGGGTGGGCCGCCAAGCTTAAGATCCCCATCATACGGACCAATCACCATTAACTGTGTCCTATGCCCCACTCCGTACGCAACCAGAGAGGTTTGTAGTTTAATTCAGGACTTTGGTGCACAACCTGGTGATTAGGAATTCTTCCGTCGTCGGTACTCGAGTCAGCTAAGTTGTGTCAGCGCCGAACACCATCACAGTGCCAACGGGGCGGGCAGATCCCTGTGTAATCCTCTATCGCATTATCCTTCGTACATTATGTAATGTTCAAACAAATTAACGTCTGACTACAAACCAACAGCAGAATCAGTCATTAGAATAATGAACAGCGCAGATTAGAGCGGCTCGGTGCAAGCGACGGGCGGCTTGCTGCTTATGCAAATCACCCGTTCATGCTGTCCACACCACTTGCAACCAGCGACGCCGCAAGATGGCGCCCGCATCATCCTGACGGACCAATCCTGTAAATGTTCCCTTCCAGAAACAAACTGTCAAAGCGCATTGGAGACTATTACAAATACTTATTGGATTTCTTACCTGGTTATATGTTAAAAAAAAAACTAAATGCTGATTGTAATTGTGGGGTGAGGACAGAATTGCTTGTTGAAAGCTTGAAGTGTAAATATCTTCACATAACATTTGTAACGTTCTGACCTCATTACCTGATTTAAAATCGTCATTAATGTTATTATTTTATTGAATGATCATGAAAGATAGAACTTGCTTGAATATTTTATATGAGAAATCACAAATGGCTTTTTATTTCAATTACTGACATGACATATACAACAAATTAGTTAAAATTAATCAGTTGTCCTTATGTGGGCGCCAGAGTATTTTATATAAAATACACAAAATTAAACAGTACACTTATTCAACATTCTGACTGTTCACTTCTGAAAGAAATGATTGCTCCGGGCTATGAGAGTTCTTATCTGCAGGGTCGTAGCTGGGCAATGCTATGAACTTGCACTTGTTGCTAGCACAATGTCCTTCATATGGCGATATATAATTACCGAATTTTAATGTCGGCCACACACACTGGATGAAGTTTTCTGCTCTGTTACGGAACAGTGTGGCACAGTTCCTCAGGACATCCTTTGCCTGAGCACCTCCGCTCAAACAAAGTGGCTGATGTCCCGTTCCAGGCAGCACAGTTCAATTAACGCACAGACAGTGCACATCGACCGATCGTGCTTGCTGGCTGGCACCGAATGTTTTCCGTGCCACATGAAAAACAGAAAATCCCGTCCGTCACTCTGGCTAGCACAATACAATACTCCCCTCTCCCAGCGTCGCATCACCCCAGCAAAACTCGCCCGCCAGTTCTAGGAACCTGGCCAGCTGACATTCCTGACCAGCCGCTTAGCACCCGCAAGCTAACTAAAATATTATACATTTAAAAAATAATAATAAACATAAGTTTATTAATGTAACTAACGGTTACAAGACGCGTTCGTTACACATTTAAAAATAAACTCAACCGGTCTGGACACACTGGGCAGGTGTCACTAGATGTTTGGAAAATTCCTCATCTACCTGAAACGGTGACAAGAGAATGTACGAGAGAAGTGAAGGAATTAGGTTTCAAAACTTTGGTCAGACAATTGCTTGAATATGGTGCTGTAGATTGGGACCCACATTTCGGCTCTCAAATACAGGAGTGGCAAGGCGTGTAAAGGAGGGTAACTTGATTTGTTTGTGGAAATTATCGCAGGACCGAGTCAGTAACTGATATGATAAGGGAGCTGGATTGGGACTCATTGTAATACAGGACGAGGTTGAAGAGAGTGCTGGGAATGTACAGGGCGTATCACATGTTGGTGATGGAGCTTGGAGGGATGGGAACTGAGGAACAGGAACGGGAAGAAATTCGGCTATGGCCTTTTTGGAGGAAGCATCCCGGCATTCGCCTGGAGTGATTTGGGGAAACCATGGAAACCCCAAATCTGGATGCGGGACGACACTCTGAAGAACTGTTGTGAATGTATCAACTCGTGAAACTGATGCAGGTAAATGGAATTCATTACTACTGTACTTTAGACATAGTATTTTCTGTCTCTTTGACATCGATTTACGTGCACCGTTACTAGTCAATGAACACAGCATAATTATCTGACTGTATTTGGGAGTGCTCAGCGGGAATTCTGAACGTCATGATCAGTGTTCGGAAGTTAGCCCCCTTAGTTCGAGCGCTGCACGAGGCTAAAGCAGAACTTGAGCAGATTTTCGATTATAACTTCCGACCCTGTCGGTACCGGACCAGGGTTCCTTACCTCAGACTGATACTTTTAGACCGAGCGTGGTGGTGTAATGGATAGCGTTCTGGCCTCGCATTCGGGAGGACGGCGGTTCGAATCCCAGTCCGGGCATCCAAATTTGGGTTTTCCATGGTTTCCCAAATCACTCCAGGAAAGTGCCGGGATGCTTCCTTCAAATGGCCATGGCCAAATTCCTTCTCATTCCTTGCCCCCATCCTTTCCCGTCTCTAAAGACCTCGCTGTTAAGAGACGTAAAGCAGTTTTTTAAAAAAAAAAAAAAAAGATACGTTTAGCCTCGTCCATCATCCCTGAAAATCTTTAACAAGATCACGGCATCACCCTGTATAAATTATTTCCTCCCTTATGTCGTTCGGGATTAGAATACACAGAGTTGAGATTAGTTTTGGTGCATGGCTCCCCCTGCCACCCACAATTTTCTGAACTGCACAGTGTATATGTAGGGTTAGAGACGTAGACCGTGACATCGTGAGTATGGAAGCTTAGTGGTACTTTATCGACTTAGTGAACGGAGGAAGAAGATAGCTCTCGTATGTGTGTCTGGATTTGCGCACTGAAGAGACGGGAGAAGTGGAAAGGAGAGACGCAATCGGAACGGGCGTAGCTGGGAGCTGGCCGCAGGAACCGGTTTGAGTCCCGACACCTAGACTCCACAGCACTCCTCGTTTGTAACTCTGTCCCACTGGATTAAATCGCGCATCCGTCACTGCGGGACCTTCCAGGAGCTCCGTCGCAGCACCACGCTTCTCTTTTTCTGTCACTTAACGTTTAAGATGGTCAATATCTCTGACAACGAACTCAAACAACCGCCGTAATCTGTTCGAAAGCAGGAGCAGCGTTCACCATAAGGGTGATTCCGTTATATAGTTACAAACTTTCAGGGATGATGGCGAAGGGTAAATATAAAGTGCCCTGATTCGGAAATAACAGTATCGAAAGTTATAAGCGAAAATGTATTCAAGTTCTACCTTAGTCTCGCAAAGCACCCAAAGTAAGGGGGCGATTATTAATTACGTGAGGTAATAGAAGGGGGGGGGACGAAATCTCACGAAACCTCACGAAGGGGGTGGAGGAATCAACGGAAATGTCACGTGAAGTTTTGAAATTCGTGTAGAATGGTAAAGTTAAAAAAAAAACTATAAATGTTAGGGGAGGTAAAAACCGACTTTAGGGGGGTATATCCTCCCTTGGGTGCATGAGACCTAAAAAAATAGGTCTCTCAAAGTTTAGGAGAGGTGGGGGGGGGGGGGGTTCTCTGTCAAAATCTCACGTCACTTTACAGGGGGTGGGAGGTCCGACCAAATTTCACGACGGCTCACTAGAAGGGGGCAGGGGTCCGGAAAAAACACGTCACGTAATTAATGGTCGCCCCCTAAGGGCCCCAACTTCTGAAACCTAATTATGACGTACAGAATTATCGGTGAATACTCCCTAAGGGGGCATTCATTAGTAACGTGATGTGTATTCCCGGAATTCCAGACCTCCCCCCCCCCCCTCCCTGTGGTGAGATTAGGTGGGATTCGGTCAGATCTGGTCGTAACCCCCCACTTAAGATGACAGGATCCCCATCTAAGATGACGGGATTCCCCCTAAGATGACTGGATTCCCCCCTAAGATAAAGGGATTCCCCCCTAAGATGACTGGATTCCCCCCTAAGATGACTGGATTCCCCTCTAAGATATAGGGATTTCCCCCCTAAGATGACTGGATTCCTCCCTAAGATATAGAGATTCCCATAACATGACTGGATTCCCTCCTAAGATAAAGGGATTCCCCCCAGATGACTGGATTCCCCCCTAAGATGACTGGATTCCCCCCTAAGATGACTGAATCTCTCCACCCCCCCCCCCCCCTGCTGACCGAACTCGCAGTTTTTGAGACCTTTTTTTTTTTTAGCTATCCTGCTTCCTAGGACGGTTATAACCCCCCCCCCCCCCAGAGTCGGATTCGGCATTGTCTGTAGACCCTTTTTTTGTACTACTGTTCTTCAAGGGATTAAAAATATGACGTGAAATTTCCGTCAACCCCCCTCCCCTTTACCACTTCACGTAATTAATTGACCTTTGTGGTACTTGGGTAGTACATCTATTCCAATGTCAGAGATGGCAGAACGATTTTCGCTTATAACTTGCGTTCTTATTCGGAGCAGGGTCCCTCACTTCAAATTGATACATTTACTCTTCTCCATTATCTCTGAAAGTTTGTAACATGGTCGAGGATTCACCCTGTGTAAGTTGTTTAAAGCTCTCTGCAATCCACGAAGAAGTTACAGGTGTTTCGCGGGCAAATTAATAAAAATTTAGATATCGTATTCGAACTGCATAAGACTAAAAGAGAGCATAAGACATATGTCAAACTTTTTTACAAGCCACGAATATTTAAAGAATCTAGCATTTCCAGGATAGATAGTATTGTTCCTACAATAGTCTACTCATTTCCAGTTGTCATCAAACAGAGCGCTCGCGTTATGGAGGAGACAGGTTCGAATGCTCTCCCTACCGCCATCATTTAATGACTTTCCGAGATCACTCCTGGCGATTGCCGGGATGGTTCCTTCAAAAATTCATGGCCGAATTCCTTCTCGTACCTTGCCACCAGTCCTTCCCCGTCTCTGATGAGTTCGAGGTCGATGAGGCGTAAAACTCTAGGCAAAACAAAATAATGTTTTTTTAAGGGGGTAGGTACAGTTATCACGTTTCAAAAAAATGTTTTTTTCTTTCGATTCACAAAAATAGTTTTTACTATTGACTTCATGTTGCTGAAAAAATTATTTAAATATCTTTGACAGTGTGTGAATTATGCGTGGCTAAGCAAAGTCCTGCACGATTGACAGCCATTTAAATCTTACTGCACTAGAAGGTAATGCAAATCTTTAACCTTAAATATCTCAAAACAGTAATTCATCAATTCATTTTAAACATAGGTATAACTTTTCTCCACATGCATAGATCATTTTCAAATTTGCAGGACATGTTCTACATACTAATTACTACAGTCCCTACCATTATTGTTTATGCAGATTTACACAAATGGAAAATATGCCTATATATTTAAAAAAAGCAGAAATTTTAATTTCTTGAATTTTTTATTAACAACAAATATAAAATTGAATGTGTTATATTATTTGTTTAACTAATTACTTCGGTTTTTCTTTACATGGTTAAAAAATGATTACTGAATAATTTCAAATATTATGCTTTCAATCATTAAAGACCTTAATGACGATATATTTTTAACTGTCAATTTGGATGGTGAATTAACATATCGTTAAATAATATTTTTATTTTAAAAATCAATTTTTATATATAATTATAATAGTTCTATGGAGCTACCAAATTTTAATCCTCAAACTTAAATAGATCTGGAGAAAATCAAATTTCAATTTCTACAAATATTTGTAGGTTTTAGCTGTACCTACCCCCTTAATGTTCCTAATCAACAGAGTAGCGAGGTTTGCAGATAATGTGCGTAGAATAAGAGCGGGTGATTATTTTCTGAATGAAGACACTGGTGTTAAATAATGTGTCGTGGGTGGGGGAACAAAGAACACTGGAGAAGTAAATATTTGGTGCACAGCAGTTCGGTGTCTCAAAGAGACGACACCGCTTTTGTTTATAGGTCGTCAATTACCGAAGAGCGTCGGGTCATCAACCCTGGGTCTGAATTGCGTCGGAATGCTTCCCCCAGCCGAATGCCTGACTTATAAAGGCAGTATGGATAAAATTAGGGAAATTAGATGCCATTCTGGAGATTTAAAATATTCTTTCCCCTCCGCCTGTTGTCGGGGTAATGCACTGAGGAGTGGGGATTGGTTGGTGGTGGGAGGAGGGGGGGAGGGGGGTAGGGTGCAGACGCGGTCAGAGAAAAACACCCGTAATCATGTTACGCACAGCTCGCTTAATGCTGACTACCAGACCATATCTTCAATTTTGTCCATTAACTATAGTTACCAGATCTGACAAAACAGTATGTGGTTACCGACAATAAAGAATAGGAGATGGTTATTAATAAACACTGTTAAATCGTCATCCTTAGGAAACCATGTACAAGTGCAGCAATAAACAGTTACATTGTTTTGTGATTTAAAAAAAAATAATATTCAAAATTACGTGGAAAATTACATTCTCTGTCATGTTACTAACTAACTGCGCCCGTGAGCATTTTCTGCTTTTCATTTGCAAGCAGTTGTGTTGGAGGTTTTGTCACTAGAAATTTCCTTCGGTCTTACAGATTAAGTGTCATTTCTGGTGGTTTATCTTTTGGTTGCTGTTTGTTTGTTTCGGTTATTAGTAAGAATCGACAATGGTCTTTTGTTTCTTAAGACTTCCGCGGTTGTCTTCGTACATGAATTATAGCTTTACGGGCTATGCCTAGTCGTTTATTGGATAATTTATCTAAGCTTTCGGCTGTTATACTCCAACCTTCTGCAGAGATACCGTTTATATTTACTTTCACATAGCAACCGTCGCCAAGCATTGCAGAGGAAAAGGCCGCTATCTTCGTTGATGTTATTGGAATTCCTTAAGATTTCACCACTGGTCTTCTCTCCACAGTAGCCTCGTGTCTTGAAATTTTATTTCATGCCCGGTGTTGATAGCATGGCGAACTAAGGGGGATTTGTCGCTGTTATATTTGTAGTGGCGGATATGTTCTTTAAGTCTCTCCGCCACTGTGCGACCTGTCTCGCCGATTTAAACACTGCCGCAGCTGCAGGGGATTTCGTAAACACCCGTAAGCTGGTGTGGGTGTAATTTGTCTTTTACCCTGGATAATGACTGGCCGAGTTTGCAGTGGAAGAAAATGGACAACTGCCATTCCTGGATGTCCTGGTTCAAAAGCGAGGTGATGGACGTTTGGGTCATATGGTGTACCGCAAGGCGACCCACACCAATAGATATCTGCACGCCATGTCGCACCATCACCCGGCAACGAAGAGAGGCGTATTAACATCACTGAATTTAAGAGCGAAGACAGTATGTGACTCGGGAAGTCTGAAGGAGGAAATGGAGACAATTACTAAAATATTCCGAGCCAACGCATATACTGAAACAGACATCAGAAGGGTTTTCAGACCTAAAAAACCCATGGAAGACATCAACTTATCTCATGAGACCATTGTGCCAAGAAAATTCGCCTGTCTTCCATACATACGTGGCATCACTGACCGGATTGGGAAACTGTTTAATCGGGTGGAAGTGCGAATCATATACAAAGCTCACTGCAAACTCGGCCAGTCATTATCCAGGATAAAGACAGATTACAACCACACCAGCTTACGGGTGTTTATGAAATCCCCTGCAGCTGTGGCGGTGCTTAGATCGGCGAGACAGGTCGCACAGTGGCGGAGAGACTTAAAGAACATATCCGCCACTACAAATATAACAACAGCGACAAATCCGCCGTCGTTCGCCATGCTATTAACACCGGGCATGAAATGAAATTTCAAGACACGAGGCTGCTGTGGAGAGAAGACCAGCTGGTAGCCTCGACGTGTGAAAGAGGCAGCAGAAATCTTAAGGAATACGAACAACATCAACGAAGATAGCGACCTTTTACTCTACGATGCTTGGTGACTGTTGCTATGTGAACATAAATATAAACATTATCTCTGAAGAAGGCTGGAGTATAACAGCCGAAAGCTTATATAATCCAATAAACGACGCGGCATAGCCCGTAAAGCTATAATTCATGGTCTTTTGTGTTCGTCAAAATTAATGTAATACTGGCCAAGGCTGGCAATCAGTGGGTTAGTTGACTTTCGTGATGCCCTATAGAAAGATTTGGTTATTTCCAGTGTTCTTTCTTGGAGCAGCGGGAATGGTAAACCATTTGCTATTAATAGACTATGTTCGGTTGTGAGAACTTACAGAAAAGGTCAGAAAGTTCGATATTCCAGTGGTTTGGAGAAATGAGGGAACGAATAAAGAAAATTTGGAACTTCGAGTTGGAAGGAAACTGCCAACAAAGGACAGAGGAAAGGATTAGGAGAATGTGCGCGATACAGATTAATGAACTGGGTGGTGGTGTTCTTTTGTCCTTATTGTTATTATTATTTTGCTTATGTCTTTACGCTTCGTCGACGTCGTGGTTATTTGAGGAGATGAAGTAC
Source organism: Vandiemenella viatica (assembly GCA_031002005.1). Lineage (NCBI taxonomy): Eukaryota > Metazoa > Arthropoda > Insecta > Orthoptera > Morabidae > Vandiemenella > Vandiemenella viatica. The sequence continues at coordinate 167,382,013 of CM061914.1, read as the reverse complement.
TGAGGGCAAGGAACGGGCAGGAATTCAGCCATAACCGTCCAGGCATTCGCCAGGAATGATTTGGAGAACCCATGGAAAACCAAAATCTAGATGGTCGAACAGTGATTGGAACCAGCTTACAGCCGAATACGAGGCCAGAAAATGGTGGGAAAGGTGGAAGAGGATATTACAGATCCGGACTGGACAATGAAATGACGTCACCTATCGTTGTGTGAATACAATAACGCGGCACTGCATATACTAGGCCACGGATTTTGGTGTCACAACCCGACTAGAAATTATTTCCTCCAATATTTACTACCCTTTATTTAAATCCTTTTGTTAGTTTATAATTACGCAAAAGTAAGATAAATTCGTTTATAAGTGACTGAAGTGTGCGATACGTACACACTTTGACAGTAAATTTGGCCGCCGCTGAAAAATTCTGTCACTGTTATTTTGCACAATCTGACATCAATGTAATCCTAAGAAACAGTAACGCAATACTGGCTTGCCAGTATTACGTTACTGTTTCCTGGGATGTACATTGATGTCAGATTTTGCAAGATATGAGTGATAGAATTTTTCATCGGCGGCCAAATTTATTGTCAAAGTGTGTACGTTGACACTAGGCGAATGTTCGCAAATGTTTTAATTTTATTTAACGGCAAATTTCAGGTTCCGTTACTAACAACGATATTTCACGTTGTAAAGGTAAGTCAATATTTATGATGATTCGCCTGTATTAAATCGGCCTGCGCTTTCCAACTACGTTAATAATTCGAAAAAAAAATATGATTTAGAAACATTCTTACAGTTCAATTTTTTTAAATTAATTTCTATACTCCTTAAAAACGGAACTGAAAATGAAGGCGCCATTTCGGGAGATCGGTACAAAGCTAAAGGTGCTAAACGACGTATTTCAAGTTTGAAATGAATGCAAACAATCACTTGACTTTTCCCTTTGTTTTTAAGACACGTTACGTACTTTTCCTCTTCTCTCAACTAAAATATCTGTCTGCGATAAACGAAAAAGAACAAATAATCAACATAGTAACTGCAGGTCAAAGACGACAACTATTTTAAATTTATTATGAAAGATTACAGTAATTTTACACTCAATTTTCACAGCATCGTGGTGTATGCTGTTATCAAGAAAAACGTCCACATTCAATTCATCCGATCATCACAGTTTTTTAACCGCAATGACACCTGTCTCGGAAACATGAAACCAACCTAACCGTTAAATTGTTTCTATAATGAATATATAACCAAATGAAAACGATGATGCCTTGACTTCAAATTGGCCCAAAAATACCAAAATTTAATCAGTTGAATAGAAAAATAATGAAGCTTGCTATAGCAGCCGTATTAAGCATGAAGAGAAAGAAAGAAAATGTTGTTATTACCACAGCAGAAAGCGCGAAAGAAAAAAAGCAACTATTCGGAACTGAATTAAGAACTACACTTGAATGCGATACGAATTACTGAAAAAAGATGATTTTTAATCATATTTGTAAACTAAAACATTTGTTGAGCATGGTACCAATCAACAAAATTTTATTTAGGAAATTATTATTATTACTTTAAAAGAAAATTGACGGTATTAAAAGTTTTGGAGTAAGAACGATTTAAAAATAGTCTTCACAAAGACATCACAATAACACAATTGAATACCCAATATCCTCTAAATACGGCCGATAGTATTAAGTTCTAACTATAATCAAACAATCTAACATACATGAAACAATAATTGAATTAAATTGCAACGGAGCGCATATTCCGGTAGCAATTTCCTTAGTGATCTAATTATGCTTTCTTTTTATTATTATTATATTAGAGAAAACATTGTACGCTGAAGATACCTAGACGAGAGGCGAAACGCGTCCGTCAAATACCGGTAAAATAATATCAACAACAGTTGTATTGACGTAATTATTAAAGAATAATCATGCCAATCAGTTGCACTTTTAAGAATTTTCTTGACTGCACTACACATTATCAAAGCTATCCAAGTCCGAAATCGATCCCGAACAATCGACACCCCCCACCCCCCCCCCCACCTCCATGCAATAACGGTCACAGAAAACTGAATGCTACACCAAAAGAAGGGAGTTACTATAATTTCCAAGTGTTGTATGTAAACACAAGCTGGCATAGAACACAGATTGCAAAAACGAACACTTGCCAGTGTTTGTAGGCGATCAGTTAGCGCTCACGACGTGCGAATGTTGGGTTTTATGTAGCGCCAGTGCTGTAAATCACCCACGGAAGAGTCCACATGGTAAGGAAGGAGGGGAAAAAAATCGCCACCTGCTGAGAGAAAACGCTGCCTCACTCAGCACTGCGTTACCAGCGAGCGTCCAACCTCAACTACAACTACAGGCGATCGAGACCTGCTGTCCATCATAATAATCTTATACATAAAAATGAATGTTTGTTTGTTTGAATGTTCGTCTTCTTTGCGTTCCTACAGCATTCGTCCGATTACGATGAAACTTTGGTGAGTTTTCGCGCGTGCGAAGGTTACTGACAAAAAAAAAAAATCCGAAAAATGGCCCCCTCTCCCTTTTACAACCCTTAATTTTATACGAAACCACATTTTTTTCTCCGATTTCGAAGGAACTCTGCGCAGGTATACTTGAAAATAAACAGAAAAATACTGTCAACATTTCGTATTCAGAAACCCAACCCCTTTCTTCCCCTACAATATTTGCCAATGTTATTTAAACACACCCACAATTTTTACCCGATATCGTCGGGACTTTTCACACGTATACTTTAAATCAAACAGAAAAATATTGTATACATTTAACTTGCGAAAACCCAACCCCTTTCTCCCTTTCCACCCCCTTAATTTTTGTCATTGTTCCTTACATATACCCACAGTTTTTATCCACTATCGACGGAACTTTGCATTTGTATACTTTAAAACAAACAGAAAAATACTGTCTACATTTGTTTTTCAGAAACTCTACCCCTCTCCCCGTTCCCACCCCTTATTTTTGTAAACGTTCTCTATACATACCAATAGATTTCATCCGATTTCAATGGTGTTTTGCATACGTATACATTAAAACAAACAGAAAAATACTGTCTGAATTCGACTTTCAAAAACCCAAACTCATTAATTTTTGTCAATGTTCTTTATACAAAGCTACAGATTCTATCCAATTTTGAAGGAACTTTTCACACGTAAAGCAAACAGAAAAGTACTGTCTACATTTGATTTAGAAAAACCCACTCACTCTCACCCATCACCCTTCTTAAAAATTATTTCAGTTATTTGATCTGTTTTCTATATGCGTACTCAATTATAGAAAATAAAAATAGGTGTTGCAACGCTTGACGTGTAAAGCTAGTCAGAAATAAAAATCGTTGTCGTCGTTGTTGATGATGATATTTATTGTTTTGTGTGTGATTTTTGAGGACCTTATGGCTTGTCGACATCGATATCATCGCAACAGGTGAGACGAATAGGGGAAAGGAACGGAAGAAAATTCGGCTCTAGCCTATCGCCATTCCGGGCAATCACCTGGAGTGATTTTGAGAAACCTTGGAAAACCGAAATCCGGATAGCCGTTCACTCACCAACTTCGTACATTTGTCATGGCGCGTAAACGGTTCGGTGGCCAGTCTTGAAGTGTATTTGTGCAGTTGAAATATCATAAGGGGGAAAAATAGCAACTAAACGAATTGTCAAAGATTTTGGCGTGGAAAGGAGTAGAAGTGCAACGAAGGATGCTGCAAGTTAAGTGGACAGATAAAGTACGAAATGAACATTTTTGGAAATGAAGGAACAGTCCTACAGAAAGAAGACACACGCCGGCCTCGGTAGCGTAGGGGCTAGAGTGCTAGCTCCGCGTGCCGAAGGTCGCCGGTTCGAATCTGGCTATAAACCCTGCATGATGACTTATTCACATTGAGCTGGCTGTATGGCCTCAGCAGCCGAAAGCCACAGAAAAAAAAAAATAAGAGACAGGCTGGTAGGTCATATTTTGAGACATGCACGATTGGTTAATTTGTTAGTGGAGGGAACAGTCGATGGTAAGAACTGCAGAGGAAGACAGAGATCAGAATATATGAAGCAGATAACTGAGATAAAGAGGTTGGCGCAAAATAGAGAGTTGGATGATTGCATCAAACCGGTCGAGAGACTGATGACAGTAAAGAAAAGGTGTTGTATTTTTATTATTATTTGGGCTTTACGCTTCGTCGACGGCTAGGTCATTAGAGTCTGGAAAGGACTGCTGGCAAGGAACGTAAAGGAATTCAGTAATGGCCTTTAAAAGGAACCATCGCGGCATTCGCCTGGAGTGATTTCGGGAAACCATGGAAAACCGAAATCTGGATAGCCGGAAGAGGAGTCGAACCTGTGTCCTCCAGAATGCGACGCCAGAGCGCTACCGCTCACCCACCACGCGCGGGAAAGAAACTAGGGTAGAGATGATAAAGGACTGAAAGTGATGAGAAAGAAAAGCATTCCAAATGTTGATCAGAACAAAGAAAGGAGGAAGAGATGTGCAGAAAATCTAGAAGAATGGAGACAGGGCGAAGATGGCAACAGACAGAACAGCAACTAATATTAAATTGCATTGACTTAGTGGCAAATAAAACAGGAATGATCAACTTATAGCCTATAATTTTAAAGACTTGTCTATCGGAAGAAAAAAACAGGATAAACCAATGAAAATAATTTATTATTATTTGCTTAGAAACTGTCTGTTTAACACTATGAAATTAGAGTACAAAGGATGGGTAACCTTTCACGAAATATATTTTTGGTAGCATTTTTATTATGACACGCTTAATTCACAAAGAATATTTTTTCTCAAGGCTTCATGCCTCATCGACGTCGGGGTTATTAGAAGAGGGAAAGGACGAAGGGTGAGGAACGGGAAGGAATTTTGCCATGGCCTTTTGAAGGAAGCATCCCGGCACTCGCCTGAAGTGATTTGGGGAAACCATGGAAAACCGAGGTGTTGATGCCCGGATGGGGACTCGAAGCGGCGACCTCCCCAATGTGAGGCCAGAGCGTCACCGCCCATCTAGTATGCGTAATAATAGACAAACAAGGTCCATCCCAAATATATCTGTCTCAAAAGTGTAAGAATTTATTTTTTCGGCCAGTAACACAGCTCTAAAATGTTTGAAAAAAAAATTAAGTTTTTCTAGATTAATTGACTTGCGAGTGACCGAGCGAGTGACCGAGCGTGGTGGTGTAACGGATAGCATTCTGGCCTCGCATTCGGGAGGACGGCGGTTCGAATCCCCCTCCGGGTATCCAGATTTTGGTTTTCCATGGTTTTCCAAATCGCTCCAGGCAAATGCCGGGATGCTTCCTTAAAAAGGCCATGGCCGAATTCCTTCCCATTTCTTGCTCCCCATCCTTTTCCGTCTCTAAAGACCTCGCTGTTGAGAGACGTAAAGCAGTTATATATATATATATATTGCGAGAAATGGCTTACCTTTAAATGGACACCAACCTAATGACACTTCCATCTCAATTTCTCATCTTTTCAACGTCACAACAAAATATAACATACCTTACTCTAGTCTTGTACTATGGCCTGTACAATGCTGGAACCCGAGAAGCAGTTTTTGAACGAATCAACGGACGAACAGACACGTTTTTATTTATTTATCGGCTTTCCTACGCCGCGTCAAGATAAAATATGTATCATGTTTTTGCTGGGGCTCTGGGCTGCATATTTTTTAAAACCCCAAGAAAATCCCCAAATTTGTTTGCACGAATCGCGCACAGTTAAACAGTCTTCTTTCTCGCAGCCGTACTGTCTAAAGTAAAATATATAAATAAGTCTAATGCACAACAGGATGGAAGAGTCGCTCCAGGTAGTTGATTGCGTTTACCACCAGAAGCCATCAACTACCTGGAGCGAATCTTCAATACCATCCTGCAAAATCAGATTTCCCGAGAGCATGAAAGCATGCCGTTGTGGTCGTTATCCATAAGACTTGAAAAGATCCAGTCTTTCCCCAGCATTACCGGCCCATCAACCAACCTACTCCCCGCGCTTTAGCAAAGTGTTCGAGCAAATTCTGCTGAAGCCCTACATCCAGTCGTTATACCCGATCATCAACTTGGGTTCCGTAGAGGGTACTCCACAACGCAGCAGCTAATGCGTGTTATAGAGACAGCGACGAGGGCCTTCGACGAGAGAAGCTATTGTGGTCTGGTGTTGCTCGATGTCCCCCGTGCATTCGACTCAGTGTGGCATACAGGTCTGCTCTGCAAGTTGTACAAATAGGGCTTGCCTGTCCCCTACGTGAAACTGATACGCAGCTACTTGTCGAGGCGCACATTCTGCGTTAGAGTTGGCGATGCCATGTCAACACGACGGTGCATTCATTCAGGTGTACCACAGGGTTCAGTGCTGGGCCCTGTTCTTTAAACCCTCTACACAGCCGACATTCCAGCACCTGCGAATGTGAAAACGGCCAGGTACGCCGACGATACGGCATTCTTTACATCCAGCCGCAGCAGGAATCTCTTCAGCAGACAATAGCCTGGGCCAGAAGGTGGCGGATAAGTATAAACCCCGTAAAAACGTAAGCGATTATGCTGACGCGACGCCTAGGACGCCGTGGTCAGCAACTACCTCACCCGCAACTTCAGCTCAGAGGTAAAACCATCCCCTGGGCACCAACTGCTCGCTACCTTGGTGTAACACTTGACTGTAAGCTGACAAGGCGAGCTCACATCAAGGACATCAGGCAAAGGGTAAGTGCTCGGCTCCATTCTCTTTACCCGATACTTAACCGGGAAAGCTCGTTGGCACCACATCTAGGAGTTGCCATTTATTGCTCCTTGATTAGGCCGGTAATTGAGTATGCTTGCCCCGTCTGGGGATACGCTGCTAATTGCCACCTGAGAAAGTTGCAGGTGCTGCAAAACAGAACATCTGGCCGACCGTTTTTCCACTGTCGCAGTCCACGAAGGCGTCGGGAACAGCGAAGCTCATTGACAGATTCCGGCAACATGCCTGTAAATTCTACAGTGCAGCACATCACTCTGCCAATTCACTGGTCAGTTGTCTCGGCGAATATGAAACTGCCGCTGACAAACATAGCAGGCCATTGGTGCTGACGGAGCGCTAAGGACCAACTAATAATCCGCCATCAAGACGACCAACCAGAAGTGAAGAGAAGACCACTCAAGAGAAGACTAGGGAGGAAATGTTCCCAGGACAACAACCCCCAACCCACCAGCTTTAATGCTGAGACTGGCGAAGATGTAAATTAGTCACATCTGGTTTTTAGATATTGAAAAATGTTCCTAGGTGCTTTAACTAAATTTTAGTGTACAGCTACTGAATTTTAATGACGAGGTACTGCATTAGTGCATCAAGCGTGGAGAATGAGTTAAAGCGATGTTCATGGAGAAAATACATCGATGTTTCACGATGCATCGAATAAAAACATCGATGTTTTCGATGCATGGAATATATATAAATATATAGAGCAGTTAATAAAGGCTATGAAAGTAGAAAAATGAGTCAAACGTTTGGAAAGTAGAAAAATGAGACATTTATATGAATCATATTTTTAATTAGTCTTACAAAGGCAGTTTTGGAATGTCTGGGATTTCTAAATTAGAAATCCTAATAGATAGATAGATAGAATACAAGGAAAGCGCTGAGCACTGAAAGAGAGGCAGTATTGTGGATTCAAATCTGATTCGAATTTAGAAATTCCAATATTACTTATCTATAATTTGCATAAATAATATTTTATTAACCCGTTTTACTTGTATTCTGTTACATTGTTGATTTAAAGCTTGTGCAGATTTCAAAAGAAGTCTTATTGATGGCACTGAGCTGGCTACCACAGTTCGATATTAATACGCCACTCTGTACAATTTTGGAATCTGTTGTTTATAATCGGACCTTAGACTACTTCTAACGAATTTTTATTAAGCCAGGCCAGCAGGGGTCTTCATGTAGCACAGACACCTAATCAGAAACACTTCTGTTCGGTCCTGGTTAATTTCCAGTTTCGATGAACTAGTTTGTTATGATCGGTCCAAAGACTGACCCTTTTTTTTTTTTTTTACTTACTTGCTTTACGCCTCGTCGACGGCCAAAGTTCATTAGAGGCGGGATGGGACTTGGGATAAAGAACGGGAAGGAATTCGGCCATGGCCTTTTTGAAGGAATCGTTCCGGCATTCGCCTGCAGTGATTTGGGGAAACCATGGAAAACCCAAATCTGGATGCCCGGACGAGGATTCGAACCCGCATCGTCCCTAATGCGAGGCCAGAACGTTAACCGTTCACCCACCACGCTCGGTCCAAAGACTGAAATCTTCCAATGTTTTGACCGAACTATCTGAATCAGATTCTGTTCGCTTTCCTTCCAGTTCCCTCTTCATCATATCTTTGATCTTTTGAACAGCATTTGCACAAGCCATCAGGTCTTCAAAATATAGTTATTTGAGCCATGGGCCCAATAAGATCGCGACAGCTAAAGACGAAACTTCTTCGATAGCACCCATCTAATATTGATTTCTTTCAGGATAAGCTTATGTACTGCCATCACTAAGGTTTCATCAGTCCCAATTGTTCTGCGTTTTTAAAGCATGCATTGCACTAAAGGGGCTATTTTACTGCTGGTTTAATATTAATCCCCAGATATTTCTTTAGTTGTAGCTTCAAGTCCAATTACCCTGTCGGCCATTATTTTGTTTACTTTTTATGAGCTCATAGAGCAGACAAAGGCCACACACTATACAGACAAGTCTATACGGATGGTATCATTGAGGTCGACACGACAGTGGCGAGACATTTCAAGTAAATTGTAGTTTTTTATTGTTTTATCCAAGTCAAAAGAAAAAATGTGATGTAATTTTGTATGTAACAAAAATAACGTATAGAGATAGAATTTACTGTTTTTGTTTTAAAACTAATCCTATCGCGTCGAAAAAACGTGTGCGCTATTTCGATGTATCGAATGAAATACATCGATGCATCGTTAAACATCGAGAGTAAGCGATGCATCGAATTGATTCGATGCATCGAATAGTAAATATCGATGTTTTCGATACATCGATGTATGTCGAGCATCACTAGTGAGTTCTCTCGTTCAGTCCTGTCAGTTGGGTGAACACTGGTTCAAATCCCGTCCGACCATCCTGACTTCGGTGTAAAATACTTTAGGAGGTGATAGTATGCATCAAAATGAGACGGTCGTGGTTTGTCCTGTACTTCTTTAATGCACGTCAGCAAGTCCCGTACCAACCAGGACAGTTTCATGGAGCGCGTGCTTCCCTATGCCGAAGTGCTGAGGCATGTATTGCTACAGTCAGACGGCACACTGTGCACCTGCTACTAACTCAGAAAGTATGTCTAATTTTAAAGTATACTAGCTGAATCCCATGACTTCGTTCGTGTTTGTAAAGAATTTTGGTTGATAGCTACCGACATGCAATCACCGTGGTGCACGATGGGAGACTCAAAGCTAATACCACAGACAGAAACAAGTGATCTGTGCGGGGTTTTTATGGCTGCAAATTTAAATATAGGGACACCCACGTCTTTGATCGAAGTAGGAAAATGTCCTCGACACTTTAAACCACCATGCACACCCCCACCACTACCGACATGTAACCACGATAGTGCATGATGGGAGACTCGAGTACACATGTTTTTCATAGAAATATGAAACTGCCCATCATCGATCACTCTCAACCGACCTATCTCCTACGCCCCCATAGCTACCGACACGCAATCATCGTAGTGCATGATGGAAGACTCCAGGCTGCTACCACACACAAAAGCCAGTGGTATACGGTTGGTAGTTGTGGCTGCAAGGTGATATATAGGGACACACACGTCATTGGTAGAAATAGGAAAATACCCTAGGTCGACCACTTTCAACCACCATATCTTCCACGCCTCTATAGCTACCGATATCTAACAACCATAGTGCATGATGGAAAACTCGAGGCTATTACGACATACGAACACCAGTGGTGTGCGCTATGTAGTTGTGGCAGCAAAGTGAAATATACGGACACACATGTTTCTGGTCGAAACATGAAAATGCCCCAAATCGACTACTTTCAACCATCATATCTACCACACCCCCACAGTTACCGGCATTCGGGCAACGTTTTGCCTGATGGTAAACTCCATCCTACTACCACACACAAACACCAGTGGTTTGCACTACGTAGCGGTGGCTGCAGGGTGAAATAGTGACACATATATCTAGTTATATATTATTATTATTTTATTATTATTGTTATTGCAGATATATCGATCCTTTTTTCAGGATGTAGCCTCTTTAAGTCTAATGAGCTATATATTAGAATTTAATTCTACATAGTTTTGTTGTAGTTCTTTCCAGGCTGATCGATCTTGAGCCACCCTCTTGCAGTACACGCCTGTAACTCGACTTATATCCTTATCCCAGCGATCCGGGGGTCTTACTCTTGCTCTTTTCAGGTTTATTGGTATCCAGTCCAGCACTGCCGTAGTCCATCTTTCATATCTTTTGCGAGCAATATGACCGGCCCATTGCCATTTTTGGGTCATGACTCTTTTTAGGATGTCTGTTACTTTAGTTATTGAACGAATGTGCACGGCCCTTTTCCTGTCTCTTCTTGTAAACCCTAGCATTGCTCTTTCCATACTTCGCTTGGCAGTTCTCAGTTTTTGCTTCGTGTGACTATTTAGGGTCGAAGTCTGGCAGGCATATGTGAGGACCGGTAATACACATTGTTCAAATACCTGTTTCTTAAGATGTACTGGCATGTTAAATTTAAAAACTATGGAATTTCTTCCGTATGTTCTCCAGCCCAGCTTTATCCGTCTGTAGATCTCAGGCTTTGAGTCGCCATTCATATTGATCAGTTGGCCAAGATAGATGTACTGATCTACGTACTCAGTACCAGAATCTTTCGTGTCTGCCTTGTCTTTATCTTTTTCTGCCAATTTGTTTGGCATGATTTTGATTTTTGATATATTTATTTTAAGGCCCACTTCACTGCACGCTGCCTCTAGTTCATTTATCAGTTCTTTGAGCTCTTCCAGACTGTTTGAGAGTAAAACTATATCATCAGCGAATCTTAAGTTGTTGAGATATAGATTAACACCTCCTAAAATAGTTTGACTGTTTTTAACATCCTCTATAACTTTATGTCATATCCAGAAAAAGAAACTTTTGATTGTAAAGCACCAACACAATCATTCGTTAGAATGAGCTGTATTAAATAAAGAGTGCGTATACTTTTACTATTCGACAACATCAATATCAAGCTGAAATCCGCGGGTACACAATTGCATTTCGGTACTAACGACCTGGATAATTGTTATGACGCAAAAGCTCATCCTATTCGGGTACACGAGGCGTGAATCGTCGGTTTGAAGAAAACCGCTGTTCGTGGGTTAATAACCCGGAAGAGGCGAGAGTTTCTTTGAGGCTGGCGGGAGGCACGAGACAATGAACAAGCCCCGTACAGCTGGAAATGTTTCGCCTGGCATAATTACCGCCACACCTACACGTTTATTGATTAAGTGAATAAAATGTGTAAGCCCGCGGCGCAGAGGCTACGCCTTTATACGGCCGAGAGTTATTTCTATCCCCAGTTATCTGATGCAGCACAGAAAACTGTGGCCGTGACTAATCTCTTAAACTGGTAGCGAGTGGAAACAAGAAGAGTCTCAACAAATTACTTCAGTTGTGCTGTCTACCTGTGGCGAAGGCTTCCCCGCCTAATTGCGGTGTATACCCAGACACAAAACGCCATTAACATCACTTATCACAACCCGTGTCGCAACAGTTCCAACGCTTCTAAGAGGGATTATCTGCAGTTTAAGTCATTGTTTTGCTACGAAGGTAGATTAAATATAAACAAGACTTTAAAAAAAATTATTCATCGTAAAAAATTGATAGTGTAGCACCAGATCCTTCAAAGGATTTTATCACAGTGAGCCATGAAATGGTATTAAATAAAGTAAAAACTATTCGAGTGGATGAGAAAGTGATTTGCTGGGTAGAAGAATTTTTAAAAGGTAGAAAAAAAAATATGGCAGGAAATGCAGTATAAAAGTAGTGGAAGTAAAAATGGGAGTGCCACAGGGTAGCGTATTGGGACCAGTGCTATTCATTATTCTAATGAATAACTGTTGTGATTGTTTACTATCAGAAATTAGATTGTTTGCAGATGACATAATGCTGTATAAAAGAATCCAAACGATAGAGGATTGTAAACAGTTGCAGGGTGATCTGGACAGGATATCTAATTGGGTTGGTAAACATTGGATGAAGATAAAATAATACAAAGAAGATTCAGCTTTAAAAAAAACTAAAGGTAGTTTATGATTATAAGGTGGAGAAAGAATTGATTTTAGAATACTTGAAACGTAAATGTCTTGGTATAACATTATATAACAAACTTAAATGGGCAGGACACATTGGACAGATTGTAGGAAAAGGGTTCAACATCCTTCACTTATTGGTGACAGTATGTACCAAAGAAGTAAGGGAATTGGGTTACAAATCTCGTCAGACCATTGTTTGGATGTGGTGGTATAGTATGGGACGTACATTTTGAGTATCAAATACCGGAGCTGGAGGGAGTATAAAAAAAAGCTGCTAGATGGAAAATCTTTAAATATAATCATCTTTTATACCTAACAACATGATTCATATATGGATTAAAAGTAGTTCCATTATATAAAAGAGAGATTGTAGAGCTAAACTAGTATTTTTTTTATTCTATTTTGCTTAGTTAATGCTAGAAACTAATTTTTGAAATAGAGGAAAAATTGTTTACAAACCTCAGTATATTCTGTTTCTTGAATTGTAACAACGCTCTAACTGGGAAAGCTATCAAGATTTTTACAGAAAATTTCTTGCTATCACGATCGGTTTCACGAGTAAGTTTAAAAAAAAATTAAAATTGCAATGGCAATGGCAAATGACAATTTTCCTAAACAAACATCTTCCCCCTTTTCTGCATCCACCTAAATTTACCCTTCACAAATTTTAACTCTAAATTCTTTCAACGTTTTTGGCAAATTATTCATCATTTCTCTTGGTAACTCATTCCAATCCCTGACACCCTTACCTAAAAAAGAGAATCTTCTTACACCCTTGTGCCTAAAATCGAGTGCCAGCTTGTGGTCATGGTCATCTTTTCCCTAGCATGCATTACTTTCAATTCTTACACCAATATCTTTCAATGCCTCATTACCAATATACGCCTTATACACTCCCATGACCCTCTTCACCCTCCTGTCTTGCAATGAATCCCATTCCAGCTCTTTTATCATATCTGTAGCTGATTACGTTCTGCGATAATTTCCAGTAACAAATCCAGCAGCTCTTATTTGCACCCTCTCCAACTCCTGTATTTGACACTCAAAATGTGGGTCCCATACTACGCTACCATATTCGAATAATGATCTGACAAAAGTTTTGTACCCCAATTCCTTTACTTCTTTCGTACATCCCCTCATCACCCTCTCCAACAAATGCAGAATTTTGAAACCTTTTCCTACTACCTGTCCAATGTGAATCGCCCAGTTAAGCTTGTTATCAAATGTAATACCAAGATAATTACATTTCAAGTCTTCAATAAGCAATTCAAGTTTGTTTATTTATCTTTTTTTTCTTTGTGCGAGATCTTCATTTAGTTTTATTAGTACTAACTTCTTATTTCGAGGCACTATGGAGGCGTGAATTGTCAACAATAAATTTAGGATAGCTATTGGCTGAAGCTTCGATTAAATTATAAGGCGTATTTTAGTCTCTTAGTTCGGTTTTAGTGCCTTAGCATTTCCTTTTAAATAGTCACTTTCACTGTTAAACAACGCTTGATTTTGTAGTAAAATCTTTGGCGGCTTTAAGTTCGTCAACGTTAAGGAGACTTTGAGAAAAGATTTAGTTTTTACTTCTTTTGCTGGACAATTTCGCTAGCGTTCTATGTTCGTGTTCACTATACTTTGGTTATTGGTTTATTTAATGTGGACTTCAGTCTTGATGCTACATCGGACTTGACGTTATTTCTCGCGTGTTCACTCAAGCTACATTTTCTTCATTGGGATTTTTTTTCGTGTGCTGAATACAACGTTTTGGCAAGCCATTCCTTTGCAGTTGCTTAGCTAAACAGAGTTGCTAGTAATAATTGTTTTAATCATCGTCCACTCCACGTATATACAGAATTGCGATAGTTGTGGAAATATTCTAGATCATACGCAAAGACGATGAAAAAATTAATTAAAGCATGGCGGATAACACACTAAGTACCCCAGTATCCCTAATTACATCACCCAGAAAAACTTTCTTTACTGTTCTGATATTACAAAAGAGCACGAACTGCTGTTAAATGTTTCACCAAAAGCTACAAGAATGCTTGATAGAGTTTATAAGTACGCCATTATTTCATAGGTCACTGCGATTTTCATTACATATTTTAATAAACTTTTGTAGGGAAGAAATGACATACACGTGTAATGTCAAATCACCTTCCACACAATCTGCATTCTTCTACCATTCTAATCGTATCTATCTGTTTTAGTTTATATAAATGGGCATCCTGTCATAGTAATATTACTATTACTATTACTCCGCGATTCACTAAAAGTGTGTGCCGGAGGGTGCATTGCACCTATCCGAGAAGGTAAGCAAAGGGTGACGACACATATTCTCATTACTAAATTATATATATTTACCTAAGGCTTTTCTTCTTTAATAACATAAGTGATAGTGGAAATGTAAGTTAATATTGCTAATATTGTTTTAAAAGAATAAGATTTTAATGAAAATTGAAATTTTACAACAATTGCTTCACTATCCCTACTCAAACCACAACTTCGGTTCTAATGATTGTTATAAAGAAAATTGCAGTGCTTATTCAATTCCATAGAGTATACAATTCTGTTATATTATATTTTATCTGATCTGTCGAACAACAATTTTAGAACACACACACATAGAATGTGAGTGCCTCAAACAAAAGCTGGGGAACCATAATCAAATTAAATCAAACTGTGATCAAACCAATTTATTGTTAAATTAGTTATTTAACTAATAAAGGCAAAGGGGGGGTAGAAAATTTTTTCTATATCGATAGCTAAAGTCAATGCAGCACATTCTTCATTGCAATAAAAATTTCTTTAGACAAATGCGACTATAATGAAATCTTCGTGAGATTACACGTAGCTTTTCTACAATATCCTTATATTTATGGTCTAGAACTTTCAGACTCTCCTAGTGTAAATGGTGAAACAACCAAGATGTGGTTAAACCATCTCCACGGAAGAAGCACTACAACATCAATGCAATACGAGGCGATCAATATATAGGCCTAGTACTTTCTTTATTCTATCGGGACCGTATAAAATAAAATGAAGAAAATGGAAAATGTGTGATCACATGTTTTTTTTTTTTTTTTTATTTTTTTTTTACTTTGAAATGATCCTTATTTCAGTTAAACTCATTTGAGATAAATACGGCATTCAAGGATGGCAATCAAATATATATTATTCTTTATGCAGGCGAGATCCATCCCATCGTTATTTTTTTTTAATTATTGTTTAGCATATTAGTATTTAGATGCTACTCTTAAAATATAGAACTCTTCACTTCTTCATTCCTTTGTGTTTTACCATGATTAAATTGATGAAAGTTGCGAGATTCGTTTATAACAACATTAAAAAAAAAACACTCCAATTTATCGGACATGTGTTTCTTTCAGTTCCGTATGTTACAGTATGCGTTTGTGCAAAACTACAGATGGAGATATCAACGGAAGATTTACTTTCCTGACTAGTCACCAAAGTTTTTTGACTGTCGATAGGTATATGAGCGTATGTGAAAGATATTTTCTTCCGGGGGGCGCAATTAATCAATGTAATATACAGCATAAAACTATACAGAGACTTTAAAGAAATTATTTCCGAGATCAAGGATATTCTTGGCATAATCTGTATGTTCGTTTATTTACAGGTATGTATCACTATCATTATACAAACAGCACAGGGCAAATATTTAATTAAATAAACCACGCCCATGGGGGGATTCAAACTGGTGACTCTTGAAGAACAGCACAGATGAGGCAAATACGAGATGATAACATACATTTAGATAGTTCTAAATCAAACGTTCAAATCATCGTCCAGGAGTCTAGATTTCGGTTTTCCACTGTTTTCCGAAATCACTCCTGGCGAATGCAGGGATGGTTTCTCCAAAAATGCCATGGGTGGATTCCTTCCCTTTCTTCGTCCCCAATCCTCTCCCACCCATAAGTAAATAAAACGAATTAACAGAATGTTTTGAGCGTTGGTCTGAGTTCTTGATTCTTTGATTTTGTTCCCCAAATTACTTTTATCACATAGCCTATACAACCGAAATGTTGCAACAGATGATAATAACTGCTTTGTTAGTGCCAATGTTTATTTTCGTTTTTACCGCTCTACTAAATTCCCGTTCCACGTCCACAATCATGTTCAGCAAAAAAGTAAATAAAACGAATTAGCAGAACGTTTTGAACGTTTGTCTGAGTTCTTGATTCTTTTACGCTGTTCCGCAAAATCACATTTACCACCCGAAATGAGCGGTCTGGTGGTTCAGTGGTTAAGGTGTCCGACTGGGGATCGAAAGGTATGCGGTTCGAATCCCTGTCTCGGCGGGGATTTTCATAGGCCGTTAACCCGTCCTTCTCCTCTGGCACAGCTTGCTGTGTAATGTGAAGTTTTATTTATTTACTAGCCCGTACCCGCGACTTCGTACGCGTGGATTAAGCATTTTTTTTTTTTTTGCCACAATTAAATATAGAAAGTTGCTAACGAAGGATTGGTCCCAAACAATATCGAGTAGGAATAATATGAAAGGAAAGCTATCACTATATCATTGTACCGTCGATCCTGTCTCTTGAAGAGAATCAATTTCCAACATATTTCTGACACCATTCGATAAGGTCTCAAAATTTCGTGACTACAACTGTTAATCATACTGGAAAAAATATCCTGTGCCCTTCATACAGATTTCCTTATAAAGTTCCATCACAACAATGTAGCCATTTAGTCGTCAAAACGTAACAAAAAGACAGAGACTTACTTCCGTATTTATAATAATATTACTGTGGTTCACACTCACACACTGACTGCGAACAACACCTGAGGGATCATTATAACGTAAAAAAGTGTACACCTACAACATTGCAAGACTACCTACGATTTGCCTCGCATTGCACCCCTAACTTTCTAATATCTACAGCTTAACATTCAATACGAATAACCTACGGCACAGGCCTGACTCTTACGATGAAAAACAATTTTTAAAAATCTTAGCCTCCACGGAGATTTGAACTGGAGGCCACGACGTTCGTAAGCAAGTGCTTTAGCCACTGAGCTGGCAGTCCACTACACGGAAACACGGTACGGAGACGTCCATATCCAACGTGTCTGTCTATCGCCGTATTTCGAAGTTATGAGACAAAATATATTATTTATACAGGTCATTTTTCAACCAAATGTAGACAGTATTTTTCTCCTTGTTCCAAAGACTAAGTGTGCAAAGTTTCATCGAGATCGGATGAAAACTGTGGATTTGTAAGAAGAACAAACAAACTAACAAACAAACAAACAAACAAACATACATTCTTCTTTATATAAAGATTCCTGATATTGCACAGCCTACTACTTTGTTACCTAAAGTAGGCCCTTAGTTTCTACAGCTTTTATTCTTAACACAATTTACTTTTCTAAAAATAGATCTGGATATTTATTCTTAAGGATTTAAAGTATTCTAATAATTAATCTACTAATTATTCTAATAAATGTAATGTTAAGTACGCCAGAATGCTTCCGTGGTTCGGATTCCACGTTAAACTGTAGGTCCCCTATACCCGGTAGGATTACTGGGTTAGGTTCATGCGGCTCCGACAGGATCGGAATGCGCAGCCAATAGAAACCCTGTCGTCAGGTCATTACGACCACACGGAATTATTATTATCAACCGAAATGTTGCGGCAGACTATAATAATGGTTAGTGCCAATGCTTACGATGGTTTTGTGTTTATCGTACCTTCTAGATTAGGGCAGAAGCTTCTCACGAGAGAGTACGAAGGGACGAAAGCTGACGAGAAAAAGGGACTAAAAAGGCGGCCGCCCTGCGCCTAATGCCGAGTGACACATCCCTTAAGTCGTGTAACGATATTATCTGTGAGCACGCTATAAATCTCCTTCGGCCGCTTACACCATCATTGGTTAATTCCCCGTCTTAAGTGCCTTGCTCCAGCTCACAACCTTCCGGATGGACCGAAAATACTGGACATTCTTTCTGGAGGTTACTGTATTCTCAGATTTTTTATTACTTTCGGCTGCCGGAATTTTTTGCAGTTTTACAACCTCATTTAACGATTTAACTCAGTGTAATTAAAGTAGGGGTATCAAAGCCATCGGTGCCTATGTCACTAAATAGCGCCTAATTGCTCTAGATAGCTAGTTGCAGCGGATTCCAAAATTGATTTGTTTTTAAAGGAAATTACGATTCACTCTACTCACGAGGTTGGCTAAAAGAGATAGCGTTACCTTGTAGTTAAAATTTAATAATTAAAGTACCTTTATTTTCTGTCTTATCATGACGAAGGATGTTTATCGAATGCTGTATGGCAAAACATTATTGAAGTGTAATTTCTTTGTTCGTGGTAGGGAGAAATTAATTAGCGTTAACAGTGATGCGTCAAATGGGCACAATATTCTGCGCATGCGCCATTAATGACATTTTGATGCGAGCAGCTACGACATAAATGCTTACGGTTTCGAAGCTGCAGTGAGAGTATTCTCTACATTTTTTTGAGTTAGCGTGTGTTATGCGTTACGTTTTCTGTGCATATTACGCAGAAGTGTAAACATTTTGCATATTAATCGCGTTTTGTTTATTTATATTCTTTCGATGTAGATGGTTTCACTATATTCTCTGATCGCTGTTACAGTAATAAAAGAAACATGAAAGCACGTTTATACGACACAGTCAATGTATTAATGCGCGTGCCATAAAATCTTTCATTTGCGTGCAGAAATACTAGCATTTACTTTTCTAGCAGAGGGAAGGAGTTAGCTTAGTTTATAAAATATTACTTTAGTTGTGAGCCATCGTTATCCAATACGTCATTTTTCATGGGCTTTGAAGCTAGTTATTAACGAAATTTAATTGTAAGAGATAAAGATGTCCAAGTTGTTGTTTGATATAAACGTTCTAAACACAAAATACATACTAATGCTCGATGCAATACTGTATAATGTAACGAAGTGTGCTTCACTTATTTTTAATAGTTTTCAATTACTTAGGATAGTAATAAATTTCCCAATTTCTATAAAAATGCAGTAAACATAGCATCGATTGTCTTCTGGACTGAAAAAACAAAAAGCAGAAAAAAAAATACAGAGAAAAATATGTAGAAGTTATTTAACTAGTTCTTTTTTCATAAAAGTCTGAGTACTCTATCGTCAAGGAAAACCCTTTTGGAACTTATGCTCTGCTTGCTTTCTATTCTATAGCCTTTTTTCCAGTTGGACTTTCCTTATTTTCTTGGATTTATGTAAAACAGATACATCCCGTGAGTATATCTGAATTTCCATAATACGTTCTCGCTCCTCTCCTTCAACACAGAGAACATTTATATCATCGTATGACCGTTGTCTTCCTCAGATTGCGAGGTAATCAGTGATATGACGGACCAAACGCCATATGTTTCAAAATTAACGAGGCGAAAAGTTTTTTGTTTTGGGTCTTTACGCCTCGTCGACCGTCGGGGTCAGTTAGAACTGGGAAAGAGATTCTACCACCTTCTTTTGAAGGAGCCATCCAAGCATTCGTCTGTAGTGATTTTGGGAACCATGAAAACCGAATTCTGGATGATCGGACGGAGATTCGAGCCCGCGTCCTCCCGAATTCCAGACTAAAAGCTCAATAACTTCTTATCAATAACTGTTCCCACGAGAAACTTCGTTCATATCTATATTTATTCAATCAATATTAGCTACCAAAAACAAGTTTTAAAGAGATTTTTTGCGTTTCAACATTAAACCGATAATTGATAAATGCTGCTTGAATAAATGATGACATTTTTCCAGAATTTGTTGATTAATTTGGTACTAAAAATTACATGTCCTGCGACTAGTTTCCAGGTAATCAAATAAATTGCCGGATTCAGTAATACATATAATTAAAATAAATATCACGCACTGATCCAAGGTTTCCCACGCAGGTCCAAGAACAAATTAAAAATAAAATTAATAATGACGAAAACATAAAAGGAGTCTTTAGACCACGCGTGCTCTGGCCACATTGCATGAGATGCGAGCGGAGCTATCAAATAATATTTCTAGGATAGACAATTTCCGATTATTATTATTATTAAGCGGTCCGTAGTTAGTCTATAAGGGATCCAACATTAGAAAGATTGTAAACGGCTGCTCTAATTGCGTAAAGTTAAAAGAATTAGTTTAACAAAAACAAAAATAACAATCGAGGAACATAGCGAGCCAAGTATATGAAATCAATTTCGTCAGAGCAAAGAAAATAAAAATACTTTTTAACTAAAGGCTTGCCCATATCTGCATTCTAAATCGCTGGAAGAGGTTTCCGTGAATACAGAAATTCAAGTGTTCCCTTACGATAGAATATCATCACTTTCTACATCGGAAAGAAACTGGATTTTGAAATTTTACTCCTATTTCAAAACACTTGCTTCACTGCAACTGGTTTTGAATTTTCTTTAACAATTCAGCTTAAACTGGATTAATTTTTATCAACTTTGGTATTATACAACGAATGATACGAATTACTGATGTTTGTAACAATTTGATAAATTCCTAACTCTACAAAATGTCGTTGTAAGCCATTTCTTCTGCATTTTCTTGTTAAAATAATAATTTTATTTAATAAGTATTTCATTAGGTTTTATTTATTAACGAACGCATTTAATCACCCAATAAGCAATCTTCAGCGATTCCGATTTCTAAAATCTCAAATATAATTTCAACAAGTAGATTATAATTTAGATTCACTGTACAAAACACACCAACAAAACCAATCTGTAACATTTGTACATAATTACCAGGAGAACCCGCTGAAGATGCTTCTGCAATAGAAGTGAAAAGCGTTCGGGAGTTCAATAAATACTCAAACATTCAATTGTTTTGGCGTTATTTATCAATAAACAGTTGCAACAACATTGGGAAAACCTATGTGTAAAATTATAACTGCAGACCTAACAGAAAATTGGATCACTGAAGTTACCTCAAACAGATTCGAAACATGTCCGTAAATAAATAAAACTCTAAAACAGTTGCATTGGCGACTTATTAAACAATAATCGTAATTTCAAAAATCTACGACTATTTTCAATAAAATTACAGAAGCAGTATTTGCAACTCTCTCTTTACCTTTAAAGACAAACGGACTTTCTGCATACAGTCTAGAAAATCAAAGTAAAAGCTTATAACACTCATCAGTTGGTAGGCAGCCACAGTGTTTATGTATGGTATTATTATCGTTGTCTTTGTTTTCACCAAATCACTTTCTTATGCTAGAATAACGAAGAGATTCAAAAGGATTACTTTACTATAAATATTTATTATTATTGTGATGATGGTGGGTATGTATATCACCAACAGCACACTAAATGCGAGGCCGCTTATAAAAACAAATCCATTTCTTCCAGTAAGGTACCAATTTCGAGAAATCCACAGAATTTACGAGCAGATATTGAGAGAAATACTATAAACCTGTTCCTGGTAGAAAAAACATCTCAAAACGCATTGAAGTTGAACTACAAATTTTACTAAACCCTAGTGGAATAATAAAGTGTTTAACATAATTTTATCGCTACATATTTCATTCATGAAATCATTTAAACACTTTTTTATCATAATTTGATTTTTCCAAATAACGATTCTACAGGATTGAGGTAACTGTGGTACGTATAAAGTTTCTAAAATCCAGTTTCCATATAATAATTTTTCAATATGTTTATATAATTGACGTTTGTCCACTGAAAAATACACAATGTAAAGGAAACACACCCTTTACATTAAGTTACCGTAATAAAATGTTCCAAGTGACCTAGTAAACATTTACTTGGTATACTACGTCAAAACACAGATTTAACGCTCTTCAACAAAGTTAAAAAACAAACCATTATGTAAACATCAATTTGTATTTTTTTTTTTTTGCTATCATCAGTCTTTCGATTGGTTTGATACAATTCTCCATCCCTTCCTATCTTGCGCTAACCTTTCCATCTCAGCATACCCCTTACAACCCACGTCCTCAGTTATCTGCTTCATATATTCTAATCTCTGTTTCCCTCTGCAGTTCTTACCTTCGACTGTTGCCTCCACTAACAAATTAACCAATCCAGCATGTCTCAAAATATGACCTAACATCCTATCTCTTCTTTCTGTAAGACTCTTCCAAAAACTTCTTTCCTCGCCCATCATTTACAAAGCTCGTTCGTTCCGTATTTTATCTGTCCACATAATTTTCAGCATCTTTCAAATGTTTCAATTTTCCTTCTTTCAAGTATTCCTTAGTCCATGTTTCACTGTTCTTTCTGATTCCTATATCAATATCTGAAATTAAAAGATTTCTCCTTTTCATGAAGGCTCTTTTCGCTAGTGCTATTCTGCTTTTAACATCATTCCTGCTTCTGCCGTCGGTTATAATTTTACTTATTAAGTAGCAAAGTTCACTAACTTCTCCTATTTGTATATTTAATCTACTATTATTGGTATCAATTCTGCTACATTTCATTACTTTTCTCTTGCTATGCTTTATATTTAGTCCAAAATCTTCCTTCAGTATTTTGTTCATGATATTCAGTAACTTCTCAATATCCTCAACCTCTTCTGCTAACAAGATAATGTCATCAGCAAATCGTACCATACTGATTTTTTCTTCTTGAACACTTATGCCATATTCAAATCTTTCTTTCACTTCCCTTATTGCTTCGTCTACATACAAGTTGAATATTTACGGGGATAGACTACAACCTTGTCTCACGCCCTTTTTTAACTGATGCATGTCTCTTATGATTCTCTACTTTTATTATAGCTACTTGATTCTTATAAAGATTATAATGTATTATTCTATCTCGGTATTTTAGACCAGACTTCTTTAAAATTTCACACATCATGTCACACGTCACATTTCCGCATTGTTATTCTCTGTTAAATATGTTTTACTGTTGTAAATTGTAAGAGATGCTGCATTACAGAAGACACTGTGAGCATCTCTAAGTTCTTCACTCAGAAAAAGTTTTGTGGACACCCGTCTTGATCAAACGCAGTTCGCTACTGGTAACATAATTGATTACTGCGGGTATGTTAATACGCGACATCTGCGTTTCTGATGAAAACGTGAAATTTAGCGCAGTTATCAAAGCTAAAATGTATTTAAAACTAATATATTGATATAAAATATTCAGTCTTCACTTCCTGATTTTCGGTTCACGCATTGCATCTGTATCTGTACGTTGACATATAATCGGAAACTTCGATTTTATTCATAAAAGGAATCTGTAAACTTAGACAATAATTTTAGCTAATGGTACTGATAAATTTATAACACTGGAAAAAAAAAACGATGCCGGAAGTAGATCAAACTTTATTTGTTGGGTTATTTAATATGACACAAATTTCACATTGTTACTTATGGTCTGACGTTTTAGAAAAATTTTATTTCTCAAATTTTGGCTCTGTAAGTTATCTCCACCAATAAGAATTTGGTATAAAAGTAGAATAATTACGATAAAGCCGAGTTACACGTAAACAGTTTCGCTTTTATCTAATTGATTACGCATCAGAATACAGTAACGTGAAATCAATACTACACCCAGTATCACATAGAAGCGTTTTTCTGCTGGCAGTTTAATTCACCCCTCAATGAAAGTAATCAAGTAACATGGTAGTTTCAAAAAATATAATTTAAACAAAATATATGTTAAGTATTTTATAAGTACATGTTGCCGAGAAACATAAATAAATTGCTTCGAAATTCGATAGCATTTTAGTATCGTGCATATACTATCCCGTGCATCCAATGTTCTCGAACGACTGAGAATTTCTTCTCAATATACAAGTATGCAGCAACAAATATATAATAATCATCCCTGCGAAAAAATTTCAGCTCCAAAGAAGATAAAACCAAACATGATATAAATAGTTCCAAAAACTAGAATTACATAAGCATTTTTCCCGCTTTTTTGTTATAGTTTTAGCTCGTCGACGTCGAGGTCATTAGAGGCGGATAAGGCCTGGGGCAAGGAAAAGGAAGGAATTCAGCCATGGCCTATTTGAAGGAAACATCTTGTCGTTTGCCTGGAAATTTTCCCGTTCAGATTTTCGAACGTAGTAAAAAAAAAAAAATCTTAAATTCCCTCCAAAAATTAAATAAATGCTTATTCTGTTATTATCTTCTTAGCCCAGAATGATAGTGATCAAGACCTAGCAATGTTTTTACATTCTGTTATTATCTATTTAGCCCCGAATGATAGTGACCAAGACCTAGCAATGTTATTACAGATAGTCATTTATAATTTCCTTGCAGCTTTGTAGAAATTGATCTTTTAACAATGGACTCGTGTCATCGTGTTTTGTATGTACAGTTTTGATAGTTGCAGGGTGGAAGAGATTGGCGATCTATTGCAAGGAGATGTAGACACACCAGAGACAGATAACACAAAACACAACATGTTTGATTTAAACCAAAGGACGTGTTAGAGAGGCGGGTGATTGCTGAAGCGTAAATAAATTAAGTGTCCAACATTTTGGGGCCAATCGTGCGTTTCTGTTGACTGCCACTTGTTGGTCGGTCGGTTAACGTCAAGCTGGTATCAAGCCAGGAACCTGAATGGGCCGTGGCGTACTGCTCTGTTGATGTTATCTCTGACTCCTGCTACAACGCATAGCGGTCGCAGCACCCACACAAAATGCCATTTCGCCGTATCACCGCACTAAAACACGAGGGAGCTCCAAAATTTAAATATTACTATCTGAAATCTGTATCTAACACATGTCGAACTTTGTAGCATAGGTTAATTCGGGGAAGCCGAAGTTCACTGACCAGCAAATAGATTGAAGTTGAAGCAGAAGAGCATCTAAGTATGGAACAGCGCATTATTATCAAATCACTGACAAAAGAAATCTTGAAAGGACCACGAGTCTAGTGAAATACTTCTTCCACCAACCTATTTGAGCCGGAAGGACAGGAAAGATAAGATTAGAGAAATAAGGTGCCGCACTGATTCTTATATGATTTGTTTTTCCCTCGTACCATTAGGGATTTGAATGCACAACAAAGAGATTAGTTTTGGTGTTGAGCACCCTCTGCCACCCACAATTTTGTAAATTGCAGATTATATATGTAGATGTAGATGAAATTGTGGAAAATTGAAATTGGTCAGGTAATTTTGTCAGGAATTAGTCCTACACATGAATCAAAAATGGAAAACACATCGACGACAAAAACATTCAAACAATGAAATATTTTGTCCCTCAAGAAATACGAAAATTATTGGAAATTTCCACGCCTACGTTCTTCAACGGATGCCAGAGATGAATAAACTTTCAATTTGAAAATTCGTTTTTTTTATTATTATTATTTAACAGGTAGTAGATTGATTAACAGATAGATTTGAAGTATGTAAACTGTTCTGTTTAAAAAGTTTTGGTAACTGGGAAATGTTGTTATAGAAGGTTGGTGAAGAGAATGTTAGGATTGTAAAAGGCTTATAATCGCGATGACGCATGGATGGATATTGCTAGAATGATTTGCAGTTGTACATGGAAGGATAGACCATAAGCTGGCCCTTGATTTAAGGTGAAATGGAGTGAGAAAATTTTCTATTGTAGGTAAGGAAGCAAAGGACTGGAATAAAATATTTATGGAAATGATGGGTAACACGTCAATGCGTCGGCCCAGACTGCATTTCAACCTAACTACAACTGCTATTAGCAAAAAATTAAACCAACTTAAATGCTCTATATCAAACATTCGTTACGGTAGACGCCATGTTTTTCCCTGTATGGTAGGCTGCCATGCAATATATCTTAGCACTGAAAAACAATTATGTCAGCCCGCACAGAGAAATTGTAAATGTTACATGATTTTCTAGTTATTACGTATCTGCAGTTTGCATGTGGAAAACAGTTTTTATTCAAAAACGAAGACTTAAAAACACGTGGAATAAATGTAAACAGCTATTAACGTGTATTTCTTGCGTAATAACATGTATATGCATCTACCCACATTTCGAGTGATTTTTCTTCATTTCTACCTATTAGAAGCTTAATTCATACACTTTAAATCAAATATTATCGCCTAAGCAATGTGTGTACCAAATTTCATACCGATAGGACAATATTTGTAGGTTCCAACATATTGACGTGGAGCCAAATGATGAACAATTAACCGAAAACACTGAAGGAGTTTAAAGTATGTGGGTGGCGAAAAATCATTTCAAAGAAAGATGGGCATCAGGGACATTGTCATCGAAGCGTGCAACTGAAATTAAATAAAAAGCAACAATTCATGGACTCTAGAGTCAGAATTATTCGAATTTAAATATAGTAAATGAATAAAAATAATTCTGCATAATGACGTTAGTGCACTGGGAAAGGAGAAAGACTATCTGAAAAACACTAAAATGTAATTTACTTCTTGTGTCTTTGATTTTTGAACAAATATGAATTTACAACTTGAATTTCAAAGCTTTACATAACTTGATATTCAAGCAGAAGGGGCACAAGACATATTGCATTATTGAAAATAGTAAGATTGGCAGAGGAAATGTAAGATCCAAAATACCTGACTGTTGAATTGTTTCTATGTTTCATCTATCATAGAGCGAATAATATTGGATTTCTATTCAGAAATATTGAAAACGTTTTTAAATAATTTTCTTATAAATCTTCCAGAACTAGTCACTCATTCCAGTCATCAAACTTGTAACTACAGTAGTGTCCTACACGGAACCGAAGTTTTGCCATCAAAGAAAATGTTTTAAATTAAATTAAATTAAAAATTGCAATGGAGTGCATGCTCCGGTGGCAATTTCCCTAAACACCCATCTTTCCCCTTTTCTGCATCCACGTACATTTACCCTTTACAAATTTTAACTTTAAATTCTTTCAACGTTTTTGGCAAATTATTCATCATTTCTCTTGGTAACTTATTCCAATCCCTGACACCCTTACCTAATAAAAGAAAACATTCCCACACCCTTGTGCCTGAAATCGAGTGCCAGCTTGTGGCCATGGTCATCTTTTCCCTTCCATGCATTACTTTCAATTCTTACGCCAATATCTTTCCATGTTGATCAAATACTTCTTTTGTCATGGTGCAAAGATCTGGATACGAATTTTCTTTAATAGCGCCAGTGCGTCCAAAGCTACAAAGAGCAGCCTCCGATTTTTATTTGGGGAACGAAAAAACGTTCTCCGTCAAAAACTTTTATCAGGAGCGAAGGGTCTGAGAAAATCGAAGAAAAGTATTACTTGCTCACAGTCTCACAGATATAATACAATGAAAACAGTAGGCACTTAGTACACAAAATTGCCTCTGAAGCGCTGTACTACCGCCATTAATATTTGTTCTACGACTGCCGTGCCATTTAAAATTTGAAAGTTTTACGAACTTACAGAAGTACCTAGATGTGTTCCTTACGAAGTCATATAACCACAACTCCAGTCTCCAAATATGGCGAACATATTATGATACCACGCTTTCCTCGTACAAGAATTAAACTCATGGTAAATAATTTTCACTGGGGACGTAGTTATTAAACAAAAACTACAGTACCAGTGGAATAGTTCTTTGAATCAGTAGATAGATAAATGTTACTATTCTGATAATACAAACGTTCTCATCCAGCTTATAGTTTGCTAAAATTTTCCTTGGTGCATATAGTTAAGGGTTTATCTTTTATTTTCCTTCCGGTAGAAAAGCACTTAAACATTTTTAATGCAATATCTTTGCGACCTTCCCCGTAAATTAAATTCTGAAATTTCGTTACGCCTATTGGTGCGCTAATCTTTGATTAATGTTTTCCGTGTATTATATAACGTGCCATGTTTCAGAAAACTGAATAAATAAATAACATAAATATGTAGTCAAAAACAATATTAACAGGTGGGGAGAATTTATCTGTCTTGTAGTGTGTTCTTTGGTAGGTATATCGTATAAAGATATGTTCATTTGAGATACACTTAGGTTTGCCAGATACAGGCTTACAATTTCCGCGTAAATTTCTTGGATTAATAAGTATTTTAGTGGTATGTTTAAAGAGTGAACAAAATTGAAAATAAATAAAAATATATATATTTTAAGTAAAAACTATGCTATCTAACATATATATAGCACCTCTTTTAGATTTATTAATTAAACTCTAATTGAAAATCAACTTCACCTATTATGAATCAAAAGGAAAAATATTAAACTTAAAACAAAAATCGAACACTGCTTTTAGGCTTTTTTATACTTTGGTAGAAAACCAACATCGGGTATTATCAATCAATACCTCGAAAATATTAAACTTAAACAAAAATTGAGCACTTCTGTTAGGCTTATTAATTAAACTTAGGTAGAAAATCAGCATCAGTTATTATCAACAAATAGACAGAAAATGAACATCTACATTTGGCTAAATCAAAATCAACATCAATCAAAATGAATCTTAATCAACTACTTTTAAAAAAATTTATCACTAGATTTCGCCTTTTTCACAAGTTTTTCTCCGTTATTGCTTTGCAAAACATAAAATTTCTTAGCAAGACTCTTAAAAATTGATTGAGTTTGCGGTTCAGACTTGATCAAATCCACGGACATTCTGTTTTGCTCTTTAGTTCATAAATTGTTCAACAGGCCAAAACTTCTCTCGCAAAAAGGCGTTGCTTGTTGGAATTGACAAAACAAAACCAACTATTTTCTTTAAATTTACAAATTCATTATAAACATTTGTTTCAAAGAAATTGGCCCAGATTTTGTAGTTTTGTCGTTGGCAAGTCTTTTGAAAGGACCTCAAAAACACCTTTCAGACACGTGAAATCTGTATAAAGGGAATGAATGTTAACTGCATATATAATTTTCAAAATACCAGGAAATTCAAAGAGTATTTTCCTGTCAATTTCAATTCCTCTGATTTCAGTGCCGGATTAAAACAAAAACAAAAAAATTGTTTGTACATTCCATCCTCCCGCTGCCGCTGCGAATACTTGATTGTCCTCTTAGCAACCGTGGTGAACTGAGTTTGAGAAAGAAAACTAGTTTACGGGAATTCCGGGTGTTTTACGGCAATCTGACAACCCTAGACACACTGTGATTTGTGATGCCTGTTCATCTCACTTTCAGTACGAACGAATTGTCATTTCTTGCTCCGATCACATATAGTCTTAATATATACTGCAGATTTTAAGCTTGACCACAAGTTTTCAGCCTATGAAGAAACCCATCCAGATTATATGGTAGTTTTTGCTAGATGCCTGTACGAAGGGATAGAGACGCAATTTATAATAGTATAAATGGTCGGAGTGGGTACATTTGGTGGATTTCTGCAGTTACCAAGAAAACTTTCAGATCAGAGCAGCCTAACTCTTAAATCGAGGTAGAATGCCTACAATGCAATCGTACCGAGAATTTACAGCTGTGAGGCGCTAAACAAATTCCGTACAAATTGTTATTTAATATTTGAATTATGTAGCTACTTAAACACGGAAACATGCAGATTATAGGAACACGCAGGCTCATGTGGGATGCTGAAAACACTCAGATATCAGGAATTCAAACGCCTGTTAACCATCAACTTCATCATTGCCATGTTAAGGCCTAAAACAATTCCACGCTGTTTTTTATTATTATCATTGAACGATTCAGTTCTTCTGCCTCAGTATTTCTAATTTAGCTGTCTTGATACTGGTGTCATTTATAGTACCTGTGATGTTCCCAGTCAGGTTGTCATCAAACACGGTATAAACTGCTGTTAAACACATGAAACCAATCGTTGTGGGTGAGTGTCAACTTTCTGGCTTCGCAATGTGTAGAACGCGAGTTCAAATTCCATTCAGGTTTCATCCATACTTCGGTCTTCAATGGTTTCCCGAAACCATTCCACGCGAATTCCAGGACCGTTCCTTCAGAAGGCTATGCGCGAATTCTTTCCCGTTCAGTGCCCCCAGACCAGCGCCTGTAATCACATCGACGTCGAACATGCGTAAAATAAGATAAAAACTATTGGAGTGGGCCCGAAAGTGATTTGATGGGTAGAAGAGTTTTTAAAAGATAGAAAACAGAAAGTTAGGATAGGAAATGCAGTATCAAAAGAAGTGAAAGTAAAAATGGGAGTGCCACAGGGTAGCGTATTGGGACCAATGCTATTCATTATTCTAATGAATAATTGGGTTGATTGTTTGCTATCAGAAATTAGATTGTTTGCAGACGAAATAATGCTATATAAAAGGATCAAAACGGTAGAGGACTGTAAACAGTAGCAGGATGATCTGGACAGGATATCTAGTTAGGTTGGAAAACATGAGATGAAGATAAATATAAAGAAGATACAGAAATAAAAAACTAAAGTTTGATTATGATTATAAGGTGAGGAAAGAATTACTTGTTGAAGACTTGAAATGTAAATATCTTGGCATTACATTTGACAACAAACTTAACTGGGCAGGACACATTGAACAGGTAGTGGGAAAAGATTTCAAAGTTCTGCATTTGTTGGAGAGGGTGATGAGGGGATGCACGAGAGAAGTAAAGGAATTGGGTCACAAAAGTTTGATCAGACCATTGCCCGAATATGGTAGTGCAGTATGGGACCCACATTTTGAGTATCAAATACAGGAGTTGGAGAAGGTGCAAAGAAGGGCTGCTAGATTTGTTTCTGGAAATTATCGCAGAATGCAATCAGTAACAAATATGATAAAAGAGCTGGAATGGGACTCATTGGAAGACAGGAGGGTGAAGAGGGTCATGGGAATGTACAAGGCGTATATTGGTGATGAGGCATGGAAAGATATTGGTGTAAGAATTGAAAGTAATGCATGCTAGGGAAAAAATGACCATGACCACAAGCTGGGACTCTATTTCAGGCACAAGGGTGTGGGAAGATTCTCTTTTTTAGGTAATGGTGTCAGGGATTGGAATAAGTTTTCAAGGGAAATGATGAATAATTTAACAATAACGTTCAAAGAATTTAAAGTTTAAATTTGTATTGGGCAAATGTAGGTGGGTGCAGGAAAGGAAGAAGATGGGTGTGTAGGGAAATTGCCACCGGAGCGTACGCTCCATTGCAATTTAATTAAATATTACAAAATATTAAAACATTAAGCAAAACAAATAACAATAAAGAAAAAAGTGTGACTTTCACTTGCTATAATTCTATTCTGGGCTCCGTTACCTAGGTTCCATGCACCCATACGAAAGCTGAAGTTCTCTGTAAGCGTATCAAAATATGTTTTTATATCAAGAAAGGTTCCATAGCTCTTAATGACGCCTAGGGATGTACTTTCATTTGGGTATATATCCAATGCAGTGACAGTGATAACTTGGAAATATAAGTATTTAAATTCTTTAATTGTTACTGAAATTCTGTCGTCTACACAAATTTTTCTTTGAAAATATATATATATATATATATTCTTTATTTCAGCTGTGTGGATTCGTATTTCCTTGTGATATTTTTTTACTATGAAATTTTAAATATGGACTGATTTTTTTTAAAAAAACCAGTCTTCTAATTCATTTCGGGAAATGAGTGTAAAAGAAGTTAAATTACAAGATATTGAGATACATGACCTTTCATGCTTGAATTTATTTGTAATTGCAATCATATAAATATATGGGAATTGAAGTGGGGAATTTAAACTTCTTATCAATCATACGCAAACATCTGTTGGCAGTAAGAAAAAAAATTAATCTGAAGTTTTTACTACAATTAGACATATCACCGTAAAACCTGTAAACATTTCGATTAACAAAAGCAACGGTTTCAATCTTAATAAGCGTCCTTAAAATTACCAGGTGCAATGTGTGTGTTTACTCTGAATATTCTATATTACGAACAATAGGCTCTCGTAAAACAACAACATGATTTACTTTCGCTGAATCCCTTTTGTTGTTCATCTTAAACGCTAGACCATCGGTATCGATATTTCGTATGAATACGCTATTCTTCTGGATTATGGTATTCGCAGAAAAAAAGGGAAATTGTTGATATGGCCTTCGAAATCGCGCCACAGACACAACTTATCTGCAGCCACGGTTGCTTTACTGTTCGCGCTTTGTTCTGCTGCGGAGTAATTTCACCGGACAAAGAATCAGAAGTCGTCAGACTCCTTGAAAAGCCGGCGGTGCTTACAGACACAACACAGGCGATTGCACCCTCGAGCATGAATCAAGGAACTCTAAACCTTTCACGCTGCACTATACACAAAGCGATAACTTCTGTTCAGTCCCATGTGCAATATATCACCTCAGTAAGCTCCCTCAGAAACACTCTGCAACCAAAGACATTTTCCCAGGAAACCGCAGGAGATATTTGACGCTGGGCAGATCAGAACAAAGTTACTCACTACTGTAAAAAACGCCGTACCAATAGCCGAGAAGGAATTCTTAAACGTATATCTGTATTTGATGCATTTTTGTTACCGAGGTACGGAAATAGTATTTCTAAGGCTGTGAATATATTTAACGGTTTGCGCTAAAAAAAAAAAAATAAAACTTTTTTAGACCTCCGCTTATAATCAGCAATACTCTCATATAAAATATAACACACGTTAAAAGACTTCATATGAGAATTATATCTACCAAAGAAATCGGTCTATTTAAATAAGCTTCGAGAAAACATTATCTGTCCCAGCGCTAGCTGAACAACGTCTCTTTCCACGTAAAAATTATTCTTAGAATTCGATTGTATTAATTTATACTGTTTTCTAATATTTATTCTGGCTTCTCTTATATTAGTTTGGCTTTTTTCCATATGTTTCTCCAGCCTTAACTGTATTTAACAAGTGGATATTGTGGGCCATATCCTCAATTGCGAGTTAATCAATTTTTTTATAAAGGTGAATAACACGCCAATGCAATTGAATGTTTGTTTTATTCTTTGTGTCGTACGCGTTTCATTCTATTTCCAGAGCATCATGTAGTGCTTCATATCGTCAGAAGATTCCAAAATGAATCCTACAAAAACAGAGAAGCTAACCCTGCCCATGAGGACAAAATAAAATAGTAACATGTAAGTTAAAATTTAATTTCAATTTAACTTTATATTATTTTTGAAATCGAATGTAACTACCTAAATGTATAAATACCAAACAGATGTCGCTGATGATGCTTTGGAAATAGAGTGAAACGCGTACGACACAAAGAATAAAACAATCATTCAATTGCATTGGCGTGTTAAAAAATTGATTAGCTGTATTTAATTTGTAACGTTTACTTCACTAGCATTAGTTTATACCACTAACTTACCAGTTAAGCATCAATATTATTAAGATTAAAATCAGTATTCTAGTTATCAACTTAATTTAAGCAAAATGTGAAATTAGTGTTGTATGCCGTTAATTTTTGTAAATTATAAACACACTTCAAGATGAAAGGGAGAATTAACAGGCCTAATCTTGCCATGATAAATAAACATTTAAATAAATAAATGTGATAATCGTTGTTCTAGTTACGTTTACATAAATATCTAGCAGTTATTCTAAAAATATTCGAAATAATCACAGGGAATCTAAGAACTACAAATAATTTAAAACCTGCAACTGAAATTTAGTAAGATTCTGATATGCGGCACCTAGTCTATACGTTTAATACAAACATAATACAGAAATTTTAAGAGAAACTTTTTCTTTGTTGTTGTTCTAAATGATGTCAGCGAACAAATAAAAGAATACAGAATAAAAGAGAATATTATTGAGCGTCAAACTGCTATGGCCTATAGGATATCAGGGTATCATCAAATACGACTGAAGAAGCACTCCAGAATCAGAATACTTTCAGCTGTATAATTATTACCATTACCTCCAAACATATTGGATTAGAAGTAAGGAAAGAAGTAAAAATTAAAACAGTATACACTAACATAGGCACATGAGGCGACGAAGTAAACATCGCTCCATCTTGAAGCAGGCTTCCACATCCGTTTTATTTTACGTAGTGAACATCGCTTAAAGAAAGATTTACGTTCGAGACGTAAACTGGAATTCATCTGGATCTGCCTAATCGTAACTAAAACCAAAAAGCTGCAACGTAAGTTTCACTGATCTAAGTGTAGCGAGAAAGTGATTTCATAATTATTCTGGAGAAGAACTTGAAGGTTATATTATTTTGGAAATCGGAGGACATGCTCGTACGAACAATAAAAATTGTTACCGAAATGTAAGGATTGAATTTAAGTCAGTTAAAGAATCAGTAACCACATATTTATCGTTCAAAATCATTTTTGTAAAAGAACAGGTGAAGTTTATTGCGTAATACTGCGTGCAGTCATTGACATATCATAAATCTTACACAATTTTATGTTGGGCTCGTTTATGAAACTTATGTATTTAATTTATTTTAATTGCGATGGAGCGCATGCTCCGGTGGCAATTTCCCCCCCCCCCCCACCTTTCCTGTACCCGCCTATTTTGCCCTCTAAAAACTTTAAATTCTTTCAGTAACTTATTTCAATCCTTGAGACCCATATCTACGAAAGAAACTCTTTCCCCACCCTTGTGCCTGAAATCGAGTGCCAGCTTATGGTCATGGTCATCTTTTCCCTTCCATGCACTACTTCTAATTCTTATACCAATATACCTCGCCTCATCTCAAATATACGCCTTGTACACTCCAATTACTCTCTTCACCCTCCTCCTGTCTTCCAGTGTTTCCCATTCCAGCTCCTTTTATCATATCAGTTACTGATTGTGTTCTGCGGTAATTTCCGGAGACAAATCAAGCAGTCCTTATTTGCACCCTCTCCAACCCCTGTATTTGATACCCAAACTTACAGCAACAATACAAGGTTGGAAATTCATCCAAAGTTGTGAAATTATTTGCTTCAGTAAAATTGGCATTATAGATTATTAACGATTCATCTCACTCACAGAAATATTATAATGACCAGAAAATATGTTTAGCATTAATTAGCTATATTTTTGGCGAGAAAATGAAATACATGTTTTGCGTTATAACACTATCTATTCGAACCACAAGATCAGTTGTATTGCTGGTATAACCTTTGGCCTTTAGGAAAAAAATTTCACGTTTCTAATTTTTACCCGAGGCTGCAGTGCCCACAGCGATAAGAAGGAACTAGCACATGTTTCGGCCAATAATAAATGCTATAACCGACAGTTGGAATTCCTGATGCAGTACACTAAAAATTCTACATGTCTCTTCTTTCTGCTTGATAGTCTGAATTTCAAAATTTTTCAATTAATATGTCCTTCATTTGACTCCTCACCACTTGGTCTTTTGTTCAAGCATATGAAGCGCTCTTTACAATTCCAATCTGTAAATTATTTTGATTTTCCGGAAAAGGTTTTGACACGGTTTCGGTAAATGGAAAATTCCAAGTCGTTTAACAGGATCAATCAACAGGCAGTGGTTTTCTGAGGTGTCGTATTATCACCATTTCCGGTAAGAGATTCAATTCTAGAAAGAGATTCGATTCCATATAGCCTTACCGAGCCTGTAGTATAATTTTTTTAAATTTTATTGCAATAGGGCGTGTGCGTGGGTGACAATTTCAGTAAACACCTGTTTTACCCGTTCTTGTACCCGCATACTTTTGCCCTTTTCAAATTATAGTTTTAAATTCTTTCTGCGATTTTGGTTGTTTATTCATCGCTTCCCTCGGTAATTTGTTCCAATTCCTTACCCCTTTACCCGCACACACACACACACACACACACACACACACACACAAACACACGCATATTGTCTCTCCCTTATTCCTGAAATAGAGTGGCAGCTTATGGTCATGGTCATCTTAATTCTTTCACCAATATCTTTGGATGCCTTATCACCAATATACGCGCAATATACTCTCAGCGCTCTCTTCGCCATCATCCTGTTTGCCTATAAATCCCATTCCATCTCCTTTATCATTAGTCTCGTAGTTACTGATCCTGTTCCGCGATAGTTTCCAGAGACACATCCAGCAGTACCTTCTCTAGCTGCCATATTTAGTACCAAAAATATGGGTTCCACACAACACCACCATACTCAAACAATTGTCCGTCTTTAGTAGCGCAATTGGTTTCTGCCTAAAAGAGCTAACCTTTCCCTGTAATCATCCCGCGAAAAGGGTACGTACAGTTTAATATTAAATCTGTACTGCGTAAGCGTTATGTGCTTCCGACGTAGCAATGGAGTTCCGCCAAGGTTTCAGGACAGATTGATGGACTGTAAAAGTCAAAGTTGTAACCGAGATTCTAATCAAGGACCTTTCGATTCCTTGTCATAGACGTTCCCACTATGCTGCCAGACTCCAAATTCATAATACAAGGCTATTAAAAAAGGTGGAGCTGTTTTGCATTTTTATTTCTCACAAACTATAAAAGATACAAATACGTTCCACTATGTTTAGGAAAAATATATCGATGTATCGAAGTATCGATACTTTTCGTAAAATAATCGATATTTATCGTCGATATTGTTATTCTAGATATATCAAAAAAAATCGATATTTTATCTGCAGTATCAATTTTATGTAGCAATTCGATACTATTGTACGAAAATCATTATACAATTTCATGTGTTTCTTATATATTGGATAATTATACGTACATATCTGATCCGAACGTGTCTTTAAAAAGAGAATTCGTCATGATTTAACTGTTTTTCATTAATGGATAACAGGTTAAAAAAAATGTTAAAATTTAACAGGTTCAAGTTTACGTCATTTTTTTTTTTTTGGTCTAAATATTTGTATGTTAACGGTTAGATTATTTTTAATCAAGTTGAAGATTATTGATTAAGTATCCTTGTTGCGAAATTGCGGTTTAACGTAAATTAACAGCTTGTGTTTTCAGTTGGTTTTTTAATTGATGAATGGAAGTTAATGCGTTGTCGAAGTACCTGATATGCCAAGCCTCTTCTGTGTCGCCCGAAAGAGTGGCTTCTGCAGTTAACTTGGCGGCACCGGACAACAGGGAACATTTAAAACAGAGTTCTTTTGATGTCTAGATCAGATAAATACAGGTTTGATTGAATGTAAAAATTAATAAAACTTTCTATAATTTCCACACGTGTCTTTAATTTTCCGAACTTTCTTAAATATTTTAGGAATATTTTTAGAAGGCAAAAATATCGACTATCGATATTTTTCTCTCCATTCATATCGGCACTGTTTGTAAATATCGATACCATATTAATTAATATATTTTTTCATTTGCACTTCCCTACACTGGATAGAAGAAAGTTCAAAGCTTTTAACCGCCGTCTATTAGTTTCACTAGTTGACGCCGACGGCGCTGTTATCTATTTATCTGGAAATGGCGACGCTACAGAAGTCGCTTTGTGCTTTCCCTTTGCTTGTACACTCATCTTCTACGAATTTCTTAAACTAATCGTAAATCTGTTTACGACGAGCTGGCACTGCAAATCAACAATGGATTGTGCTCAATACGACTTCTGTGGCGTCGCCATTTTCACGTAGACAACAGCGCCGTTGGTGGCATCGAATTAGGGATGTCGATTTTTTCCGAAAAAGATCGATTCTTGAATCGATTCGAATCGAAATTTAATAAATCGATTCACAAAAAAAAATCGAGGTCTAAAAGATCGATTTTCTAAAAATTGAGGCCTAAAAGATCGATTTTCTAAAAATCCATCATTTTTGGATTTGGTCTTCGTGTTCGCATTTTAGAATATAATTCCAATCACGGAAAACAAAAAGGACACCGTAATAATCGATCTTTTATCATTTTTAAACTAATTAAAGCTTTTTTACAACTAAATCAAAGTTTCAGGTATACAATAAGACATTTATTTCACAAATTTGTTGGTTACATAAAACAGTTTTGAAATGATATAGTTTACAGTTCCCAGTGCTTCATGTCCAAGCTTTTCAGGAACAACAGTCTGTCCAGTCTACTATGATCCAAGCGGTTCCGCTCATCACTTGCGATGTTGCCGGCAATAAAAAAAGGCGGTCGCAAGGTTCTGATTATCCCACTATACAGATATACTTCTTGGCTGTTGAGTAAACGTGATGATAAATTGATGTGTTTATGTGTTGTTTTTTTTGCCATTAAAGTATAGAATCATACTTCAGGTGCACAACTGCTTTGCAATAAATAGTGTTTAAATTCTTCGTTTAAACCCTGACTTTCATGTGCAAGTGCATTACATGTAGAAAGTGCTTTTTCACATTCGATTTTCACGGTTGAAATATCGATTCACGGGATCGATTCTTCGATTAATCGATCTCAGATCACCATCCCTACATCGAATGGATCTATAAGGTGAAAGTTGCAAACTTTGAACCTTCCCCTATCCGGTGATGGATTGCACGTATATGTACCTTTTATAGTTTGGGAGAAATAAAAATTTTAATATGCTCCTTATTTTTGAAAAATCTTGTACACATTCGTATATTTCCCAGTACCGGTTAAAAAAGAATTGGCAAAAAAATAGAGCCGCGAAATTCATTCAGTCATTATGCAGACGAATGAGAGAGAATTGTGACCGGGAGTTTCTCGGCAGTGGGAGGGTGGTGGGGGGGGGGGGGAATAAGAGCAGTTCGCACCACCCCCCCTCCCCTCTCGCCGCGCCGAAAGCTATTACGTGCGGCCTTTTGTCGTCGCTGTCTGGAGCCCCATTGTTGTCCGACACGCAGATTTGTGGCGTCATAGCCGCCTTTGGATCTCCCGTTACCTCGGGCAAGAAAACGTCCCGCTGGCTCGCAAAGACTTCCTCGACACAAACTGACCTTCACGAGTACGGAGCAACATCAGATCCTTTGCATTTGCAAAATTCAATACTTCTTACTGCGGTCTGGTAGCTCATCAGCATGTTATCTGTGTAATTATTGTATCTGTAAATAAAACTGTTTATCTGGGAAGGGGGGTGAAGTCTTTAAGACGTTTGCTTTCAAAAGATGGCAGGCCACGTCCCGAGTTCTAATCCCGGTAGGGGCAGGAAAAAAGCGTTCTGGTAGCTCAATGGTTAAGGCGCTTGCTTTCAAAACGTTCGCTGCTCCGGTCCGGGATTCGAATCCCGGCAGGCGCAGGAATTTTGAGAGTTGTGTTTGATCATATGAGCTACGCCAGGCCGCTCCGTCGTTCGGATTCGACGTTAAACTGTAGGTCCCAGAGGAAAGGAACTGGCCGTCCTACCTCTGACACAATGGCTTAGTATGGCTCCTCCGGGAGGATCCAACCAACCTTCGGGCTGTGGACTAAGTTAAGTTTTTATTTGGTCATATGAACTATTTTTTTGATTCCACATTAAAACTAAAAGTTCCAGAAAAAGTAACTTGCCGTCCTGCCCCTGATACAATGGCTTAGTGCATCTCGTTCGGGAGGATCCGACCAACCTTCGGGTAGTGGAATATATTAGTTTATACTGACGGTAATGGTGAGAAAATTTCTTTCGATATATTAATGGCTCTTTGAAGCTTTGCTTCATTCTAATGTTTCTTCTAAATTTTTAATTACATGTATCATATCTTCAGTTCTCTATATACGATGATTCCAATCCTCAACACCAAAATCACAACACAGTATATATATATATATATATAATTTTATTTAACTGATATGATAAAGCAGTTCATTCGGTTTCATTAGAGAAATTAGCAGGAGGGTCAGCAAAGTACTGGGAGGGTACAAAACATGTGTTGGTGATAATGCCTGGAAAGATATTGGTGGAAAAAGGAAGAGGGATGCGTGGAAGGGAAAAGATGACCACCGCCACAAACCGTCGTTCCATTTTCAGGCATAAGGAAAGTGGGAAAATTTCCTTTTAAAGGTAAAGGAGTCAGAAATTGGAATACACCGGAAATGAGAACTGATTCTGCGCCTATTTCATCGTGCACAGAACTTCTTAATTTTACCTGAAAAATTGCTTCGTTGAAATCGGGAATGTTCATTGGCTGCAACGGAAAGGAAGCTGTAAATGGTATTTCCTGCTAAATAATTCTTGAAT
This sequence comes from Vandiemenella viatica, assembly GCA_031002005.1. Classification (NCBI taxonomy): domain Eukaryota; kingdom Metazoa; phylum Arthropoda; class Insecta; order Orthoptera; family Morabidae; genus Vandiemenella; species Vandiemenella viatica. The sequence continues at coordinate 167,341,862 of CM061914.1, read as the reverse complement.
GTTATTGTAAACTGAGTGTCCCGAACAAGAATCGAACTAAGATTCCCCTGATCACTATAACTCAATGATACCGTTCGTCGACCATGTGTGATACTAATAAATTTTGGTACATTTCTATGTTTAGGCTACATATACAGATCTCTTCTGAAATATTTTTACGAGAATGTTACCAGTTTTATTTATGGTTGTCATGTATCTATTATCAACCGTAATACCAAAATCAAATCCCAAAACAGGTAACCAAAGGGTAGTTATGGTTCGGCATGGTGTCTAGTCGCAGTTTTTTTTATATTAATTTATAAAATCTAAAGTTCGGATAGTGATCATATTCTTTTTTTATTTATTGCTGCCTCGTCTAGCTACTTCGAAGCTTTGGTATCAAAACTTGTATCCAATAATAAACCGAACGTGGTGGATGAGCAGTTAATACTCTGGACTCGCATTCGGGAGGACGCCTGTTCTAATCCTCGTCCGTGCATCCAGATTTGGGTTTTCCATGGTTTCCCAAGATCACTCAGGCAAATGCATCCTTCAAAGGGCCATGACCGAATTCCTTCCCGTTCCTTTTCATCAGTTCCATCCCGCCTCTGATGACTTCGATGTCAACGAGGCGTAAAGCCATAATTAAAAAAAATCTTATCCAATATCTTTTTTCTGCCGTAATAAATAAATGACTCCTATGTTAATCTTTTGCTCGCATTAGGTAGCAGTATTTCAACGACTACACATTTCTCAGGCGTGGAGAGACAAACTAACATAAGACACGACGAATTTAGATTTTAATACCGTTAATTTAAATTATCTTTGAGAGTGGTCTGTTACTAAATAACCAAAGTTACGTAATGCAGAGTGCAATATTATATCTTTGGCGCCTAACTGTTCAGATAATTAACAGATTATCATTTATTGATCCGCCTGCCGTCTATTTAATTTAATTTAATTGCAATGGAGCACAGGCTCCGGTGGCAATTTCCCTACACACCCATCTTCCCCATATCCTGCAACTACCTACATTTGCCCTCTACAAATTTTATCTTTAAATTCTTTCAAAGTTTTCGGTAAATTATTCATCATTTCTCTTGGTAACTCATTCCAATCCCTGACGCCCTTATCTAAATAAGAGAATCTTCCCACATCCTTGTTCCTGAAATCGAGTGCCAGCTTGTGGTCATGGTCATCTTTTCCCTTCCATGAACTACTTTTCATACCTATTGCAATATCTTTCCATGCCTCATCGCCAGTATATGCCCTGTACACTCCCATGACCCTCCTCATTCTCCTCCTGTCTTGCAATGAATCCCATTCCAGCTCCTTTATCATATCCGTCACTGATTGCATTCTGCGATAATTTCCAGAAACAAATCTAGCAGCCCTTTTTTGCACCCTCTCCAACTCCTGTATTTGATACGTAAAATGAGGGTCCCATACTACACTACCATATTCGAGCAATGGTCTGACCAAAGTTTTGTAACTTTTAGATTTATAATACATACCGCAGTTTTTAAGTTTACACTTATAACTGTCTGTTATCCTGCTTATATGTATATAATACTGGAAAATATAGACATGCATTCGCATTGCACCAGTATGTAACTCGTAAAGTTGGCAGACTTGTTTTTCGCAAATATCGTCCCATTCACCTTTCGTAGGTAACAAGATCAAGTGTAGGTGAATTTTATATAGAATTACGATCAATGTAAAACACTGGTAAAAATTTTACTGTTCAGATACTTCTTTTTCCGCTTCATTATAAGGTGCAAGCCATTGAATCCCGTGTTTATGATACAAATTTGTAAACCACGCAAAACTGATTACGAGAGTGACTTTCATGTCCATATTTTTAGATACTATTATTCGTTTTGAACTCAGGAAAACTTCAAATAAAGTCAATATTTCTAATATATTTAATTTAATTTAATTGCAATGCAGCACACGCTCCGGTGGCAATTTCCCTACACCCCAATCTTCCCCCTTTCCTGCACCCACCTACATTTGCCCTCTACAAATTTTAAATTTCTTTTCCCTTCCATGAACTACTTTTCATACCTACTGCAACATCTTTCCATGCCTCATCACCAGTATACGCCCTGTACACTCCCATGACCCTCCTCATCCTCCTGTCTTGCAATGAATCCCATTCCAGCTCCTTTATCATATCTATCAATGATTGCATTCTGCGATAATTATATTGTGCCACTACAGTGATTTACTTTAGCATCAAAAAATAAATCCACAAAACGCGAACACCGCAATGTGTTTTTGCCCCACGTGTAGGCAACACGTGTCTTGTGTCGGTGTTGAAAGCACAGACCCTGGAACATACTAACACGTTGGATGCAAATTACTATATTTTTTCAAAAACAATCTCGTTAAACCTCCGGAAACTGAATTTACTTTCAAACATGAATGTATAGGTGGCAATGGTTTTGTGTCATGTGACTATCTTAAAAAGTGTTTCTCATGCTCGATCTGTTGAGAAAATCCCTTCAACCAATAGGGAATTAAATATTGCTTGATCATATTTAGCTTCAGCTATTACGGGTTTGTTAGAAATATATTTAGATAAAAATCTTTAATTAAATATTTAAAAACCAATCAATGTTACTAAGTATAAAACAATCAGATGGATGTAAATTTTAGAATTACGTCAAAATATTTTAGCTAAAATAGTAAAACTAAATGTGCTTTTCAATACAGTATCGTCATTGATAACAACTCGAAAACAGGTGAAACACGTAAGACACGAAAAAAAAGTAACTCTGGCGGTTATTTTATAAACAGTTCCCTATTAAAGTCGTTAGTGTTATGGAGCAGTACAGTTATCAGCTACCAAGAAAACTATATACTATCAGCTACTAAATGTTACTATTTTTTAATTAGGAATCGCTATTAATAAATTTGTATATTCACTAAATAAATGATTTTAAAACAATATTTCTCATGTATAAAAAATGTTGAAGCAAGACAGCCACAATAATCTGTCTACCTAGGAAAAAATTCACATTTTATTATACAACAGAAACATTAGTCCATAAAACACAAAGATCTGAATCATTATAACTTAGTTTCTATTCGCATATATTTATCCTAAAGGATATAATTCCACAGATTATTATTTTTTATAATTTTTAATGAATATTTACCAATATTCTATAAAAAATCTGTGATTCTAAGCGTCCTCACAGCTTTATGTAGTTATTAATTTAGTCATTTGCGTAAAAATATAGAAACCTTAAATTGACTGAACGTACCATAGAGACAACTTTCAAAACATTTGTCAGGTCGTGAATTGTTCTGTGTTCTGCTGTTAGATGTTTTATCATCAAGAGGCTCCGGTATAAATGAACGTATTGGACATGAAGATTCTTTTGACGTTGAAACTGTTCTTCTGTATGATATGTATTTTCAATGCCTAAATTATTGCATACCCATTATTGCTATTAATATAATTATGGGTCTTTTCCATGTGCAAGAATAATACAAATTTTCTGAAGTTTACATCTTAAATTCTATGCCATCTAGTGGGGAAATTTTTAAATTCTACGGCTAGCCTCTCACAGTACAACTAAATGACAATTCCAAATAATAATCCAAACATTTCTATAAAAGAACTACCTCAAAGAAATATTTTTGTATCCCTGTTTCGCAGTTCCATTAACTCAAAGATTCATACATTCATTTTATTTAATAAATTTAGTGTAACTATAAAAAATCTGATTGCAGTACTTAACATTTTTAATTTGTGTTTTGTGCATCACAAACTCACTTTGTATTTGAATCTCTAAAGGCTCCACGATAATATTTCAAAACCGAATCTTGATGTAGTGTAAGCAGGAAGGCCTCAATAATTTTAGTTAATATACATAATATGCTGTGTAAATATAGCTTAAATCTGAGGGTAAGTTGATATATCCTACATTAAGACAAGCGCCACTGCGCAAAGTTCATTTTATTTGCCCATTCTAATTAAATCATTGTAACTGATGACATGCCTCGTACACTAGATGTGAAATATTTATTCCTATATAATGAGAAGCAATATTCCGAATTTAATAAACAAAGAAAAATAAAATCCGTATCTCTGTTTCAAAACAACAAGCTTACAAAATATTAGTGTGCACGACAACTATGTTTTATTTTCATTTTTTTTAAGGCAATACAACATAAAGAAATTTGTAACGCAGTGAGAAATAGGAAAAAAAATTATATTCTAGGCTAATGGCAGCAGAAATAGGACCATTATAACATTTTTGTGGTATTTGTAATTTTGTGTGTTTTAGCATCAACAGAACTTTGAAGAAATTGCCAAAATCAGTTTTCGAAATGGTTAGTATAGACGATAGTGATTTTACAGAATTAAGGTTATTAAAAAACGATTTTTAATTAATTTTTTCAAGTTATTCAGTAGCATGTGGTCGATGGACGAAATTAGGTAGCGTCGTAGTTACTGTAGATGACTCTTGAATCAGTAGTGGTATGAACACTAAAAAACTTAACACTTACAATCATGCTGAAAAAGAAATTCATATCTTTATCAAAGCTAATACTTCCCGTTAGAAGTACGACTGCAGTATCTATTTCCTTACGAAACAGATATAGGGAAGGTCTTTTCGAAACATGTTGTTATACTAACACATGGAATCTGTGAATTCTAGCAACATATTATTCGCTAAAAGAATTTCTAGAAAAAAATCATTAAACTAAAAAGGAAATTTTCTTCTTATTATTTTCGGCTTGATTTATTAAAAACATGATCCATTAAGTTGTGTACTCGTGAACTTAGAAATTAAAACCGATTTACACTCGTATTTTGATTAGGCCTACATAATGTGACAAAGTTTCATTTCAACGTTACCCTTTATCTAGTTTCTGTTCCTTCATTATTAGTCTATTATTAATTGCGATGCGGTTAATGCTCCGGTAGCGATTTCCATACGTACCTGCTTAATATTCATGCATATGTTTACCTTAAAATCTTAAGTCTGAGGTACATAATTCATTTCCTCTTTAGGTAATTCGTTCCAACATCTCACTTCCCAACCTACAGATTAAAACTTTTCTACTCCCTTACGCCTGAAGTCAATTGTTTATTTACAATCATGGTCCTCTCTTTCATTCCTTAAACTGCTTATTAATCTTCGACCAATATTTATCTAGGTTTGTTCATGCCCACAATTCTCTTCACCCGCATTCTATGCTAAAATGACGGACACCCGAGCTGTTATCATTTCATTTATTGATTGCATCCTTTGTTAATTCCCAAAAAACAAATCTTTGCATATCCCCGAACGTCCAGAATTTTATACCCATAAAGTGGCTTCAACGTCATCCCACTACAACAAGGTGTCCTGTCCAAAGTTTTTCAAACTATCTCTCTTACTTCCCTGGCGCATTCTCTTATTATCCTTTTCAAGAGATGCAATATTTTGCACAATTTCCTTAAAACGTTTCCAACGTGCCCTGCCTAGTTTAGCTTACTGAAAACTAATATCTAAATTTTATTTCTTCAACATTCACTTCCCCTTCCATTGAATAATAATACCATACCTTCATTTTCCTTTCTGTATATGTAATAAATTTACTATTCTTGACATTTATCTTTATTCCTGGCTTAACCACTTAATTAGATATCCTTCGCATTTGATCACAATATTCTCTCCGTGTAATACTGTTACATAACAATATGTCATATGAAAACAGTTTATGCGATACAAATTTTCCATTACAGAATTTTTTTTAACAGTAATAATTTTTAATTGGCCAAAGAACAGCATGGTTTGACTTATTTATACTTGAAACATAAACGCAGGTGAATTTTCGCAACTACTTTATTTGAGATACATAGCTGTAAATAGCTAAGAACTGATATGAAGATAACGACTGTATTTTTAACATGGTGCGCATCTCCTAAATCTTAATATAAATTTAATGAAAAACCAATTAGAGTTAAGCTGGAGAACATAATTTATCTGGTACATTTCTCTCGCTTCACAAAGTTTCTCTAATACTCTCATATCCTGTACGTTCAACTTTATTGCAGCAAATTAAGCACTGTGCCTGAGGCTTTGGAATATTTTGTTTATATCGTGTGACTGCGTGACTGATTGCATCATCCAGTTCTTGTTCTCGTACTCACGCGCTATCTGAAACATCTCCACAGCGAAATATTTACAAAATTTCTTCACATACGCCAACGGGTCAATGAACGGAATTCACAGAGCTTCGCCAAGATAAAGTACATTTTCACACAAAATAGTACCATCACACCACGATCTTCAACCTTTCGAGGAAGTCGTAAATAAACTGAAACACCGCGTGCGACGGGAATTATGTAAAAAAAAAGGGAAAATCCATTAGCGGAATCCAGGCAAACAGTTCGCTCAGGAATGTGAAGTCGTGTCTTCTTTCTTTTTCACTGCTTCTCTCTTTATTTCTATTTCTCGCCATTCCTGTGCTTTTTCTGATCACTTACGTACAGGGAAGCGAACGGAACTTGGAAAGAATGCTAAGAATTCTGACGACTGATTATAAATTTCCCGAGTGGCAATGGCATCTGCTTTTTCTACCGTTATGTCACTAACCTACCAGTTTCACAGTTCCCAATCCGTTCTTATTTATTACTTTTAAAAGAAGGGCATAGTGTTAAGCTCAGCAAGTACCCGAGACAAAAACGCATAGCGCATTCAGTGCACCCCCATTCCGAGTGCCCTATTTAGTGATGTAGTTGTTACAAGTTCTTTCCTACTCAGGGTAAGAGCACAGACGTATTCATTGTAGTACTGTTCCCAGGAAAATTGCCGCTTCGTCACCTTGCTATACCCCCCGCCCCCTTTCACTGTAGTGAATTTTAATTTCTCCCCTTCCTCGACCGCACACTTCAGAAGTGTCATCACGAATTTAAGAAACGATACCTATGATTCCTTTTCAATCCGAAGTCGGAAAAGAAAACTGTCGATAATCGCGTCAGAAAGGCTACAAATTTAATTATTGACAGCTGGTAGTTCAGCATTGTTCTGTCACAGTCTGTTGACATTTAATTGCTGTTACTTATAAGGATTTAATAATGAAACAGCCAACCGAATAACCAGAGCTATTCCCTTCAAAGTTATTTTTTTATTCTTATCAGGATTTTCTGCCTTTCCTTCAACAAGGTAGAAAAAAATTATTTACCTTTAATTTTGTTCTATGTCATTTGTTGTAATTTTACTGAGCTCTTTATAATCTGGCAAAATATATGGATTAAAAAGCAAATTATGGCTCTCCTTAAATCACCTAGTCATTAACTTGCGAGTGAATAAACATACTTGTTAGCATCAAAGCTGGTATACTAATTTAATAAAATCAACATCGTCTGCGCACTGCAGTTCTGCATCAGATAGACCGTTCCATATTAATAGTTGTTATCTGATAATTCAATCATAGGATTGACTGGCAAGTATTGTCACGAGTTAGCAGTGGTTATTGATTATTGTGTAAATGACATTAAGGGAAAATTAAATATTCTCTAATTCTGAGAGGGCCCCCCATAAAGAAACCCAAATTATCCACAAAAATATAGTATTCACCCATTTTGTTAGGCGTCTGAAAGCTAGAATTAATCACCTATTGCCAATAACGTTATGAAATTTCTCGCTACTGGAAAAATAAATGAATTAAAAGTGGATTATCAGTGTACATTTTTTCTGTAACCATAGCCAGTCCATTCTTCGTAATGTAAACACTAAACTATTTTTCAACTGTAAAATTAATCTCTTCCATACTTTTATTTGAATTAATATCGAGGTATGAGTATCAATTTATTATGTGTTAAATTAATTATCCGCTGTTTCGATTTAGAAGTTTGGCAACACTGATTGTTGTGGTTTTACCTTGATTATCGTTTATTTGTCTGTTGCCTAGGAGACGAACGTGCCTCCTCCGGCTGTGGAACACGGAGAAGCAGGAAGACTACTGCCGTTACGGCGGTTTTGGGAGTTATGTACTTGTCTGAGCACCTGCTGTCGTCCTCTTCTCTCAGCCAGACGCGGCGAAGGTGCCGGCAACTGCACCGCGAGTGTTCACTGAGTACTGTACTGTGGCGTGGCTGTACCCGCACTCTGCAGCGCAACCTTACGGCGCGGATGTCGACTCCGCACTGAGAGGAGCATGGAGTGGTGTCCCAGCTGCCTCGCAGACTCCGGCAGCCTGTGACGCGAGCGCCTCTAGCGGCACCGCCGCGAGTCGGCAGCAGCCGCGCGCCCCGCGGGCGCCGGAGCAACCACGGCCGTCCTCCGCGGAAATTATACGTTGCAACTGTTAATTGGCGTCCGGTCATTAAACGTTACAGAGAGGGTTTGTGACTTTTATATGTTTGCAAGGCGGTCCCTGAAACTATTCAATTTGTATCATCAGTTTACTGTCGGAACGAGCGGTCTGACGGCTCAGTGTTTAAGGCGTCTCACTGGAGATCAATCCTCGGTTCGCATCCTGGTCTCGGGTTGGATTTTCAAAACGCCTCGTCAACGTTGAGGTTATTAGAGGCTGGAAAGAATTGGAGACGAGGAACGGGAAGGAATTCGGCCCTGGGATTTTGAAGGAACCACTCTGGAATTGGCCGGGAGTGTTTCAGGGAAACCATGGAAAACCCAAGTCAGGATGGCAGGACGGGGATTCGAACCCATGTCCTCCCGAATGCGAGGCCAGAACGTTCACCCACCACGCTCGGTAGCTAGAACGCTTCAGTGGGTTGGATTCCACGTGAAGCAGTATGCCCCCTATACAGTTAAGTGTCTTAGCATAATTAGTAAAATCAATTCGGCAGGATACACTGGGCAGGAAGTAAGAAGAAGATTAAAACCCTTCATTTATCTGAGACATGATTAGAGGTTTCGACAGATAATGATGGAATTGGGTTACATAACCTTGCTCAGACCAGTGCTTGAATATGGTGGAGTGGTGGGACCTAGCATGAGCAAAATATATCTATGTATTGAAATATCGATATTTTTCATAAAACAATCGATATTTACCGTCGATATTTTTATTCTCGATATATCAATAATCAATATTTTATTTGGAGTATCAATTTTAAGTACTAATTCCGTATTATTGTACGAACGCAAATTAGTATCCAATTTTATGTTCGGCATATATACTGGATAAATATTCACGCACATCTTATCTGAACGCGTCTTAAAACAGCGAATTCGCCGTAATTTAACAGTTTTCGTCAACTGTTAACAGATTAATAGAGATGTTAAATTTTAACAGGCTTACGTAAACGTTGTCTTTTTTTTGGTCAGCTTATTTGATTGTTAACAGTTAGATTATTTTTAATCAAGTTGAAGAATATTGATTAAGCATCCGTGTTGCTATGTTAAGGGTTGATGTAAATTTACAACTTGTATTTCAATTATTATTATTATTTTTTTTTTTTTTTTTTTTTTGCTAAGTATCTAAATTGTCAAGCCCCATCTGTGTCGTCGGAAAGAGTGCCTTCTGCGGTTAATTTTGCGGCACCGAACAACAGGAGTAGGTTGACTGCGGAACATATAAAACCGAGTTCTTTTGATGTCTACATCAGATAAATACTGGTTTGATTGATTGTAATAATAGATCAATTAATAAAAGTTTAAATAATTTCCACATTGGTCTATAATTTTCCAGATTTTATTAAATACTTCGATATATTTTGCAACTATTTTTAGAAAATTACTGACTTCATGCAAAAATATCGATATATCGACATTTTACTCTCTATAAATTTCGCTATTGTTTGTAAATATCGATACGATATTTATCGTTCACATTCTAAGATTTGTTGTGGAAATGCGATCAGTAACTGATATGCTGAAAGAGCTGGGTAGTGGGTCATTGGAAGACAGAAGGCGGGTGAAGAGGGCGTTTGGTTCGTTCAAGGCTTATAATTGCCATCTACATCCATACTCTGCAATTCACAAACATTGTGGGTGTCAGAGGGTGCTCAGCACCAATCTTAATTCCGCGCATTCCAATCCCGACTAGCGCGAGGAAAGAAAGAATACATAAAAGCATCAATACGGCATCTTACTTCTCGAATCTTATCCGTACGGTCATTGCGATCCAAATAGGTTGGTGGAGAAGTATCTCACTGCACTCGTAGGTCATAGAATTTCGCATAATCTCCAATACATTGAAACGTAAATGACTTAGTCTGTCTTCCAGACTATCCCAGCCCAATCTATGTATCTATTCTGTGACGCTTTCATAAGGGCTGTAGCAACCAGTCACGAATCGAGCGGCTCTCCTCTGTACCCTCTCCACTGAGTCAATCAAGCCCTTGCGATACGGATCATAAACTCCACAACAGTAATCCAGATGCGGACGCACTAGTGTTTTATACGCTATTTCCTTTGTATGAGCATTAAAATTCCTTAGAATACGACGTATGAATCGTAAATTAGAATTTGCTTTGCCTACAACGGAAGTTATGTGCAAGTTCCATTTCATGTTGCTTTGTACTATTACCCAGATACTTCAGGGAATTAACCGTGTCAACAACTGAACTGTTTACTTTGTACTCGTGAGCAAACAGATTCTTATTGTCACTTATTCGCATTGCCTTACCCTTTTTGCGATTAAGTATAAGCTGCCATTTACGGCCCCATTCGGAAATAGCATCCAAAACGCTCTGAATTTCTAAGCAATCATCTGAACACCTTATTTCCCTATAGATAACTGCATCGTCGGCAAACAATAGCAACCAGCATTTAATGTTGATAATTCATGGATGGGTATTGGTAGAATGATTAGGAGTTATACATGGAAGAGATGACCATAATCATAAACTGACACTTGGATTCAGGTGAAAGGGAGGGGGAAGATTTATTTTGTAGGTAAGGAAGTTAGGGACCGGAATAAATTGTCAGTTTACCAAAAGCACTGAAGGGGTTTGAAGTTTGATTCGTAAAGGGCAGTGGTAGGTGTGTCATGAATAATCATGACGTGGGGAGGTAGGGGTGTACTCCATAGCAATTGAAATTAAATTAAATCACTCGGTACTTTTACCTGGGGTAAGGTAGTTAGCAACTACAAGAGGCCCATTGCGCGGCAAATCGAAAACCCTCTCCCAGCTGCCAAAGAATCCTTCGGGATCTCCCGCCCAACAGAGCAATACGATGATTTGATCTGACTGTCGGAAAAGCGATGCAACGACGTGTCTGTGGTTCCCAGTTCGAAGCCTGGTGGCGTCGACCTTCCCTCCCCTTCATGGTCTCTAGACCAATAGTACGACACGCATTTGTTGTACTGTCGAAAAGAATATTTCGCACATCATACATTTTTTTTCACTTATTGCTTTACGCCTCGTCGACGGCTAAGGTCATTAGAGGCGGGATGGGACTGGGGACAAGGAACGGGTAGGAATTCGGCCATGGTCTTTTTTGAAGGAAGCATCGCGGCATTCGCCTGGAGTGATTTGGGGAAACCATGGAAAACCCAAATCTGGATGCCCGGACGAGAATTCGAAACCGCGTCCTCCCGAATGCGAGGCCGGAGCATTAATCACATCGTGTAACAGATTTGAGCATTCTCCCATTCCATTGCTGATGTCAGGTGGAATTTGGGATCCTAAACTGATGTTTGCAACCACCAGCCTTGTTTTGTGTCCTTAATATTAATACAACGTTCCACATTTCGGTTTATACTTTAAGCTGTAGGTGTCCTTTACAAAGCAGGATAAACAGATTAGATCAACGATAGAGATGGAATCGAAATCTTGAACTGAATTTGCAGTGTAGATATAACTACGATGGATAAAAAGACTTCCAGCACCTACTTCCAGTCGATGACACGGGAAGACACAAAATGTCATCCGCCAATGAACGCACGGTCATCTACTTGACACTTGCAGCTTATTTATTTCTGTTTTAATCTTCTCCTGAAATGAATTCTATTTTAACACAAGATAACTGCTAAGGTCATCATATACCTGGTGTGATAATCATGGGCTTTTGTCCAAAAAGTCATATTCCCGTACAGTATCGGATTTTTTATCCAAAAATAACCGAGAAGTCTTCCTATGTTTACATGGCAGTACTGATCTTGACAAATTGTTTTGAGCTGATTGTGAACTATTCCTTCGATTTCTGATTTTAGTAAGTAGAGTTTATGTACATAAAGCTTGTAACCATACAGATAATTTAGTATTAAGAAGTGAATTTATGTTTGAACACAGATACTATGAAAACAATATATATAATAATTATAGCAGACTGAACCTACAGACGTTACAATATTACAGCATGAATATATGTATATAATTAATGTACTTAATTCGCATACACAAATATGATCATAATATTGTTATTTATAGCCACAGGCGATGCCCCACTCCAGAAGGGCGAAACGCCTTTGGTAGATGAAAGCTAATAATAAAAACAGTTGTTAGAAGACGATTTTGATTCAAAAATATTTATGCAACAACTGCGGAACATGGCCTATACAAAAGTTACAATTATAGTGAATGTTACTCACATATCATTCCCACGAGAACCTATCTTTCTGGAGTGATAATGAACAATTTATATCTGTATTAAGGCTCTGCTGAATCGCATCTAATCACTGACGAAGTTAACTGCTCTTCAATGTCACACTACAACTCGTCGACTATTTCAAGGTAAAAAACCAGCACTAATCTCAGAGAATATTCTGAGCATTCAAGAATTCTGAAAAATTTGTATTCTAAACGCATTAATACTTTTCGATATTTTTCCTATCTCTGGTTCTTTGAAACGACGAACTAATTCAGCAACCATGCAAATCGATATTAACTTTCAGTGAAGGCTTTGTTCTGCTTCTTCACAATACATCTGGAACTACCGCACCCGCTTTCTGACTGCTATATGACGAAAAACTGCCATTTTAGCCACTGACCCTTCTTTATACGTTTTCTCAAATTATTGGATCTGGTGCGATTTGGTCGACGTGTCTACTGGAAGCTGTTCTTGCAATAAAGCTCTCTGATGCAACATTTTCCACTAACTATGTATCCAAACCTAGCTTCACGCACTAATACTCCTAAAAAGTAAAGGAAATGGGTTACAAACTTTGGTCAGACCATTGCTTGATATGGTGGTGTAGTATGGGACGGACCGACATTTTTAGTATCAAATACAGGAGCTGGAGAGAGTGCAAAAAAGGGCTGCTAGATTGTTTTCTGGAAATTACCTCAGAATGCAATCAGTTACAGATATGATAAAAGAGGTGGAATGGGATTCATTGTAAGACAGGAGGAGGGTGAAGAGGGTCATGGGAGTGTACAAGGCGTATATTGGTAATGAGGCATGGAAAGATATTGGTGTAAGAATTAAAAGTAATGCATGGAAGGGAAAAGATGACCATGACCACAAGCTGGCACTCGATTTCAGGCCCAAAGGCGTAGGAAGATTCTCTACTTTGGGTAAGGGTGTCAGGGATTTGAATAAGTTACCAAGAGAAATGATGAATAATTTGCCAAAAAACGTTGATAGAATTTAAAGTTAAACTTTGCGGAGGGCAAATGTAGGTGGGTGCTGGGAAGGGGGAAGATGGGTGGTAGGGAAATTGCCACCGGAGCGTGCGCTCCATTGCAATTCAATTAAATATTAAAGTGACTAAACACTCCTCAAATAAGGCTCAAAAATAATCCCAAGTAGCCTTACAAATCTCTCTGAGAAATAAACATTGAAACAATACGTCTACACAAGATAAGAAGCTGCAAAGAATGCTAAAGCACATTCTGTATGTCATCGAATGTAGAGTACTTTCATGACCCATTATTTTTTCTTCTTCCTCTTCTTCTTCCTTTTTTAGGAGAAACTGGCATTTAAGACTGCAACCATTCAGCCAGCTATAATTTTTTTTACATTGCAGTCATAATTACGACGGGTGATCAAAAACCAAGGTTACAACGCCGATATTCCTGAAGTGTTGTCCGTTATAGAGAAATTATCGGCATGCAGTAATTTGAAGATATGTGGTTGGCAACTGTGCAGGGTTTTAACCACCCGCCACCTACAGCGCTAGTTTCGGGTAAACACAAAATGGCGACTCATTTGGAAAACTGGTCTCGCCAAGAAATCCGCTCAGTTATTTGATTTCTGGAGGCGAAATATGTAACCGCGGCTGAAATTCACCGACAGCTGGTAGAGGCTTACACTGTAATGTCTCGTCAGCATGTCGCAGTATGGTGTCGAAAGAGAAAACGTCACCGACGAGGATCGCAGTTGAAGCGGTTTCGCTAGGACAACATCGACCATCCTCCCTACAGCCCATACCTCGCTCCAAGCGACTTTCACCTTTTTCCTCACTTGAAGGAGCACCTAAGAGGCCGACGATTCGGTTCAGATGAGGAGGTGAAACACTTCGCGACAACGTGGCTAAACACGCAAGGACAGGAGGGAATACTAGAACTTAGGCGGTGAAGCTAGCATGCTAACCAACACGCCCCATCTTTGGCATACCTTTGTTCTCATGTCTGCGGTGGTTAGCATTTACAAGGGCTATTATTTGTCTCTCGCGAAACTTGATTGTTTACCATAGGAAGCCGGTTGCCCCACCGACGTAATGTCCTCAGACGAACGGCATACGCACACACATAAAAAATACAGTTCGAGGAAGCGCGTCAGATACGTGAAGTCAACGGATCCGTGGCAAGCTCTGCATCGAACAGAGAATCAACAATGAGCTTTATTTTTATTTTTAGCTGTCCGGTTTGCCAGACACGCGAATAAAAACACTATTTACATAGCTTCCAGATTTTGCCCCAACGTCAATGCGACCGCTGCGAGACAATTATTTCGTAAGATTTATTACCCTCTGTGCTCGTACGGGAAATTTAACACGCCGCTGCTGTCCTTTGCAGAACAACGCTTGCAGCGTGTATAAAGCTAATTTATGATACCTTTTGAGTTATAAACATATTTTACTACGCACAATTTGATGAATCCACAAACAGCATACACTATTTTTGTTTGATTAATTTTATTTCGTTGGGTGCTTGTATTGCTTAGTTGAGAATATCTATCAATATAAAAGGCTATCCTGGTTACGATGTGTCGAATTTTGTCACACTCTGACGTCACGTTTCGGCCTCCGCTGCACAACCAACAACGACCAGAGATGTTCGAGGTTATGCACGTTATTTAATAACAGTTCTATTTAGCTGAGCATCCACCAGTAAATGAGCTACCAGCACGCTAAAAGAAAAGTATGTATTCAATAAAAATCGACATAGTAATTATTAGTTGTTTTTTTTCTTAAGCAAAACTCGTTCTTATACTCTCTGTTCAGCGATTCTAATGTTACAGTAAGTTAAGAAATATCTACATTACATCATTTTCAAGATAATTACCGTTATTTGATGAAAATTAGACTTAACGAAGAAACGAATTGCTAAAATACTACGTTCAAACGTCATTTTTTACGGGATTACAAGATATTTATATTCAATGTAGATATTTTAAGTCACTGTTATAATATACTCGAAGAAATTATTTGCCGAAACACTAACATAAAGGTATGTACTGTGTTTAAGTCAATATATTAATTATTAGTTGCTTTTATTACCAATGTTACTATATCAGACACTTGTAAATATTCCCAGTGGGTCAGATTCAGATCGCAATACAGTGAATGTATTTGTACACGGGTAATAGAAGCTATGGATTTTGAACAGCAATATTAGTAGAAGTTGTGGTTATGTCGAATTGCAAACACAACCAGAATGACAGCTGACACAATTTTTCACAGAATAATTCATAACGAATATAGTTTTATAAATAATTTAACCTGCTTTCATTAGCACCGAGTTACTGAAGTTATTATTTGATACGGATGGAAGTAGTTCAGTATTTATCGTGCTGAATGAGACCTCCACCAGGAAGAAAACCAATATCACGCGCTACAGCATAAGGTTATGGGATTCTTAATTTATTTTTAACTTCATTGGTTCCCTAATTATGACATCGCCAATTCAGTAGAAGTTCCACTTTTATCGCTATGTAAACTACAAGCGAAATACATACAAATTACAAAATAAGGCTATGATCATTACGTAACAATAATTCTGTTTATTTAGTCAGTTACAATCAATAGCCAGAATATTCCTTCCACTCCTAATTTTTGACGGTCTTATGCTAGTTAGTATTGTAATTTCTTACTGTTATGTTAAACCATCGTCGTCTGTTTAAAGGCATCTAGATGGTGTTTAACGGAGGTTTATCTATACTATTACAAATCTGTAACAATGGGCAGCTTCTGTTTGTCCTTTTGTCCAAGCATTACCCAAAAACTGTCGAACCAGTTTTCAAAATTTCAAAGCTTAAGATCTAGCTTAACATCTGCAGGACTTCTTACGTGATCGCAGAGCGGAGCAAGACAGGATAATTCGTTGGTACTGGGAACAGATTGCCCTCATAGATCACAATGCATTTCGTATGATCACTCCTTTACGAGATACCCAACAAAGATGATGCTACAACACAGAAATACACTCCACCCTGGATTTTGTAAGTGTCACTTTTTGACTATGAAACTTTGGTAATTTATTTCTTCCTGAAATTTAGTACGTTAAAATATCGTTAAAACCACTCCAAACGTCAAAATCAAAAGTACATTATTACGAAAAGCCCAAGATTAATCGAATTAATTTTGGTAAAAATAAATTTGTAATGCTACAAACAGAGAATAGTAGCAAGGAAAAAAATGTACGCAGAGAGAGCAAATAAATTTTCAGCAGAAAATAAGCCTAAGATCCTTAGCGCTGAATATTTTTTTTTTTTTTTTTTTCAATGGCTTACGGCATCTAAGCCATACAGCCAGCTCGATAGTAAATTTTTCCAGCTAATTATATACACCACAGGACGGACTTGACATTCACAGACACAACACTTAACCACCCATGCCCGCGGCCGGACTCGAACCGGCGACCTTCGGCACACGGATCTAGCACTCTAGTCTCTACGCTACCAAGGCCGGCTTTAGCACTGAAACGCGAATTAAGATTCGTGCACTTATTCAGTCGTTATTGTCTATTTGCCTTTCTACTGATACACACTGGGCATGAACAAAATATACAATCTCCAATCCTCGATTTCTCACCAACGACGAGCTACCAGGACGAACAGTATTATAGTAGAATACACTTCCCATTCCGCAAATTTTCTTGCGAACTTACAGAAAGAAAAGGAAACATAGCGTGAAAAAATTTGAGGCTAAGAACAGATTTCCATTTCCTGTTCCACCCTGGTCGTAAGATTTACTGCAGGTTTTAAGTCTAGTCCTACACTTCCAAACTGTGATACCCCGTTAAAACTGCTGTGTAGTTTCTACGTGACGCAACACACTCTTCCCACTTCAGAATTATATTTTTTTTAAAATACTATTTCTAAAAGATGATTTTTCGTTACAAACCATTTTTCTCCTTTGATATGTAACCAAAATCCATAAAACAGATAAGTTTTCCGGCACTGATTGTTTAAGGAGCGCCCATTAATTACGTGAGGTGTTTGAGACCCCCTTTTTTTTTGGTCTCACGCTCCCAAGGGCGGTTATACCCCCCCCCCCTCGCCCTAAAATCGACTTTCGCGTCATTTGTAGACCTTTTTTTTATCTCTACCATTCTACAAGAATTTCAAAACCTCACGTGAGATTTCCGTTGACCCCCGCCCCTCCCCCTTGGCGAGATTTCGCCAGACACCCCCCCCCCCCACCCCCCGTTTTTCACCTCACGCAATTAAGAGATGCCCCTTATTTGGAATTGCACATTGTCTTGTTCCTTTATAACTCAAAGTATTTTCTCTACAAAGATTTGATTTTTTTTTTGTACTTAGTCAGTGAGCTGTAAAGCTCTCGCCTAGCATTCTGGAGGACGCGGGTTCGAATCCCCGTCCCACCATCTACAATTCCGTTTTCCACGATTTCTCTAAACCAGTTCCAGCGAATATGTGAACAGTTCCTTGAAAAGGCCATGAGCAAATTCTTTCCCGTTCCTTCGCCCTCATCCGCTCTCGTCTGTAATGGTCTCAAGGTGTAAAGGCAAAAGGAAAATTAAAAAAAAAGCATGATTAGATTTTTTTTCTCTAAGTACTACCTGTCTTGATGAAGCAGTTTACATATTCGCAGCTTCAATAATATTGTTGCGCCCGCGATCCGTGCTTACCACATATTGAGCTGTAGGGTTCTGATTTCTGCGCGAGAACGAACTTTACTAATATAAAGGTGACGTGAACAATTGAGTAGTAGACTGGGCTGGGAGTCTGTGGTAGATAGACGACACACGTTTCGTTTAAACTTATTGGTAAACATGCGTACTCCCACTTTCACTTACGAGTGTAGTGAAATACTTCGTCCAACAACCTATTTGAGTCGAAATGACAGGAAAGATAAAATTAGAGAAATAAGGTGCCGCACTGATTCTTATATGAATTCTTTTTTCCCTCGTACCATTAGGAATTGGAATGCACAACAAAGAGATTAGCTTTGGTGCTGAGCACCCTCTGCCACCCACAATTTTGTGAATTGCAGAGTATATATGTAGATGTAGATCTAGATTGCGACGAGACGGGCACGGGATGGGTTCCCCTCAGGCAGCTCATGCAATGGAAGCAAGCCGATCTTCACTTGTTTCTCAAATATTGAAACAACTAATCAAGTGCCCAAGTGATCTGGTGGCACAGTGGTAATGAAGTGCCCAAGTGATCTGGTGGCACAGTGCTAATGAAGTGCCCAAGTGATCTGGTGGCACAGTGTTAATGAAGTGCCCAAATGATCTGGTGGCACGGTGTAAATGAAGTGCCCAAGTGATCTGGTGGCACAATGGTAATGAAGTGCCCAAGTGATCTGGTGGCACAGTGCTAATGAAGTGCCCAAGTGATCTGGTGGCACAGTGTTAATGAAGTGCCCAAATGATCTGGTGGCACGGTGTAAATGAAGTGCCCAAGTGATCTGGTGGCACAGTGGTAATGAAGTGCCCAAGTGATCTGGTGGCACAGTGTTAATGAAGTTGCTCAAATGATCTGGTGGCACAGTGGTAATGAAGTGCCCAAGTGATCTGGT
Organism: Vandiemenella viatica; assembly: GCA_031002005.1. Classification (NCBI taxonomy): domain Eukaryota; kingdom Metazoa; phylum Arthropoda; class Insecta; order Orthoptera; family Morabidae; genus Vandiemenella; species Vandiemenella viatica. Next base: position 167,322,809 of record CM061914.1, on the reverse strand, counting down.
GGCACAGTGTAAATGAAGTGCCCAAGTGACCTGGTAGCACAGTGGTAATGAAGTGCCCAAGTGATCTGGTGGCACAGTGTTAATGAAGTTGCTCAAATGATCTGGTGGCACAGTGGTAATGAAGTGCCCAAGTGATCTGGTGGCACAGTGGTAATGAAGTGCCCAAGCGGTCTGGTGGCATAGTGTTAATGAAGTGCCCAAGTGCTCTGGTGGCACAGTGGAAATGAATTGCCCAAGTGATGTGGTGCCACAGTGGTAATGAAGAGCCCAAGTGATCTGGTGGCACAGTGGTAATGAAGTGCCCAATTGATCTGGTGGCACATTGGTAATGAAGTGCCCAAGTGATCTGGTGGCAGTGGTAATGACTTCTGTCTAGAGATCGGTTAGTATCCGTTTCTCGGCGGAGTTTTTGAAGCTCCTTTAACCCGAACTTCTTCCCTGACACAGTTTGTTTGCAATGTGAAGTGAGCCAGAAAACTTCCGTGGTTCAGATTCCACTTTAAACTGGAGATCCATTTTAATCCTGTAGGGTTACCGAGTTAGGTTACATAAGGCCATCCTAACTCCAAAACCAAGATCAGTATACCTCCTTCTGGAAGGTACAATAAGTTTCTGGTTGAATATCAAACTTAGCTTAACTACATTTCTCACTAGTAAAAATATTTTATTACCTAATTCTGAACAAAAATAATAATTTGCAGTAGTGGTTGCAAGCGTAATAACGTTACTTGGGTATATGGTTAACTATGTAACGGAGCAAGTGCGGAACTCTCGCGTGAAATCCTACATCCTCTTTCGCATCCGCAATTTTTAATGCGGATGTTTTGTTTACATTGCAATATATATTATTCTTTTCTCTTTCTAAGAGATTCTGCCCATGATCGCTTAGCTAGCAACAACGTGGCAACCAAGCGTTGTGGGTGAACGGTTAACGTTTTGGCCTCGCATTCGGGTTCGAATCTCCGTCCCGGCACCCAGATTTGGGTTTTCTATGGTTTCCCCAAATCACTCCAGGCGAATGCCGGGATGCTTCCTTCAAAAAGGCCATGGCAGAATTCCTTCCCGTTCCTTGTCCCCAATTCCATCCCGCCTCTAATGACCTTAGTCGTCGAGGATGCGTAAAGCCATAAGAAAAAAAAAACACAGTGGTTGCTTTTTCTCGACGATCTTGCAATAAAAGTAACTATGAACTAAGCGACGAATTTTACATGTTTGAACTTGCATATGAAGTAAAGCGGCCTATTCACGATCCAACGTATAGGACATCCATGTAGAATTACCGTAGGGTGCGCTCACCTATTCACGCTACTTGAAGGGGTCCAAAAATGTTGCAAGCAACCAGTGGCGTAGCTAGGTCAACAAGGGCCCCGGTGCAAAAAATTTATTTTGGGTCCTCAGGCCAGATGGGGCGACCTTTGTTTTGCTTTGTGTTGCTGGTAAGGACTCCCTGAGCTGAGTATGGGGCCCCCTGAGCAGTGGTTGGGGGCACCCCTGAGTAGTGAGAGGGCCCTTAGTGAGAGACTTCCTGTGTCTCAGGGAGTCCCCTTAGACGACTGTAGAGCTAAAAAAAAAAAAAAGGTCGCCAGTTTGCCATGAAGCCTCGTGGGCCTCTGAACTGCGCTTGGGGGCCCCCAGAGGTTCGCTTTGGGGCCCCAGAGGTATGCTGGGGGCCTTATTAGTGTAGGGGCCCCGGTGCACTGCACCGCCTAGCCCCATAGTAGCAACGCCCCTGCAAGCAACTCTTACTTTCTCACCGCACACTAGTGTCCTTATCGCACACTCGCAGGATGATTCCTCCAATCATGATCCAACGCCAAGACTTGTTGGACAGCAAGGAACAGTGTTGGTTGTCTGGGCATCCAACACATCCTACATATAAAACTGCGCTCCTTTCGTGGCCCATCAAGTGTTTTTTTATCGAAAAATCGGATGAGCGTAGGTCTCACAAGTTGGACTGTGATTGTACCACTAGAGCGGTGGAAAGGCGAGTGGCGAGCATGGAGATGTGCGGTGGCGTGGCCTTGTGCTTGACGCTTGAATTTGTCGGGCCGCGAACTCCGCAAAGTTCATATGACAAAGATTATTTTTTAGACGCGTGCGTAGTTGTTTTTTTTTTTTTTTTTTTTTTTTTTGCTGTCGTCAGTCTTTAGACTGGTTTGATGCAATCCTCCATCCCTTCCTATCCTGTGCTAACCTCTTCATTTCTACATACCCCTTACAATCCACGTCCTCAATTATCTGCTTCATATATTCTAATCTCTGTCTTCCTCGACAGTTCTTACCTTCGACTGTTCCCTCCACTAACAAATTAACCAATCCAGCATGTCTCAAAATATGACCTACCAGCCTGTCTCTTCTTCCTGTAAGCTTCTTCCATAAACTTCTTTTCTCACCCATCATTTCTAAAACTCGTTCATTTCTTACTTTGTCTGTCCACCTAATTTTCAGCATTCTTCTGTAGCACCACATTTCAAATGCTTCAAGTTTCTTTCTTTCCGGTATTCCTAAAGTCCATGTTTCGCTACCGTAAAGTGCTGTGCTCCACACATAAGAGTTTTAAGAAGTTCTTTCTAATTCCTAGATCAATATTTGAAACTAAAAGGTTTCTCTTTTTCATGAAGGCTCTTTTTGCTAGTGCTATTCTGTTTTTAACATCATTCCTGCTTCGGCCATCGGTTGTAATTTTGCTTCCCAAGTAACAGAACTCACTCACTTCTCCTATTGCATCAGATCTTATTTTTATATTTAATCTGCTAGTATTGGGGTCATTTCTGCTACATTTCATCACTTTTGTTTTACTTTCATTTATATTCAGTCCAAAATCTTCCTTCAGTATTTTGTTCATGCCATTCAATTACTTCTCAATATCCTCAGCCCTCTCTGCTAATAAGACAATGTCGTCAGCAAATCGTAGCATACTGATTTTGTCTCCCTGAAAACTTATGCCACATGGAAATTTTTCTTTGACTTTCTTCATTGCTTCTTCCACATACAAGTTGAATATTAACGGGGATAGACTACAACCTTGTCTCACACCCTTTTTAACTGATGCATGTCTCTCGTGATTCTCTACTTTTATCACAGCCACTTGATTCTTATATAGTTTATAGAGGATTCTTCTATCTCGATACTTTAGACCTGACTTCTTTAAAATTTTGAACATCTTGTGCCACCTAACATTATCAAAAGCTTTTTCTAAATCAACAAATGCCATAAAAGTATCTTTGTTTTTCTTGATCCGCCCTTCAAGTATTAATCTTAAAGACAGAATTGCTTCCCTTGTACCGCGATTTTTCCTGAACCCAAACTGATCTTCACCTACTATCTCTTCTACTACCCTTTCCATCCTTCTGTATATTATTCTGGTCAGTAATTTTGAAGCATGTGATGTTAGACTAATTGTGCGATAATTCTCACATTTGTCAGCTTGTGCTTTCTTTGGAAGTGTGAAGATGATATTTTTATTAAAATCATTTGGAATTTCTCCTGTTTCATAACTTTTTGATATCAGCTTGAATAATCTTTCGATTCCTTCCTCTCTTAGAGATTTAAGAAGTTCTGCAGGGATCTCATCAATTCCAACTGCCTTATTTGCTTTCAAGTCATTCAGGGCTTTATTAAATTCTGTCCTCAAAACAGGATCTCCTAAGTTATCCATGTCGACATCGCCTTCCTTTTCCAATACACTATTGTTCAAGTCGTCCCCATCATACAGTTTCTCAATGTGTTCCTTCCATCTGTTAGCTCTATCTTCTGACCTTAAAAGAGGTTTCCCATCGGCAGCTTTAATGTTCATACCTCTTTTCTTCATTTCTCCAAAATTCTGTTTGATCTTTCTATATGCAACATCTACTTTTCCTGCAACCATTTCCTTTTCTACTTCTTCACACTTTTCTTGTAGCCATTTTTCTTTTGCTAATTTGCATTTCCTATTTATTTGATTTCTAAATTGCCTGTACTGCTCTTTTCCTGCTTCATCCTGAGCATTTTTGTACCTTCTCCTCAGATCCATCAGCTGCAAAATTTCTTCTGTGATCCAAGGTTTTCGGGAAGCTTGTTCCCTAAAGCCTAAGGTTTCTTTGCCAGATTTCATTATTTCGGTCTTTAATGCACTCTATTCGTCCTCGGTTGAGCTCCTTTCACACTTAATTCTCAGACCTAAGTCTACCATTTCTGCAAATTTTTCTCTTGTGCTAGGTTGTTTCAGTTTATTCACTTCCAGTCTGTTCTGCTTATACTCCTTCCTTATTCGCTTGAATTTCAGCCTGCACTTCATTACTATCAAATTATGGTCCGAGTCTATGTCTGCTCCTGGGTACGCTTTACAGTCTAGAACTTGATTCCTGAATCTCTGTTTGACGATGATATAATCTAGCTGATATCTGCCTGTATCCCCAGGACGTTTCCAGGTGTATATTCTTCTTGCATGGTTCTTAAACAGTGTGTTCGCCACTACTAGCTTATATCTTTCACAAAATTCTAGCAACCTGCTTCCTCGCTCATTTCTTTCTCCTAGACCAAAACTTCCCACAGTATTCCCCTCTTTTCCTTCTCCCACTATTGCATTCCAATCAACCATGATTATTAGATTTTCCTCCCCTTTCACATATTGGATTAATTCTTCAATTTCAGCGTATATTTTTTCTATTTCTTCGTTATCTTCCTGTGACGTTGGCATATATACTTGTACTAATGTGGTTGGGACGGGCTTAGTTTCTAACCTCATCAAAATAATCCTGTCACTAAATTGTTCATAATAACGTATAAATAATATAATTCACTTGAGAAATCATCCCACGTTTTTTGTAGTTGAAAGATGATGCAAAAAAATAAATCAATATGGCAGTATTATATGGAAATAGACTTTAGTTATAAAAAAATTGTAGAATTTGGTATAAAAAATATACTTATTTTGATTTTAAAATTATTTTTGATAAAATATTAAAATCTAAAAAATTATAAATTTATTTTTCAGTTTCCGCTTCCGCAAAACATCCACATACATGGATTTCAAACAGTGAACATCCGGATCCGCAAGATGACCGCCATTACAACTATATACAGGGTGTTTCAAAAATGACCGGTATATTTGAAAAATCAATAAAAACTAGACGGGCAGCGATAGAAATACACCGTTTGTTGCAACATGCTTGGGACAACAGTAAATTTTCAGGCCGACAAACTTTCCAAATTAGTTACAATTTTCAACAACACATGGCGCTGCAGTCTGGAAGAATCTAAAGTACGATTATTCTAAGGAATAAACCATTTTTTCACAGCACACGCTTACAGCAGAAAGACGACTTACAGAATGGCGAACTCACAGACTGCGTTTACTTTTATATCTTTCAAATCGTCTGCAGCGCCATCTATTGTTGAAAATTGTAACTAATTTCAAAAGTCTGTCAGCGTGAAAGTTTACTGTTGTCCCAAGCATGTTGCAACAGACGATGTATTTCTATCGCTGCCCGACTAGTTTTAATTTATTTTTCAAATATACCGGTCATTTTTGAAACACCCGGTACATGGGCCTTCCCCAAAGTCAGCAGTTCACACACTGACTAGCAGCTAGTTTCACACTGAAAAATTAGTAAAAATTATCGAACTATAGAAAGAAAAATAATCTCTCTCTAGACGACAGTTAAAAGTGGAAGAATAGTAAGTGTTTGGGTTTTCGCTACTAGCTGTCATAGAAGTCGCGGATGAGATTCTCCGACCACCTGTTGACGGTCTCCTAACGTGGTAATCACGGCCTATTAAAACACAATCTCAAACTAAACGCCTCCTCCCATTAAGGTAATAGCTCGGTGGCGTAGAATCCACTTTCTTTGCGTCTGCGGTCGCAGTGGTCGCTACTTGTCAGTGGCTGGTAATTACAGGCATTGCGCACGCGCCGTCCTGCTGATGACAGTGATCAGTGCGACGTACCCACGGACCTCGAGGAACAAAAAGCGCCGTGCAGGTGCTTCCGGCTTATTAGCCCGCACGCCTCCTTTGTGGACTCGCGCAGCTTTTTACACGTCGCTGTCCGCTGGTTTCCGGCCGGCGCGGCGACCCGTCTCACACGACCGCCATTCACACGACCCTCCCCGTCGGGGATGAGAACGGCGGCCATAATAGGCTTCTCCAAGGCCCCGCCGCCTTCTTTCATTATTATTATTTCCCTTTCTTCTCCGAGAGCAGAGCGGGGTAGTGGCCTGCTCGATTCCTGAAGTTCCCTGCAAGTTTTATTTTCTCCACTTCTCCTCTGTTCGGACTTCATAATACAATAGGTTCGGTAACTGTATAGGAAACTCTTTAGATGATGTTAGGTGGGACAAGATGCTCAAAATTTTAGAGAAGTCAGGACTAAAATACCGAGGTAGAAGAATATCTATCCATTTAAAACTCTATTATTGGCCACGATATGCCGATGTCTGTCACACCCTGACGTCACGCTTCCCGCCTCCGCTGCCCAACCAACAAGGTTTTTTTTTAAACGTTTTAAGGAGAAAAAAAGAACATTATTTTAGATGATTCAAATACCTTTGATGAAATTTAAAAAATCCAGGGTTCAAAAATTCTTAATTTGTAGAAATGGCTTGGAATAATCAGAAAAAAATCACATGTTTCGAAAAAAATATTTAAAAAATCAATATCTCGAAAATGGTGATACTTTTACTAAAATTAAATTTTGTTATACAGGGTGCTACAAAAAGGTACTGCCAAACTTTCAGGAAACATTCCTCACACACAAACAAAGAAAATATGTTATGTGGACATGTGTCCGGAAACGCTTACTTTCCATGTTAGAGCACATATTGTGGACGGCTGTGATACAATACGCCATTCTTCAGGGCTGCATCAGCGCATCAGGGATTCCATGCGACGGAGGGTGGATGCATGTATCCTCGCTAACGGAGGACATTTTGAACATTTCCTGTAACAAAGTGTTTGAAGTCACGCTGGTACGTTCTGTTGCTGTGTGTTTCCATTCCATGTTTAATGTGATTTGAAGAGAAGTAATAAAATGAGCTCTAACATGGAAAGTAAGCATTTCCGGACACATGTCCACATAACACATTTTATTTGTTTGTGTGTGAGGAATGTTTCCAAAAAGTTTGGCCGTACCTTTTAGTAACACCCTGTATAGTAGGAAATGATGTGACCTTTCTGTGGTTGCAGGATTGTCCTGTCATTCCTGGATAATCTATATTTAAATTTCTTTCCAGTTTCTTAACTAAATAGAAAAACGCTCAATGCAATTCCTTGTGCCTTGAGGTGTAGTAAAAAACTTCAGTTGTCATTCTGGTCCAGGTTGCATTCCAACCTAATAACCACAAACTCCGCTAATATTGCCGCTTGAAAATTACAGCTTCAATCACACGCGAATTAATACGTACGTTAATTGTATCGCATATTAGTGTCATCATATATCGGAAATTGAGCCAAAATCTTCACGGATTTTTTACTTCTTTTTTGTTGTAAGGATAGATTCCGTGATTTATATCGATGTAACAACGTTTGAGTGGCTGACACAATTACATGCCGGCGAAATAATGAATTCTGTAATATGGCGTCATCGAAAGCAAATGAAATTAAAAATAAAACATAGCAACTTACGTTATGTCACGTAATATTTATTTTAATTCGTTTAGGCTGAATAGATCGAGATCATTGTGAAACTATTTTCGTTCAAATGAAGTAATGATTTCAGTAACAGGGCGCTAATGGAAACAATTTAAATAATTTAAAAAAATGAAATTACTCATAACCTTTCTAGTAACGTCAAATGCTAGTTGTAATTCTGACCCAGGTTAAATATAATCTAATTATAACTTCAGCTAACATTGCTGATCTAAAATTAAAGCATTTATCTAATAACTACGGACAAAGAAATCAACGAAAACATCTACATGGAACGAATATACATAAATAAAATCAAATAATAATTAATATGTTATTTTAAACGCAATGCATACTTTTCTTCCAGTGTTCTTGCAATTCATTTTTTTCCAGGTGCAAACGAAATAGAACTATTGTTAAATAAAGCTCATAACCATTGCTGTGTAGTGATGTCTCTGGCCATTGTTAATCCGGCAGCGAAGATTAGTTGCGTGACGTCACAGCGTGGTGGACATGGCTGCACAGTGACCAAGGTTAGCGTTTTATTAGTATATACAAGATTATTGGAGTGAATTCTTCACGGGAGTCCAGCCAGGTAGAGTCATAGAATGACGACGATTCAACGACCTTCTGGGTTCTCTTCATCAGGTCTATTTTTAGATATTACTTCTTGAAATCACAAAACAGACTGGCTTAGCTGCCGACGAAAAATCTAACGTCGTGTATCGAAACTTGTGATTTCAAGAAGTAATATCTAAAAATAGACCTGATGAAGGCAACCGAGCAGGTTGTTGAAACGTCGTCATTCTATGACACTATCCGGCTGGACTCCCGTGAAGAATTCACTGCATCAATACGCCGGGAAAGTCTCTACTCACATATAAGATTATTGGAGGTTCGTGTTCTACACCAGCGTTGAAGTCTCCGGCGGGTTGGCCCATTCCCGCCTCGCGGCAGGTACGATGCGATTGAGCGGCAGGCAGGCTTTCCATTAGTCGCCATTGTGCTCTGCTGTGTCGAAGGTTCCCTCTAGATGGACGGCGATCCTCAGCTCATTTGTCCACGTGGAGCAATCAGGAGCTGCGTTTGTTGGCTGTTCCTTCGTACTGCTTGTCACCGTCCAAACTCGTGTCTCTTTTCTTATGGTGGATCTTCAAATACGGCCTTTCCTAGAGTCCGGTAACAGGTGACGAACGTAGGCGTTTGATATATTTGGCCCCTTTGCCATCTGCAGTTAACGCACGTATATTTAATTTTACTAGTAGGTGATATATTTAAGATGATTCGTGAATCTCGAATAATACGCAATATTTCAGAGGTATCTTCAGTTATTTCAGTCTCTTCTTTTCCAACTAATACTTTAAAATCTATAATAAACTGTTTCTAATTTAGGCTTACCTTTTTTTTTAACTGCTTAACTTCTCTAAACAGCGAGGTCTTTAGAGACGGGAAAGGATGGGGGACAAAGAATGGGAGGGAATTCGGCCATGGCCTTTTGAAGGAAGCATCCCGGCATTTGCCTGGAGTGATTTGGGAAACCATGGAAAACCCAAATCTGGATGCCCGGACGGGGGTTCGAACCGGCGTCCTCCCGAATGCGAGGCGAGAATGCTAACCGTTACACCACCACACTCGGTTTAAGACTTACCGATTTATTCTTTTTTTCCAAAAAACGTAGAACTGAATTTAATTGCGATAGAGTCATCTAATTACACTTAGTTTTGTATTTTTTTGTTATTATCTTATATACTTTGAGCGTTTAATTCCTCTAGTCATCTATTTCGCCATTTACGAAATTTTAATTTTAGATTCTTTCGACGTTTTTGGTAAATTATTTATCACTTCGCTTCGTAATTTATTCCAATCCCTGACATCCTTGCCCCACAAGAATTTTTTCCCATTCCTTTCAACATGAAATCGAGTACCAGCCAGTGGTCATGATCATCTTTTCCCTTCCATGCACTTCGACCAATCACTCTCCAAGCCCCATCACCAACATGCACCGTGTACACTCCCAGCATCACCCTCCTCCTGTCTGTCAATGACTCCAAAGCCAGCACTTTTATCACATCAGCTACTGATTGAGTCCTGTGGACATTTTCAAAAACAAATCTAACTGCTGTCCTTTGCCCCCTCACTTTTTATCGTAGTGATTTCAGGGCCGCATTTAAGCATAGGCTACCTACGCTGTAACCTAGGGCTCCGCACCACAAAAAGGGGACCCGCCTGGGCCAGTAGTAGAGCATTTTTTTAAAAAATAAAAATAATAAGTCTGGGCCAAATTTCAAATTAAAAAAATTTAAGCATCCACAGCCTCCCCCCCCCCCCCCCTCGGAGGGTCATCGCCTAGGCCACTGCCAACAGGGGGGTCCGCATGACATATATAGCCTAGGGGCCCACACAGCCTAAAAGCGGCCCTGACTGATTTAAAAAACAGTAAGCAGCCATCAGGTACAATCTCAAAGCACGTGACTGCTTAGAAATACCTGCAGTTCACAACGACAAAGAAAGTAAAATTGTACAACAAATCATTTGATCAATAAGATACCAGAACCATGAAAAAAATCCTCTTTAAAACAAAATTTAATATAATGATACTCTCAAAGAATGCGCTGAAAGAGTAGGCTTACAAATATCCTTCCAAAAAACCAAGTTCATCTGCTCAAAACGACACACTCAAAATCTGGTCACAAAATATGGACAAATTGAGTGAGTCCCGTATTTCAAGTATCAGGGAGAAATCATCGAACCAACAGGAGGAGAGAAAATAGCACAAAAAGTTAGCATGCTAAAACTTAGGAGATCCTACGGTAGAACCCACAAGATATATAATAAAAAATGTTTGTCCATATATACAAAAGTCAGACATTACAACACAGTTATCAAACCTGAAGCCCTGTACGCCAGCGAAGCTATAACACTGCACAGGAAAGGAGAACGCAAATTATAAGAAAGATCCTTGGCCCAGAAAAAAACAGATGACGGATATAGACTTAAATCTCGAAAGACAACAGAAACCCTGTCAAACCTCGCGGCAGACATCAGGAAACGAAGATTAAGATTTTATGGACATATCTACAGACTTCCAGCAACAAGACTCATTCATAAAATTGTGACGTACATAGAACAGATAAAACCTAAGCCCTGGGTCCAGCAGATCAAAAAAGACCTGGAAAAAGCCCACATAAAGTCATCAGAAATCTTAGACAGACAAACATACAGAGAAAACATTAAAAAATGGGAAGTACCGCCAGAGAATGAAGTCATTAAGAGACCGGGGACGAAGTGGACTGAAGGAAGAAAGAGAATCCACGGAGAAAAAATGAAAGCTGTTTGGAAACTCAGGAAAACTGAATCGTTAAGGCTTTGCGTGATCCGACAGGGTCCAACTGCAGATAATAATAATAATAATAATTACTTTGTGGAAAATTTTTCTTGCCGTGCCTTTTGTGTGCTCCAAATTGTCGCACTTTCTGCTTTGGTAAAGTAATAACTCACTCCTCTCTCTATTGTTAACACTACAGCCTTATCATTTATTTTACTTGTTTTGTTCTATAACTATACACACGGACTTGGTTATTTTGTTACTGCAAGGAACAGTCAAAGGAAAGAACCGTAGGGGCAGACAAAGATTAGACTATTAGAAGGAGATAATTGAGGACGTGGGTTGTAAGGGGTTTGTTGAGCTGAAAAGGTTAGCGCATGATAGGATAGTATGGACGATTGCGTTAAACCAGTCGAGAGACTGATGACAGCAAGATAAAAAATATTTGCAAAACAGTAGGTTTTTAAAGTAAGTGAAATGAATGGTAATCAGAGTGAGAGTTTTTACTCCAGTTGGGAAAGATAAACAATGCTTTACTTATTAAATGAATGACAGAGTTAAGCATGGAATTTTAACCAACCATGTTTGGTGAGCGATAACGCCTTGGCCTTGCATTCAGAAGGACGTAAATTCGAATCACCGTATTGCTATAAAAATTTTAGTTTTTTCGTCGTTTCCCTAAATTACTTCAGGCAAATGTGGGAATAGTTCCTTCAAAATGCCACGGCCGAATTCCTTCCCATTTCCAATCCGTTACAGCCTCCACTGATGAGGCGTAAAGCCATAAAGAAAAAGAATTTGATCGTGGGTTTGGCGCTCAAATTTCATTCAAGAATAATTTTACCTACAGGAAAATTATTGAACTGCGAATTGACAACTATTAAGAACTAAACGATACAACAATATTTTTAATTTTTATGAACTAAGACTGCATGACAGCGCAATGACGTTAAGAACATCATATGATGTATAAATTTGTAAATTAACGCGCGCAGTTATCATGAAGTGATAGAATTGTTCCACTTTCAGCCTCCTGTACGTTATCTGAGCAGCCGCTGACCTTAGCTGTCTGTTTTTCGTGGCCCCGCCTTCCTAGAACCACCAAACAGGTCCCCAAAGTAGCTCCGGCTACCGACACCAATACACACACGTCACAAACCACCGCTTTTAATTGCTTCTTCGTTTCCGGTTCTCTGGCCAGAATGCCGTGAATGTGTATTACCTACCCGATTTCGAGTGTCTGTAGTCTGTACCAAATGACTTAACAGATAAGAAACACGGAGCGTTATAAAAATGTATCGTCGAATCAATTGTTTCGCATAGTAGATATTTTATAGAATTTAATTGTTTGCAGTCAGACATTGTTGCATACTCGTGTTGTCTAAATTACAAATTTCGGCAAGAAATATTTTAGATTTCATTTCCATTTAAACATAAATTTCTCCTTTTTTATATATCCTTAACTGTAAGTAATGCCACTGCGAGAAGTATCTTACATTTCGGTGACCGCGACTTTGTCACCAATCTCTCGACTGGTTTGATGCAATCCTCCAATCCGCAAATCTCTTCTTCTCAACATACTCCTTACAACCTACGTCTTAAGTTATCTGCTTCGTATATTCCAATCAAAACAGCAGAGGACTGGAAACAGCTGCAGAGTGATTTGGGCAGGATATCTAGTTTGGTTGGTAAACATGGGATGAAGATAAATGCAAAGAAGTCAGCTTATTATATAAAAAAAACTAAAGGCTGATTAAAATTATAAGGTGGGGAAAGAATTGCTTGTTGAAGACTTGAAATGTAATTGTCTTGGCATTACATTTGATAACAAGCTTAACTGGGCAGGACACATAAGACAGGTGGTAGGAAAAGATTTCAAAGTTCTACACTTGTTGGAGAGAGTGATGAGGGGATGCACGAGAGAAGTAAAGGAATTGGGTTACAAAACTTTGGTCAGACCATTGCTCGAATATGGTAGTGTAGTATGGGACCCACATTTTAAGTATCAAATACAGGAGTTGGAGAAGATGCAAAGAAGGGCTGCTAGATTTGTTTCTGGAAATTATCGCAGAATGCAATCAGTGACAGATATGATAAGAGCTGCAATGGGACTCATTGGAGGAGGGTGAAGTGGCTCATGGGAGTGTACAGGGTGTATATTGGTGATAAAGCGTGGAACGATATTGGTGTAAGAATTAAAAGCAATGCATGGAATGGAAAAGATGACCATGACCACAAGCTGGCACTCGATTACAGGCATAGTGGTGTGGGAAGATTCTCTTTGTTTAGGTAAGGGGATCAGGTATTGGAATAAGTTGTCAAGAGAAATGATGAATAACTTACCAAAAACGTTGAAAGAATTTAAAGTTCAAATTTGTAGAGGGCAAATGTATGAGGGTGCACGAAAAGGGGGAGGTAGATAGGTGGGTAGGGTAATTGTAACCGCAGCGTGCACTTCACTGTAATTCAATTAAATTACATCTCTGTCTTCTTCTGTAGTTCTTACTGTGGACTGTTGCCTTCAGTAACAAATTAACCAGTCCTGCATGTCTTCAAATATGACCTACCATTCCGTCTCTTCTTTCTGTAAGACTGTTCCACAAACTTTTTACCTCGCCCTCCTTTTCTAAAACACCTTCATTTTGTACTTATCTAACCACTTAATTTTCAGCATCCTTTTATAGCACCACATTTCAGATGCTTCAAATTTTTTCTCTTTCTGGTGTTCCAAAAGTCCATGCTTCGCTACCAAAAAGTACTTTGTCCACACATAGAGTTTTAATAAGTTCTTTCTTAATCCTAGATCAAAATCTCAAAATAAAAGATTTATCTTTTTCGAAAAGGCTCTTTTCGCTGGTGCTATTCTACTTTTAACATTCCTGATTCGTCCATTAGTTGTAATTTTACTTCCTAAGTAACAGAATTTACTTATTTTTCCTTTTGCAACCAAAATTATTTTTATATTTAAGCTACTATTATTGCTGTCATTTGTGCTTTTGTCTTGCTTTGGTTTATATTTAGTCCTTCTGTTTAGGTTATTTAAAATGTATTAACTGGGTTTCGAAATCTCGGAGAAAAATAAGCTGCTAGGGCTGTACTGGCGATTTCAATTTGGAATCAACGTTTTTATTGGTTTTGGATTCGCTATATGTTACGTTGTAAACATTTCGGCTGTGAAAAGCAGTTATGTTTCGTTGAAGGTATTTTACGGAAAATTTGTTTATAATACATGTAAATAGTATATAAATAAAATCCTTGAAGAAAATCTGTATATTTATACGTTTCTGAAGTATCAGCTTGGGGCAGTGTTCATGACCTACTGAGAACGAATCAATTATTTTTAAAATTTGTGTCTGTCCTTTTGGATTGACGGAATTTACGCGACAGCTACCAATCATCTTTTATAGTGTTTTAATTAATATACATCCCGTCATCCCGGGGGTAAAATAGGGTACGTGTAATTTTGATATGAACTCGAAAAACTGAGAATTTAAGATAAGTTTTTCCCTTTTTCCTTGTATGCGGATAATTCATACAATAAAGGCCTTATTTTGATGGGCTACCCAGTAATGTAAAGTAGGGTTCGTTTCATTTTGATATGAAACTATGAGATTATAAGATGAAAGTGCCAACACATTATTAGTACCTGTTTTTCGTTGAATGTTATATGTCATTGAAACTTGAACATATGGTGACACATTTACGGTACGCTGTATGCACCAAAGGCTACGCCGATTTTAAGAGATGTTTAATTACTGTCTTCCGCGTGATGGATGCTTCTGATCCTAACGCATTGTTTCAGCGTCCAGGTCCGTAGGTGGCGTAGATATGGCGTTACATTGTCTCTCTGTGGGATCACTTTCACCGCTTTGTAAAGACTCATAGCCACTCCAGATATAGATATCTCTACTTGGCAACAAAATAAAGACATCTCTCAAAGCAGTAATGATTAACTCATATACAAACAATAGGCTAAAAGGAACTTCTAAAAACAGCTAAAACAATGTTTGTGAGCTTTCGTGACAACTTATTGTAGTTGTTAGTAATCCAAATAAAACGCTAATGTATTTGATTCTTGTGTGGTCTTATTTCTGTTTGGGTGGGTACCTAAAAGCTGCTTTGGTTATTATTACTCATGCATCAGGTATTGCAGTGAAAATACTGATATACATCACCAAACTCGATATATTATTTGTAGGGAAATAATACCGTGGATTAATATTATATCTATTCTTATAAAATGCCAATCTTGGTCACGATGTAGCGTTGTCTGTCACACTCTGACGTCACGATCCAGCCTTCGCTGCCCAAACAACAACGACCGGAGATGTTGTTCTAGGTTATGCGCGTTATTTAATAACAGTTCTAATTAGCTCTACGAGTAAATTAACTACCAGCACACTAAAAGAAAAGTATGTATTTCGTAATAATCGAGATATTAATTATTAGTTGTTTTATCTTAATTAAAATTCGTTCGGTGTAGATTTTTCTTATACTCTGTGTATAGCGATACCACTGTTACAGCAAGCTAAGAAATATCTACATTACGGTACATCATTTTAAAGATTATGAGCCTTATTTGATGAAAACTGTGCTTACTTAGCGAGGAAACGGATTGCTTAGATACTGCGTTCAGCATATTTTTGACGGGCTTACAACATATTTATATCGATGTAGATATTTTAGGTATATGTTATAATATACTCGAAGAAATGATTTGTCGAAACGCTGAAATAAAAGTATGTACTGCGTTTAAATTAATATATTAATTATTAGTAGCTTTTATTACTAATTTAGCTATATCAAACACATGTAAATATTTCCATTGGGTGAAATTTAGATCGAAATATAGTGAATGTGTTCGTACACGGGAAACTATGAATTTTGAACAGCAATATTAGTAGAAGTTGTGGTTATGTCGAAATGCGGACAGTACCAGAATGACAACTGACACAATTTTTTACAGAATAATTCACAATGAATTTAGTTTTATAAATAATTTAAGCTGCTTTCATAAGCGCCGAGTTACTGAAGTTATTATTTCATGCGGATGGAAGCCATACCCTAAAAATTACTAGGGACTCAAGTAAATTAATTTAATTTTAATTAATTTAACTGCAATGGAGGACAGTCCCAGATGGTAATTTCCCTACACACACATTTTTCCCCTTTCTTGTACCCACCTACCTTTGCCCTCTACGAATGTTAATTTTACAATCTTTCAGCGTGTTTGGTAAATTATTTATGATTGCCCTTGGTAATTTATACCAATACCTGATCCCCTTACCTATGAAAGGAAATCTTCTCACCCCTTATGCCTGAAATCGACAACCAGTTTGTTGTGATAGTCATCTTTTCCTTTCCATGGACATCTCTAAATATTTCACCAATATCTCTCCGCGCTTCAACACCAATATATACCTTGTTACACTCCCACAACTCTTTTCCTACTATCTTCCATTGAATCCCATTTCAGCTCCATTGTCATATCAGTAATCGAATATTTTCCAGAGACAAATCTAGTAGCCGTTCTCATTACTTATTATTATTAAATCAAGCTGGCTGAAATACAATGAAATGATGTATTCAGGATTAAAAAGATAATTAATCAAAGATATTAATACTACACTAGATCACATTTAATAACAAATTATCGGAAATATACGTTAAATCCTTATATACGGTGTCGTCACATCAGTCATAGTAGAATCAGACATTTCAAAATCCATCGCCAATATTCTGGAAGGGCGGGCGGAATTATTGCTCCAACAACCGCGACTTGTCGTCGTGAAAGATCTATTAGGACAATCCTTTAGGTATTATGAACAAAGATCTCGAAAGAAGAAAGTAAAATAAAGTCTGTTGTCGGATAGTGAAGCAGAAACTCAAAGCACAAAATGATAGTACGTTATATTCCTTAGAATTGCAACCCGGTGCTCATACAAGTGATACAATTGGTCGCGTAGACTTTGGGGAAAAGAAACGGCGCAAGTAACTTGATGTCAGAAAGACTGAAAATCATAAGTCCACGGTACAGCAATAATGAATTCCATTTACTTACCCAAGTATCACGAGCTGCTACATTTCAAAATGGTGTCCCCCAGCGTCAATGCAGGCATGGATGACATCGTCGTGAAAAGTTCAATCTTTTTTTTTTTCTTTTTTTTTTTAAACTGCTTAACGTGTCTTAACAGCGAAGTCTTTAGAGACGGGAAAGGATGGGGGCAAAGAATGGGAACGAATTCGGCCATGACCTTTAGAATGAAGCATCCCGGCATTTGCCTGGAGTGATTTGGGAAACCATGGAAAACCCAAATCTGGATGCCCGGACGGGGATTCGAACCACCGTCCTCCCGAATGCGAGGCCAGAACGCTAACCGTTACACCACCAAACTCGGTAAGTTCCGTCGTAACCGTTGTAATATCCCCGGTGTCGTTTGAACAATGTCGCGGGAGGCGAGAATTCCTCTTCATTCTCCACAAGCGTCTGGTACACAAGACTTTCATTCGCCTCTCTTACAATCTTAGTACATAGCAACATTACTGGTACATGTATTGCACTGTCAGGTGTATCAGAACGATTTTCTCTTATAACTTTCAACTCGGTCGTTCCCGGACCAGGGTCCCTCACCTCAGATTGATACATTTACCAGTCTCCATCACAGCTGAAAGTTTGTAACATCATCACGGAATCACCCTGTACTTCCACATCGTCACCTGCACGTACTACTGAGAAACACTACGTTCCCCAGTGCTATATGCCAGAATGGTGGTAGTTGGACATGGAAGGTATTTTATTTTGTTAAAAAAAAAAAAAAAAGTAAATGATATTGAGAAGACAGAGAAATTTTTTGTAAAGCTTCGTAGTAAACGGTTCGATTTGACAAGAAGCATTGATCAAAGTCACACAGGATTTGGTTGTGAAAATCACTGCACAGATTCTGTAACGTAAGAATATGCTGAGCCGACATTACCTCGCTATGCGGGTGAAGCATTCCACAGGGCGCGCGGGCTGATATTCAGGTAGCTCGAGTTCCCATGGCTCATTCCCCTGAGCGGGCGATCCATCATAGCCCATTGTCAGCTTCCAGGCTTCAGCTGCTCCAAATTCAACAGGCGCGTCTGCCGATGGCCTTGGCTTCGAGATTCCAACATTCCACCAGCGTCCACGTCAAACTTTTCAAATCTTCGAATTTTCTGCTTCATCCCACTAATTATACGAGCCTGGTCGCCATCGATGGCCGTCTAGCAGTAGTCATTCTTAAACTCTGCGATCCTCCGTTTCAAGCGATACTGCATTCATTCGTGGTTGCAACTTTACTGTAGAAATTAAACATCGAGCGTGGTGGTGTAACGGTTAGCGTTCTGGCCTCGCATTCGGGAGGACGGCGGTTTGAATCCCCGTCCGGGCATCCAGATTTGAGTTTTCCATGGTTTCCCAAATCACTCCGGGCAAATGCCGGGATGCTTCCTTCAAAAGGCCATGGCCGAATTCCTTCCCATTCCTTTCCCCGCCTCCTTTCCCGTCTCTAAAGACCTCGTTGTTAGAGAGACGTTAAGCAGATAAAAAAAAAGTTCATTTAAACCAAGGCTGCTGAATCAACTTTGGAGATGGACAACAATTTCGATTCTAAATTAGCCTAGGCGCCACATAATTCTCGCCTATAGTTACAATAGATATTTAAATATAACAAAGATATGAGTAACACAGTTTAATTACAATAAAAAAGTAAAAACCATTAATAAGACCTTTGCAGAGGTTTTTGAGCTAGTATCTTCTATACTGCTGTTGGTGAACAAATGGAAATGCGCTGACCTGGGGTCGTGCAGCCCTGATTTAAACTCTTTCTATGTTCTAGAACAATCTACACATTACGTTGCAGTGGAGGGAGGGCGAGTTCACGGGAGGGCAAAAAAGAATTAAGTAATTCACGGACGCTCCCATATTTAGTTAAATTAATTTAACTGCGATAAAGCGAAACTCTCCGGTGGAAATTTCCATAAACATCCGTTTTTCCCCTTTCTTTTTCCTGCCTACTTCTGCCCTCAACGAATTTTAACTATGCATCTTTGGTAAATTTTCATCATTTTTCTTGGTAACTTATTTCAATCCCTGACACCATTACCTAAAAAGAGAATCTTCCTACACCCTTGTGCCTGAAATCGAGTGCCACCTTGGGGTCATGGCTATCTTTTCCCTTCCATACATTACTTTTAATTCTTACACCAATATCTTTCCACGCCTCATCGGCAATATACGTCCTGTACACTCCCATGACTCTCTTCACCCTCCTCCTGTCTTCCAAAGAATCGCATTCCAGCCCCTTTATCATATCATTTACTGATTGTGTTCTGCGGTAATAAATTCAAACAAATATAGCGAAATTTCTCTGTACCTCTCCAACTCCTGTATTTGAAACCCAAAACGTGGGTCCCATACCACACCACCATATTCGAGCAATGGTCTGACCAAAGTTTTCTAATCCAGTTACCTCATTTCTCTGGTACATTTCCTCATCACCCTCTCCAATAAATGAATGATTCTGAAACCTTTTAGTATAACCTGTCCAATGTGTCCTGTCCAGTTTAGTTTATTATCAAATATTAGGCCAAGATATTTACATTCCATGTCTTTAACAACCAATTCCATACATACACTATAGTCATCGTTAATATACGCCTTCTATACTCCCAGAACTCTCTTCACCCTCTTCATGTATTCCAATGAATCCAAATCCAGCTCCTTTATCACATCAGTTACTGATTGTGTTCTGTGGTAATTTCTACGAACGAATCTAACTGCTCTCCTTCATACGGCCTCCAACTACTGTGTTTGATATCCTAAATGTGGATCCCATACTAAACCACCATAATCAAGGGATGGTCTGACAAAGGGTTTTTAATCCAGTTCCCTCGTTTCTCTGGCACATCCCATCAACAGTCTCTCCAAGAAATTAAGGATTTCGAAACTTCTTCCCTCCACCTTCCCAATGTGTCCCGCTCAGTTGAGTTTAATATCAAATGTTAAGCAAAGACATTTACATTTCAAGCTTTCAACAAGCAACTCCTTACAAATCCTATTGTTAATATGTTCCACAAATTTCAAATAAAAAAAGTTAAGTTCGATAGGAATAAAACTAAAACAAATATGGATCATGAAATTTGAATAAGTTCTGTTCCATGCAACCAATATCACCAATTTTTTACTGACGATACCCATACCACAAGGGCGAAACGAGTTTGGGAATAAATAATTCTCCAGTAACAGTCCCTAACAGATAGTTTTTGGTTTAAAAACAGAGGTCAGGGAATCGATGGTGATTTATTTAGTATAATCGTCCAGATATAGTGTCTTACTAAAAGGTTTTTTACTGTATTGAGACCCATTTGAGCCGATTGTTTATTGTCTTGGTTACTCGTCTGTCTCTCACTTGACGTTGCTGTGACGAGATGGAGAGCTAGGCTGCTCTGGTCAAGTGAATGTGCCGCAAATAAAAGAGTTAGTGATTTATGTGAAAGGGCTTCGTTGGGTGTTAGAAGAGGCTGTACCTAGAAGTAATTGCTTTCGACCTGCAATAATCGCTCTGAATTCCAATCCACCGCACCTTCGCAAGAGAGGTGAGGCAACGGTTTACTGCTGCTGGGAACGTGTACGTCCTTCAGCTTAGCATTTACCTAGAGGGGTAAGTGTCTTTTCCGACCAAACGACCGATTGAATCATCCGCTTTTGTCGCAGATCAAACTTTATGCAGTCCTTCAGTCTTTAGTAGAGCTCTAGCAAACCGTATGTATTCGTTATTGAGTAACCAGACATAGCCTGACTCGAAGTATCGAATCGTTACTCACTAATTCATTTCGTTACTCGCATCTGTCGTATAGATGTCAGTTAGATACGATAAACGAACAAATGCGACACATCATGCGGGAACTGGAGCGGTTCTCCCCGCGACTAAATGAATCTGAACGAGAGAATGAACATTTGAACATCGTGCGCCTCGTATTACTGGAAATTTTTATTCGAATTCGTTTCGTTACAAAGGAAAATGTGTAAGTAAAAACATGTTGAGCTTCGATTATTTTAATATAATTACTATTATCTATTGTTAAGTGTTGATATTTTTTTATCGAGGTAGGTATGAGTAATTTCGACAACATAAAGAGTTATTTTGTAGAACCTTAAAACTTACAGAGAATAATTTATAAATTAACTCCCATACCGAGCTTGGTGGGTGAGCGGTAATGCTCTGGCTTCGCATTCGGGAGGACGCCGGTTCGAATCCCGGTCCGGGCATCCAGATTTGGGTTTTCCATGATTTCCCCAAATCTCTCCAGGCGAATGCCGGGATGCTTCCTCTAAAAAGGCGATGCCCTAATTCCTTCCCGTTCCTTGTCCTCAGTCCTTAGCCGCCTCTAATGACCTCGACGTCGACTACGCGTAAAGCAAAAAAAAAAAAAAGGCTCTCCTTGATCTCTCTTTCAGTATTCCTTTCTCACGTACGAAGTTTTTTCCTCGAAACCAGTGGTTCCCAATTATTGGTACGCGTACCCCCAAGGGTACCTGAAGTTGCTTCAAGGGGTACGCCAGGTAATCTCCTGGAGAAGGTAATCAATAAGATAAATAAAAAACTATTAGACAAAAATTATTATTGTATAATATATTTTGAAATAATCTGTATGTACGAGAGTTATATTACTGTAGTGCTGGTTGTGCGAAGTATTCGACTGGGGTGGACGCATTTATTTATTTATCATTTCAGCTACAAGGGATACGCAAGGTTGAGCTCTTCCTTGAAGTGGTACTCGGGGAATTGGGAACCACTGCTCCAGGTTTGGTGCACTCAGATTTGGTCATTAATCTTTAGTCTCCCATCCCTAGAACTTTTCTTCATTAATTCCATCGCTGTGTCTATTACTATTATTACTACTACTCCGCAATTCACTGAAAGTGATTGGCGGAGGGTGCATTGCATCTTTCCAAAAGTGTAATAGTTTGGAAGGAAGGGATATACAGGATATGGCAGGAGGCGCCCATGGACTGTTTTGAGGAACCATCCCTGCATTCGCCTGGAGCGATCTAGGGAAACCATGGAAAACCCAGATCAGGATGGCCGGAGTGCTTTATCGAAAGCTACTCCTGTCGGATTTTAAGTTTACTCGCCCGGTAAATCCATCCTACTCCACTCCCTAATCGCTCGCGGAAAAAAATAAGTACAGAAATGAATCGGTTCTGGCCCTGATTTCACTTATTTTCGCGGTCATTCCTAGATATGAATGTTGCTGGTAGTAATATTTGTTTGCTGTCATTCCGAAATACGTCTGCTGTGAATTTTTCAACTAACTCCTGTCGAGTGCAACGCTTAATCTAATTCCTTCAACATCGCACTTACGCTTTCCCTCCAACTATATATACCTGTCACGAATCGGGCGGCTCTTCTTTGGAAATTCCCCAATTCCTCCACTACCCTCTTTTGCTGCTGCTTAACGTCTTTAGACCCCCTTTTGATCATGACCCAATACAGAACAACGATATTCTAAGTGAGGACGCACTAGTGATTTTTATGCAATCGATTTAACTTTAGGTGATACTAGCTGGCATCGCCCTTGGAGATATACGCCAGGAAGTTGCCACCAGCGTGATTGAAGACGTCCGATACCCCCTACATGGCTATACACCAGCGCCATCGAGACTAAAGTCCCGTTCTAGCTTCATGCGAACTTCAAAGCCACCAACTGGAGCTCCAAGCAATGAAAGAATACTGGCTTGGGAGAAGAGATTACAACAAGAGTTCGAGTGGATCAAGCCAAAAGAGGGTCTACCACCTGGGTCTGAACAACCAGGCCCATATGGAAGTCACTAAACAGGCTACGAGTTAGAGTTGGCCGCTGCAAAGATACACTTGCCACTTGGGGATACCTGGGAGAACAGTCAGATACCACATGTTCGTGCGGGGATAGAGAAACCATGGTACATCTGCTGTCTTGTCCACAAATTGGAATAAATGTATCTCAATTTGACCTCCAATCAGCCACTGACAAAGCCAAAACTACTAGATATTTGATGTTGTCATCGACACGAGAACAAGAAGAAGAAGAACTTTCGGTGCGCACTGTTTTAAATTGCGGCCTAAAAATCGGAGCATACTATTTGATTCCCCAATTACCTTATCGATATGTTCATTCCTCGACAAATTATTCTCCTCTGTTTTCCATGACGCTCCCTTTGGCACTGGCGTGCTGGATGCGGCCAGGTGTCTGGGATCTCTTCCTGGTGTTCCGATGCGCTCGGGATCCTCCGCAGCCAGCCGCCCGGGGAGATGAGTGATGCGAGAGCCCGGGGCCACGGACAGCCGAGTTATGGCCGTCCGCAGGGACTGTTGCTCGCGGGCAGGTGGCAGCAGTGGTCGCGCCGCGGGGACCCCCATTGTGAGGCCCTAACGAGACCAGAGACCACAGAGTGTTTCCTGAGAGGTTCGATCGGACAGTGTCCCGCGCCCGCTGACGGATGGCGTCCAGTACAGATGACCCGTCAGCGTCTACACGGCACCAGCAGACGACATGTTTCATAATACCCAAAAATCAGATCTGATAAACACAATCGAAACAAATTAATCTTTGTAGAAACAAGTGTCATCTGACATGTTATCATTTCTGACCTAACGTCCTTAGTGACTATTATGACATACAGGTATAAAAAGCGCGCACCAAAACATTTGCTTCGCTGTGGAAAAAGAACAAACAACAACTACATTTCTTAGACATTTCAGTCAAAAACATTGGCATTAACAGGCAGCACTCAAAGATGTTATATATTACTTTCTAATGTCAATTGTAGAAAATAACTCAACAATATAACACACATGGCAGTCAACAAATTGTGCCGTTGGACCTCGAAATCAGAAAAAGAGGGGCCATATACTGGTTACGAAAAGGAAATCAGGCCAGGGTGCAAGAGATTGTGGGAACAGTTGCACAAAATGCGGCAGAAGTCAGCGCTGCACTTCTCGCTGAATGGCAGGAGCGGTGGGGCAATAGTGCCACAGGCAGAAGATTATACAGTGTGTTTCCGAACATACAAGAACGGCTGCAACTTGAATACTTTCATCCCACACCAGGCCTTATACATTATCTCACGGGGCACGGCCCATATAACAGTCTACTGTGTCAAAGAGGGCTGAAAGAAACGAGCTTATGTGAGTGCGGGGCAGAAGGAACCCCCGAACATGTAGTGTGGTCCTGTCCGATAGCAGAAGAAGTAAGGACGCCGGATATCAACATAATACGGAGTAGATCAACGCGAGACATAAATCTAGATGAGCGATCATGGATTAGTCTCGATAATCTGGCGAACAAAGTATCTCAACTGCACAAAAAAAGATATCTGGACCGAGCGGCAGTCGGGCATGGGGACCGGCCTAGGGAAGTCGCACGGCCAAACATACGGGCATAGAAAATTATTCACGGACAAGAGTAAACAGTATTCTTCAGAAACTTCCGGGAGCCGGAAGTTTTGTCCCGATGTGCCGGTCGATCCTGTCCTACTGGAAATCCAGAAGGGCATGGCTGGCAGACTATCCCGGGATGATGGTGGTGGGTAGATTAGTGTTGATAGAGTAGTATAGGTTTAAAGGTAGATTAGAATAGACGTAGTATATAATTTATTTATTTATTATTATTATTATTATTATTTTTTTTTTTTTTTTGTAACATAATAAACGGATAAGGCCTTATAGGGGAAAAGTAGATTATAATACCAGAGGTGATTATTGCAAAAAAAAAATTCAAATGTGTAACTATTAAATTAAGTAATACTACCATTGTTAAAACGGAACCAAGCCTACTACAGGCCTGAGTCAGAACGATGGCGTGGCAGAATGAGCAAACGTCAGCATACCACTTACAGCAAACAAAGCGCTTCTACCACGGCCAAAACAGTCTTGTTTGTAATGTAGAGGGAATGATCATTGACTTTTGCACAAATACACGATGAATCATAACAATATTTGGGAGTTAATTTCCATATTAATGGTAAGCCGGGATGCGGCAAATGTGAACTGGCTCAGGACTGTAGTGGCTGAGAACATATAATTAAGTGAATGTTACTTATAAGCAATAGTTATTACCCACTAATCCGGTATAACTACATGATAGATTACAGAAAGATATGTACAAACTGGGTTAACTGCAACTAACTGAATAATGGGATACTCTAAGAATAACTGGAATATTTCAATAAAAACCACCAGCACTATAACAACAATAAGCGATATTTGTAATTCAATATAACATTAAAATTTCCAATAGCAGCTGTAACTGTTATTACTGTAAGCAAGACCAAATGTAATATTATAGAATTAATTCGACAGTAAGTCAAAGTGTAACGGAACTGTATGCCAAATTCCTTGCTTGTAAATATTTTGTACAAAAAAAAAATAAAAATAAGGGTCAACAAATTGTATAAAATTAACACTGTTGAAAAACTTAACCAAAAAATTAAAAACAAACAAGCGTAAACACACAAAGATTGGTACACAATGTAGTGTATTACCACACTGCATCAAAATATGTTTTCTTGAAATTAATGCGTGGCCGTCCTGCAGGAAGAGATGGCGCGATGTGGTTGCTCTTGTGTTCCATATTGTGATCCGAGAGGACATGGTTCTCCGACGACAAGCAGCAAATGGAGTCATCGCGTTGGACGACTGCGGGCAGCAGACTCGGCGCCTTCTGCTAAATGGTAACCCCGCTGATAAGGTGATCACTGCAAATCATTATCATATTGATCTACACAGTGTCGCCCTAGAGAAAATCTCAATGCCCCGCTGAGCTTAATCAACGAACATACCCAGAGAACTGATATAAAATGAACCCACAGTCGGATTTCAAGATGTTTGTTTAACTATGCCATACTACTGTTGATACCATTTGATGAAGAATAATCTATTATATAACTTCATAAGGTCACTCACTCACCGCGATAGCTATTGGCTGGAGAACCGTGTCACGTGTCAGCTTTCGCTCGCAAAACAACGACCAGAGATACAGTGGCGTAGCTCGGTCAGCAAGGGTCCCGGTGCAAAATAAAATTATTTTGGGCCCTCAGGCCAGATGGACCTTCTTTCTTTTAGCTCTGCCAAGTTGCTGGTAGGGGCCCCCTGAGCAGAGCTTGGGGACCCTCTGACCTGAGCTTTGCTTGGAGACCCCCTGAGCAGTAGCGTATCTGGGTTCACCAGAGCTTGGGGCCCTCTGAGGTACGCTTGGTGGTCTCCTGGGAAGCGCTTGGGGCCCCCCTGAGCGTGGGGGGCCCCGGTGCACTGCACCACCTAGCCCTATGGTAGCTCCCCCCTGCAGAGATACTATTACAAGAAATTCGTGGTTACGTCTACAATTTAATAGCTAAGCAACTACTACCAAATTAATAGCCATAATACAGTCATTAAGTATGCTTTTCGTAGCGTTTCATAGTTTTAAAAAAATATTGATAAATTTTGCGGCTTAAAAAAAAAAAAGTGTATCTGCTTTTCAGTAACATGTTTCTAATGAAAGCAGCTTAAAAATTACCCCTTGTCATCTAGGATTAATTGGTTCCGAGTATCCGCACTTTATAGCACCACTTAGTTCCTCACGAATCCCTCAACCAGTATTTTTCTTGATCCTTCCTCCAGAGTTCCAGATAGTAGTTATTTTTCTGTTCTTCTCGTAAAATCCTTCGCCAGTGATGCAAAGCATTGATACAATTTCACTTGTTCACTTTCTTAAATCTTGAGATTCATTGTTTTCTTCCGTCTTGAAATGTTCAACTATTTGCCATCGAATTCGATGTAATTTTCGTGTCTTTTATCCTCCGCCTCATACAGGTTTCCCCCCTTCGTATACAGTTGCCTGTATATCGTATAAAACCAACTGGCAGTCACTGGGCACTGCTGACAGAAGTGAAAACTTAAAACTGTGAATATCATCCGCGCAACACGTCATACTTATAGTTACAGATATATAAATAATAATAATTCCGTGTGGTCATAATAAGCTGGTGACAGGGTTTCTATTGGCTGCGCATACCGCACCTGTCTTAGCCGCCTTAACCTAACCCGGTAGTGCTACCAGGTACAGGGGACAGACAGTTTAAAGTGGAATCCGAACCACACAAGTGTTTAGGCGCACTTCACGTTGCACAGCAAGCTGTGGCAGAGGCTAAGGTCGGGTTAAAGGTCAATGAAAATCCCCGCCGAGACAAGCATTCGAAACCGGGGATGTTTCGTTCCCCAATCAGAAACCTTAACCACTGAGCCAACATATATACTGTCGGTGCCGCGAACTCATTAGATTTTACTCCTCCAAAAAACGTCCAACGCGCCTAAAGAAGTTTTCACTTCAAAAACTAAAAATCTACCATAGTCCACTACCCGAACGTTGGTCGAATCCTCCAGAAGGAGATAAACCAAACTATTTTTCTCAAAGGCAGGAAGGCCAATTCCTTTCCTCAGGGGCCTACAATTCAACGTGAAATCAGAACCACGGAACGTCCCGGCTTAAGTCATATAATCAAATACAACTCCTAAAAATTCTTGCTCACCACGGGATATTTCCCGCGACTGGAGAGAGAAACATTCAATGCCTTAACCGCTGAGCTACCAGACCGCCTTGCTTTGAGGTGTATACGTGTGCTAAGCACTATCAAAATCGGATAAAATACAACGTTGACAGAAATCAAGGTGAGGGTGGAAAGGAGGAGAGGGTTTAGTTTTTTGTTAATCAAACGTAAACAAAATTTTTCTATTTGTTTTAAAGTATGCGTAAGCAAAGTTGCATCAAAATAGGATAAAAACTGTGTTTGTATGAAGAACATTGACAAAAATAAATAAAAAAATCATTATATACAACTACAGATGGAGGACAAAATAATACGAACACCTGTGACGTATTTCATACCTGCAGTACAGCCGCGCCACCTGCAACAGAAGTCTGCCACCTAGTGAGCGTGAAGAGGAAGGTATCAGTCTATCAACAGCAGTCACCTGCGTTGCATGCGTCTATCGAACTGTCTGTGATAAGTTGAAATGTCAGACCTGTCAGAATTCCAAAGAGGAATGATTGTCGGAGCGCGTTTAAGTGGAGCATCGGTTACGGAAACACCGAATCTTTTGGGGTTTGCAAGGAGTACGGTATCAGCCGTTATGACAGCGTACACGAAAGAGGGTAAGACGGCGTCTTCAAAGCACAACAGTGGCCGAAAGTCAAAGCTTACTGATAGGGATAGACGGGTCTTGAAGCGCATAGTAGCCCGAAAGCACAAGCAATCGTTATCCGAGATAACATCCGAAATGAACAGTCATCTCCAGGACCCCGTTTCAACAAAAACTGTCAAAAGTGAACTTCATGCTGCGAACATTTGTGGCAGAGTGGCAATTCTTAAACCCTTGGTGGCAGCAACTAACGCTTTCAAGCGACGCCAGTGGTGCAGAGATCACAAAGGCTGGTCCCCACAGCAGTCGCAACAGGTAATATGGTCAGATGAATCGTCATTCACCCTTTTTCAGACGACCGGACGCGTTTATGTCTGGAGAACGCCCAGAGAAGCGTTTAATCCTGAATGCCTCTAGCCGACTTTGAAGCTTGGGGGTGCAGGGGAAATGGCTTAATATACCTTTAAATATTGTCCATGACCTTTATGCATCTATCCCACGTCGCAATAAATCTGTACTTCAGTCAAAGGGTGGTCCAACCCCCTATTGATAAGGATTTTCCATTATTTCACAGGTGTTCGTATTATTTTGTCCTCCCCCTGTATACGTGTGGTAAGTACTACCAAAATCGGATAAAATCTGTTGGTTTGTATGAACAATGTTAACAGAAATTAAGGTGAGTGAGAAAAGGAGGACAGAATTTAGGTTTTTGTTAATCAAACGTAAACAATATTTTTCTGCTTGTTTTTAAGTTACGTAAACAAAGTTCCATCAAAATAGGATAAAAACTGTCTCTGTATAAAGAACATTGGCCAAAAAAGAAAAAAAAATCATTAGATACAAGTATAATCTATACTTTCACTGCTGTCCTAGCGTAACACCTCATACTTATAGCTACAGATACACTGCTTTTACAGCATGTTAGTGACGCCAACTCGTAACATTTTACCCATCCAGAAAGCAGGGGCGCATTTAAACATTGGCTACATAGGCTGTAGCCCAGAGACCCGCAATACAAAGGGGGGCCCATACCACAAAGGGGGCCCGTACCACAAATAGGGGGCGTCCATCACAAAGGGGGCCTGTATTACAAAGAGGGGGCTCGTACCACAAAGAGGGAGCCCACATCACAAAGGGGGCCCGTACCACAAAGAGGGGGCCCGTACCACAAAGGGGGGCCCGCATCACAAAGGGGGGCCCGTACCACAAATAGGGGGCGTGCATCACAAATGGGGCCTGTATTACAAAGAGGGGGCTCGTACCACAAAGAGGGAGCCCACATCACAAAGGGGGGACTGCATCACAAAGGGGGGCCCGTACCACAAAGAGGGGCCCGAACCACAAAGGAGGGCCCGTACCACAAAGAGGGGGCCCGTACCGCAAAGAGGAGGCCCGAATCACAAAGGGGAGCCCGCATCACAGAGGCGGGCCCGTAACACAAAGAGGGGCCCGTACTACAAATAGGGGGCCGGCATCACAAAGTGGGCCCCTACCACAAAGAGGGAGCCCGCATCACAAAGGGGGGGCCCGTACCGCAAAGGGGAGCCTGCATCACAAAGGGGGGCCCGTACCACAAAGAGGGGCCCGTACTACAAAGGGGGGACCGTACCACAAAGAGGGGCCCGCATCACAAAGGGGACCCGTACCACAAAGAGGGGCCCGTACCGCAAAGAGGGGGCCCGTACCGCAAAGAGGGGGCCCGCATCACAAAGGGGGCCCGTACCACAAAGAGGGGGCCCGTACAACAAAGAGGGGGCCCGTACAACAAAGGGGGCCCGTACCACAAATAGGGGGCCCGCACCATAACCCTGGGCCAGTAGTAGAGCTAAAAGAAAGGCCGCCCATAAATTATTTTGGCCGAATTTCGAAATTTAAGGATCCATAACCGAAGGCAGCCAGGGCCACTGCCGACAGGGAGACCCCCACCACTTGTATAGCCTAGGGGCCCACAAAGCCTAAATGCTGCCCTTCAAAAAGCGTCCAACGTGCGTATCATACGCGTAAAGGCGCATTCCCACGATCCCTTGTAACGAAGGCGAGACGGGACGGGACGGGACGAATACTCAACAACACGCCATGGGAACCGGGCCGCCTCTGCTAGCGGAGACGAGACGCAGCTACCTACTCTGTGTCGGTAAACATCACAGGCGTGTGTAGCGGTGCGCTGTTGCCATCGGTTTGCAGCAGCGGTGTGCACCCCTTCTGTTGCTGTAAAGTGCTCTGTGCCAAACGACACTAGGCAACGTGGTGCGGAGGTGGCGGTGAGGTAAGCTAGGACTAACCTGCGGCCCGCGGTCGTCCCTACACTTCGGCTAATGAGGTCCCGTCCCGTCTCGCCTTCGTTACAAGGGATCGTGGGAACGAGGCTTAACACCATTAGCACTTCGGTGACGGGAAGTCGTAAACTCATAGATTTACCCCCGATCCAAACATAGCCCAGTGCGCCTCTAGAAATTTTCGCTTCATAATGCTGTGTAAGCTATCTGAAGCAAAAATGTGAGCGCTGCTAAGAAGTAACACTGCCCACTATATACCGACAGCGTAATTTAAATGACTTGTGACGAAGCTTTGGCACATTCTCTGGCTTTGATGGATTCCCTTCCTTGTTACGCGCTGGCATCTAATTTCATTCCGGTATTCTGCTCGTCGCGTTTTACATTCGTGTTTATGACCACGCTCCGGAATTAAAGAAACTCTCTGTGCAATTCAGTTAACAGTTACAGCAATGCATCATGCCATTTGCTGGGTAGTAATTCAGAGAAGCTAATGGGTCTGGTCTTATTAGCCCTGGTACCTGCTCGGGGAACCGACGTAACTGCAGGCAGTGCACTATATAATTTCACTCATTCACTCACCTCAATAGCTATTGGCTGAAGAACGGTGTCACGTGTCAGCCTTCGTTCGCAAAAACAGCAACCAGAGATACCGTCAGAAGAAATTCGTGAATATGTTTACAATTTAATAGCTAAGCAACTGTTACTAAATTAATTGCCATAATACATTCGTTAAGTTCACTTTTCATAACATTTAATAGTTAAAAAATTAACATCTGAAAAAACGAGGATCTGCTTTTCAGTAACATGTTGCTAATGAAAGCAACTTAACAAAAACTTTTAAAAAATTAAATTACTCATGGTCTCTGGTATAACCACAAATGCTAATTGTTATTCCGGCTTAGGATAAATTTCAATTTAATTAAAACTTTCACTAATATTGTTGCTTGACCAAAGTTTATGCATTACGGTTTATTTGCTTTTTAGGTATTTTACTGACAACTATCGTTAACGGTCTTTGTTCGTGTTCGCTGTACGTGAATTATTAGGTCATTTTTAAGTGGACATCTGACCAAATATATTACCGAACCAACTATTCTAGCAATTCATTTCTTCGGAGTTGCTCAACTGTTTAATAATAAGGAATGTGTATTAAGTTCTCTGGCTGTTACAGATACTATGACCAATGATTACATTATGAGTGTTTGCCCAGTCTCAATAAAAAAAAAAAAAAAAAAAAAACAACGTGATGCTTTTGAAACAAATTTTTTAAATTTTGCAGAGTGAACGTTAAGGGTCAAATACATGTCAAGTTTGTATTTAAGCAAACTTCTAATAACAAAGTTGCGAGTGGCTTAAGACCATCTTATAACCACTGACATACGGAACCGGGTTTTCGCTTTCCCAAAAAGAACGTCTACGCGGAGCTCCATGAAGAAGGCACTTATTTTGGCGGCTGAGTGGTGGCCGGAGCTGGTCACAGCCGGTTCGACGCAGATCATATCAGAAACCCCCATTGTGACGTCTGGCGGGGATGAAGAGTTATGAGCGGCGAGGACAAAGCTGGAGGAATGCGCCCGCTAGGGGACGCGTTCAGAAAAACACGCGTCCAGACCAACTCCGCGTCTGTCCCGACAATACTCAAATATTACTTATCACTAGGGCAAGGATCTTTATGACCAAAAAATAGAGACACGTGCGTGAAAATATGACCTTAAAAATAGTTAAATATTACCTAAAAGTGACAAAATATGACCAAATATATGAATATAGTATACATCAAAACATGCTCAATCATATATAATTTATTTTATCTAGAAGAGTCGCTTTCATATAAACAGCATAAATTGCTTCCGTGCACTCACTGCACCATTATGAAATAAAAAAAATTCGAAAATTATTTTCATGTTCCTGTATAAGAATAGATTACTATATTTTTACTTTTTAAAATGGTAACTTATTATAAATCTGCTGTGGATCGGAGTACATGCCATTGTTTATTCATGTTTGAATGCCAGCATTGTAGTATATCACCACATGCATCTTCAAGATCTCGGCAAGGAATTTTCTTTTGTCGTCACTTAACACTTCGAAGCTTCGTTCGACATCGCAAGATGTCATCGAAGCGTACTTAAACAGTCAAGTAACTGCTATTTAATTTTGGATCGTCTTTGGTCAAAACAGATTCACCACTGAGTAAAATTTACAAATTGTTTTATATCAACAGTTCTTCAGCCAACTAGCCACACTGCCCCCTGGGGAACATCGATAATTTTCGTGAGTTTTTTTTCCGGATTTTCGGACCCCCCCCCCCTCTGGTGAGATGTTGGTGAGATCTGGCCGGCCCCCCCTCCCCACCCCTGTGGTGAGATCTGGTCCCGTGAGACCCCCCCTACACATCGTCTTTGCAACATTTTGAGACCTATTTTTTTAAGGTCTCACCCACACTTTCCAGCAAAATACCCCCCCTAAAATCGACTTACGCGTCAACTGTAGACCTTTTCTTTTTTTTAGCTCTACAGTTCTGCCCAATTTTAAAAATCTCACTGAGATTTCCGTTGACCCCCTCCCCCTCCCCCTTGGTGAGATTTCACCTCACACCCCCCCCCTATTTCACCTCACGTAATTTATGGATGCCCCCCTGCTGAACCTATCTCTGTTTCCACACAACGATTGCTGCATCGTCGAGATTAAATGGTGGGCTTAACGATTGCCATATGTTTAGAGGATGACAATAATGTGTAACTTTAATTTTTGATGGTGTATTCTGACCAGTTCAACGATAATTAGTTTTGTTTTTTTCCTTGAATGCATTATGGGAGTATGTTTCTGTGAATAATTATCTTAATTTCTTCTCATATATAACTTCTTGTGAATTGCCGGTAGTATTTAAAAAAAATACCAGATTTTTTCTCAAAATGGGACCATATGACCATATTATCGTAATATGACCAAAACTAGGAAAATGGCCTGAATATGCATTTATATACAATTAGAAACGTTCAATTAGTGTTTAATTCTGCATTACAGCTCAAAAATAAGTCAGGATAAAATATGACTTGTCATAAAAATCCGAACCATACTGATCATACCGTTCCGTTGGTATAGAAGGCTAAGAGTTTGGAGGAGCTACTGAATGGTTTGAACAAAACACACCTTCCTACATTAAAATTGAGGCACCTAGAAAACGTGGTTGGATGTCAATGTAGCTTCCTACATATACACACCATCGGCTGGTATGTAAATTATCTTTAATTTTTTTATCTTTTATTTTCATATTATCTTTCGGCTAAATAGGCCGTACAGCCAGCTCAATGTGATTATCAAGACTCATCCAGTGTATCAAATTCTTCATTATATTGTTGGTACTAAGTACAGACACTACAGGATGGACACAACATTCACACAAACACAACACTTAAACACCCATGCCCTCGTCCGGACTCGAACCGGCGACCTTCGGCATGCCGAGCCAGTACTATAGCCCCTACGCTACCGAGGGCTGAGCGGTATATAAATTATTAGAGTTGAAACTCTATGTGACAAGTAGACCAGCCACCAGAGTGCATTAGTGTTCGTTTTTAGTGTTGTTGCCAGGCCTAGTATGGTATATAAGGGCATGAACAGCATGAGATGTTGAGGGACAACCGTGAAGGACACCAACATACCGCATAATGGCTTGAGACAGCGTTATCAGCACCTGACAGCATTTGACAGAGGCCTCATTGTGGGTGTCCATTTGGCCAACTGATCCAGTTGTGCAGAATCCAGATTTTTGGGGCATTCGGATGAGACAGAGGCCCGATATTGGACTGCACCCAAAAATCAGGGCAGGCATGCTCGTCGTCTAGGTTCCGGTCGACTTCGTCTATAAACCATCAGTTGGGAGGATCGCCGCATTGTGCACCAAGCATATCGTAACGCCTTCACATTTGCGCCTGCCATCCGAGAACAGATAATGGACACATTGCAACATTCTGTGTCATCCCGCACCATTTTTCGAATTCCAGCAGCAGCCGGACTAGAGAATTACCGTCCCATGCGAGGCTGCAGTTTACATCTGGCATCCCTGCCCGACACCGTCACATGCCTGGAAGAAGAGATGAAGGTGGACAACCGATAGACGTCGCTAGCAACAGGCCAACTAGCGCCACCGCATAGCAGATTTTCCGCCACGGTCAATCAGAAGCGGTTTGCCTAGTATAAATACAGCCGCGCGGTCCCACTTAGGACAGTGCTGTGTTCACTGCTATGCAGTACCATTACCGTCTCTCCGTGCATCTCATCACGGACTTTGATCATCGCGCGTCTCGGTTTACGTCCGGTTACCTCTCTTGGACTCTGTGCATCGCATATTGGACTGATCAGTGCGCGTCTTGGTTTACGATCGGTTTCTCCTTTGGACTCTGTGCATCTCATATGGAACTTTGATCGTCGCGCGTCTCGGTTTACGTCCCGTTATCTCTCTTGGACTCTATGCATCGCATATTGGACTTATCAGTGCGCGTCTTGGTTTACGATCGGTTTTTTCTTTGGACTCTGTGCGTCTCATCTTGGACCTTGCGACGGTTCACTCGTGATCGTCTCCGGGTGACCACCCGTCCGCCGTGTGACGTGTCGGCCGCCGTGCGGACATAACATTACACCACAACACAAACGGCTGTGTTTGGAGTGGTGCCATGACAGGGAAGGATGGAATGCTGATGAATAGCGTCGCACTATGATCAGCGATGAATCACGGTTGTGCACTACCTCTGATAATAACCATCCTGAGCAGAGATCCCATTCTTCCAGTGTTTTGGAGAGGCACAGCGGTCTTACTCCTGCATCATGATGCGGGGAGTCATCGGGTATGACTTAACATCAGAGCTGGTAGTGACAGAATTCTGACGGCACAACGGCACGTCACGGACATCCTGCGTCCTCATGCGGCAGTAACGGTATACCATTTTTCAATGATCATCCACACATAGCACGTCACTCTATAATTTTTTTGCTCGAATTTGATATACTACCGTGACCACCAAGATCCCCAGGTCTAGTCCAGACAGTTCATTTGTGAGACAATCTCATGAGTTAATTAAAGTCCCAGTGCCTGTATCTAGGATATCAAACACCAGTAGCAACAGTTGTGGGCCAGTTTTCCACGGCTTTATGACAGCCTTCCGGACCAAATCAATGCATGCATACAGGCCAGAGGGCGTGCAACGTCATAGTTCTACTAAGTTCTTTTTAAATTTCACTAAAATAACATCAGATACCCGTTCAACCCGGGAAGTTTCGTTTCATTTCCTTCTCCCCTTCCGCGTGCTTCACTTTTTTCGTCAGGCAGTGTATTATCATCAATGATCAATCTGCTGGCCTATCCAGACCTCAGATTTTATAACGTTTTCCACGTTCCTCTTCGCTTTGAAGCGGTAATCGAAATTTACTTTTAGGATTCTAGATATATCCATCCTTAAAACGTGAGAGATATATTTGACGTGTCCGCTTTCATCCGGTATGAAAACAGGACTAGTATTAGCAAGAAGATATCAAGTTACTTGGCATGTAGTGGTAACTACAAAGACGATAAAACAATCCATGTTAGTATATTCTTCTTAATTATAACCCTTGAACATTATTAAAAATATAATCGCACACACTCTTTGGTTCTTCCCATTGCAGTTCTGAAAGAATTTCAATTTTCTCGGACCTCTTCATTTACGAAAATACAAGAAGATCGGAGCAAAAACTCTTTCAGTTTGGACTTAAAGCTATCATTAATAACATTTTATATCTTTGGGAAGGACACATATTTCGCATTTGTCTGAAGCTACAAGATGTGATGTTTATCCTCTGTTTGGGTTAAGGCGGGTACACTTAAGTATCAGGTAACGCACGAACAGGACCGAGGGGAGGCAGAACGTACTACGTATACTTTGATTACGCGAACCGCAGTTCGCCGAGGCATCGAGCGAAGTTCGCAGAGGAATCGAGCGACACAGGTATCCGTCCATTCGTTTCTTCTGACGAGTTGGTAGTGCTGTGAAATTAGAGCGAAGATTTGGAGCGCGATGACAATTTAACAGTGGCTAGTGCTTCAATTGCACTTACATTTGATGTTTCTGGAAAATCAGCTGTATCATGAAAGAATTTTAAACTTTCCCAAACGAATCACTTCCGACCTGAAAATTTAGAAACATATATAACTTGACACGTAAGTGATTACTTAATAATTATTGTAAAAATTGCTACTGGATTCTTCGAAATAAAACTGAATTAAACTTTAATATGTTACCTTTCATTTCATTCATCATCATCATCCTCAACAGTTTCCAGCCTCTGACCGGGTCTGCTTCATGCACAAGCCTCTCCATTTCCTTCTTTCATCCCACCACCTCTCTGTCACCACTTTGTTCCAGTCCTCTCCTCTCTCTCCACTCCTTTCAGCCATCCATCTCTTGGTCTTCCTCTGGGTCGTTTACCATGCATCTTCATTTCAAGGATTTTTCTTGGGATTCTCTGAGCCTCCATTCTCTTTACATGTCCATACCATCTCAGTCTGGTCCTCTTTACCCTTTCCTGTAGGGGTTCCTCTTTTATGGTGCATCCAGTCATTTCATTCCTTATTCTGTCCATTTTGTTGACTCCCATCCTACCTCTTAAAAACTTCATTTCGCTTACTTGTACTCTGCTAATGTCCCGCTTTTACATTGTCCACGTTTCAGCAGCATAAGTTAAGATAGGCACATAGTACGTATGATAGATTACTCTCTTGCTTCTCTTGTGGCACCTCTTTATTCCATATCAGGCTTCTAATGCTCCTTAGAAACGCCTCTGCTTGTCTTCCCCTTTCACTTATCTCGCCATCATTTCCTCCACATTCCTCTAATACACTCCCCAAGTACTTGAACCTGTTTACCTTTTTTAGTTGTTCCCCTGCCATCACAATTCCCTGGGTTAACCTGTTCTTTCTGGTTGTTACCATGTACTCACATTTCTTTAGATTAAATTTCAGTCCATACTCCTCCATACTTTCTGTCCATACATCCCACTGCTGCTGCACTTCCTCTTCTTCACCTCCCCAGATCATCAGATAGTCCACAAAAGCCATCACCTTCATGTTTTCCTCTCCCATCCTCGCTGCCACCTTCTGCATTGTTTCATCCATGATTACAATGAAGAGTAGTGGTG
This sequence comes from Vandiemenella viatica, assembly GCA_031002005.1. NCBI lineage: Eukaryota > Metazoa > Arthropoda > Insecta > Orthoptera > Morabidae > Vandiemenella > Vandiemenella viatica. Next base: position 167,285,250 of record CM061914.1, on the reverse strand, counting down.
ACAGGGCACTTCCTTGCTTTAGTCCATTCCTTTGTTCCAGCCAGTCTGATCTTCCATCTCCTATTTTCACATAGCTCACACTTCCTTTCATTTATATAAAAATAAATTGTTTCAAATATTGAATATTACCTTTGCCCATGCTGTTAACCCTGCAGTAGTCGCGCTCTGAAAAGTCCCATTAGAAATGGCTTGAGTGGACTACATATGTAATCCACGCGACCACTGCAGGGTTAAGAACTCGATTTTTTTTCTCTCCCGGGCGGGCCTTGAATGAAGACTTCCCCCCCCCCTTTTCAAAACGGCTATCCCTTCTCCAGTAAGTGTTTTTTATTTGCGTCAAACATCCTATTTTTTAATGCATTATGTTAAAATTTATTATCGTTTACAATACGGAACGCTTTTAATGCTCTTTAATAAAAGAATACCTTTTCGATGTCTAAACTCGTGATTATATACGGTCAGAACAAAACGAAAAAACGGTAACGAAAAACTCCATAAGTTAATGTGTTTAAACGACGACTGAGGGTCTACGTGGCCGCGTGAACGAAAGATGCAGACGCAGGACTGGAAATACCTGTCCACATAGCATGCGGCGCACTCCCAAATTGTCTTTGAAGTACCTAGTCGGCACGGATGGCGGTTGACCCGCCTCGGGTCGTTCGGCGAACGGCCAGAACCGGTTTGCCGCGCCTCGGCTGCAGGTACACACTGCTATACTCACCTCCGATCCGTTCGTGCGTTGCCTCGTTCTGGTTTGTACCCGCCTTTAAGACATTCACTACTTTATACCACACTTGATACCGGTATATTCGCCTCGGACCCGTTCGTGCGTTGCCTCGTTCCGATGTGTACCCGCCTTCAAGACATTCACTACTTTATACCACACTTGATTCTGATTGATTTAGATTCGTTTAGTGGGAGGAGAATCCTCCACAAGACGGAGCCTTCTTAACTGCTTCACACGGACGAAATAAAGTTTCGCCAGAGGAGAAGGTCAGGTTAATAGGTGACCTCTGGACCTCCATGTTTAGTTAACACTGTGGGTGTTGGCGGGTGACTATATTCATCGCGGGCAGGTTGGAGACGCCTCGCTCTGGACGTGTGGCTACCGTGACGGCCTGTAATGCCGAGCGTGACGCCGTGTAACGCTTTAATTGCACACCTCGCCGCGTTACATTCCGTCCGTCACGCCGGATTCCCCGCTAACACGCGTGTGCGTGTGTCTTTACACACCCGCGACCGACACGCTCTGTCGAGGTGTTTCTGCGAAGTCTCCTCCATTTCATACTCGCTGTTCGTTTTCTCGCCGCCCGGCAGCCACCGTGTTTGCCGAAGAATTCAAGCTCACGCCTAAAAGAAGAGGTGGTGACGTCATACACAACGCCACAGTGAACAAGGGGTGAAGTTTGGTTTCACCGATAACTTGTTTGACTTTTATACAAAACTAGCCTCGTACCCGCGACTTCGTACGCGTGGATTAAGAATTTTTTTGCCAGAATTAAATATAGAAAGTTGTTGGTAACGAAGGATTGGTCCCAAACAATATCGAGTCGGCATAATATGACAGGAAAGCTATCACTATATCATTCTACCGTCGAACCTGCCTCTTGAAGAGAATCAATTTCCAACATATTTCTGTCACTATTCGATAAGATTTCAAAATTTCGTGACTACAACTGTTAATCATACTGGAAAAAATATCCTGTGCCCTTCATACAGCTTTCCTTATAAAATTCCATCACAACGATATAGCCATATAGTCGTCAAAACGTAACAAAAAGACAGAGACTTACTTCCGTATTTATATTAGTATTACTGTGGTTCACACTCACACACTGACTGCGAACAACACCTGAGGGATCATTATAACGTAAAAAAGTGTACACCTACAAAATTGCAAGACTACCTACGATTTGCCTCGCATTGCACCCCTAACTTTATAATATCTACAGTTTAACATTCAATCCGAATAACCTACGGCCCAGGCCTGACTCTTACGATGAAAAACAATTTTTAAAAATCTTAGCCTTCCACGGAGATTTGAACCGGAGACCACGACGTTCGTAAGCAAGCGCTTTAGCCACTTTTTTTTTTTTTTTTTTTTTTTTTTTTTTTTTTTTTTTTTTTTTTTTTTTTTTTTTGGGCCTCCTTCCTCCCCTTCAGCCCTGCCTTTCGCTCGCCAGTGGTTGGCTCTTTGCCTGGCTCTAAACCTTTTTATAATAAAATTTGGGTTTCAATGTTCTCTTTTCCTGATTTGTATTTATTAGTGGTATTTTCCATCAGTTGGATGTTTTGTTTTTTGAGGTTCTTTATGATTTGAATATTTGGTACAGTTAGGTTCCCCTCGTGCCTTTGATTCAAAAAGTCTCTCTTTGGGTCTAGGCGGGGTTTATAAACAGTTTTATTTGGTTAAATTGTGATCATTGGAATGATTCTGTCATTATTATATCGAGCATCCGTGCGAAGTCTTTTTTATAATTTTGAGTTTGGATAATTTCGTAATATATAGTATTCATATATGCTATATATTCGTCGTAAGTACTCTTTTCCGTTTGTAGCATATAAGTTAGGGTATTGCCTAGTATCCATTGTACCGTGTTGTGTTTCGTTTCAGGATATCTCTTTTTCTCAGGTTTCAGTATTTCCTGGATGCTCACGGTTAAAGGTGATGTTCTGTCAAGGAAGGCTATTCTTCTTCTTGCCCAATTCCATATTTTCTGGTTTTGGTTACACGTTATTCTGTGTATCAGGGTGTCAGTATTTCCGCAATTTCTGCATCTGTCATTCGGGGATAGATGTATTTCGTAAAGTCTTCTGTTGGTTGAGATTTTTTCATTTACGACGTCATACCACAAGGATTGTGTTTTAGTGTTTAGAGTTTTATTCGTTATATTTTTCCAGATGTTGCTCCAGTTGTATTGTGGATTTTTAATTTCGATTTTATTTCTGTGGTTAGATGTGTTGATTATTTTGTAGATTTCTTTTGTTGTCTTGTTGTACAGGGTGCATCCTTTGGTTTTTGCATAAGTTGTTTCTAGGTGAAATTTTCTCATATGTGGTAAGTTGAACTTTATCGCGGCCATGTTGAAAGGTATTTCCTCAGTGACTGGTTTTGTTTCTTTAATCAAGTTATTTGTTGGGCCGTTTGGGTCATTTTCCGCTGTCGTTATGGTTCTTTTGAGGAATAATGCGCAGCATCTTTCGCGTACGCTTATCATTCCTATGCCTCCTTTTCCTAGGGGTAGAGTCATTGTTTTGAACGCTGTTTTGAAGATCTTACCCCTGCTTGCGAACCACCCGAGCAGATTCTGTATCCGATCTGCAATTGTGTCGGGTATCGGCAGTACTTGGGCGATGTAGACCATTTTACTCAATAAAGATACTTGTACGATTTTAGCCTTCTGTATTGCATCCAGATCTCTATCACAGTGCATGTTTATAACAGCCCTAATTTTTGGTAGTGTTATGAGCCAGTTTTTAGTTATTGTTTTCATAATGTTCTTTTGAAAAACAATGCCTAATGTCTTATGTTCTTCTACTTGCTCGTACCAGATGTCTGTTGGAGGTGGGATCTCTGCTCCACTTATTTGGAGCAGTGCAGTTTTCTTTGGGTTAAGTTTTGCGCCTGTTGCTTCCGTGAACGTTGTGATTATTTCCCACGTTTTTTGGATGTCCTCCGCTGAAGTTTCGGCTATACAAATGTCGTCTGCGTATCCTCTGCATGTAAATTTGTATCCGTTTAGATTAATGCCTGTTAAATTTTGGTGACATTTCTCAAGCAGGGGTTCCGTTGCCAGTGCGTACAGGATCATTGATAGCGGGCATCCTTGTCTTATCGATCTTTCTATCTTGACGGGCGCTGACAGGTGTCCGTTTATAAGAAGTTTTGAATGTGTGTTTGTAATTATTTTCTTTATTACTTCCACGAATGGGGAGCCAAATCCTTTATGTTCCATGATTTTTAAGAGGTAATTATGTTCAATTCGGTCAAAAGCTTTTTCAAAATCGAGGAATAGTAGAGCTGATGGCGTTTGTTTTTCTGCGTTTATGCTGATAATATCACGGTATTCGCACACAGTATTTAAGATGCTACGTCCGGGAATAGCACTGGTTTGATGAGGTCCTAAGATTTTCTCCATGAGGGGTTCCAGTCTAGTTTTGAGGATTCTCGTTAGTATTTTAAAGTCTGAATTTAACAAAGTTATTGGTCGTATTTCATTGATTTTTTTGATCTGGTTGCCTTTGGGTACTAGCACTATGATGCCCTCTGTGAAGGCGGTGGGAAGATTATCCTCTGTCCATAAGTCGTTTAGAATCTCTGTTAACTTATTTCTTAGCATGGGCCAGTAATGAATATAAAATTCTATGGGTAACCCATCCGGTCCTGGGGATTTCCCTCTTGCTGCTTTGTTTATCGATGTATGAATTTCATCCTGGTCAAAAATTCTTGTTAGAGTTGCTGATTCTTCCACACTTGCTGTGTTACTTGAGTTGGATATTAAATCGGAGATTGCCGCCGTACTAGTTGGAGTTGACTTAAAAATATTTTTATAATGCGTGGTAATTTCTTTAATTATATCTCTTCCGTCCTTGATGTTTTCACCATTTTCTTTAATTATATTGGTTATTAAAGTTTTTTTACTCCTTTTTGTGCTCCTTATAAGGTGGTACAAGGCTGCCGTTTCTTTGGTTGCGACGTCAGTCGGTTTTGAAGTTGTCAGAAGTTTGTTTGCTTGCATATTTTGTAATGATAGGATCTTGGCTTTGTATTTTTTTATTTTTATATTAGTATCGACAGTTATGGTGGGCTCTTGGTATAATTCCTTGATGCATCTGTAATAATACTCAATTGTGCCCTTCATCCAATAGTTCTTTTGTGTCCCCCAGGAGATTAAGGTTCGTTTTAGTTTCGGTTTCACATGTTCAACCCACCAAGATAGTGTGCTTTTATATTTTTTACAGTTTTTTAGACATTCGTCCCAGACACTTTTGATTTCTTCGTCTAGCGCCGGGTCTTCAAGCATAGAGATGTTACATTTCCAGAATCCTTTGCCTCTGCTAACTGGCTGCCTCTGCATGTTGACAGTACATTGCATACTGTTGTGATCTGAAAAGCTTAGAGGAAAAATGTTTGCACTGGTTGTTTTGGTTCGGAGAGTCTCCGTTACGTAGATCCTGTCGAGTCGGCTTGCCGAGTTGTTTGAGACATATGTGTAGGCTTTGGCATTTCCGTGAATGCATTCCCAAGCGTCGTGAAAGTCCATCCCTCGAATGAGGTTAGTCAGCTCCCTGCACCCATTGAAATTTGGGGTTTGATCTTTTTGGCTTAGTACACAATTAAAGTCACCTCCCATTATTATTGCACCTGTGGTATTTCGCAGGAGATAGGGTAGCTCTGTTTTGTAGAAGTGTGCTCTTTGGGCTCGATTATTATTGCCAGAGGGGGCGTAAACATTGATTATTCGCGTGTTATTTATTGTAGTTGCAATGGCCCTGCCGTTTGTTAATGTTTCTGTACTAACCGTCTCAATTCCCTCTCTAATCACGAGGGCCGTTCCCGTGTTGGTTTCTTTGGAGTAGTTGATTATTCCATCGTATCCAGGGATGTTTAGTTCCGTAAAAGTCACTTCTTGTAACATTGCGATGTCAATACTGTTTTGTTTAATATAATCCGCTAGGCATTTTATTTTGAATGGCGTAATTACTCTGTTCATATTTATAGTTGCAATGCTATAACTTTGATTGCTTGTCATTGGTTATTTTACGTCTCATCAGATCCCTCCATTACTTCCTCGTACCAGCTGTCTTTACTGAGGAGTTTTGGTTTATCTTCTTCTCTTATCTTCTGATCGTTTACGTATTTTGGTGTGTCTTGTCCTTCAATTCTCACTTTGGTTGTTTCTTCTTCTTCTTCTTCTTGTCTTGATTTGGCGTTATTTGTTGTTCGTTCTACTTTCTCTGCTATTCTTTTTACTGGTTTGCCGTTGTTTTCGAGTCGTTCACTGAGAGCTCGGCGTTTTTTTGCTATGTATTGACTTGCGGTATTGGCACCATCCTTATTTGCACTTCTGCTAGATTGTCTTGTTATTCTCTTCTCGCTTATTTCTTTCTCGGCTTTGTTATTGATCGTTGAGCTGTGCATTTCAATCCGTTGTTTTGTTTCGGAATCTTCTTCTGCCTGGTGAGTTGTTTTATTTGTAAATGTTTCTATGTGTATGACATGTTCTGGGATACTCTCTTCTTCTATTTCTTTTTCATGTAATTTCTGTTCCGGTTCTTGTTCTTCGTTTTCTTCTTCTTCTTGTCCAGATTTTTCGGCTTGTGTTTCCTGTTTACCGCCGAGCTGTTCCGAGTTGTCCTCTACATCGATCTCCATGTTTTCCGTGTTTTCCAACGTTTCTGTGTGTGGCTCACATGCTGATGTTACAGTGTGGCCTATGTTTACACTGTTGACTTGTGCCGTGGCTTCTGCATAAGACGCTGTGTTGCTACTTTCCTTACTCGCTTCCGCGATTGTAGCATTTGCTGTTATAGTTTCTGATGTTGACAATTTTACTCTTGGAAGTTGTAATGGTCGGCGTTTTGTACACTCAGATCTTAGATGTCCTGGTTCATTGCAAACAGAGCATGTGCGCGGTTGTCCCTCATATATTATTAATGCTTTGAAACCCTGTATCATTATATAGGAAGGTATATGTTTTTTTAAATCAATTTTCACACACCGTATGCCGTTGTTTGCTTGGAATCTGAACTTAGGGCTCCATTTTTCGTCGGTCGCCGTTATTATTTCACCATAGTTTCGGATTGCTGCCGTTACACTAGCATTACTAATTTCAAATGGTACATTAAAAACTCTTACTGATCGTAGCCCCAGCCCTGCGTGGCTTATATATACGGTACTTACGGTTCCATCTGGGTTCTGGTAGTCGGCTTTCCCTCCAGTTTTCTCTACGATAGTATTGCACAAGTTGTCATTTGTCATTTTAACGTATACTGCATAAGTCAAGAAGTCCATTTGGATTCCGTATACATCTGCGTCTGTCAAGTCGAATTTTTCATACAGCCATTCATGGAAGTCATATGCACGTGGTCTTGTCTCCTTCGCGTCGAACGCAAATTTCAGTGTATTCTTCCGTATCGTCGATTCCATTTTCACTATCGTAAACCACAAGCTAAGTTTTCACTGATACACTCACTGAACCTCGCTTGAGGAAAGTATCGAGCAACCGCACGCGACGGCGGCTCGATGCGAACTGACCACTGAGCTGCCAGTCCACTACACGGAAACACGGTACTGGAGACGTCCACATCCAACGTGTCTGTCTATCGCCGTATTTCGAAGTTATGAGACAACATGTGTTATTTATACAGATAATTTTTCAACCAAATGTAGACAGTATTTTTCTCCTTGTTTCAAAGGATAAGTGTGCAAAGTTTCATCGAGATCGGATGAAAACTGTGGATTTGTATGAAGAACAAACAAACCAACAAACAAACAAACATACATTCATCTTTATATATAAAGGTAATACTTTCGATAAATGATATGTTTCCACACTACACAGCAAAAAAAAAAAATAAAGAAAAGATGTTTTTATTACAAATTCTAATTGCGATAGAGCTAACGTTCCGGTGGCAATTCCCCTATTTAATTTATTTTTTAAAATTTTCTTTTATAATTGGAGCATTAAATTCCTCACCCATTTACTTTTCCAGTATACAAATTTTAATTTTAAATTCCTTAAGCGGTTTTGGTAGATTGTTCATCACTTCACCAGGTAATTTGTTCCAATCCCTGACACCCTTACTGGCAAAAGAAAAATTTTCCAATCCCTTATGCATGAAATAGAGCGCCAGCTTGTGGTCATGGTCGTCTTTCCCCTTCCATGCACTATTCCTAATTCTTTGACCAATATCCCTCCAAAACCCATCACCAACACATGCTCTGTACATACCCAGCATTCTCTTCGCCCTCCTCCTTTCCCCCAATTAATCCCAATCCATCTCCTTTATCATATCAGTTACTGATTGGATCCTGCGATAATTAGCACAAGCAAATCTAGCTGCCCTTCTTTGCACACCCTCCAACTTCTGTATTTAAAAACCAAAATGTGGGTTAAAAGCTACCATATTCAACCAATGGTATGACTAAAGTTTTGTAACCCAGTTCCCTAACTTCTCTGTTGCATCCTTTCATCATCCTGTCCAGTTAACCGTTCACCCACCACGCTCGGTTTGAACACTACAGCTGGAGTCTAGTTTCTTCTTATCGATTCTTGTTATATATCAGCAAAAATAAACACAGTTTCACTGAAGTAAACCTTTAATCTTGTAATGTTGTAAGGTTTCAATAAACCTATACTAACAAAAAAAAAAAAAAGGAAAGGGGCTACTAAATAGGGTTGTAACGAAGGTCATCATTGCGGATGCGGATATCCAGTGCTTGACATCCACGGATGCGGATGTTTTGCGGAAACGGATGAGGAGACGGAAAAATAAATTTGTAATTATTTATATTTTAATATTTTCTCAAAAATATTTTTTTTAAAAAAATATACTTTTATGCCAAATTCTACATTTTTTTTATAAGTAAAGTCTCCTTCCATACCATACTGCGTTACTGATTTATTTTCTTGCCTCAACTTTCAACAAACAACAAAAAACTCGGAATAATTTCAAAAGTGAATTAAATTATTTACATAACTACACATGCGCCTTTAAAAAAAAAAAGATAATCTTTGTCATATGAACTTTGCGTAGTTCGCTGCTCGACTAATTCAAGCGTCAAGCACAAGGCCACGCCACCGCACATCTCCGTGCCCGCCACCCACCTTTCCACCGCTCTAGTGGCACAATCACAGTCCAACTTGTAGGACCTAGGATGATTAGATTTTCTGATTAGGAACTCTTGAAGGTTAGCGACAGGCGGTACAGGGCTACACGTAGGACGTCTTGATGTTGTTGGACTCCCAGACAACCAACCCGGGTCCTTGCCGTCAACAAACTATGGCATGGATCATTATTGGAAGAAACATCCTGCGAGTGTGCGGTAAGGACACTGATGTGCGGCGAGAAAGTACGAGTGGAAAGGATTGCTCCGAACAGTTTCGGACTCCTTCAAGTAGCGTTAATGGGTGAGCGCATTATTAGATGTCTCGTCGTTTTATTTAATATGTTAAATAACTAGTCCACGATCCAGATTCAATTTTTAACTTGATTTTATTGCTAGTAAACCATCCGACTTTAAGGGAATTGCTTGTTGAAGACTTGAAATGTAAATATCTTGGCGTTACATTTGATAACAAGATTAACTGGGCAGGACACATTGGACAGGTGGTAGAAAAAGGTTTCAAAATTCTGCACTTGTTGGAGAGAGTGATGAGGGGATGTACGAGGGAAGTAAAGGAATTGGGTTACAAAACTATGGTTAGACCATTGCTCGAATATGGTAGTGTAGTATGGGACCCTCATTTTGAGTATCCAATACAGGAGTTGGAGAAGGTGCAAAGAAGGGCTGCTAGATTTGTTTCTAGAAATTATCTCAGAATGCTATCATTGACGGATATGATAAAGGAGCTGGAATGGGATTCATTGCAAGACAGGAGGAGGATGAGGAGGGTCATGGGAGTGTACAGGGCCTATACTGGCGATGAGGCATGGAAAGATATTGCAATAGGTATGAAAAGAAGTGCATGGAAGGGAAAAGATGACCATGACCACAAGCTGGCACTCGATTTCAGGCACAAGGGTGTGGGAAGATTCTCTTTTTTAGGTAAGGGTGTCAGGGATTGGAATGATGAATAACTTACCGAAAACGTTAAGAGAATTTAAAGTTAAAATTTGTAGAGGGCAAATGTAGGTGGGTGCAGGATGGGGGAAGTTGGGTGTGTATGGAAATTGCCACCGGAGCGTGTGCTCCATTGCAATTAAATTAAAGTTAAAAAAAAGATACACTTCACATATAAACACAATACTCCAACGATTCCATTCGACACTTCTTCCAAAGACAATACTACCAAAACTATTCGTTCAACACTGTCATTGGCTGATGTAAACTAATACCAAGATACTTATACTCAGTCTAAGCTCCATCGAAAGTTCTAGAACACTACAAAGGCTTCTGACATATATTTCTCGAACATTAACAATACTTAAACAATTGAAAACATATTAAAAACAATCATAATTAATACATAATCATTTACAAACATTACAAAATGCTTAGAAATGAAAATTAAAGATACTTAAACATGAAATTATCCACATAAATCATTTTAAACTGTAGTAAATCGTCATTTAAACATCGTAGCTCACCTAAATACTTACAATTACAAACATTTAAGTAATTCTCTGGCATAGTTCTGTTCTTAAACATATCAAATGGTATTTACATAATTTCTTTTCACAAAATAAAATCCATTTACACTGATTTAGATTGAAATACAAGCCAAATACACAAAACCATTTTCAGTCACACTCTAGCTTGCTACAAAGGCTTCATAAAATACAATTCCACTTAAAGTTTAAGTTTGAGGGCTGTTGCAGCATCCTATGGTAGTTCTACACGGATGTCCTGTAAGTTAGACCGTGAAAAGGCCGCTTTAATTTACATGCAAGTTCAAACTTGTAAATTTGTCACCTAGGTAATAACACCGTTTAGTTCATTGTTACTTTCATTGCAAGATCGTCAGGGGAAAAAAAAGAAATAAACAAGTAATTGTTAGCTAATCGACTATGTGCAGAATCTCGTATAAAGAGAAAAGTATAATACATATTGCAATATAAAGAAAACATCCGATGTACTGAACGTACATCTGCATTAACAATTGCGGATGCGGAGGTAGGATTTCACGCAAAAGTTCCGCACTTGCTTCCCTACTCTGAATACTGGAGGGGCTCATCGGGTTGGCAGCCTCATGTTCCCTGCTATTGTGTTGCCGTAAGTGTACCCTGGTGTCGTAATGCGAGCAGAGAGCGTAGTAATTAGCCACAGTAGGTCGGCGCGTAAGAGCCCATAAAGGCTGCTGTGGCGACTACGCCCAGACGCCTGGACAATACGGCTCAGCGAAGGAGAAAGTGGCGACCGCGCAACCCAACTACCAACTCAAGGTCCACGGCCAGCACCCAAACCCGACGCCAGAGTTCAAGGCAGGCGTCGGCCAGTACTCGTTTCCGAGTTCACGTCTCTCACTTGCAGACTCTTATTTATTTGAGGCGTTCTTGATTGCTGATCGCGCCGATTTTGGCGTAAAATAATCGCTCCCACACGATGCTCCTGATTGTGGCTAGTGATGTTCCGATACCATCAAAGTATCGATACCTACTTAAATGAGTAGTACTCAAATTCTCTTATGATACTTACTCATATAAGTACCAGAAAAGTATCGATACTTACTCATATCGGTACTTTTAAAAAAAATTAATGTCGAAATATAAAAATGTTGGTGACATGTTGCTAAATTATTTATTTTATTTGCCTAGTGTAATAAAATCAAATAACACTCAGGAAACATTTTCATTTTTTTATTAAAATTATAATAAAGCTCACATTGTTAGAAATCTTTGAAGGTTTTGTCTCATCTTTACATTTTTATTTATTATAGTTTTAACACTTTTAAACAATAAAAGTGTCCTTTTGGAATTTTTCCCAAAAAAGCAATTGCTCGAAATATTTTTGGGACAGCTTGTTTCTTTTGTTTGCCATTGTTTCACCCGCATTAGTAAACAAACATTCACTCAATACTGACGTTGCTACAACAATAAGATACTGTTGTGCGTATTTATACAGACAAGGAAACATTAGTTTCATTTCTTCCCATTCTGTAAATGGATTGCTTTTTAGAGACGTTACAATGTTTGACAAGTAGAGAGAGACTTTGTCACTACGGTGCGTTTTCTTTTTCTTTGTGATGTTTCCAGAAGTGATATTCCTGTGGAATACTAGCTGAAGCAGCTTCTTCTTCAAATTCACATGGGGTACTTAGTTACTCATGAACCATATCTTTTAGTTTTTGTGTGGGGCTGCGCGGGAGCGACCATTGCACAGGTATAACGAAATGCGCGCCAAGTACGACTTTATTACAATGAAATAGCGATCTAAAACAAACTCTTTGAGATTAACTTGCCTATTCTAAGACTGATTTTGTTTGATTTTTCAATGCTACCAACTTGACGTCAGCGGGAAATTAGTTTCGCAGGCGCGACTGAGTGGCGCAGCAGGGATGATGCATTTAGAATTTAACACCGGGTGCGTTTCGATACAAGTACTTTTCTGCCGATACCGAGTAAGTATCGAATGAAGTAATTCGAATATGAAAAGTACTCGGTATCGAAACAAAGTATGGAGTACTTACTCGTATTTACTTCTATCGGATCATCACTATTTGTGGGTGGAGGACGTGGTAGGGTTTGTCGAATTTTTTGTCTGCTAGGTGGTGCCCACTTCGTTCATGTTTGTCAAGAATTGTGAGGGTTTTAATGTTTTTGCACGGAGCTTTAAATATTTCCAGGATAAAAAGTGTCCTATGTTACTCCTTGTCAAATCGGCAGCCGGCTGAGGTCATTTGAGGCGGTAAAGTACTGGGGACTAGGAATGGGAAAGAATTTGGCCATGGATTCTTGAAGTAACCATCCCGGCATTCGCCTGGTATGATTTCTGGAAACCATGGAAAACTCAAATCTGGACGGGGATTCGAACCCGCATTCTCCACGATGCGAGGCCGGAGCGTTACCGCTCACCCACCACACTCGGTAGGTGTGAAGTTTACCGCTATTCTTTTGTTTCTCTGTCGCGAACTTACAGACACATACGTACACAAAAAAAACTATAGAATTTGTATTATTCACCTTTCGCTAAAACATTTTAGTATTTTCTATTCTTTTTCCATGTGACATGGGAAAACATAACACTAAAAACCAAAACAAGTCATTAGAAGTAACTACTTCTTTCCGTACCAGTTATGTGATAATTGAATAATTTGTTCCATTTGTATGACTCCTATTTCTCATGATGAACATAATAAGACTATGATGTTAATATATTTAATGTAATGTAACAATATGAATAATGATTATTATAATAAATATATATTTGAGATAAGGTTTTACTCTATGGGACACCGAGAGAGATATAGATCGACTGACTCCAATGAATGAAAAGGCGAGATGAGATGGGTGATAGAGAAGTTTTCACGTCTTGAGAGATTGAACTAAATATTACGGACAATATAATTTATCACAGATGATGAGTTGTATATAATAAAATAGTAATTAATACTGTAAGAACGACAGTGTTATGTTTACAATGCAAATTGTGTTATATAGAAGTTCGTAAGCTGCGGATTGATGTTTTATACAGAGTAAGAATAAATACGCTGTTTACTTTCAAATGCAGACTGAATCAACACAGAGAAGTGAAAGAGACTAGATCCAAGAAGGATAATTATTCTATTTCAGGTTATACGAAGCCGAATTTGGATTAAAACCAATAACTCACTACGTAAATGTAGACAAAGATGATGCTCTTTTGGTGAGTGGAATGGTACCTCCAAGTTAAATACATCAATTATGTTTTATTTGAGATCTAGGGATATCTTTCATTTCCAAATCACTTTGAGATTGGTGGGGCCATGCGCAAAAGCTGAGACGGCAGATGAAATAAGGACAAACAAAAAACAGTCGGCCGCTGGATGTCTGCCACACATTCTTCCCCGACTGGGCGTGGTCCTTTGACATATACCACCCGCTCGACTGATGGGCAGAAAGAATGTGTGTGAACACACTGAAGATCACAATAAGAGAAACACATTTACTTCATCCTCATACGAGGGCAAAGAGTATGTGCGATACCTGAGTGAAATATCCATTCGCTGACCTTGACGACCCTTCACTTTTTAGTGTTCTCTGTACCACATTTCATTACTATAGACTTGATGATGTGTTGTGATGTTAGATTTTAATGAACGCAATAAAAATCAGATTTGCTGATTCATTTTCGTCCATCGTCGAATGTTATCTCAACATTTTTTCTCTCTGAATTACACCTCGTCGATATCGATGTCATTAGAGCTAGGAAAGGACTAGGAGCAACGAACGGGTAGGAATTCTGCCATAGCCTTTTGATGGATTTTTGAAAGCAGGACGGGAATTTTATCCTGTGCCCTCCAGAATGCAAAACAACAGCGTTACCGCCCAACGATCAGATTAGGTTATTTCAACAAGATTTGATAATACCACTATCGTGAGGGGGGGGGGGGGGGTGAACACTATATCACGAAGTGGGAGCAAAAGGAGAACAATGGTTACTTTCATGTATATCAGGTGGACGCTATGACGCGATATTCTCACTTGATATCAAGTACTTTCAACAAGGTACAGAGCTCTATCATAAAATTTTACAATAAGCAATTTAAATCAGATTTTTAATGTGTTAAACTTTCGGCATGTATTAGCTTTATATTTCACTATAAATTCGTTGTTGGACATTCTTCTTCAGGTTTTCATTTCTTTAAATTATTTAATCTCAGACGCGTCTCGTCCTTGTGGAATGAGATATCATTTCTGTGAACTTGGTTTTCCTAGAGTACTAGCTCCGCGTGCCGAAGGTCGCCGGTACAATTTTGGTCGCGGGCATGGGTGTTTAAGTGTTGTGTCTGTGAATGTCATTTCCTTCCTGTGGTGTGTATTACTGTTTGGAAGATGCACACTGCAAAAAAAAACTGAAAACATTGTATTACACATAATCACTGTTGAGTTGGCTGTACAGTCTCATATGCAAAAAAAAAAACAACAACAACAACAACAACAACCACAACAACAACAACAACAACAACTACCACAACAACAACAACAACCACACCAGCAACAACAACAACAACAACAACAACAACAACAACAACAACAACAACAAAAACAACAACAACAACAAAAAACTTGGTTATCAGTTACATGATGGACTTCAACAGCAATATTTGCACATTTATACAACCTGAATTCGGGGGCTTAGAGTCATAACAGCGTATCTACAAAATTGGCCATTTTGACATATTTACACCACTATTATTGTGAAGAACCAATCTATCCAATGGAAAAACACTGTGACTCCTATCTTTAACCGTTCCAGAAATAATGTGTAGCGTATCTACAATTTCACTTTACTGTTTACTGTGAAAATGACGTATTGCCTTTTGCGTCATTTCGGCTCCCTTTGCAGTACTGTATTGTTCAGTGACAAAAGAGCGTATCTCCAGATATTATTAAGGAAAAACGTCGTGAGTAGGATTTCTGCTACAAAAATTTGTCTGATATGAGTGCTTTTATCTTAATTTAATGCACACCTCATAAATTATTAACAGTATTTATTTTTATTCGATTCTTCATGACATTCCCTACGTAAATCGTTGATTATTTTTTTCCAGATCACCCTCTATCATTTTTTCAGAAATCTTTAAATATTTCTCCTCAGCCAAATATTGAAGCACAAACAATCGATATTGACGATCAAAATGTTTTATTACAGGAAAGAACCAATAAGTTAGGAATTTTAGGTGATGGTTGACCTGTACAGACCTGCTCGTAAGTGAAAACATTGGAATAGAGAATGAGATAAAAGTAAAACGGAGACGAATGGCTCAGCCTGAGAAATGGAAGAAATTGGTAGAAAAATTAAACAGCAGTCTAGGGAACCGTATTATTCTTTCAAAGGTAAATATGTTCCTGGGTGGTCAGTTAAACCAAAAGATTGTTGAAAGTGCTCGAGAAAGTGCAGCTTTAATTTTACTGAGGCTGACAGATTAAAAATGCAACAACAATTTTGGAATCTAAGTGATATAAACATCAGCGTTTGTACGTCAGTTCTCATTTAGAAAAGATGGATAAGCAAAGTACTAGGACTTCTGAGGGCTCGTCCAGGAGAAAATTAATACTTTCTAACCAAAGATGATGCAAAGTTTCAGGTTTGCCAATCATTCTTTATTACTACATTTGATTTGACTGAATCATTCATACGCCAGGTTCTGTTAAAAAGGAGTGAGCACATATCATTTCCAAAGATGAAAGAGGACGTCACAAACCAGCAGTAGCTACATCAGATGCTGTCAAAGAATGAATTGGATCTCACACTAAAAGCGTTCCAAAACTCCCTTAACATTATGCTAGGAAGGATTCGGAAAAAGAGTACTTGCCACATGATTTAAATCTTCGAAAAATGCACGAAATGTATGTGGAAACTTGCAAAAACGGTAACGCAACCCCTGAAAAGGAATCTTATTATCGACTAATATCTAAGACAGAATTTAATCTATCTTTCCATATACCTAAAAATGATTTGTGTGATACATGCTACAGATTCTCTCACATGAATGCCAGAGAGAAAGAAATTCACCGTTCAGAACAGAATGCTCGTATATCTCGTAAGTGTTTAGCAAGGGCTCTCTCTGAAAGACCACATCAAGATGGAAGCTGTAACAGGGAAAACTCATTTAGCTTAATTTGATCTGGAAGCTGTCTGCTACTTTCCAAAGACAAATGCTAAAGCGTTGTTTTATCATCGAAGACTTGCTGTCTACAACCTTATCATATACAATAGGTACAACTTCAAGAGAATCTGCATTTTGCATGTGGAGTGAAAGGACCACCAAATGTGGATCTAGATAAATTTCTTCATGCTTATTCAATTATTTAGAACAAAATGCAGAAGGGAAAGATTGGAACTTCTTTTCTGATACGTGTGGAGGGCAAAATAGAAATGCAAATATGTCTGGTATGTTCCTGTATGCTGTTAAGCACCTTGATATCCCTGTTATAAATCACATGTTTTTTGAGCCAGGTCACTCTGTTCATGCCTCGATAGAGAGAGAAAAAACTGTTGGATATCTTTGATTCATCAGGATGGTTCACTGCCATGAGAATGACAAATAAAAATATCATGTCATTGAAGTTCAGCAGAATGATGTATTAAATTTCCCAGAACCGAGATGTTTCATGATAAAATACAGAAATGTTAATAGTGACGAAAATAATGTCAATTGGCTGAAGATAGTGTTTTCTTTACGGTATTGAAAGAAGGCTGAGTGCGTTTACTTTAAATAGAATCATACTACTGAAGAATTTAAAAGACTCGAATATCCCGCAGAACTAAACAAGGCTGTAAGAATCTTTCACCCTTAAGCCAGCGTATTCCTCTCCAATTCCAATACAGAAAGATAAACTCAAGGACCTCCTAGATCTGTGTAATATGGGAATCATACCCGAGCAGTGTCACCTCTTTTACAAGTCATTAATAGTAGGCAAGCCTATTGCAGCTGACGAAGGAACAGAAACG
The DNA here is from genome assembly GCA_031002005.1 of Vandiemenella viatica. Taxonomy (NCBI): domain Eukaryota; kingdom Metazoa; phylum Arthropoda; class Insecta; order Orthoptera; family Morabidae; genus Vandiemenella; species Vandiemenella viatica. The sequence goes on along the minus strand of CM061914.1, from coordinate 167,267,930 downwards.
AGTGCTGATGACGATATTGACTAAAGTGTAATAATATATATAATTAAGGTTTTTACAACTCTCACTGACAATTTTATAAATATGTGTTGGGATTCTCATGGGTTTTTTTTTTTTTTTGCCATTTTATTATTGTAATTATCTTTATGCAGTGTTTAAAGATGAAAGACGGCCTAATTATGTCCCATGTAACTCGCGAAGCATTGTGAAATACTTTAAAATGTCTAAAATAAATTGTTTAATAGTATTAATCAAAATTAAAACAAAATAATTTATTTTAAAGGGTGCATTGTTTGGTTTTGTAATTACAACTCTATAGGACGTAACTACACAGACCACCAAGATGTTTAAAGTCAAAACAACGTATATGCGACATTGTTCACTCTTTTCTTCCGCAGTACCTATTGTTACAGCTTATAAATTGTTCGAATTATGTGAATACATTCTAAGGACCATGGGGTATCACAGCTAAAAGCGGCTTAGCCTTAGATGGTGACAATGGTAGTGTTTCAACAGATGCAAAACTTCTTTTGCCTTTTTCTCAAAACACACGTTCTGTAGATACGTCGTTATGACTCTAAGCCCCCTAATTGATACTGTGATTCAGTATAACTCCTTTTATTTTTACTGGTTTTTGTATTTCTTCTAATGAACGCCGTGACCGTGTCCAAGCGTAGGCGGTTACCAAGGAGAATTTTTAATCCTCCATGGTAACGTTTGCAAAGACGAACTGTGGTAGTTTCCCTAGTGTTGTAAGTGTGGATGACTGAGAGTATGTTCATTGTAGAATGTTGTTTGTATTGTGGGTGAGAGATGAAAGAAGGACCTGCACTTCCGAAATACACCTGGGCCGCCAGGCTGACAGACGAATCACCATGCACTGTGTCGTATGCTCTCAATCCTCACACACTGCGGACAGGTTTGGAATTTAACTGAGGTCTTTGGTGCACAGTCGTGTGACCAGCAACTGCCAGCCAAGTCGTGGTGAGGGCTCGAGACTCATAACCCGTGTCAGCGCTGGACACCACCACGGTGACGCAACCATCTCAGCTAACTAGCGGGCGAATTTTGTACTGGTCAATCTTTTTTTACACTTACATGGATTTAAACCTCTTTTTTGTCTGGTTTGATGTAATCCTCCATCCCTTCTTACTTCGTGTTAACGCATTCATCTATACATCCCCCCTACGACTAACGTCCTCAGTTATCTGCTTCATGTATTCTAATCTCTATCTTCCTCTACAGTTCTTACCTTCGACGATTCCCTCTTATAAAAAACTAGCTGATTGTAAACAATTTTGATTGGCAGCTACCGACATGTAACCACCATAGTGCACGATGGGAGACTCGATGTTATTACCACACACAAACGTCAGTCATCTGCGCTAAGTAGTTCAGGCAGCAAAGTAAAATATACGGACACACGTGTCTTTGGTCGAAATACGAAAATATCCTTGACAGACCGATTTCAAACACCATATCTCCATTCGGCCAACATTGTTATCGACGGGTGACTATGTGATACTACCACACACAAATACCAGTGATCTGCGCTTGATAGTTTTGGCTGAAAAGTGATACACCATGACACGTTTTTGGTAGAAATATGAAAGTGCCGCAGGTCTACCACTTTCAACCACCATATCTCCCACAATCCCATAGCTACCGACATCTAACCATCACAGTACACGATACCACTATCACACACAAACACCATTGGCCTATGCTATGTAGTTGTGGCAGCAGAGTGACATATACGGAGACACATGTCTTTGGTCGAAATACGTAAATGCCCTGCATCGACCACTTTTAACCATCATATCTCCCACATCCCCACAGCCATCGACATTCGGCCAACGTTGTGCACGACAGGAAACTCCATGCTACTTCCACACACAAAAACCAGTGATCTGTGCTAGGTAGTGGTGGCTGAAAAGTGAAATATATGAAAACACACGTCTATTTTTATGTATGTAAGATTAACCAGTCCCACATATTTCAAAATATGACCCACCATACAGTGTTTCTTTCCTTATGATTCCTTCAGAAACTTCCTACCTGACCCATCATTTCCGAAGAATATTCATTTTGTTTTTTATCTGTCCACATAACTGTCAGCGTCCTTTCATCATACCACATTTCAAATGCTCCAATTTTCCTTTTTTCCGGTATTACCGAAGCCGACACCTCACTGCCATAAAGTGCTGTGCTCTACACAAGGGGGATATAAGAAGTTCCTTCTTAGCCTTAAATCAATATTTGAAACTGAAAGATTTCCCTTTTTCATGAAGGTTCTTCTCGCTACTGCTATTTTACTTTTAACATTTTCCTGCTTTGGGCAACAGATGAAATTTTTACTGCGTGAGTAACAGAATTCAATTATTTCTCCAAGATTTCTCTTTTTCAAAAAGGCTCGTTTGATTAAGGGCTTTCCATTTTTAACATCATACCTGCTTCGGACATCAGTTGCAATTTTTACTTCATAAGTAACAGAATTCACTTACTTCTCCTATTGCTTCTGATCCAATTTTAATGTTTAATCTTCTATTATTGCTATCATTTCTCCTACATTTCATCGTTTTATCTAGTTATGGTTTATATTTAGTGCCAACTATTCTATTATTTTATTGATCAAATTCAGTAACTTCTCAGTCAGTTTCACTAGCAGGACATGTCATCAGTAAATTGTAGCAAACTGACTTCTTCACCTCGAATACAAATTTTTCTTTTATTTCCATGTTTCCCCTGCATGCAAGTACAGTACTAACTGGGATCTTGTCTCCCACCGTGTTTACCTGACGAATGACTCTCATGATTCTCACCCAGCGCGGTGAGTGAGCCGTAACGCTCTGGCCTCGCATTCGGAAGGACGATAGTTCGAATCCCCGTTCGGGCATTCAGATTTGAGTTTTCCCGTGGTTTCCCCACAACACTCCAGGAGAATGCCGGAATGCTTCCTTCAAAATACCATGGCCGAATTCCTCCCCGTTCCTCGTCCCCAGTCCTTTCCCGAATCTGAAGATCCTGACGTAGACGAGGTGTAAAGCCATAAGCAAAATAATCTTCTGATTCTCCACTGACTCTTATATAAATTACTTACCTCGGTTTTTTGGACTCACGCAGCATACAAGTGCAAAAAATTCAACCAGAACAAAAAAAAAAACAGTAAAAATACATGGAGCAGTGTTGAACCACAGCATCAAGTCGGGTTCTTCAGAAGTGCCAACAGAGCTAATCCCGACCAACACCAAGTTCTCGCTGACGATGCCCCATTCCACAAGGGCGAAACGTGTCTGAGATTAAATAATTTTTAAAAAAGTTGTTAAGAGACTATGTTTCATTTACGTACATCTATATTAGACATTTACATGTGTAGCCAGCGTGGGAGGAAATGTCTCTAGTATTGTTACGTTCTATTCCGTGACTGATGGTAAAATTAAGAAGTACAGGTAGGCGGAACTGGTTGTTGCCAGCGCACCTGCAAGGAACAGGCGTGAAAGATGGCGATCAGGCGATTAACACCGTATGAACGGCGTCTCACTGGCGCTATCGTTTGTACCGAGACAAGGTCGCGAGTCGGTAATTAATTGCGCTGTCGGCCAATAATTGAGCCAAGGTCTATCTACCGGTCTTAACATTAATAATATTTTATCCATGATGGATTGGTGGAACTTCCACGACTGTGATGTCAAATATGGGTTGTAAAAAATACAGCAACCAGTCACAATATGATGTTGTTTATTAAACCATTACCAGTTTCGAGCTATACCTGCTCATCTTCAGATGGTTTGCAAATTTTACATCAACAAATGTAATATACAGGAATGTATGGTTGTCATTTTGCATCTGAATATATCCAAAAACAAAACTAAAGCACTATAAATGCACATATTTATAAACATGCGCATGTTTATAAATATGTGCATTTATAGTGCTTTAGTTTTGTTTTTGGATATATTCAGATGCAAAATGACAACCATACATTCCTGTATATTACATTTGTTGATGTAAAATTTACAAACCATCTGAAGATGAGCAGGTATAGCTCGAAACTGGTAATGGTTTAATAAACAACATCATATTGTGACTGGTTGCTGTATTTTTTACAACCCATATTTGGTCTTAACATTAGTTAAGAATTACTCACTCTCCTTCCGCAGAGAAACCTAAAAATAATCTGCGGAAATAATGGCCACAATACTTCACTCCACTTAACGTACTTAGTGTAGTCAACTGGCAGGGTAGGTCGCGTGAACGAAGAGTGACTTATTGGCCACTCAATAAACAATAACATTTGCCCGATGCTTCGCGCACGCGTGCTTTGGTATATGCAGAAATTATTCACACTGTTAACAAACATTAACTTGGAGTTTCTGAATTAAACTCCCACAGTTAACAACTGTTTTTTTATTAAAGTTTCTTTCACCAGACGTGTTTCGCCCTTTTGGAGTGGGGCATCATCAGTAGCGGGAAAATTGTGGTGGCTATAACATATCAGTCCGGAACAGCACTTTCTGCATTTTTCTGGACTGGTAATCCTTTATAAAATTTAACATTTTCTCTGTAATCTTTCACACATTTCACTTTATGCTATTTGTTTTGAACAAGCATCATTCGACGATTGCTGAGCACCTATTAGATCACCCACAGGTATTCAAACGGATATGGAAGTTCTAAAAATTAATAGCTACAGAAAACAATTATTAACGGTGCAAGAAAGTAACCAAATTCACAAAGTCATTACCCAGGGAAAAACGAGTGCTCAATGAATTTATTAGCATACCAAACAAAACACAATTCAAAACAATAGAAAGAACAAAGACACATGAAAACCAACAAAAAAATCACACATAGTTAATATAATCATACAAACAAAGATACATTTTAATAGACAGCGAACATAGATTCTACAGCAACACATAACGAAAGTAGGTTGGTAGAACTGTAAATAAATAATAAACAATCACAGTAAACACATGAACCAGTTCATGTGTGACCATAACAAGTGCTTGTTTAAAACAAATAGCAGATAGTGAAGTGTATGAAAGATTACAGAGAGAACTGTTAAATTTTAGAAAGGAAAGAGTATTACATAAATAAAGTATAGAACTGCCCCAATCCCACTCCGCCCCTAATGACCCCGACGTCGACGTAAAGCTATAAGTAAAAATAATAGAAAAGGACATTTTTACTGGTCGTCGAAAAATTAATTGCTTTTAGAAAGTTTGGGTTATATCTTATACTCGCTTATACTCTTACACAGTTCGAGTGCGAGTGTGTATATGAAAAATTTTATTAATTAATTTTTGGTATGTTATTTAATCCAGTTATATTTTTACCACTCTGACTGACCACCTTGTCCCATATTCGCAGATCACAAGATCTCTGATCTGGCGCACAGTACAGATATTGTTTGAATACGACAATAATGCGTCAGCCAGACAACGATAAATGTGTGCCACCTAATAGAGTGTGAGGTTACATCACCTCTCGCCAATACAATTCTCACAATTATCCACAAATCTCGCGCGTGGTTATTAGCAGTGGACAGCTGTCGCTGATACCCATTGTCTCCCCGGCTCCCTCGAGGCCGCGTGTCGTGGGTTTGAGCCCCGCCCACGCTACATAGCAGAGCCCACGTATTCCAATGCATCACTGTTGTTGCGTCAGTGTGCTGGAATGAAAGGACGAATACATCACTCCGGAAACAAGCTCGGCCGACTGTCCCGCGTAGATAAGCACTGCCCGCTGTCTCTAGGCTGACCTTTATTTTTACTAACGCCTCGTCGACGTCGTCAGAGGCAGCAAGGACAAGAAGGAATTTGACCATGGCCTTGTTGATAGGTATTTCGTTTCTTGAGAATAATTAGTCCGAGCAATGAATTTTCATTTATGTTTATTTTTCCGAAAACGTCACTTCATAATAACGTAAACACACATAGACATAGGTCGATCCAAAGATACTAAGTGCGAACATAAACAAATGCTCCAGCGAGTCTAACAGTCAATTTAATTTAATTTAATTGCAATGGAGCACAGGCTCCGGTGGCAATTTCCCTACACACCCATCTTCCCCCTATCCTGCACCCACCTACATTTGCCCTCTACAAATTTTATCTTTAAAGTTTTCGGTAAACTATTCATCATTTCTCTTGGTAACTCATTCCAATCCCTGACACCCTTACCTAAAAAAGAGGATCTAGTCACACCCTTGTGCCTGAAATCGAGTGCCAGCTTGTGGTCATGGTCATCTTTTCCCTTCCATGCACTACTTTTCATACCTACTCCAATATCTATCCATGCCTCATCGCCAGTACACTCCCATGACCCTCCTCATCCTCCTCCTGTCTTGCAATGAATCCCATTTCAGCTCCTTTATCATATCCGTCACTGATTGCATTCTGCTATAGTTTCCAGAAACAAATCTAGCAGCCCTTCTTTGCACCCTCTCCAACTCCTGTAGTTGATACGTAAAATGAGCGTCCCATACTACACTACCATATTCGAGCAATGGTCTGACGAAAGTTTCGTAACCCAATTCCTTGACTTCTCCCGTACATCCCCTCATCACTCTCTCCAACAAGTGCAGAACTTTGAAAACTTTTCCTACCACTTGTCCCATGTGTCCAGGAACCTGCAACTCCTTCAAACCTAAACTTTCAAACTAAAACTCGTCTCTGCCGTTCGTCTTATATAGTCTCTACAGAAATTTCCAGAATAATACAGAGATGTTTCTTGAACGCCGACAATGCATCTAACAATCAAAATCACATCGAAAAAATCAGAATTAATACAAAATCATTCACAGTCTTTAAGAAACACGCGAAAATGAAAATTAAAGATATTTGCAGGTATTTACACACAAAATTATCAGCATAAACCAGTCCAGACAGTCGCAAATTGTCCTCGAAACATCGTAGCTCACGTCAATAGCTACTTAAATTGTTAATCAATGTTTCATACGTAATACTGTCGTTGATCGTATTGCATAGCATTTATGTAGTTTCTTTCCATAATACACTGTTCGTTTACACAAATTAACAATTAATTACAAGAAAAATGTACAAAACCATAATTAATCCCCTCACGGCTTGCTACGCATAATTCTTAAAAAGACAATTTCATTAAAGGTCTGGGGGCTGGAGAAAAAGTGAAAAACCTAAATCTGGATGGCGGGGATTCGAACCCATTTCCCCCCGAATGCGAAGGCAGAGCGTTACTACTTAACCATCTCGCCCCTGCTTTCGCTTTTAAGTTGGTCCCTTAGCGATGAACAGTGAGCTGGGAGATGAATACCAGCAATATAGCGCCACCGCTGCCTGGCCTTCTACACAAGATACAAGCGCTGTCCATTTACTCAATAATATCGCACTAGTGTAGGATTACGAACATTTACCTCTTAGCTGATATAACATATTTTTTTAAAAACCACACATAGAAATCTGTGGAAGATTTTTCCCATGGTAGACACGAATATTTTCAAAGCTTCACAGTGAATGGTATATATATATATATATATATATATATATATATATCAGCCAGTTCAATCATTTTCTGATGTGTCCTCTTAAAGTCATGATTTTTTCAGATATAACTTGAGCAGTATTCTTCAAGCCGCACGATCTTGGGCGATCATATATATATAAAGGTTTACGGTCAGATTTTCCAGATTCGATTAGATTTTGATTCCTTCACTATTTAAGCATTAATTCAATATTTTTTTTTTCCTATCAGCGTATGGCTTTTATTTTCGGGAAACCCTTTTTATCTGTACGTGTAACGTGTGTTCTGTATGATGAATGTATTTTTGTTTGGAAAGTATGTAGTTTATGTGACGGAGATTTGGGAACATCCCAGCATGTACTAATACATTTGCTTCACGAATGGACAGAAATATAATTAACGCTGCCATAAATTTATAAAAAAATGTTCTAATTTAGGTATTTTGCAGATGATATAATGGTATACAATGAGATCAAAATAGATAAAGATTGTAAGCAGTTGCAGTGTGACCTGAATAGAATATCTAAATGGGTAGGTCAGCATGGAATGAAGATAAATGCCAAGAAGAGTCAGCTTATTAGGTACACAGATAAAAATCTAAAGTCTGTATGTTGTGGATCATTTTCCTCAATTGCTGATAATACTGGTAAATAAATAACGCCAAAGCAATTGAATGTTTGAGCATTTACTGAACTCCCGGACGAGTTTCACTTCTTTTGGGTTCGCAAAAAAAACTGAAGCTGATTATGATTATGAATTGCTTGTTTAAAGCTTGAAGTGTAAATATCTTGGCATAACACTTGTTAACAAACTCAAATGGGCAGAGCATATTAGTCAGGTGGTAGGTAAAGGTTACAAAATCCTTCATTTACTGAAGAGGTCGATCAGAGGATGTACCAGAGAAGTTAGGGAACTGGGTTACAAAACTTTGGTCAGACAATTGGTTGAATATCTGGGACCCACATTTTTGCGATCAAATACAGGAGTTGAAGGGTGTGCAAAGAAGAGCAGCTAGATTTGTTTGTGCAAATTATCGCAGGACCCAGCGTTAAAGTAGCTGGATTTGGAGTCATTGGAGGAAAGGGGGAGGGTGATGAGAGTGCTGGGAATGTACAGGGAATTTGTTGGTGATGGGAGTTGGAGGAATATTGGTCAAAGAATTATGAATAGTGCGTGGAAGGGGGAAAGGCGACCATGACCACAAGCTGGCGATCGATTTCATGCATAAGGGAGTGGGAACATTTTCTTTTGTCGTTAAGGGTTTCAGGTATTAGTACAAATTACCAAGTGAAGTGATGAGTAATTTACCAAAAACCCTTAAGGAATTTGAACTTAAAATTTGTAAGTCGGGAAAGTAAATGTGGGAAGAATTTAACACTCCAATTATAAAAGAAAATTTAAACAGATAATGATATGATAAGGGGTAACTAGATGATCAGGGGAAATGCCACCGCAGCGTTAGTTCCATCGCAATTAAAATTATCATTATTATTAATAATAATAGTAATAGTAATAAACCCAGAAACAAAAGAACAGAAATCTGGAATGGTATAAAGCTTTTATTCTGTATCTTAACGTCCTGTTTACATTAGCGTCATTTAGGATTTGATAATCTCATGAAGATGTTTGATAATTTCCAGTTTTAGTTAATACACATTTATTCCGTAGTCTTGGATACAAAAATATTGCACTTAGGCCCCTTTATTCCTTGCTGTCAAAAATGCTTAAAAACAGTGCTGTTATTATTAGTATTCACGTCAATTCATGCTACTATTAAAAATACATTTACATTTAAATACACGAAAGTTGGCATGGTGTATTTCTCTTATAACTACATTAGCTCGTAATTTTTGGCGTGATTAGAAGGTAGTTAGGAACAGGGCACTAACAATTCTCTTCCGTCCTGGACAAGTCAGGTATGGCTAAAATTTTCCAGAGATGAAGGATTGAATATTAGTCCCAACTTAAACCACGGTTCGAATCGAAAATCTCTTGATTCTCAGACAGTCAACTGGCAGATATAGGTATATTAACATGTTAAAAATGAAGAAAGTTTGTGCGAACAGAAACACGCCACAGTGTATGTGCGGAACACACTACAGCAACAGAAAAAGCACTGAAATGGAACTTCCCCTGACTTCAATGTAAAAACAAGATACAAAAAACTGTAAGTAGAATGTAATATTCAATGCACTTATTAACAGATTAGAATTATAAACATATTTTAAACAAGATCAAAGAATGTAAATATAACTGTACTAGGGCACCGAAGATGATTGAATAAATCGAAACGCGTCTGCCAAAAACGAAGTTTTTTATTTAGCTGCAATAGACGGATAAGTTCACAGAAACCTTATTAGGTATATTAACGATTAAAAAGGACCGGAATTCAACTTCAAAGTCATGTCGAATACGCTTCAATATTGTGGGTTAAAATTTTTAGAAACAACTACTCCGTATTTACATTTGAGTTCACTAAGGTAAGACGGCGATTATTTTTGAGTTGTTGTATCTGGTAGCGACGTTCAGACCACATTCTGCAAGGCTGTCCAGGATGCAGCCCACTCCACCGCAGCAACACTTTTTTTTTCTTTTTTTTCAACAAACGAGTACGTTTATGTTGCCAGTGATTAATCATTCTTGCATTATAAATTTTACGTAATTTTCCTGGCAGCAGCGTATGGAATGGCCGACGTAAATGATATGGATGGCACTACTCTTTACCGAGAATACAGTGTTTGAGAGCAGACACATCAACCTACAAGCTGGGCAGTATAAACAAACGGATCACCAGTAGTAGCAAGAAGCTGCAGAATTGACAAGTTCTTCTCTACTTCACAGCAAGATCATATTTGTCTTCTTTTAACACTTCTAAGTACCTTCAAATTCAACAGAAATACTTCAAACCTTAGGGTCAAATACAGGTAAAGCTCGTATTTTATCTAGACAGACCATAGGAACCCATCTTTTGTCTCTAAAAACTTAAAGCAAAGCATTTTTGGTTTAAATCATCGCCAAGAGGTCCATGACTTTCACAATGTATGACCCTAAAAACTCATTTTTAATACTTTTAGACCACGTTTATTCAGAATATCGGTATTGGTGGACTAGACGATTCGTAAATTCCAGATCGTGTACCAGTAGCCAGGCCTCAAACAGCATTAGTGTTGAAACAGAATCATGTCGAAAGTTTGAAAAGAAATTTTTTATATTTTTTATATATTTATGACTTTCCGCCTCGTCGACGTCATTAGAGGCGGGATGGGACTGGGGACAAGGAACGGGAAGGAATTCAGCCAAGGCCATTTGAAAAAATCATCGCGGCATTCATCAGGAGTGATTTGGGGAATCCATTGGAAACCCAAATCTGATGGGGATTCGAACCGGTGTCCACCCGAATGTGAGGCCAGAGTGTTAATCAGTCACCCACAACGCTCCATCTGTGTAGGAAGAAAGTGCATTTATCAGTAACCGAATCATTCTGTTCGATCATGTAGCAGCGAACCGTAATTCCCGATTCTTCTTCTCTGATCTACCTATGGAGTGGTTTACCATACAGTAACGATATTCCATAGTTTCCTGTCCACAGATGGTCTTTTCATATGTTGAAAAATGCTTCATCCTGTATCAACTGCTTTATGTATTCAAATATCCACTGTTACATAAGTTAATTTAATTTAATTGTATTGGATCCCACGATCCTGTGATAATTTCCCTAAACAACCACTTTCCCCCTTCCTCGTACTCACCTACTTTTGCACTCTGAAAATTCTAATTTTAAATTCTTTCAGCGTTTTTGGTAAATTTTTCATCGTTTCCATTGGTAATTTATTGCAATCCGTTATTCCTATATCTATAAATGAAAATTTTCCCACGTCTTTATGTATAATATCGAGTGCCAGCTTGTGGTCACGGTCATCTTTTCCCTTCCATGTATCCCTTTATTCTTCCAACAATATCTTTCCACGCCTCATCACCAATATGCAGCATGTACACTCCCAGCACTCCCTGCACCCTCCTCCTGTCTACCAGTGAATCCCAATCCGGTTTCTTTATCATATCAGTTACTCATAGTATCCTGGAATAACTTTCAGAGCCAAATATAGCAACCCTTCTTTGCATCCCCTTCAACTCCCATATTTGATAGCCAAAATTTGCGTCGCATTGTAAACCGTATTCAAGCAATAAATCCCATTCCAGTTCCTTTATCATATCAGTTACTGATAATATCCTGCAATAACTTTCAGAGCCAAATATAGCAGCCCTTCTTTGCAACCTCTTCAACTCCCATATTTGATAACCAAAATGTCCGTCGTATTGTACACCACCACATTCAAGCAAGGGTCTGACCAAAGTTTTGTAACCCAATTCTTTCACTTCTCTGGCACATCCCCTCGTTACTCTCTCCAATAGAGGAAGGATTTTCAAACCTACCCAAAGCGAGTTTCTCATCACATGTTATACCAAGGTATTTACATTTCAAGTCTGCGACAAACAATTCCTACAGTTATATTCAACTTTCGGCGCTGTTTCGATTGTTAACTCACAAACCAACGATATACTTCTCTCAGGCATTAGTAATGAACATCACAAAGCTGCTAAAAAAATTTAGAATAAAAGGTTTTAAAATATTAAACATAACAAAAAAGATTCCTTTTTTTATCTCTCGACAGATTTGATACAATCCTGGATTTCTTTCCATCTTGAGCAACCCTATTCATTTAATAATTCTCATGACAACATACGTCTCTGCTTCAAATTTTATAGCCTCTGTCTTATTTTCGGCATGCTGACTCAGTGGTTAAGTCGTCTGATCCAAAGATCCACCGTTCGAAACCCAGTCACGGCGGGGAATTTACCAGGACCTTAACCCAACCTTCACCTCTGCTTCAACTTGCCGTATAATGTCAAGTACGCCAGAACGCTTCCGTGGTCCGGATTCCACATTAAACTCTAGGGGTAACAGCCCTGGTTGTAACACTGATGTGGTCACATCCACAGCAAATTCAAGACGAACGACGGCTAAACGTGATCCTAGTTTTTTTTTCTTTTTTATAATGGCATTCGGCTACTGAGGCCACACAGCCAGCTCAATGTGATTCTGATTCTTTCAGTGTATTAGTTTCTCCAGTGTACATATTTTCATGTGTAATCACCAGGACACTACAACACAAACACGACATTCACAGACACAACATATTAACACCCATGCCCGCGGCCGGACTCGAACTCTAGCCCCTACGCTACCGAGGCCGGTGGATCCTAGTTGGCCAGTTCGTTCCTCCAGTTGTTCCATCCACAAAAGGGATTCAAATTTCTTACCTCATTATATCGAAAATTCACACTTGGGATACTGCGGATAATACAGTCTCATTTGGCACACTCTAGGAACAGTTAAAAACAGATTTTTTTTTTTTTTTTTTTTTTGCTTTTGGCTTTACACCTTTTTAGCGTCAAGGTCATTAGTGGCGGGAAAGGGCTGGGTACTAGGAAGGCGAAGGAATTCGGACATGGTCTTTTGAAGGAAGCATCCCGGCATTGGCCTGGAGTGATTTAGGGAAACTATGAAAAACCCAAATCTGGATGTCCGCACGGGGATTCGAACACGCGTCCACCCGACATTTTTTTTCCTTTCACCTCACGCCTCGTTGACGTCGAGACCATTGGAGACGGGGGTGACAAGGAACGGAAAGGAATTCGGAACCGAGCGTGGTAGGGTTCGCGGTTAAGGCTCTGGCCTCGCATTCGGGCGGTGGTTCGAATCCCCGCTGGGACATCCAGATTTGGGTTTTCCATGGTTTCCCAAAATCACTCCCGGCGAATGCCGGGATGCTTCCTTCAAAAGGCCATGGTCAAATTGCTTCCTATTCTTAGTACCCACTCCTTTCCCGCCTTTAATCACCTCGACGTTGACGAGGCGTAAAGCCATAAGTAAAAAAAAAAATGAATTCGGCCATGGTATTTTGAAGGAAGCATCCCCGAATTCACATAGAGGGATTTGGGGAAATCATGGAAAATCCAAATCTGGATGGTCGGACGGGGATTCGAACCGACGCCCTCCCGAATGTGAGGCCAGAGCGTTAACCGTTCACCCACGATGTTCGGTAGTCAAAAACAGATTCAGGAAACTACGAGGAACGAAATCCGCGTTTAAGAGAAGAAATGTTTGTCAGTGACAAGCTGCAACTCCTGTCTCGATTACGACACAGTTGAGCGCCATGATTTCACGTCTTTCCGAGACCAGCGATCTCCGATACCGATCGAGTAAGTTTGATGTATGTGAGTACGTAGCTGTCAGCGAGCCCATTGCGCAAGGTATTGGGATCGAGGTGGTGTGCGACTGGCTGTGTGTTGTAAGATCGACCATTACGAGATGAAGACGTCGCTTGTATCCGGCTGCTGAGTGTGTCCTTGACATCTGCGAAGCTGCGCCGCCTCGCGGCCTTGTCGGCGCCACGAGGGCGGGGCGAACACGCCGACCACATTCCCTGCTAATAGAATCGATGCCGATTTCCTGTCAGATACGAACCTATTAATTACTACTACGCTGACCATATCAGAACACTTCAGTTCTACACTATCTATTTTCACTAGTTTTTTTTCCCCCCTCGATATATATTAAATGGTAGGTTTTGTTTTTGGCCTCGTTTTTACTTATTGGTTTACCCTTCGTCGACGTCATTAGACGTGGGATGGGACTGGGGACAAGGAACTGGAAGGAATTCGGCTATAGCCTTTTGAAGGTAGCATCTCGGCATTCACCTGGAGTGAATTTGGGAAACCATGTAAAACCTTGGAACTCATTGGAGGACAGAAGAAAAGTGAAGAGGGTTTTGGGAGTGTACAAAGCGTATATTGGTGATGAGGCGTGGAAAGATATTGGTGTAAGAATTGAAAGTAATGCATGGAAGGGAAAAGATGACTATGATCACAAGCTGGCACTCGATTTCAGGCACAAGGGTGTGGGAAGATTCTCTTTTTAGGTACGGATGTCAGGGTTTGGAATAAGTTAGCGAGAGAAATGATTAGTAATTTGCCAAAAACGTTGGAAGAATTTAAAGTTAAAATTTTGAAAAGGCAAATGTAGGTGGGTGCAGAAAAGTGGGAAGATGGGTGTTTACGGAAATTGCCACCTGAGCGTGCGCTCCATCGCAATTTAATTAAATAAATATAAACCTGAATCTGGATGCCCCGACGGGGATTCCAGCCGGCGTCCTCCCGAACAACCTTAGATATTATTTCTTGAAATCACAAAACAGACCTGATGAAGACAACCGAGCAGGTTGTCGAAACGTCGTCATTTTACGACACTATCCGGCTGCACTCCCGTGAAGATACGCCGGGGAAGTCTCCACTCTCATATGATCTTGTATGTTTGTCTTGCAATTTACTGTAAATCAGTGTAAATGAAAAGAAATTATGTAAATACCATTTTATAGGTTTAAGGACAGAACTATGCAAGAGAATTACTTAAATGTTTGTAATTGGATTTATTAAGATGAGTTGCGATGTTTAAAGGATGATTTACTACGGTTTAAAATGATTTATGTGGATAATATTGTGTAGAAGTATATTTAATTTTCATTTCTGAGCATTTCGTAATGATTGTAGATGATTATGTATTAGTTTTGATTGGTATTAATACGTTTTTACTGTTTACGTATTGTTAAACTTCGAGAAATATCTGTCGGAAGCCTTTGTAATGTTGTAGAACTTACGATGAAACTTATATAAAGCGAGCGGCAGAGACTCACAAACAGTTTATGGAAACAGTTTACGTCGACAAAGACAGTTTTACGTGTACTGTGAGTGTGTGGCAGTCAATGTTGACACCTTAGCGGTTTTATCGCTAGATTTAGTGAATTTTGAAGTTAGACAGCGATAGTCACTAAAATGTTATCGCTAGAAAAAAACCATTTGGTTATTTTTAGTGATATTCAACCAATGCTGCTGGAATAAATACCTTTTTGGAATTATCTGTTTCAGCCATATTCGCTTTATCACTTCCTCAATCGAATGCCGCAGTAGAGTGGATTTTCAGTACAACTAACATTGTTAAAAATAAACTGAGAAACAGGATGGATGCAAATACGAAATATATATATATATATATATATACAAGGAATCAGTTAAAAATTGTGAAAAAACCTGCTACAGTTACGAGCTTCTGGCTGATGTGATTGCTGCATTTCGTAAATTTTTTTAATTTAATTTAATTGCAATTGAGCACACGCTCCGGTGGCAATTTCCCTTAAATATTCTTTTAAAACTATGATTGACGATTCTTTTCATCCTTTCACATCTCCAAGTTCTGTAATTCCAAAGATAGACCAAGATGATGAAGAAAAAATACCGATTGAAGAATTTGATGTTGATTTTAATGCAATATTATGTTGAATTTAATTAAAATATCAATTATTGAAATATTTTTATATTACTTACTTTACCATTTTCCTTTATTTTATTTAGCGATTTCTAGCGAATCTTTTAGTTCTAAATATCCCGTAATCTAGTTTTTAGACCAAGTCTAGCGACTTTAATTTTCGTAACGTGGCAACACTGTTGGCAGTATTGTCTTTGGAAGACCTGTACAATATAATCGCTGGAGTTTGTGTATACATTGACCAGTATCTTTGAAGTTTTGTATGTCTTCGAGAAATAAAAACAGTTAAAATTTTAAACTGTAACGTGGACTAATTAATCATATTAATTGAACCACCTAATAATACCTCCACTCCATCCGCTCTGCGTCGAAGTTTTGGTATTAAACCCGGAACTTTGGCTCACAATTTGGTGATTGGGAACTGTGCACCTCTACCCTGCCAGCCAAGTCCTGATAAAAATTTCTCCCACTACCCTGATTCGAACCAGCTAACCCCAGGATAGCCGCAACCAACGCGGTCGGGTTACTAGAAGACTAGTGCTTGTTAAATTATCTGCAATACCACATTTATCTATTGCAAACTGGCTCGTAGAGTAAGAAAAATAATTGCCTGCATAGCATCGGTAGCACTTACACACCGAGCAAAAACAGCGGAGCTTTGAATTTACAGTTATGCAGAGCTGCGTGTGAAATAGAGGCCAATTAGTAGCCCATTCGAACCGGTGCGACGAGAAATTATGCATCGCCTAATGAGTTACATGCGCTTGCGAACGCGCGCGACCATTCGTTTCCCGATGTGGCCTTCCTTCGTGCTGCTGAGCTGTTAATTAGTAACACGCAATCAAGGACAGCGATATCATAAAAGCGCTGCTGATCCAACTTTCTACACGGATAACTTCATTAGACATAGTCTCGTGATTGTAAACTTTTAAATGTTATTGTGAACTGTAATTCATATTGATTTCATACGACAGTTTATGAGTTCTGGAAGATGTCTTTATCTCGTGTCCGGAACGAGTTACTTAACTGCATATTTCAGGCATTCGGAACGAACTTTGGGACTGCACATTTTTTGTATCAAAGACAGGAGCTGGAGGATATGCAAAGGAGAGCAGGTAGAATTGTTTGTGGAAAATATCGCAGGACCCAGCCAATAACTGATATTATTATTACTCCGCAATTCACTAAAAGTGTTTAGCGGAGGATGCATTGCGCCTATCCGAAAGGATAATAGTTTGGAAGGGATATATGAGACGTGGCAGGATGATAAGGGTGCTGGATTGAGAGTCATTCAAAGAGGAGAAGAGGGTAAAGAGAGTGCTGATTGGGAGTGTACAAGGAGTATGATGATGGTGGGCTTTTTTTGTTTAGCTTATGGCTTTACGCCTCGTCAACGTCCAGATCGTTAGATGCGGGATGGGACCGGGGACAAGGAATGCGGCCATGGCATTTTGAAGGAAGCATCCCAGCATTCGCCTGGAGTGAATTGGGGCTACCATGGAAAACCCAAATCTGGATTCCCGGACAGGGATTCGAACCCGTATCCTCTAAAATGCGAGGCCAGAGTGTTAATCGCTCACCCGCCACGCTCGGTTTGATGATGGGGCTTGGTAGAAGAATTACGAGAAAGGTGTATGGAAGGGAAAAGATGACTTTGGGCACAAGCTGGCACTCCATTTTATGCATAAGGGAGTGGGAAAATTTTCTTTTGTGGGTAAGTGTTTTATAGACTGGGATAAGTTACCAAGGAAAGTGGTGAAAAATTTACCAAAAACGCTGAAGGAGTTTAAAATTAGCATTCGTTAATGATGAAAGTAGATGCAGGAGGAATTTTACACTGAAAGTACACTGCTCAGCGAAAACATTACGACCTCCTACTTCCTAGCATATTCGTCACCTCTCGAACGCAATACAGCAGCGATTCTACAAGTCCTTGGTAGGCTTCCAGAGGTATCTGGCACCAGATTTCTACGCACAGGTCACGAAATTCCCTTAAATTACGGGCCAGCGGTTTGTGGACGCAGGGCCTGGAAACGAGCATCTCAGAAACGGAGAGACTGGTCGGTTGTTCGCGTGCTACTGTAGTGAGCATCTGTGGAAAATGTTTGAAGGACGGAGAAATCACGAGTAGTCGACAATGTGGTGGACACCCACGCCACATCACAGTACGTGGAGGTCGGAGGCTTGACCGCTTTGTAAAGCAGGATAGGGCGTGATCTGTTGCAGAATCGCGATTCTTGTGCACTGAAACACTTCTGGAAGCACAAGAACTGTACTCTTTCGTCAGATCTGCCACAGATCCCCCCCTAACCCCTATCCTGCTTTACAGAGCGGGCAATCCTCCGATCTCCACGTTCTGTGATGAAGCGTGGGTGTCCACCACATTGTTGCCTACTCGTAGTTTCGCCGTTCGTCGAACACTTTCCAAAGATGCTAACTTCAGTAGCACACGAACAGCCGACTAGCCTCCTCATTTCTGATATGCTCGTTACCACTTTCTGCACCCACAAACTGTTGGCCCGTAATTTCAAGGAATTTCGTGACCTGTGCGTAGAAATCTGATGTCAGAATACATGGTACGCCAAATCGCTACTGTATTGCGTTCTAAAGGTGTACCAATATACTAGTAAGTGGGTGTTCATAATATTTTGGTTGATGATTGTATATGAGTTAATAATAGCAAAAAAATAGTAAGAAAATGACTAGGGAAATTGCCACCATTGCAAGCACTCCATTGCAATCTGTGATTTTGGCGTAGGGGAGCGAGGGGTTTGTTGTAACAGGGGTAAGTAGTAACAGGCTCTTTTCACTAGGATCTTAAACTTTATTAGCGTATTTCTTTGACTCGATTTGACCTATAAACCGCGCCGCATCATGTTGCCATAGCCAGTGTCCCGCCAGCCGACGCAGTAAGCGGAAGTGTGCACGCACTTCACTTTTGCCAGGTAATATAAAATTGTACTGTCGTAAAATTTTGGTTTGCGTTATTATTATCGACTAATTTCAAACATTCTATATCTTATTTACATTCAAATTTATCTATCTCTGATAATGTGTAACAGTTTTTCAGATTGCTAAATTGTTTAAATAGTTATCTTAATAAATGTTAAAAATCATACCATGGGGTAAGTTGTAACAAAATCCCGGGGCTTGTTGTAACGTGTTACAACATGGCCCACATTATGATGTAGATACCTACTTTTTTTTCCTTTCTTCTAGAATGAGGGTGTATAAAAGAAAGTAAGAGCGGGCAACACAAAGCCAAGAAGTGTACGAGTTAGCGGCAGCTGAAGTTTTAGGGAAAGAAAAAGAATGCAGTATTCCGAAAGCTAGTCAGAGTGTTTCATTTGTAAGATGTGGGCACATGTAGGATGTGTTACAGGAGATACATATCTTTTATTTGTATTAATTGTAGCTCAGATGATGACTGAATTTAATTATAATGAAACCCACCAAATGTTGATTCTTATATAAGTGCAATACATAGATATTAAAAAGAGATAATTACGAAGCATACCTTAGATATAAATAATTTAATTACTTACTGTGATTTAAAAGTGCCATGATGATTATAAGTAGTGTTTAACTAAATAAAACTGTTAACTACTTAATTTTTAGGTGTTGATTACTTAAAGTGTATTTAAGATGATTTTTGATAAGAATTACATAATACCTACTTTAGAAAGATGTAAATTTTGTTATCAATAAACAAAGAATAAATGATTATAGGTATTATTGTTGTTGTTTTTGTCGTTACTACTTGCCCCAAGCACGAGGTAAGTTGTAACACCGCACTTCTTCTAGAAAATAATTGATTGTAAAATAATGACCAATAGTTATGGTATTATTTTTACTTGAGTTGGTAGAGGAAGAGTTACAGCAACCATCAATCTTTATTTAGTAGCAATTTAATCAATGGATCTCAAGATATATTAGTTTTCATGAAAACTGTTACAACAAGCTCCCTCGCTCCCCTAAGATGTATTTTTGGGGCTTTGCAGCTCGTCGACATCGAGGTCGTTAGTGCCGAGAGAGAGTTCATTCCCTTCTCTTAGAGACTGCGCGAGCGGTGATCAGGTCGCAACACACGCAGTGTCTCCGTCTTGCGATGCCTATCTGTGCCGACATCGTGCTGCGACCCAATGAGCTTTCTCCCTTGTTATACTTTCCAGTGACGGGACGGGAAAGTGAAGTCCTAACTATAGTACGGCATGACTAGGGCCGGGTCACGAACAGCCTACAACGAGTCGACAGGCACAAGCTGAGAGGAAACACAACCACTCATCAAACTCTATGCTTCCCCTCATTCGGATTCTATTATTCTACAACTAATGTAGGCTCGAGACAGCTTTTTGCTTATGATCACGGGTTTGGAATAGTTTACCTTTTTATTGTCAACGGATATAACAGACTGACCGGAATTTGTGTTTTATCTAAGGGTTCATTGTGCAAGATTTAAATAAAACGTCTTAAGCCTGAAGAACTTAAGGTATTATTTGATATATTTAACACGGACAGAGATGATAGCACTATCGTATAATTGTTTGAAAGGTCATGGATGCTAGCCTCGAACCGGCTGAAATACAATCCCAAAAGATCACTCTGCAAAATTTGAATAATTTCTTTTTAGTTTAAATAGAGTGTGGTCATCATCCATGGCAGCAACAGTTGCTTCGAAAGCATCAAGTTGTTCTTGATTGAGGTTGGGCAGACATTCATAATATAATCTTTGGTCATCGTGTCTGTAGCGTCCAGAGGTCTTACTACACAGATTATTAAATTGTTACGCAACTTCGAAGAAATAAATTACCAGTATACTCGTTAAGTAACATATATGAAGTCTAATGTCTGCTTTAAATAACTTACGTACAATGAACGCGAGCAAAGACCATTAACGAGAAGTGATCAGTAAATTATGTAAAAAGCAAATAAATGATAGGGTAAATTTCATTAATTAGTGAAAAGTAGTTCCGTGCTTTTTTCAGCCGTACAGTTTATCCAAGTATTTTTCTTAACTATGAAATGCTACGAAACGATACCGTAATGAATAGTGTCACAATTAACTTCACAGCAGTTGCATAGCTATTAAATTGCGCACATAACCTCACATTTCTTCTATTTACATGGCGATTTAAATTGCGAGTTAAGGCCTGCGCGTGACGTCACCTTTCTCTAGCCAATAGTTATCGAAGTGAGTGAGTGAGCTTAGGAAATTATATAGTAGATATAGGCCTATTAATTTTTTATATTTTTGTATTGTTATTCACGTATTCATCCATACACCAAATAAAATTAAGTACATTGACATTGATCCAATTTAATTTAATTTAATTGCCACTGTTGTTGTTTTTGGTGTTTTAGGACGCGTTGACATCTAGGTCATTAACTCACACTTTAATCGCTGTGGCAATTTCCCTACACGGCCACTTTTTACCATTATTCTGTCCGCCTACTTTTTGCCACTACGAAATTTAATTTTAACTTGTTTCAGTGTTTTGGATAAATTATTCATCACTTGCCTCGCTAATTATCTTTAATCTCTGACTGCCTTACCTATGAAAGAAAATTTTCCCGCTCCCTTACTAGTTCAAAACCTGTTAAACATTTTTGAGTAGGTATTTGAGGCACCTCTTTCGTAAAGTACAACATCGAAGACCTGGCCGATGGATAGTGGGGCATAGCCGAATTAATAACCTTTAAAATTTCCTTTTCTTTCAAAACTGTGTTTATTAAATATCGAAAAAATGTATTTGAGGCATGCTGAGGTTTGCACAGAATAATATTTATACATAAAAAAAAATATTTTTGAAAATACATATCATTTTGGTGGGACTTTTTACCTGCTAGGTGATCGGGAATATTATACCGGAGCGCGATTGAACAGGAGTGTTATACAAATTTTCACGGTGCCTCAAATACCTACCTAAAGAATGTCTACCAGCTCTTTTACTAAATGCCTGTAATCGAGTGCCAGCTTGTTGTCATGGTCACCTTTTCCTTCCCATGCACCACTCTTAATTTTTCCACAAGTATCTTTCCAAGCTTAGTCACCAACATACGCCTTGTACACTCCCGACTCTCTTCATCCCCCTCTTGTCTCCCAAAGACTCCCAGTTCAGCTCCTGTATCGTATCAGTTACTGATTGTGTACTGTGGTAGTTCCCACAGACAAATCTAGCAGCCCTTCCTTGCACCCCCACCAACTGCTGTATTTGATACCCAAAATGAGGTCAATTTACTACGAAATTCAAGCAATGGTTTGACCAAAGTTTTGTAACCCAATTCCCTTACTTCTCTGGTACAAATCACATCACCCTTTCGAATGAATGAAGGATTTTGAAACGTTTTCCTACTACCTACCCAATAGAATATTAAATATTATACCAAGATATTTACAGGAATCCGACAAGCACTTCCTTCCGCACCCCATCATCATAAACACCCTTCAGTTTTTTTGTTTTTTTTTTTACTCATCTTGTCATTCATCTTCATTCCATGTTCATTCCTGTAATCAAAGCCTTCTCCAGATTTTATTGTATTGCATAACATTATGCCATGTCAAACAACCTAAAACTTCTAACAGTAAGCCATTAACACAACCATTCCTTAAAATAACGAATAGCAACGGTCCCAATGCAGTACCCTATGGCACACCCAGTTTCACTTCCAGTTATTTTGATACTGCATTTCCTACCCTAACTTTTTTCTTTCTACCTTTTAAGAATTAATTTGCCCAGCAAGTCATTTTTCTATCCACTCCATTGGTTTTTACCTATTTAACACCACTTTATGGCTCATTGACTTTTATCCGCGAATTCAAACAATTGGTACAATTTGCTATAGAGAGCTGTAACTTATGTCAAAGATATCCCAAAAAGACGGAGTCGGGAAAATATTATGGGAAAGCTATTACCATACCATTTTGCCGTTGAGTATGTCCCATGAAGATAACCGATTTGCAAGATGCTTAAAAATAGTAACAGACTGCGGGGAGGAGGGAGGAGGGAGGGGGGTTAACTGTCGGGGCCACTTACCACAGTTCCTCCGGTAGATTTTTGTTTCTGGTTTAAAATTATGTCACTTCCTGGGAACATTTTATGTCAACACCGTTTTGTACACCACGTTTTGGTTTTGCTGCCCTTTGTTAAGATAAATAGGCTTTGAGGGTCGGAAACCCACGAGCTAGATGCACATAACTGGCCATGGGAAATGTACCCGTACTACTTGCTATGTATGTCCGTGGTTTTTATTTATAGTCATCGTGGAGGGTAATTTTTTTTTGGAACCGTAGTCTTTTAAATTGGAATTGTTGGCATATCGAAATTATCTGGATTCATCGCCGTTTGTCATTCCAGTCATGATCACAGGTTTTATTACGTTGTGTCCCAATTGTGTTATTTGTAGACGTGTGCCGTTCCACAGTCGTGATGCATCGAGGTTGCGCATCCATTAGTATGGGTACCCCAACTTCAAATCTCAATTTATAGCAAAACACTCCCGGTAACTCCAAAGAGATAAGGAACTATGCGGCATAAGTGCTAACTTGCACTATACAGCATGATTTAAAAAGAACGTGGACAAAATGACATGGTAGATCTGTCATACAATAAGGATCAAAAATCGTATAGGAACAGAGGGTTGCAAACGCCTGTAGAGGGCGCTAGAGCCACGAGAGGCATGGCCACTACGATCACCAGACCTGTCTCGCTTGGATTTTTTCTTGTGGAGATTTTTAAAAGGACTTGTGTATAAAACACCTGTTGAAACGCCGGAAGACTTGGTAGGAAGAATTGTTGCGGCAGCCGGATGTGTTCGAGATACACCTGGTATCTTTGAGAAGGTGCGCCGTTCCATGCAACGGAGATGCCGGGTTTGTCTCGATGCATCTGGCGAAAACTTTAAGCATCTGCTTTAGGCTCAACATCTGGCTTGCATTAGTCGCATGTGAGTGAGTAATTATCAATGATCTGTAATGGTTTTGTTTCTTCTCTTTGTGTCAGTATTATTTTAGATGCCCTGTATCGGTTCCGGATCTCAGTTGCGACCCTATGTTCCTATGCGATATTTGATTGTTATTGTATGACTGATCTACCATGTCATTTTGTCCACGTTATTTTGAATCACCCTGTATAATAAATTGTGTCTATAGACGAAACTTATCTTACACAAACTGACTGCGAGAGAAGCAAAGCCTGAGTGACCGATATAACATTACAGAGACTTCGCTATCCGTCTGTCTCCCATCGTTCGGTTGCTTTTAAAAATTTCTTGACAAAATATGTTACTTATCCAGAAAAAAGTATCTTATGTCCTTGCTAATTATACATAGTGTTGCCTTATCAAATTTAATCAAGATCAGTTTAGTTGTAAAAACGTAACAAACAGGCAGAGAGAGAGAGAATTATAATATTAGTGTAGATTAATCAACGCGGGAAACGAATCCCGCTGATTGTGGCTGCTGACTGCCGTGAACTTTAACCTCCCCGTGTGATCGTTTGCGAGCCAGCTGTAAAGTGTTCGAGGTCGCCTCCCACACTACAGCCGCCGCCTCGACTCTGTGTCAAGGGCGAATCAGGACTTCATACTCATCTTCTCACACTGGTGATTTATCAGTCGATTCAGGCACCACGCCCCTTATTACTCATATTCTAGGGAAAAATATAAAGAACGCCACAGTAAGTATGATTAATAAGTTTGTTGGAGCCGTCTGGAAGCTCAGCGGTTGAGGCGTTTGCCTTGAAAATACAGGAATTGTTCGTAAGAGCTATACGAGGACGCTACGAGTTTCTGATTCGAATGTAAAGCCCACCCACGACAGAGGTGGAATACGCGGCCAACTGAAACTCTGCTACTCGGCATTTGAGTTATTCTTCGGTATCTCCCGGACAACAAATGCCATACGCGTTTTCGTGTTATTGTTCTACACACGTTACATCGGGTGTCACTCAAGGAAGTGTATGCCTAATGGGACGACATCATTTCTTAATTTTTACCTTAATAGGAGTTTGAGATTGTTCGCTAATGGTGCAGTTAACTATAGAGAAATAAGGAATTCTGCCTACTACTTAAAAATTCAATGCGATCTGGACGTTATTTTGACATGGTGCGGCCAATTGTAAATTACAACAAATTACGGAAAGCGCAAAGCAAAGTATATAAGACTTTTTTTTTCTTATGGCTTTACGCCTCGTGGACGACTCGGTCATTATAGGTGGGAAATGAACTCGGCCATGGCCTTTTGAAGGAAGCATACCGTCATTCGCCTGGAGTGAAATTGGGAAACCATGGAAAACCCAAATCTGGATGCCAGGACGATATTCGAACCGGCGTCCTACAGAAAAAAAGAATCCCTTTGTTGAAAAGTACACAGTAAACAGTTCCGTTAATGACATGGTCGATTCCCTGAAGATTATGGGCATAACATGACAAAGCAACATGGAAATGTGACTGCACATAACTTCGGTCGTAGGCTAATTCTGCGATTCACAGGTCAAATTTTAAAGAACTGCAACGCTTATTCAAAGAAGTTCGTGAACGAAACCCTCGCGCGTCCACATTTGGATTATTGTTTAGGATCCGTATCGCAAGGGATTGATTGATAGTACAGAGAAGAGTCGCTCGATTCGTGAATGTTTGCCATAGTCCTTAAGAAAGCGTCACAGAATTGCTATATATAAATTGAGCTGCGATTGTTTGGCATACAGACGACGTAAATTTCGATGGAATTTGTTAGTAAACAAACGAGCCACAGCTCTCATTTACGTCTGTGACAAAATATGTCTTCCACCAATCTATTTGGGTCACAATGACAGGAGAGATAAGATCAGAGAAATTAGGTGTCGTACAGATGCTTATAATGCTCCAATTTGCTCATTTGCTGATGACATTGTCCTGTTAATAGAACAGAGCCAGAATGCTGAGAAATTAATGAATAGCGCGAACAAAATACCGTGGGAAGAATTAAGATTAAATATAAACCAAAACTAGACAAAATTCTGAATTATGGTAGAAATGATAGCAGTAAAAGTAGATGAAATATAAAAATAGGATCAAATACAACAGATGAAGTAAGCGAAATTTGTTTGTTGGGAAGTAAAAAAAAAAAAAAAAAGAAAGAAAGAAAGAAAAAGAAGAAAATTCTGTCTCTAAAGACCTAGCTGTTAAGAGACTTTAAAAAAAAAAAAAAAAAAAAAAAAAAAAAAAAAAAAAAAAAAAAAAAGAGAAGTAAAATTAAAACTTATTCCGAAGCAGAAATGATGTTATAAGCACAGTAGCACTAGCGAAGAAATCCGTTTTGAAAGAGGGAAATCTTGGATACAACTTTTTTTTAAAGCTGTATCTATGGAGCACTGTACCAAGCTGTATCTATGGAGCACAGTACTTTATGGTAATAAAACATGCATCTAGGAATACAAAAAAGAATGAAAATTTGAACATTTGAAATATCGTGCTGTAAAAAGATTCTGAGAATTAAGTGGACAGACGAAGTAAATAAAAAAAATGAGCTTACAAATGATGAGCCAGGAAAGAAGTTTGTGGAAGAGTCTTACAGAAAGAAGGGATAGTATGGTGGGTCACATTTTAAGACATGCGGGATTAGTTAATTTAGTTAATTTGTTAGTGGAGGGAACAGTTATCCAAAAAGCTTTCCTTTCTCCTGAATTCAAGTGTCAGCTTATCAGCTTATGGTTATGGTCATCTCTTCCCGTATGTTGCAAATGTAGGAGCTTTTGAAACTGGTGCTGTTAAATGGAATTCATTATTACTCTAACGCAGACTAACGATTGTTGGTCTCTTTGCGATCAAGATATGTGCGCCGTGTGTCCATCACTTATCTGAGGGTATTGGGGAGTATCCAGCGGGAATTCTGTACGCCATGATCAGGGCTCGGAAGTTGGGGACCTTAGTTTGGATATTGCGCGAGGCTAAGCCAGAACTTGAGTAGATTTTTCCTTATAGCTTTCGACCCTGTCGTTTCCGAACCAGAGTGCCTTACAACAAATTGATACATTTACCCTTCTCCGTCATCCCTGAAAGTGTGTAACATCATCACCGTGTATACCGGCTGCCCCGTTTCCTTTAGCGCTCAGATTGCTGTGGTGAGTGTTTTCTAGCCTGCGAATCGCTCAAGCCGGCGTCTTGCACGAGTGCCGACTTTCTCCAGATCGATGAGATACTATCTAGCTCCACGGGCCGCTATGCGCCTGCTCATTATTCAATCAGCACCTCTAAAGGAAGCTAGCGGGCCCTGCGACTAAATCGGGAACACATTACAGCCACGCTCAAGCACGGAGAGGTAGTGGTAATTGCTTCCGTTCCTCCACTCACTAAGACTAACGCACAGTAACGTACTACATGACACAAGTAACCCACAAGTAATGAAACTATGAAATTACTGAATGAATGAAGATTTTTACGGTATAGCGTATAAAATATTCTCGGGCGTCCCGCAAGGGGAGCGCGTTAACTTGATGCGACGTTTCGAAGCCGCTGTACAACTTCGCCCGAAGATGACGTCGGAGGGTGTGTTCGAAACGTCACATTAAATTAAAGCTCTCTTCCGGTGAGAGGTGTGAGAAGATATTAAACTATTTCTTGAATATCTTCTGGCTGTAATTTCTTGCATCAAAAAAAAGCCCTAAATAAATAAATAGCGCGGAAAATCTTTTACATTGTAATCCTAAGTAGCTCTAAATTTTTATTTTTTCGATCCGGTGTTCTAGGGATGATGTGTCACTGGCACCCGTTACAGTGATTGCCAATATTCTTTATATATTTAACCGAGCGTGGTGGTGTAACGGATAGCGTTCTGGCCTCGCATTCGGGAGGACGGTGGTTCGAATCCCCGTCCGGGCATCCAGATTTGGGTTTTCCATGGTTTCCCCAAATCACTCCAGGTGAATGCCGGGATGCTTCCTTCAAAAGGCCATGGCCGAATTCCTTCCCATTCCTTGCCCCCATCCTTTCCCGTCTCTAAAGACCACGTTGTTAAAAAGGGACGTTAAACTGTTAAAAAAAAAATTATATATTTTTTATCCGATTTTAATGGAATTTTGTATACGTATACTTTAAAACAAATAGAAAAATACTGTTTACGTTTGATTTGTAAAACCCTAAACCCTCTCCTCCTTTCCCCCCTCACCTTAATTTCTGTCAACGTTGTACATACAAACCCACAGTTTTTAATCCGATTTTGATAGCACTTTGTACCCGTATACCTGAAAACAAGGCGCGGTCTGGTAGCTCAGCGGTTAAGGCGCTTTCTTCCGAAAGTTTCTCTCTCTATTCGCGGGTTCAAGTCCGGTGGAGAGCAGGAATTTTTAGGAGTTGTATTTTGTTATATGAGCAACGCCGGGACGTTCCGTGGTTCGTATTCCATATTGAACTGAAGGCCCCTGAAGATAGGAATTGACCTTCCTGCCTCTGACACAATACCTTGGTACATCTCCTTCTGGAAGATTCGACCACCCTTCTGTTTATGGACTAAGTTAGATTTTTAGTTTTTAAAGTGAAAACTTCTTTAGGTTCGTTGGCCGTTTTTTTAGATGGTTAAAATTTTATGAGTTCGCTAGTGTTAACAGGTTATCTGTAGCGATCTGGAGGCTTAGTGGTTAAGGTTTCTGACTGGGAGATCGTAAGGTCCTCGGTTCAAATCTCTGTCTTGATGGGGATTTTCATAGACCCTTAACCTTACTTTCACCTCTCGCACAGTTTGCTGTGTAATGTGAAGTACGCCAGAACGCTTCCATGGTGAGGATTCCACGTTAAACTATAGGTACCCTGTAACTGTTAGTATTGCTAGGTTAGGTTAAGGCGGCTAAGACAGGGGCGGAACGCGCAGCCAATAGAAACCCTGTCACCAGGTCATTACGATCACAAGGAATCATAATCATTATATTGGCATATCTGTAGCTATAAGTAAGACGTGTTGATCGTATGATACTCATAGTTTTAAATTTTCACTTCTGTTAGCAGTCCCCAGTGATTGCCAATTTTTATTTATTTATTTACTTTTATATTCTAAAGGGTCTTCATAACAAATTCCGCTACGAACATACCAATTAAATTACAGCTTTTCGTTGACCAACCGCAATGAAAGATACTATAATACATCATCACAAACTATCTCCTTCACGAGAAGAAAACTGTACTTTAATAAATGAATTGTTAAATAAACTTGGTGTTAATCTAATCAGTACGAAATTTCACTGCAACTGAATAATCATTAATTGTTTAGTGGCCGACTGGAAAATTTCCGAATATCTTTCGCTTATTAACCTGTCTACTGGTTCAAGGCAAAGCTCTAACGCTTCCTGTCCTTTCATCTGCGTCACAATGTGCATCTTCAATTATCTTCCTACCATGCTACAATCTCTTTCTTCCTCTACGTTGCGTATCTTCGTTTGTTCCCTCTGCTAACAAACTAACCTATTTCGTATGTCTCTTGTAAGGTGACAAGGTCCCTTACAATTTTTGATGAATATGTTTGTTAAAATTAAATATTATTCTTGCTTTGTTGATACAAATGTGTTAAAGTTGTATATAAAATGAAAGCAACATGAATATTGGAGTGCCGGAATATCTATGAACAGTGGCCGTCTAAGACAATGAATATCTTTGGGCAAAAGAAAAAAAAGGAGATTACTATGGCGAGGAAGCGGGCTAGAATGTAATTATAGAGAGCAATGTGGTGAAACAAAAACGGAACGCTGTTATTCTGTAATGTAAAGAAGTGTATTCTATAGCAAGTGTTTAATAATAAAATTGCTTTCGAGTGTTTTCAAATGATCCTATAGTGATATATATGTATTATTTTGTTCTCAGCTGTGAAGTAATATAATGTGCCGACTTTTATAGCTATATTTCAGCTTGACGACGGGCATATTATACATCAAGAACTGTAGTAAAGTGCTCATACCAGCAAAAATAAAGCAGGTAGCTTACACTCTGAAGTCATACAATCCTGAAATTTAAAAAGAAATCTTCAACAAATTTTTTTTATGGAATTTGTTCATTTTCAACATTATTCCGCTGTAGTTGATTCAGATTTTTTTTTCTTACATTCTTGCCAAAAGCAGTGGCAATCAGAGGTATAGTTTTTTATTTTCCTTGTTCGGTTTTCTTTTTAAAATTGTTCAAATTTACAAACACTATATATTATGTAAAGTCCCGTAGCGTTCATGGTAAAGTAAACTGAAAAATTCGTATTACGAATGTGACATTTATTTTTCATATTTAATCACAGTGTTCTTTAGCACCTGCAACTTTCACTATGGCGGTAGAGGAGCGCTGCCTCGGCACATTATCCCACCACGGCGAGGCAGTGTGGTCCTTGCCTCGCACTTAACCAAGACACACACAGAGGGTACGCGATGACGACTTTCTCTTTGTCGAGTGAGCATTTTGTAAACACAGAACAGAGCTGTATTGGGCGAGGACAAAGACTCGCACGGACAGGGTGACCGGTCGAGTAGAGTCGAATAAACGCAATCAGCGAGTAGTTAAGCTGAATGCGTTCAAACTCAGAGACATTGCTTGGACTCCGTTTCTGCAAAAAATGAATTCGCGAATATAAAAACTATGCACATCAGCTCTATGATAACTTACATACGCCGATAAAAAATCCATCACAGTTAATCACCTTAGTCGCAGATATCGTCTGAATATCGAAGGGGCGTCCATTAATTACGTGAAGTGAAATAAAGGGGGGGGGCTTCTGGCAAAATCTCACGAAACCTCACCAAGGGAGGGGGAGTCAACGGAAGTCGACTTTAGGGGGGAGGGGTATTTCATCCAAAAGTGGGGGTATAACAGCCCTTGGAAGCATGAGACCTAAAAAAATTGTCTCAAAAAGTTCGAAGGAGGTCGATTAGTGGGGGGGTTATTTTAGAGGCGGGGGAGGGGGGTTTCAACCAGATCTCATGAAGTCTCACCAGAGGGGAAGGGGGGGTCTGGAATTCCGGAAAGACACCTCCGTAATTAATGGACGCCCCCAAAGCATGTGGGTTCGGATATAATTGCTTTCATCCTCACCAGTGGTCATCACCATCATAACATTGATTTGGCCATCTTGCTACTCGAATACCGTAGAAGTAACGAAACCATACGACTTTTCTCCTTCCTCACCTGTCTACAAGTTGATACTCTACCCTAACAAACTATTTGACACAGCGTGTTTGGCATCAATATACATGAATAATATTGCGACAAAGTTTGGTTCGGAAGTAGAATAGATCGCGTCAGAGAGGTTATGTAAGTCATATTTAGACCATCTTCTAGCATTTGCTTTGTTGTAGTCCAGCACGAAATAATAAATATTCTCCACATAATCACAGTGGGGAACCGAGCGTGGTGGGTGACCGGTTAACGCTCTGGCCTTGCATTCGGGAGCACAGCGGTTCGAATCCCTATCCGGACATCCAGATTTGGGTTTTCAATGGGTTCCCCAAATCACTCCAGGCGAATGCCGGGGTGCTTCCTTCAAAAAGGCCGCTGCCGAATTCCTTCCCGTTCCTAGTCCCCAGTCCCATCCCGCCTCTAATCACCTCGACGTCGACGAGGCGTAAAGCCTTAAAAAAAAAGATGAGGAAGGGAACTTCTGCGAATTCACAAAAAGCGTGATGAATTATTTAGGGTTTTCCTTGTATTACATTCATTCAACAAAGTATTTTGTTTGCTGCTCAGCTCTAGTTAAGTGCAACATGGCTTGCTGTCGATGTTGTTGGAGATGTCTCGATACCAAAGTCCCTTTCCCTGGCTGTCGGCAAGCCATCTCTTTTGCCATTCAGTCTTGACAATGTTGATGATAATGGCCTTGAAGTCTGTGCAGTTTCTGTAGGAGTAAAAGAGAAAGAGCTGATGTAATTCCCTGGCTGTTGAGTGATCTGGTGGCTCAGTGGTCAGGGTCGCCGGTTCGAGGCGTGGGTGGTTTTAATTATGTGTTGTGTTTGTCCTGTGTTGTCCTTTCACTTGAAATTATCAACACTAGAAGAATCTGACACGACTGAAGAAAATGAAACACACATGATGCTGGCTCAATGGCTAAGAGGCAGAATGCCATTTTAAAAAAATAATAAAAAAGCGGTTAAGGCGTATGACTCTAGATTGAAAGGTCTCCAGTTCGAATCTCGGTCTCCGCGGGGATTTTCAACTTTCACTTCCACCACGGTTTGCTGAATAATGTGAGGTAAGCCAGAACGCTTCCGTGGTTCGGAATGCAAGTTAATCTACAGGTCCCGTATACGCGGTAGGATTACAAAGTTAGATTAACGGCGCCAATCGCGCTGTCAGTAAAGAGTCTGTCACCATGTCATTATGACCTGGGTGTTACGATGCTTCATACTTTGGCCCTGGAAAGTTGGGTAAATCATTGCGACGTTTATCTGCTCACACAGACCATTGGGGAGCGTGCATAAACCACGTAGCTCCATTTTGGCCTCCTGTGAATCCCCCCTCCCCCCACGTAGCCAAACGTGGCTTTTGCCTCTAACCCCCCCCCCCCCGTCCACGTAGCACGTAGCTTTTCCCCCTATTGATTTCAGAAAAAATTTTGTACTGTTTTCTCTTGTCAGGCTATCCTGAATTACATACGGAGATTATTAAATGACGTAAATAAATATTCACATGCTGTTGTGTGTTCTGTGCCTCATTTTAGCTGTGACAAATAATATGAATGGGAAGCTACGTGGCCTGTCTCGGTACCCTCCCCCCCCCCCCCGACGTAGCTTAGCGTAGCTTCCCAGCCAACCCCTCCCCTCCTAGACCGAGCCACGTAGTTCATAGACGCTCCCTTCCAGGAAGCGAAGTTTTTTTTATTTTTATTTTTATTTTTTTTAAGTACGCGGCCTCTTCCTTAGTGGCCATGGCTGCAGTACCTGTTCGCGCTATTCCTGCCGCTTGCAGAGGTCAAAGATTAGCGAAAGTGCTCAGTCCTTCACCTAAGGTGCTACATTCCATGCGGCAGCAATTTACATCATCAACACTTTGTTTCAAATCACAAACAATTGTTCAACATCTAGCGTCAAATTGAGAATTTCATGTCAAAACTTATTTGAGTGTACATAAATTTTTTCCTGTTTTATATATATATCGATTTTCTTGGTTATTTGAAGTTGCAAAAAATTACATGCAAAATTTGATAGGCTTGATATTTAACCCCATATGCAGTGCCGCTGTTGAAAGAGACTGCAGAATTTGAACACTCCAATATTCTTTTGAGTGCGTCCAGTGCATGGTATGTCTAGTTTAATTTATTTTAGGAACTGGAAAAATGCATTGCTTGATATCTAACGTGCTTCGCGTAGGTAGCGAATGCAGTGAGCACGCTGCAATGTCTCTACGCTGAATAGTTGATGCGTCTAGAGGCAATCAGCCGGCCGCGCGGATTTGCATTTAAAATGCTTATTGGTAATCGTCCGTCGGGAGATGAGTACTCAGACAGAGGAATAAGTACCACTCCACAGAGTACTAACCAGGCATCTCTACATGCAGGGACACTATATCAACATTCTCTACCTTCGTTGTTCAGTGGTTGTATCTTTTGTTTCGTTTAGAAGATATGGATTAGTATAATTTTTTTCTTCACAACGGATTATTTTTCAGTTAACGTTCTGACCTCGCATTCGGGAGGATGCGGGTTCGAATCTCCGTCCGGGAATCCAGATTTGGGTTTTCCATGGTTTCCCAAAATCACTCCAGGCGAATGCCGGGACGCTTCCTTCAAAAAGGCAATGGCCGTATTCCTTCCCGTTCCTTACCCCAATCTCATCCCGCCTCTAATGACCTCGCTGTCGACGAGGCGTAAAGCCCAAGCAAAAAAAAAAAAGATTATTTTTATCTTAACAATATTTCCGTCACATATTTAAAAGTTTTAGAGGTATGTTGTCTCAGTGTTTGGGAATGAATAAAAGAAAAAATAGCAATAATAAACAAATTGTAAGGAAGAAATCAAATCTAGAATAGAACAGGTCACGAGACAACTTATTAACATAATTTTTTCACCAGATCGGATCTTACTCTGCAATTCGTGTTCTCCATTTTTCTCTATGGGTGTGAAAGCTGGACCTTAGACTCAAATCTAGAGAAACAAATTAATTCTTTTGAAATGTATTAGACAATTTATTAAAAAATAAACAGGCACAGTCTTCTCACTGAAAATTAATTTTTATTGTATTCTTATACCTATTGCTATCGGAAGTCTAGGCGGGTCCGTACACTGGGGACCCCAAGGTCAGGGGGGCTCCGGGGGCCCAAGCTTATCTAAAAAAAAATGGCCGCCCATCTGGCCTGAGGGCCCAAAATATTTTTTTTTTTGCATCAGGGTCCTTGTTATCCTAGTTATGCCACTGCCTACAAGCCTTGCTTTCTACATTTACCTGGATCTCGATCGCGACCTCCCCCCCCCCCCCTAGCAAGACTTGGCGACCCACAGTGTCATACGAAGCTAAGAATATATTCTTAGCTTCGTAATGACAGCTTACCTGAAGAAGGCAGCGGAGGTTGCTGCCGAAACGTTGTATGTTAAACAAATAATGTTTAATAAAGATATCAACCGGCAGAAAACCC
Source organism: Vandiemenella viatica (assembly GCA_031002005.1). Classification (NCBI taxonomy): domain Eukaryota; kingdom Metazoa; phylum Arthropoda; class Insecta; order Orthoptera; family Morabidae; genus Vandiemenella; species Vandiemenella viatica. Next base: position 167,233,483 of record CM061914.1, on the reverse strand, counting down.
GTGAAGATGTTATTTCATTTATAAGCCGGGAAAAACTGAATTCTCATATTAGTGGCATAGAATATTTGCCACTAGGGAATAATGCTAACTATATTAGGATTAAGTTAGTTCTGCTTACTGTAATAGTTCATGTACCTTACAGACATATTCTATATGTAGCTTGACATAATATGTTGGGCGATCATTTTATATTTCAGTGCCGGATCTAGGGAGGAGGAGGGGGGAAAACGAGGGAACTTGCCCCGAGCGGCAACGTCAGGGGGGCGGCAAAATCGTGTTTGAAGGCGGCAAATTTATGTCCACTACCGCTTCGGGTGGCGACAAGTGGCGGTAGTAGGGGCGGTGACGACAACGGGGGCGTCAAAACTATGTTGGAAGGGACGGCAATTTCACATTTTTTGCCCATGCTCGGAGAATTCCTAGTGGCGGGGAAAAGAAATTTTCTGTGCTTTCGGAGTAGTGACAAACCTCAGGCGCGGCTCATCAAGCTACTATCCAGCTGTGACGGTGCACTGCGTTAGTTCCGCCCTCCGCCGCACCCCGCCGGCGGCGCCGCTGTCGCGTCTGTATGCTGTTACATTTCCACGGGTTACGACCCTGCGTCACCGCTGCCAGGCATCGACTCCGGACCACCGAGGTGGTCGCCGCTTCTCTCTCGACGCGAAAATCCCTGGTAAGACCGTCTCGACTAAACAGACGGACGACATCCCGCAAAAAACAGAGGTCACTGAAGGTTAAAACAATACGTCAATTAGCGAACCTAAACGTCTCATCTGCCACTTCTGCACTAATGTTATAAATGTGAAAGTAACTCTGTCTCTTTGCTTCGTTTTCACTACTGAACAGTTGAACCGTCTTGGTGAGATTTGACAAGGAAATGCTATGTATCATTATGAAGGACACGGGATACCTTTTCGTGATAAATAATGTATTTTGTGATGAAATTCTTTAAACTAACCGAACTGTGACAGACAGACGGGTAGCGTGTGTAATGTTATATCGATCGCTCAGGCTTTGTTTCTCTCGCAGTCAGTTTGTGTAGGATATGTTGATAAATTTCATGTACAGATAACGTACTACATAGTATCCGCCAGACTATTATTTTCATTTTTAGACTTTATTTTGAAACAAGATACAAAACTGTTCTCTCCATGAGACAGGATAAATGGTAGAATGGTGCGGTGGTGACTTTTCCGTCATATTGTCCCGATTCCTTGCTTTTTGGGGCACCTGTTACTTAACTTACAGCTTCCTATTTCCAATTCTAGCAATAAAATCCAATGTCCTCGCGTACAAAGTCGCGGGTAACAGCTAGTAACTCTATGAACATGTCAGGCAGCGATAAAAATACTTCATTAATTTTTTTAACTTTTGACTTTACGCCTCATCGACGTCGAGGTCATTAGAGGCGGAATGGGATTAGGGACAAGAAACGGGAAGGAATTCGGCAATGGCCTTTTGAAGGAAGCATCCCGGCATTCACCTGGAGTTTTTTTTTAATTTTTTTTATTTGGCCTTTAGCCATGCAGGCCATTTAGCGATTACCAAGTTTAGAGGCGTTTATTATATTGCTTGTCTATTACATCTGTTACATTTTGCATATCGTAGCACTAGATCTTAATATACATTGTCTCTATAGGTTAGCCGTATTTCATAGTACCTTACACACATTAAGAGCAGAGCTAGTACATTTACATAATACGCTGGGTGCATATGGTAGTAACTTTGTCAGGCACATACATACCTTAAAATAATCGATTTACAAAATTCATATATACATGAAATGATAGGATATGTTACATTTGGTTATACAGTTACTTATTGTTACTTTGTTTGGCACATACATAGATTAACATAGTCAATTTGATATTAAATTACATACATTTAAATAAAAAGTTTATCAAAATGTATAAAAAAAAAAAAAAACACCTGGAGTTATTTCGGGAAACCATGGAAAGTCAAAGTCTGGATGACCGGACGGAACTTCATTTTCAAGAAGGATATTTGGTACTTCCAACTTGATTAGTAAGTTTATAGTCAGATCTCTTTGTATGTGTTCTTGTGTGTATGTTTTTTAAATATGTAGAAACTCCGGAATTAATATACAATTTTTACTAAGGCTAGTCATCTTTCTATGAGATTTTATTTCATCCATAGCAGACGAGGATACTTTGTAAAGATATACACACATTTTTATAACAGTTTAAGGCTTAAGAGACAAACATGTCAACTTGCAGGACGTACTGGTAGTAAATAATACGTATGTAAAATTTCATCTAAAAATATTTATTCTGCTTCTGATGCTACAAAATGTTTAAAACCTTGAATTTTTAGACATTGGAAAGCACATATTACTTTTAAATTTGTTCATGTATCTTGTTCCATTTACAAGCATCAAAGTCGTTAATAAATTACATCTTCAATGAAGGTTTCCTACGACTTCTACCTACTCCTATTCTGTTGCTATTTCCTATTATTCTGTTTCTTTGGGAAAATTTATTTGTTAAATTGTGAATGTTACTACTACAGCACAATTTTCACAATTGAGAAGTTGCTGAACGGCATGACCAAAACCTAAACCAAAGCAAGACGAAAGTGATGAGTAGTATTAGTGTAAAAATATAAAATAGGATCTGATGCGACAGGAGAAGTAAGTGAATTTTGCTACTTAGGAAGTAAAATTAGAATTGATGGTCGAAGCAGGAATGATGTCAAAAGTAGAACAGCACTAGCAAAAACAGCCTTCATGAAAAAAAGAAATCTTATTGTTTAAAATATTGATCTAGTACTCATAAAGAACTTTTTAAAACTTTAGGTGTGGAGCACAGCACTTTACGGTAGCGAAACATGGACTTTAGGAATACCAGAAAGAAAGAAAAATGAAGCATTTGAAATGTGGTGCTACAGAGAATGCTGAAAATTAAATGTACAGACAAAGTACGAAATGAACGAGTTTTGGAAATGATGGGTGAGAAATGAAGTTTGTGGAAGAAGCTTACAGGAAGAAGAGACAGGCTGGTTGGTCATATTTTGAGACATGCTGGATTGGTTAATTAGCTGGTGGAGGGAACAGTCGAAGATAAGAACTGTAGAGGAAGACAGAGATTAGAATATATGAAGCAGATAATTGAGGACATGGGTTGTAAGGGGTATGAAGAGATGAAGAGTTAGCGCAAAATAGGAAGGCATGGAGGATTGAAAAATGGCAACAACTGGAATGACTTGATTGAATCGTGAAGTAAAATTTCATTCCACGTTTTTTTCAGGCGCTAAGATTTACCATACACTTTTGACTAAATTGATGTATTGTATTTAAAATAAAATATTACGATGGGCAAACTTAATGAATTTACTCCGGCAATTCATTTCCTCGTAACCTCTATTCTGTTGTTTCATCTCTGGCCGCTACTAATCTTCCGACAAAGGCCGGGCGCGTGACGTCGGCGTTTACAATAATATTGATTTATTAAAGGATCGAAGATCTTGATCCATTGATTAGATATGGCCGATTTACGAAACTGATCTATATTTTATCCATAATGTTCGGTCTACACAATTTGAAGACTTTCTGTTTATTTTGAAGGGAATTATAGTGCTTACAGACAGACAGATCTATTTGCGGGTGCAGGATTATTCTTTCGTTCCTTTACATCCTGTATAGCCCGCCGTCGCACCAGCCTAGAAAGAAACGCTATTGATCAGACAATGCAATTGGCTTAAGAGAGCATCTGCAGATACTGACAGCAAGATTTACAATCTCAGCTAACAGTAAGCCGAGCTAGGTGGACTCACTTTGGGGTCACGTTGCTTGGTCAGCCACGCAGAAACATTAAGCCGTTGAAACTTTAAGGGACATATTTGAGGAGAAAACACCGACTTTACCTCAGAGCGATAAATTCTAAGGCCATGTCGAAAATCCAGTTGGCAGTCGATAGCAACCGATGCAGCAGTTTCCGCAATAAGTCTGTCAGCAGGGCCAGAAGATGATGTCTTTTATTCTCTTCCTACAAAATGAAAAAATAAAAGGATTTCAGAGGGAAAATATGTTATGACGTTATGAAAATATGTGGCAATTGTGAGGTCCCACTCACAAATCATTGCCGAAATTGTAAATAAATTAGCAAATAATAAATTTTCACAGCATAAGTAGTATGTATAGATATTTGGGTAATTTCAAGTCTTTTGTAGTATTGTAATTTTTTGTAGTTGGCACTACTGTATTGTTGGTCGAGAAAGAAGGAAGGTGTTAAGATGGCGCAGAGAGACCACGGGGGAATGTATTAATTGGACACTGACGACTATGTATTGTGTTGTATGAGTATTTAAAGTATTCAATAAATTGTGCAGATAACTGAAAATATTGGTGGATTTGATTTAACATTAACATCTGTTGCGCAGAAGTGAGTAATTTGAGAGCAGTTTATCAAACAATAATAATATGCTAGGTGATAGCACTACCGCGAGAAACAACGCTTGGGCCATGTGTTGAAGTTGGCGGGCTATGTACCTTCGACTAATTGATAGTAATTAGTAAGGAGGACCTAGCACAACGTGACGAGGAAACTTTTTGCTGATGCCTATTAACAATATATAAAACGGATGGACATTCTTCAGAACGGTTTCTTCAATGGCCATTTTGTTAGGATTGCAACGGATGCTAATGTTAAATCAAATCCACCAATATTTTCATTTATCTGAACAATTTATTGAATACTTTAAATACTCCTACAACACAATATATAATCGTCAGTGTCCAAATAATACATTCCCTCGTGGTCTCTCTGCGCCATCTTAACATCCTCCCTCTTTCTCGACCAACAGTAGGCCTACAGTAGTACCAACTACAAAAAATTACATTACTACGATATACTTAAAATTACCCAAATATCGATACATACTACTTATGCTGTGAAAGTTTATTATTTGCTAATTTATTTACCTCTTTTGTCGTGACCTGGTGCATCATAGCGGAGCTTATTCCAAGGATCTCCATGCGTTATGGCCTTTGCGAATACTAACATTGTCACAATTGGGGCAGTACTTTCTTCAAAGTAACAACTGGCCATTATACTGCGGAGAGAGAGTGTTGCAAATGAAATGAAGTTATTGTGAGTGGTGAATGTTGTCGCTGGTTAACGAGGCCGGTCCGCCGGTACATGCGCTGTCCCGTAATGAGCGAGCCGTGACTTTCGTTAAGCGCTCTCCGCGGGGCGCTGGGCACCCCTGCGGCGGCCTTATTGTCTCTAAGTATCGACTAATGATAATAAATCGACCGCCGAAATCGATGTGACGTCACAATGGTGGTCCTTCTGGGAACACCGCGAGAGTCCGATTTCGCCGTACAAGACGAGTTACTGGGACGAATCCCGGGTATTATTACCGCACAACAGGTTCAGCAAGGATCATTCGTGTTCGTCCCGAGGCTGATAGAATTCTTGTTGGGAGACCGTATGCCGCTATCATTCCAGGACTATTATCAGTGTTGATCCTGTCGAGAGATATACAACAGTGACATAGCTTTTTATTTTTTTTTTACTCTTGCTCCATAGGTTCCTCCTGAGGGAAGATCTCTGGGATGTGAAACATGTCATGGTAATTTATATACACACAAGATCGATAATAATCATAGTGGAAAAAAAATATTATATCTTACAAACAAAGACAAAAGATTAAACAAATAAACTTTATATTTAACAACTGGGGTTTCTAAAAGGCATATTAGATACAATTAATTATTTTGCACAAATTATTAATGGAGTAGAAGGAATTTACAACAAGATAATCCCTCAGTTTTTCTTAAAATACATCTTTATTTTCTACAAACTATTTTATACTTTTAGGAATCTTATCAAACAATAGTGCTCCAGAATTATTTTAAAAAATACCTATTTCTACTAATGACAGCGATGTTTGTCTTTTGTACAAATTATTTTTGTTTATTTTGTTGAAATTGTTCATTGTTTGTCAAACTGACAACTTTCATTTAAAAAAAAAAAAAATCCTTCAAAAAGTGTTAAAAATATATTTAGAAAGGTATCAAATTTTGAATTAAATCCGTCATGTGATCACTTCTCAGTGACCACTATCGAGAAATCGAAAAAATGTTTTACATTGTTTTTATTAACGTTTCTTCATGTATAATTGTATAATGAATGCTATCCTGTGCCAAAACTTTTGAGAACCTTGAGCACTCGTCTCTCTTTGCAAACAATATCAGTCCGAGTTCTGTCCCGGAAACTGGTAGTTTTTATTAAATATTGTGAACACAACATTTTATTGCAATAAATATTTAACAATACACAATATACGCATCAAAACACTGTTACCAAAGAATTGCTGGTAAGAAAAGCCCCGTTGCCAAAAATCGTTTATGTATAAATCCAACATCTTTCTTTCAGAAAGATCAACAATGAACTAGAAGAGCCGAAAATTAAGTTGTTTCAGATCCTACTGTCACCAGGTAATACTTACGAATGACGGTTTTAAAAACTTTCTGATCTTCCTCACTCCTTAAAACATTTCTTCAAAAGAAATTTAATTAAGAGTGTATTCGGATGTTGAATGGATTTACTAAAACACTCACGGTCGAGATATATATATATATATATGACATAAAGCTGTGGGTATGGTGATGGGTCTAAAAAAAATTAACGTTTTTTAAGGTCAAAGGTCATGATAGGTTTACCTGTATAACAGGCCCCAGACCCATCCCTTATATGAAATATTATTTGAAGAACTGTGTATAACAAGATGGAGTTGATTAAATGAGAATTTGTCATGTGAATAAACATTGAAACTGTATAATGTGTTCAAGGGCAGTTATATCTACGAAACATTAATTAAAAGTTTGTAATTGTAAATATTGATGTGAGCGACGATGTTTGGAGGAGAATTTGCGGCTTTTTTGACTGGTTCATTTGGATAATTTTGTGTGTAAATGCATGTAAACAGTATTAACTTCCATTTCAAGGTGTTGTCTAATAAGTGTGCTGATTTTGTACAATTTGTAATTATTTTTGTACGCATTTAATTGTTAAACTATTGTTAGAATTAGAGAAACGTCGGTTGGAACTCTTCGAATTATTCCGGATCTTTCTGTAACATCTGTATAAACGGACTGCATAGACGAGTTAGTTAATCAGTTGAGCAGAGAGTTGCAAGCTAATTGAAAGTTAGAATCGCTGGAATATTTGTATGATGGTGCTTAGTATCTTTGGTCATGGTAGTGTAGTATGGGACCCTCATTTTACGTATCAAATACAGGAGTTGGAGAGGGTGCAAAGAAGGGCTGCTAGATTTGTTTCTGGAAATTATCGCAGAATGCAATCAGTGACGGATATGATAAAGGAGCTAAAATGGGATTCATTGCAAGACAGGAGGATGAGGAGGGTCATGGGAGTGTACAGGGCATATACTGGCGATGATGCATGGAAAGATATTGCAATAGATATGAAAAGTAGTGCATGGAAGGGAAAAGATGACCATGACCACAAGCTGGCACTCGATTTCAGGCACAAGGGTGTGGGAAGATTCTCTTTTTTAGGTAAGGGTGTCAGGGATTTGAATGAGTTACCAAGAGAAATGATGAATAATTTGCCGAAAACTTTGAAAGAATTTAAAGATAAAATTTGTAGAGGGCAAATGTAGGTGAGTGCAGGATAGAGGAAAGATGGGTGTGTAGGGAAATTGCCACCGGAGCCTGTGCTCCATTGCAATTAAATTAAATTAATAATAATTAAGACAATGCCTATTCTGTGCGTACTGTACAATGTTATTGTAGAGGTCGCGAAAAAAATATACCAAGTGAAAAGTGTAGCAGTTATTTCAAGCAACGAAAAGCTTATCACCTGATTTAGCTAATATACGAACATAAATTTTCACACTAAATTCAGTGTAGTAAAAAAAAAAAAAAAAAATCACAGAAATTTTTGCTTTCAAAAACCTTAACCTCCAGTCTGATGTGCAATGTAAATCGCTAAAGATAAGCTAAAAGCGTGACAGTAGTGATTGAAAAATGGCAAAAACAAGAACGGCTTCTTTGAATTATAAAGTATGATTTTATTTCACGATTTTTTAGCTGTAAAGATTTAATGTAAAATACTGGATTACGATTAAATTAAATTAAACGCACATTCTATTTTTTGTTTTGTTTTTGGCTTTATGCCTAGTTATTACAGGCTGAATTGAGGCCTTTTGAAGGAACCACGCAGAAATGTGCCTGGAGTGATTTGGGGAAACCATGCAAGACCCAAAATCTGGATGTCCTGACAGATATCGAACCTACGTCCTCCCGAATGCGTGGCTAGAGCGTTACCGCTCACCCATCACACCCGTTCCGACCACTGCACTGTGACCAAAACTCTTGTCACCGTGTATTGTAAAGGTGAACCAGGATTTAAAAATTATTTATAAACTTCAAAATACACTGATCAGCCAAAAAATTATGACCACCCAGTTTATTAGTGTGTTGGTCCAGCTTTGGAGCGCAATACAGCAACGATTCGGCGTGGCATGGATACGAAAAGTCCTCGTTAGGTTTCCGAAGTTGTCTGGCATCAGATGTCTACGCACAGGTCACGCAATTTCCTTAAATTACGGGCCGGTGGTTTGTGGGCGCGTCGACTGGGAACGAGCATCTCGGAAACGGCGAGGCTGGTCGGCTGTTAGCCTGCTGCTGTAGTGAGCAGCTATGCAGAGCGGTTGAAAGATGGTGAAACCACGACTGGGCGACAAGGTGGTGGACGTCCACGCCTCATCACAGAACGTGGATGTCGGAGGCTTGCCCACTCTGTAAAGCGGGATCTGTGGCAGAGCCGACAGCAAACTACAATGCTGGTGCAGGTACAAGTGTTTCGGAGCACACTCTGCTGTCAGATCTACCACAGATCACCCCCTATCCTGCTTTACAGAGTGGGCATGTTCTGTGATGTACCGTGGGTGTCCATCACATTGCCGTCTACTTGTGGTTTCACCATCCTTCAGTCACTTTCAATAGACGCTCACTACATTAGCACGCGAACAACCAACCAGCCTCGCCGTTTCCGAGATGCTCGTTCCCAGTCGACGCGCCCACAAACCACCGGCCCGTAATTTAAGGGAATTGCGTGATCTGTGCGTATACATCTCGTGTCAGACAACTCCGGAAACCTAACAAGGACTTTTCGAATCCATGCCACGCCGAATCGCTGCTGTATTGCGCTCCAAAGATGGACCAAAACACTAATAAGCAGTTGGTCATAATGTTTTGGCTATCAGTCATTAGAAAAATGAAGAACAAAACTCTTTATGATACAGCGTGTGTTCTGCTCTGCTTGCGGTTTCCTTCGCAGAGCCGACATGAATCTTCGCCTACTTAGTTACAACACAATACAGAGCTTGAAGGGCACTATCGTTCCCGGGTTGTTGCAACAGTTAATTGTAGCAATTCAGCACCAGCGTGACGTGCTGACAGTCATTAATGGCCGCGCACTGGATTAGTGACAGGATGACGTCATCATAAACGCCCGTTTGACGTTAATGACACGGGGCGATGAATCATCCCAGCTGTAGATTATCATTGTTCCTTGTAACGCCCTCTAGCCTTGAGAGTGGCGCGTGGTGAACTATTGGACCGTGATTCATTCCGCTACGTTATGTTTCAAGGAAACATCTTACTTTACCCATACCCGCTATCACAATGGTACTATCGAAAACGTGCGTATTTCTAGTTATTTCGATTGACACCTTTACGAAGTTTTCTAGTAGGCAATCTTACTAGAAAATTAGAAGAAACTTTCGGCACCTCTATAATAACCATTGCGGCACAATTTTACTATGGATTCTTATGTAACACGACGAGACAAATTGAAAGACAAGAAACCGAGCGTGGTGGTGTAACGGATAGCGTTCTGGCCTCGCATTCGGGAGGACGGCGGTTCGAATCCCCGTCCGGGCATCCAGATTTGGGTTTTCCATGGTTTCCCAAATCACTCCAGGCAAATGCCGGGATGCTTCCTTCAAAGGCCATAGCCGAATTCCTTCCCATTCCTTGCCCCCCATCCTTTCCCGTCTCTAAAGACCTCGCTGTTAAGAGACGTAAAGCAGTTAAAAAAAGAAAGACAAGAATAATTTTTTTTGATATCTCGCTTAGTTCCCAATATATCTACTGGCAAAAATTAATTACGGGTACAGTTCCCTGTGCCTTTGGTGACGTTTGTCTTCTGATCCAGGTTGCGTTTCAACCTACCCACAACCACTGCAGAGAATCAAAACACGAATTTATTTAAATAAATGCCTTTTACATTAATTGGCGGAAAAGTATAATATCGGAAACGGATAACTGTCATTTATTTGAGTGATACATTTCGCGATTCGTACATTTCGTGTAAACTTTCTCTGAGTTTTTAATTAACTGCCAAAAAAAATCCTGGTTTTGTTTTAACCTAGTTTCCCTACTCTGGTTAGATTATCACAGTATTTGGCTAGGATTTTATTTAAATAAATGCATTTTACTTTAAATGACAGGCTATAATTTCTAAAACGGGTAACTGTTATTTGACTGATACTTTGCGCGATTACGTCCGTTTCTCTGAGTTTTTAATAAACTTCATTGTTTCTTATCGTCTGCCAAAAAAATTCTTAGGTTAGCTTTAACCTAGTTCTTATAACTGATACAGATAAAATAGCGTAAACGTTTAATACCCATCTCCTTAGATGAATTTCTGCATCTAGTTGTCGTAAATAAAAAACATCAGCATGAACGAACGATTGTAATATGATGGTTGTTGATTCGCGAGTGACGGCTGGCACGTGACCGTTTCTCTGGCCAATAGTTATAGACGACGTGCGCAGACTCCAGATTAGCATTTTATATAAGAGGATGGAGAGGGAGATACATGAATCATATAGACTTCCGATGCAGAAGCTGCGAGAAGGAAGCTGTAAACGTTGTGGTAATAGTTGGACCTTAAATGAAAACGTTATTAGTACAAAATTTACGTGTATCTAAAAATCGTATTGAATATTTTGAGAATCTGCTGAATAAAATGTATTAAAATTGAAAAGCTTAGCTTTCGGGAAATGGCCGACAACAGGTTTCACCTTTTCTTTTGTTTTACGCCTCGTCGACGTCGAGGTCATAAGAGACGGGAGAGGATGGGGGTAAGGAACGGGAAGGAATACGAGAACGGTCTTTTGAAGAAACCATTCAGAAATTCGCCTAGAGCCTAGAGGTGCGAGAAGAGCTTCGCCGTGAAAAACTTCGTTCCAACAAACAAATCCCTCACAACGTTCTGCGACAGAATCTAACCAACCCGCAGGTTGCCAAACATTCGATTTTTTTTTATTATTATTATTAATTTTTTTTTTACTTATTGCTTTACGCCTCGTCGACGGCTCGACGGTTCGACGGTTCGACGGCTCGACGGTTCGACGGTTCGACGGTTGGACGGTTCGACGGCTCGACGGCTCGACGGTTCGAAGGTTCGACGGCTCGACGGTTCGACGGCTCGACGGTTCGACGGTTGGACGGTTCGATGGCTCGACGACTCGACGGTTCGAAGGTTCGACGGCTCGACGGTTCGACGGTTCGACGGTTGGACGGTTCGACGGCTCGACGGCTCAACGGTTCGACGGTTCGACGGTTGGACGGTTCGACGGCTCGACGGCTCGACGGTTCGAAGGTTCGACGGCTCGACGGTTCGACGGTTCGACGGTTCGACGGTTCGACGGCTCGACGGCTCGACGGTTCGACGGCTCGACGATTCGACGGTTCGACGGCTCGACGATTCGACGGTTCGACGGTTCGACGATTCGACGGCTCGACGATTCGACGGTTCCACGGTTCGACGGTTCCACGGTTCGACGGTTCCACGGTTCGACGGTTCGACGGTTCGACGGCTCGACGATTCGACGGTTCGATGGCTCGACGGTTCGACGGTTCGACGGTTCGATGGCTAAGGTCATTAGAGGCGGACTGGGGACAAGTAACGGGAAGGAATTCAGTCATGGCATTTTTGAAGGAAGCATCCCGGCATTCGCCTGGAGTGATTTGAGGATACCATGGAAAACCCAAATCTGGACGCCCGGACGGAGATTCGGACCCGACGACCATTCGAGAACTGTACTAATAATAAAGTTTGTGTGATACCGTGTGGATTAAAGACGATACAAACTTTGCAATCCGCTTTCTGTTATTCGTGTTCCGTCGCTAAGGAGTAGTTTGTATCACAGCCATCAGCGGACACCGTGAAGGCTATAGTCGTTCTGCGAGGTCTTCATGTGATTTATAGCTAGTTATGTCTATGTGACTCCATCACAAAAGCAGCAACGAACGCATCTCTGACATTCGGCCTCACTTTTCAACCTTCCTCAACATACCAGCTTCCAACTTCTCCAAGTTCTGCCGAATGTGATTAATCCTAAATCAAATTCACAGCGACGTGCCGCGGAATAACGGTCAGAGTCACTACGGAAGAGATTTACAGTCGTCGTTTGTGTCTGTAGCATTAACGATCTGTTAGCTGTCTTGATCAGTTTTAAACTGCCATGTTGGTCTTTGACAGTAATGCTAGCATAAATTAGAGACACATAGCTGTAGTTGCACTAGGATCCAATGCATTCATTTCGTCTGAGTCATAACTTTCCAAAGACACAAGCATCCAGCAGAATTTATTTCTGCTTCATCACGATATTTACCAAACAACAATTTATTCCCTAATTCAGTTGGAGAATGCTGCTTAAATGTTGATCACAGTTTGAGAGTTTCCCCAATCTTAACATGTAACGCCATCATCCTGTGCAGCTAACTGATAACTGCTTCTATGAGCACAGAAACTTAGTGAATATTTAAGTCACAAGTACGCTCATGCTTAAACATTAGCTCATGTTATGGTATGCAGCATTTTTTATGATATATCCTAGTCTGTTACTTATGCTCTTTAAGTCTTCGATAGTACCTGGCGCGTTAGTTTGTATAACTCTTTCTGTACCTATGCTCTAAAAGTCTTCGTTAGTAGCTAGAATTAATGCGTACCAGAAATATTTGGCTCTGGCCTCGTATTCTGGAGGACGCCGGTTCGAATCCGCGTTCTGGCATTCAGATTTGGGTTTTCCATGGTTTCCTCAAATCACTCCAGACGAATGCCGGGATGCTTCATTCAAAAGGCCATGGCCGAATTCCTTCCCGTTCCTTGTTTCCAATCCCGCCTCCAATGACCCCGACGTCGACAAGGCGTAAAGCAATAAGTAAAAAAAAAAAAGAAATATCTGTACCAGCACCATATTCTGATGGACCAGGTATGTGATGTTCTGAGACTGTTAGACGATAGGAATCAAGATCAAAGACCAGAAAAACTGGTAGTAAATGTAATAATAGATCGTCAGTTGTTGGGCATAGTAGCTATAAATAGATCTGAAAATGTTAAAGTTTTATAATCACTAGAAGCACCAAACCCTCTTTTTTATAAATCGTTTTATAGAAAACGGGTTTCTTAAAGATGAAGGTCTATTCAGAATAATAGAACAATATCAGTAGTAATTATTAGATTTTTATAAGGATATTCCGATATGAAGGCCACATAAGGGACACACTAGACATAAATATAATAATTTTTCGTTTTTTCTCCAAAGGTGCAGACCGATGGTTGAAAAATTAGATAGGTGGATAAACAAAATAGCAGCAGTGATTGCCGAAGAAGATATATGAAATGAAGACAGAAGATAAACGGCCCAGAGGTAGAAATCAAGGCATGGAAGTGGGGAAGAGGACTGGACTAAGGTAGTGATAGAGAGGTGGTGGGAAGAAAGAAGAAAATGGTGAGGCTTGTGCACTAAGCAGACGCAGCAAGTAGCTGCAAACTGGACAGGCGCAACGGTGTTACTCTTGGCGTCATGATGTGGTAGTGATTGAGGGAACTCTGACGGCACAACAGTACGTCACGGACATCCTGCGTCCTTATGTGTTACCTCTCACGCGACAGTATCAACAGGACAATGCTCGTCCACACACGGCACGTGTGTCTATGAACAGTCCTGCGTGATGTTGAGGTACTCACGTGGCCAGCAAGATCCCCAGATCTGACCCCGATAGAACATGTGTAGGACCAGCTCTGACGTCAACTCCGTCCCAGTGCCAGTATCCAGGATATCAAGGACCAGTTACAACAGTTGTGGCCAGCTTGCCTCAGGAGAGGATACAACGGCTTCATGACAGCCTTCACAACCGAATCAGTGCATGCATCCAGGACAGAGGGGGAGCAACGTCATACTGACAAGTGGACTCATACTAACAAGTTACAACAGTTGTGGCCAGCTTGCCTCAGGAGAGGATACAACGGCTTTATGACAGCCTTCACAACAGAATCAGTGCATGCATCCAGGCCAGAGGGGGTGCAACGTCATACTGACAAGTGGACTCATACTAACAAGTTACAACAGTTGTGGCCAGCTTGCCTCAGGAGAGGATACAACGGCTTCATGACAGCCTTCACAACAGAATCAGTGCATGCATCCAGGACAGAGGGGGAGCAACGTCATACTGACAAGTGGACTCATACTAACAAGTTACAACAGTTGTGGCCAGCTTGCCTCAGGAGAGGACACAACGGCTTCATAACAGCCTTCACAACAGAATCAGTGCATGCATCCAGGACAGAGGGGGAGCAACGTCACACTGACAAGTGGACTCATACTAACAAGTTACAACAGTTGTGGCCAGCTTGCCTCAGGAGAGGATACAACGGCTTCATGACAGCCTTCACAACAGAATCAGTGCATGCATCCAGGACAGAGGGGGAGCAACGTCATACTGACAAGTGGACTCATACTAACAAGTTACAACAGTTGTGGCCAGCTTGCCTCAGGAGAGGATACATTGGCTTCATGACAGCCTTCACAACAGAATCAGTGCATGCATCCAGGAAAGAGGGGGAGCAACGTCATACTGACAAGTGGACTCATACTAACAAGTTACAACAGTTGTGGCCAGCTTGCCTCAGGAGAGGATACAACGGCTTCATGACAGCCTTCACAACAGAATCAGTGCATGCATCCAGGACAGAGGGGGAGCAACGTCATACTGACAAGTGGACTCATACTAACAAGTTACAACAGTTGTGGCCAGCTTACCTCAGGAGAGGATACAACGGCTTCATGACAGCCTTCACAGTCGAATCAGTGCATAAATCCAGGACAGAGGGGGAGCAACGTCATACTGACAAGTGGGCTCATACTAACAAGTTACAACAGTTGTGGCCAGCTTACCTCAGGAGAGGATACAACGGCTTCATGACAGCCTTCACAGTCGAATCAGTGCATAAATCCAGGCCAGGGAGGGTGCAATTTCCTACTCACAGGAGGACTCATACTGTGAAGATCTTCGTAAATTTGACTCAATTGTTGAATCATTGAAATAACATCATTTACCCTCTAATTTTTGCATTTCGTTTTCTCTTCCCCTTCTGGGTGTTTCAATTATTATATGTATATATTATTTATTTATTTATTTTACTTTATGCGAATAGACCTATACAGATCACGCAAAACGTTGTCATTTTTTGTCAGAGTTTCTTTTGCCATTCCAGTATTCTCGCATCCGTTTACTGAAGGCGAGTTTTCTCTCTTCTGTCCATGTTGTGACGGTCTTCTTGGCTTTGGTTTCTGGCATGACTACCCAGTCGTGTATTTTTTGTCTGAAGATTTTGCGATCTATGATTTCTAAACTCTTGATTTTAGCTCTTTCCAGGTCTTGTCTTACTTGATCGAACCAACCGTTAGGCATTTTTAATGGTTGCATGAGGTTGAATACCTGCTTAGTTAATCTGTTATCTGGCATCCTGTAGATGTGACCGTAGAATTTTAGTCTGCGTTTTTCTGATGTCGTTGGCTATGTTTGAGTGGGACTCTACTGTTTTGTTTGACTTTAGTCTGTAGCCTTCTTGTTGTTGTTGTTGTTGTTCGGGTTTTAGGGCGCGTCGACGACGAGGTCATTAGCGCCCTTGTAGCCTTCTTGTATTTTTGTTGCTCCGATAATTTTCCTGATTATTCTTCGTTCTTATTTTTGATGTTCTCGATATCCCTCTCAGAGTTTAGTGTGAGTGTTTCCGTGGCGTATAGAGCGTTGGGTTTAAGAACTGTATTGTAGTGTCTAATTTTTGATTGAATTCCTATGTTCTTTTTGTTGCAGGACTGTCCGAAAGTCTTTTTCATTTTGTTGAGTCTGTTTTGTTGTGCCTTCTTTTCGAGTCCTGTAGGACTGATAATTTCTCCTAAGTGTTTTTTTTTTTTTTTTTTTTTTTTTTTTTGTGCCAGGCATATTTGGGAAGATAAAGAAAGAGAATGCGAGGCATATATCAGAATATGAATGCAGTAGTGGATACACATAGATGATGAAAACGACTAGCTCAGTTTTCGGAAGAGGTGAAAGAGTAGCAGAAAGACTGATGATATGACAAAACGAAATGTTTAATCCTCTCGTCCTTTGCGCTGTTACCTCCATACTGTCCGAGGTTGTTTCCCGACGGTAAGGCTGGCTTGGGATGTCGACCTGACCTCCTACCTATGACCTCTTCCCTTCGCTTACTTTGCCGCCCGTGCGCTTCACTGCGGTGTTTAAGCTACCGATCACGCCTCGCTTTCGCGGGATCGCCGTGCCGGCTGTATTTCATTCCGACACGTCCGGTCGTAAACGCGGATCGTAGTGAATCCGCGTATCTCGCAGCAAAATCGGAACGACGTCAATTCGATCGGAGCCGTATACGCATGGCACATTAACGTCCCACATTTGCTACATGGTAACGCCTCTCGCGGTCGTATACCGTGTATTGACGTTTATATTGCGGTGTAACACCGAGACCTCTATCCTGTAGGGGATTAGCGGAATGCTGTAAACTTGTTATGACCGAATTCCATAACATCACAGCTGTTATGTAACCTCACAGTGGTTCTAAGCTATCGTTATCTATAGGCTACAGCCTAGGGATGACGATTCTTTCCGAAAAAGATTGATTCGAAATAGGGATGCTCATTCAGAAAATACATCGATGTTTTTTTCGATGTGATGCATCGAAACGTTGCATCGATGTTTCACGATGCATCGAATAAAAACATCGATGTTTTCGATGCATCGAATAAAAACATCGATATATATATATATATATATCGGTCAATAAAGGTTAGGAAAGCTTAAAAATGAGACAAAGATTAGGAAACTAGCAAAATGAAGTATTTAGTTGAATTATATTTTTAATTAGTCTTTTACAAAGGCAATTTGAAATTACTGGGATTTATAAATCAGATATTTCAATAGAAAGATAGGATAAAAGTAAAGCGAGGAACGCTGAAAGAGAGGCAGTGTTGGGATTCTAATCTAATTGGAATTTATAAATCCCAATATCTTCTCTCTAAAAATTTTATTAACCCGCTTTCCTTGAATTCTGTTTCGTTGTTGATTTAAAACTTGTGCAGCTTTTGAAAATAATCTTTCTGATGGCACTGAGAGGCTACCAAAGTTAAATATTTATAAGCTATATTGTACAATTTTTGAAACTGTTGTTTATAATCGGACCATACTTCTAACGGATTTTCGCTAAGCCGGCCAACCGGAGTTCTCAAGTATACAGACAGCTAGTCGGGAACACTTTCTTTGGTCTTGTTTGATTTCCAGTTTCTTTGAGCTAGTTTGTGATGATCGGTCCAAAGACTGAAATCTTTCGATGATTTGTCTGAACTATCTGAATCAGAGTCTGTTCGCATTTCTTCCAGCTCCCTCTTCATCACATCTTTGATCTTTTGAATAGCATTTGCACAAGCCATCGGGTCTTCAAAATGTAGTTTTTTGAACCGTGGGTCCAATAAGGTCGCGATAGCTAAAGACGAAACTTGTTTGATAGCACCCATCCGTTTGTTTTCTTTTAGGACGAGCTTATGTACTTCCATCACTAAAGGTTCATCAGTCTCAACTGATTTGAGTTTTGAAAGCATGCAGTGCATATTTCTTTAGTTGCTGCTTCAAGTGGGCGTAGTATGTTAAGAAGAAATGACGCGATATTTAATTCCAAACCAGTCAGCATTGGAGGTGCTGTTTTATGGCAAAACAATATATCACTTACAACATTTTTAAGCTCCAAAAAGCTTTGAATCATATAATATGTGCTGTTCCAGCATGTTGGCAGGCCTTGTATTAACTTTGTTTCAGCACTTACTGACTTTCTCAAATCGTCTCTTGCCAAACAACTGTGTTTAAAGAAAGTAACAATAGTCTTTATTTCTGACAATATATTTTCTAAAGGTATTTTGAGAAACTAAATTAAGTGTGTGAGCGAAACAAGGGATATGCTTCTTCTTTCCAAATACTAATTCCACAGCTTTTACCATATTTGGCGCGTTATCAGTAATGACCGCAGAAACTTTGTCCGTATGAAATCCCCAATCGTTGCTGGTCTTAAGGAGCATGTCTGCTATATATTCCGATGAATGACTTTCATTGAGTTGATAAACTCCTAATGTTATTGACTCGAACACCTTGTCTAGACCAAAATGCGCTATAACACCCAAAAAGCTGCGCATCTGCATGTCTGACCATATATCATTTCCTAATGTGAGGTATTCAGCATTTGAGAGTTTTGATTTTATTAATGTTTCCAAGACGTCATACTTGTCATCAAGCCACCGTGTCACAGTTGCTCTGCTGGTTATTTCATAATGAGGAGCAGTAACTTTAAGCAAATTTTTGAAGCCTACCTGTACTAGGTACTTCTAGCCTTGACCTAAGGTGTAACTCCGCCCTGCACTGTCGGAAAATTTCATGTCATCTTTGATTTTTTATTGTTTTATCAAAATTAAATTAAAAGAAAAATGTGATGTGTTTTGTAGGTGACAAAATAAGATATAGCAATACAATTTCCTGTTTTTTTCTTATGCTTTAAAACCAATCATACAACGTAGTTTTTTTTTTTAGTTTTGTCCAAGTTAAAAAAAAATAAGATTTTGTAAGTGACAAAATATCGTATAGTGATACAAGTTCCTGTTTTTTTTGTTTTGATTTAAAACCAATCATATCGCGTAGTTTTTTCTTGTTTTATGCAAGTTAAAAGAAAAAATTTAATGAGATTTTGTAGGTGACAAAAATAACGTGTAGCGATACAATTTTCCAGTTTTTGTTTTGCCTTAAAACTAATCGTGTTGCATATGTATTTGTTTTTTTTATTCAAGTAAAAAAAATGTAATTTGATATTTTAGGTAACAAAAATAACGTATAGTAATACAATTCTCGGTTTTTGTTTTGCTTTAAAACCGATTTTATCGCGTCGAAGAAACGCATGTGTTCTTTCGATGTATCGAATGAAAAACATCGATGCATCGTTAAACATCGAAAGTAAACGATGCATCGGATTGATTCGATGCATCGAATACTAAACATCGATGTTTTCGATACATCGATGTATATCGAGCATCCCTAATTCGAAACGAAATTTGATAAATCGATTCACAAAATAATCGATGTCTAAAAGATCGATTTTCTAAAGATCGATATTTTTTCGATTTGCTTTTGGTGTTCGTATTTTCAATACAATTCCAATCATGGAAAACAAAAGGACACCATAATAATCGATCTTTTATCATTTTTAAACTAATTAAAGCTTTTTTACAACTAATTCAAACTATCAGGTAGACAAAAAGACATTTATTTCACAAATTTGTCTGTTACAAGAAACAGTTTTGAAATGATATAGTTAACAGTTCCCAGTGCTTAGTGTCCAAGCATTTCAGGAACAACATTCTGTGCTCTACTAGGTTCCGCTCATCATGTTGCCGGCAGTTAAAAAAAAAAAAAAGAGAGAGAGGCTCTCGCAAGGTATTGATGATCCCACTTTACAGATAAACTTCTTGGCTGTTGAGTAAACGTGATGATAAATTGATTTTTTTGTTCTTGCCAATAAAGTATAGAATCATACTTCAGGTGCACAAGTGCTTGCGATAAATAGTGTTTAATTTCTTCGTTTAAACCCTGACATTCATGTGCAAGTGCATCACATTCGATTTTCGCAGGTGAAATATCGATTCACTAGAACGATTCAGTACTATATATCGATTTAAAAATCGATTTTTTTGGACCAAAAGATCGATTCTTCGATTAATCGATCTCAGATCACCATCCCTACTACAGCCTGTTTTCTTTCCTTGCCTACATTTATCCCTCACATTTCGTATTGGACAGGCGCTAGGAAGATTTTCATCCTTATGGATTTACGCTTCGTCGATTTCGGGGAAAATTAGAGGCGAGAAAGTACTCGATGCAAAGAATGGGAAGGAATTCGGCGATGCCTTCTTGTTGGAGTCATCCTGGCATCCGCCTGGAGTGATTTCGGAAAACCATTAGAAACCGAAATCTGGATAGCCGAACGGGGAGTTTCGAACCAGCGTCCTCCTGAATGCCAGGCCTGAACGTTACCGTTCACCCACCACCCTCGTTTCCTAAGAATAGATTACGAAATATTTCGTTTCCAAGAAAAACGTTACAAAAATTTGACCACACCATGTCTTGAATATGATGGTGTAGTATGGGACCCACATTTTGAGTATCAAATACAAGAGTTAAAGGGGGTGGAGAGCACGGAAGCTAGATTTTCCAGTAAAAATGAACGCAAAACATTATCAGTAATTAATATGATAAGGGAATGGGATTCATTGGAAGACGGGAGTTAGGTGAAGACAGTGCTAGAAGCGTACAAGTCGTATATTGGGGATAATGCTTGGATGAATATTAGTGGAAAAAATAAGACAATTACCTGAAAGGGAAGAGATGACCATGACCACAAGCCGACATTTGTTTCAAGCATAAGGGAGGGGGATTTAATATATATATATATATATTGTAGATGATGAAGAATAGTATTGTAACCAGTTACCAAAATTACCATAGGTAGTGTTAAGTAGTTTACCAGAAACACTGAAATATTTTAAAATTAAAAATTCGTAAAAGGCAAAAGTAGGTACTGGGAAAATAACTCTCAACGAACATATAAGCACAATTGATAAGAAGACGGAAAACGAGTTTGTAGGGAAATTGCCACCGAAACCAACTGACTACTTTTGTAGGTATATCACACAAAAAATCCCCTTTTCCTCCTACTGTCATCCCATGTTTCTCCCCCCTCTGATTTATTTTAAAGTACACAAACTTCAAGTTTCGCACTCTATATTGCGCGCGTGGTACCCATCGTGCATAGATTTTACGGTATACCAACTGTTTAATACACTGAGGTGACAAAAGTCATGGGAAACCCTGCTAATAGCGTGACGGTCCTCCGTTTGCCCGGCGAAGTGCAGCAACACGACGTGGCATGGACTCCACGAGTCGTTGGAAGTCCTCTGGAGAAATATTGAGCCATGCAGCCTCTATAGACGTCCATAATTCCGAAAGTGTTGCCGGTGGAGGATTTTGTGCACGAACTGATCTCTTGATTATGTTCCATAAATGTTCGATGGGATTCATGTCAGGCGATCGCGGTGGCCAAATCATCCGCTGGAATTGTCCCGAATGTTCTTCAAACCAATCGCGACATTAAGTCCATGTATGGTTGCAAGTGGTCTCCCAGTAGCTGAACGCACATAATTTCCAGTTAAGAATCGGTTAAGTTTGATCAGCGGACCCAATCCATCCAATGTAAACACAGCCCATACCATTATATAGCCACCACCAGCTTGCACAGTGCCTTGTTCACAACTTGGGTCCATGGCTTCATGGGGTCTGCGTCACACTCGTAGCCTTCCATCAGCTCTTACCAATTGAAATCGTGACTCATCTGACCAAGCCACTTTTCTCTAGTCGTCTACAGTCCAACTGATATGGTCACGAGCCCAGGAGTGCCGCTGTTGGCGATGTCGTGCTGTTAGTAATGGCACCCGAGCCGGTCTTCTGCTGCCATAGCCCATTTAAGCCAAATTTCGCCGGACTGTCCTAACGGACACGCCCGTCGGACGTCCCACATTCAATCCTGCGGTTAGTTCACGCAGTGTTGATCGTCTGTTCACACTGACAAGTCTACGCAGACGTCGCTGGTCGCGCTCATTAAGTGCCAGCGGCCGACCACTGTAGTTGTCCACGATGGGAGGTTATGCCTGAATTTAGGTATTCTCGGCACACTGTGGATCTCGGAATGTCGAATTCCGTAACGATTTCCGTAATCGAATGTCCCATGCGTCTAGCTCCAACTAGCATACCGCGTTCGAAATCTTTTAATTCTCATCGTGTGACCATAATCACGTAATCAACCTTCTCACACTAACTATTTTACCACAAATGAAAGTCCTGCCCAGGCACTGACAATTTATACAATTTGTAAGCGACACTATTGCCATCTATATATTTGCATATTGCTATCCCATGACTTTTTTCACTTCAGTGTGATGGAACCGTCACGTTCCTTGGATATTCCAATATAGTTTGCGATAAGCTATTCAGTGATTCGTCGGTCATTTTGAATAAAATCATCACTGGCAATTGTAGTAGAACTCTGTTTATATGCGTGTGGTGCAGGGTTTGTGTCCCGCAGATGACGCCATAGTTCTGTTTTGGATGGCTGAGCGGATATTGATTGATTGACTGATTGACTATCGGAGGTGTGATCACTAACCTGACCGATAGTAACGTCTTCTTTTCTTGTCAGGACGACGGCCTTCTACTGACACCAGTCGATTGTTGATCACGCAGAATCGACAACTGCGGGGACAATAGCTGCCGAAACAACTAATGTCTATTAAAAGATGTTTACTGTTTTATATTGAAGGCTGCGTAGAGTTCTTTGGCTTGAGTGTTGTTAGCCTGATACGTATTAGAAAGGTTTTACGGAAGGAAACAGAAGTTACTAAATAATTCCCGTTTATTTGTCGTTAATCACACACAGACAGTTTCACAAACACAAGAACGTAATTTCTGTCCCACGCAATATGTTAGCAGTACCCCCGCTAGCTTGAATTTAGACTCCTATTGCCGAAATGGGGTACAAAGCGATAATGTTGGTAGTAAATCACGAAACACTCGCTACATCAATGTGCTACATTCACAATCCCGAGGCACACTGCTTGCGTGTAGCTGCCGGCCAGCGCGTGTGCTTGTCTCAGCACATACCGTATCTTCTTACAGCGCACGCTGTGCAGCTAGCCAGACCCGTATATTCACATCACGTTTACACTATGTTTCGGGGATTTATTTGGTTCCCTTACACAATGATCGGAAGTCCGCTGCGTTTTTCATCAACGGTTATGACTTTTCGAAGGCTCGCAATAACGAAATTTTACTGCCTATTGATTTACAGTAGACACATCAACAGCATCGTCACCAGAAACAGTCTGTAATCGACGATGAATCTCGGAAGGAGTTACTTTTTGAGCAGTTAAAAGCGCGCTGTTTAACTCGCGTTGACTAGAACACGTCTCCATACCTCCGCTTCTCAAAATACACTGGATTAATTCTGCAACTTCAAATCTGCGCATGCGTATAGAGGAGTAATTGCTCTTTACTTTTTGCTGATCTTGATATTTGTTTTTATTCGTGTTCTTTTCAGCCTAGCTTCGTATAGTGCGATTAGTTTTGTGAGACTGGGTTCGTATCCACCCGGCGTCCTTCGACCCGCCCTCGCGATTGCCCGCGGGATGTTGTCTAATTATATCCCCCGCACTGGTCACCAGCGCGATTTATGGCTGGCCTCGCGTTATCAGTCACACCCATCTGCAATTAAAAGATGAAATGCTGCGAGGGCGTTGCATTAGCAACGGCAACACTCGCACGCAATGTCTCCATCGAGTAGCCAACCTCACTGAAAATTGAGACACAGATTGATTTTTTTAAGTGAAAACTTCCATAGCCGCACTAAGCGATGTTTGGACGGCGGTAAATTCACGACTTGCCGTCACTGCACGCTATTACATGTTGTGCGTATTATATGCTCATTGGATGCCTTTTGGATGAGTAAAATCTTAGGAGCTCGCGTCACCAACATGCTGT
The DNA here is from genome assembly GCA_031002005.1 of Vandiemenella viatica. Classification (NCBI taxonomy): domain Eukaryota; kingdom Metazoa; phylum Arthropoda; class Insecta; order Orthoptera; family Morabidae; genus Vandiemenella; species Vandiemenella viatica. The sequence goes on along the minus strand of CM061914.1, from coordinate 167,209,500 downwards.
GATAGCAATATATCTCTAACTATAAGCATGACCTGTTGCGCTTGGACAGCAGTGAAAGTATAGATTGCTAGAGTGACCCCCTGACCTTATTATGCGTATCGTCACGGATCTAGAATAGTTCCAGTTTTCAGGATGAAAGATTATGACCTGATTTGACCAAATATAAACTTGACCTGTGTTTCAGGGTGAATAAAATCTCTGAGTTTAAAGAACTCAGAAGCTTTAATACAGGTAGGTATTAAACACGAACAGGGACAGTCGCACAATCGTATAATTGCGTAAATACAAACATGAGTTGTATTTGACCCTTAAAGTACACTCTGCAAATTTAAAAAAAAAATTCCTTGTTTGCTTCGAAAGCATCTAGTTGTTTTTTTATTGAGACTGGGCAAATACTCGTTATCATTGGTCATAGTATCTGTAACGTCCAGAGAACTTAACACACCTTCTATAATATTAAACAGTTGAGCAACTCCGAAGGAATAAATTGCCAGAATAGTTGATTCGGTAACATATTGGCCTCATATCCACTTACAACAACCTAATAACTCACGTACAGCGAACATGAAGAAAGATCGTTAACGAAAGTTGTCAGTAAAATACCTAAAAAGTAAATAAACCGTAGTTTATAAACTTTGATCAAGCAGCAACGTTAGTGAAAGTTTTAATTAAATTGAAATTTATCCTAAGCCGAAATGATAAATGGCATTCGTGGTTACAGCAGATACCATGAGTAATTTAATTTTTAAAAGTTTTTTTTTAAAGTTGCTTTCATTAGCAACATGTTACTGAAAAGCAGATCCACGATTTTTCAGACGAAAAGTTTTATTGATTTTTAAACTATAAAACGCTACAAAAAGGAAACTTGATGAATGTATTATGGCAATTAATTTGGTAGCAGTTGCTTAGCTATTAAATTGTGGACATAACCGCGAATTTCTTCTAATTATGACTCTGGTCGCTGATTTGCGAGCGAAGGCTGACACGTGACACCGTTCTCCAGCCAATAGCTATCGAGGTGAGTGAATGAGTGAGCTTAGGAAACTATATAGTATATACTTCTATCTAATAGGTAAAAATGAATGTTTTTTTGTCAACGTTCTTCATTCAAACCCACAGTTTTTATCCGATTTTGCTTAGCACACGTACACTTCAAAACTACGTGGTCTGGTAGCTCAGCGGTTAAGGTGCTTACTTCCGAAAGTTTCTCTCTCCGGTCGCGGATTCAAATCCCGCGGTGAGTAAGAATTTTTAGGAGCTGTGTTTGATTATACGAGCTACACCTGGACGTTCCGTGGTTCTGATTCCACGTTAAACTGTAGGTCCCTGGGGAAAGGAACTGGCCTTCCTGCGTCTGACATGATAGCTTGGAACATCTCCTTCGGGAAGGTTCGACCAACTTCCGGTTGTGGACTAAGTTAGATTTTTTAAATGAAAACTCCTTTAGGCGCGTTGGGTGATTTTTGGATGGGTAAACTCATATGTGCTCGCGTCACCGACATGCTAATGTTAACAGCGTATCTGTAACGGTCTGGTGGCTCAGTGGTTAAGGTGCCTGACTGGGAAGTTAAAGGTCACCGCTTCGAATTCCTGTCTCAGTGGAGACTTTCATAAACCCTTGACCTGTCCTTCACCTCTGGCACAGCTTACTGTGTAATGTGAAGTGCGCCAGAACGGTTCCGTGGTTTCGATTCCACATTAAACTGTAGGTTCCCTGTACCCGGTAGGATTGCTGGGTTAGGTTAAGACTGCGAATTTTTGATTTTTTTTTAATGCACCGTCAACGTCCTGACGATATTAAAGACTCTGTGTTAGGAATCTGAAGGAATTTGGTCGTGACCTTTTGAAGGAACCATCTTAGTATTCGCCTGAAGTGATTAAGCGAGTTGGTAACAAGCCTGTATCTGGATAGGCTGACGGTGGAATGAATGTTATACCCACTTGCTGTGTCGGAGAAAACGCACCAACGTCGTAAAATTGATTGTCCAGCACTGGCTTAAACTTGGGTGTTTTTAATAAACTATGTTCAAACTTTTTCTCTCCTAGACAATATTTTCAATAGGTTTAGATAATTCTGCACAATTTACATTTATTTGGGGACCATATTAATGACTCAGAGTGATTAATTGCTTTGTTGTAATTCTAAATACTTTCTGTTTGATTTCCACCACGTTGTTAATATGGTTTATAACGAATAACACTGTCGTGGGAATTAGACAGAACCCAGAATGTCCAACCACTAAAGTGTTCCCAATGGCCACTTCCAGTTGCAGTGGAAAAATGCGATAAGTTCACGCGAGCATTTCGAATTTTCCATTGCCGGTTACACCCCTGCAGTTGCACCCGATCTCAGATCCTGCAATTACTCTGACGCAAAGTGATTTACCTGGTATTTACAGCTATAATAGGTTAGTTTCCATCTCTCACCGATCTTCAAGTCTTCGGATTTACAATTGATTTTAGCATTCCAAGATCATAGAAAATTCTCACTCATATATTAAATTATCTAGCATTTCCCAACGCGGACATATTAGTGTGAAGTAATTCGTTTACTGTTTGTATTTATTACTATTATTTTCGAATAGCAATTATTATTCCTGAAAAGGAAAAAGCCCTAAATTTCGTATAAGAGATTCCCCGCTTCGTTTTCTGTGTACTTTAACGTACTATAATTCAGTAAACTTAAGAAATTAACTAATCAAATATTACAAAGTTACGAGAAGATTAAGCATTTTTCTTAAAGAGGAGGAAATACTCTACATAAATGTGATCATCTTTTAGTATCGAAATTGAGAAAAACGTTTGGTTAGTGTTATATCTGAGTTTTGTAAGATCCTTCTAACCTTTACTATAAAGTAAATATCACAATATGTTGGATTATTAATCTTTGATGGTTTCACTTCCGTTTTCGTGTATTCTAAAGTACGATATTTCAAAAAAGTTAAGAAATAAATAATCTAAGTTACGTATACAAAAACAATTTTAACAGAATTCAAAGTGTCTTTATATTTAATGCAGTGTGATTGTTTGCTGGGTATTTTTTGAGGTTAAAAAAGGAGTGTTATTTTATATTAAGTAATTATGATTTGGATAATAACTTTTTGGGGTTTCTAAGTTCTAAGGTCACAGAATTTCAAGTCAGAGGTATATAAGATCTCTGGTGAGGAGAAAAGTTAAAAAGAAAAGTAATGGGAGGAGGCTTGACTTGAAAAGCTTAATAAAATAATAGCTGCAAAAATCCTGGCGGTATTTAACATGGAAAATATAAGCCAGAGGGAAGAAGAATACTATGATAATAATATTAGTGAATTGTAAAAGTTGTATTTGGTAATTAACTGTCGTTTGTAAACGGAAGATTAAAAGATAACTGGATGGTCTTTGTTCCTTATTGAAATTGTAATAAAGAAATGGAATTGGTACTTAAAGTAGATTTGATATGATTTAATAGTAATTTGATTACAGCTTTGGTATCAAAAAACCAGTGACAGATATAGAGGACTAAATAAAAATCCTATTGAGCTGATCTGATACTGGAAATATAAGGAGTACATATTAGTGTATTCAATTTCTAAAAGTAAAAATAAGCGGTAAAAGTAAGGTTGTAAGGAATACACAACAAAAAAAAAAACCTTTACAAGCTCATGTTGAGTTTTAACTTATCACGAAGGCGATAGTTGTAATAATGACATACTTCGTACTTATGCGGATGAGTGCGAATAGGTTGACAAAGAGAATTTTCAACTCCATCACTAAATTAAAGTTTACAGCAGAATGGTTTGTGGGTACGAGAAAAGATATGGAAAAAGTTGGGATTCATCCAGATGAGATACAGAATCCAAGAGTATTTCAAAGAAAATGTATAAATTTAAATAGTTCTAGGAACATTGTACAAAGGCCAAGACCAACTTGTCTGAAGAAAGAAGTAGGAACCGCCGTGAATGAATGAAAAAAATCTGAGAAGAGAAGAAAAGGCGAAACAATAAAATAGCTGTTATTCGTGGTCCGAAACAGGACAAAGTCTAACGAAGAAGAAAATAGAAAATACTACTCTCGGTCTTTAACCATTCTTTTGCAGCCTGTAGCTGAAAACAACCACTGAAACAATTGTTGCCTCGAGAAAAACACTTCTTCACATTCACGTTTCAGTCTAATGGCAAAGAACATCATCAGTGGAGTTGGGCTGCTTTCAGCGAGAAATAGATTGCGAATATCACCTGCTCACGCCATGATTATCGTTGACTCTTATAGGGTATGCAAGTGCGCATTACTACGCTCGTTAAACTGTATTAGTACACTACTCTGTATGGTTAGTGAAGCTTTGTACGATAATAAACTGATTACTTCTACAGGCACAGTGCTGTGCCGCGGCGTACTCGGTGTTGTGGGGGGGGAGGGGGCGGAGGGTAAAGAGACAGACAGAGGCTGCGGTGTTTGTTCTGCTCTCAACACCCGACAGCCGCCGCACTTACCACCACAATGAACAGTCGTGCCGAATAACACGCTGCTCGGAAACTAACCACATTTTCAGTAATTCTAAACTCCGTCGAAAGCAATTACGCCGTCATAAACAAATACTTAATGTTTCCGTTATTCATCCTTTCACTTTGCGGTTTCCTCCTTTCTTCGGTCCATATATCATTACGTTACCTCTTCTCCTTTTCCTCAAATCTCTAGAAATTTTGGATCAATCTCCTGAAAGTTTCTCTATCTTGTATTATATCTTCTGTTATTCCGATCTCTACCATATTTTTCTTTACTCCTTGGATCCTCTGGTTGCTCTTCTTACTCTTGTAAACTTGGTTGAAAATTTTTTTTGTAAGTTTGTTGTTATCCCCTTTCATTTTGTGACCAAAAAAAAACTAGCAATCGTCGGTACACGGAGTTAGATTTTCGCCGGCAGCAAAGCCAGTCTGTTTTGTGATTTCAAGCAATAATATCTAAAGCAGACCTGATGAAGACAACCGTGTAGGTTGTCGAAACGTCGTCATTTTTCTACACTATCCCGCTGAACTCCCGTGAAGATATCACTGCATCATTACGCCGGGCAGGTCTCCACTCTCATAAAACTATTCTCCTCTTTCTGATCATTTCTGACAGCATTTCAATTTTTTCTTCTTTGTATACATCTTATTCCTCCGGTTCCAAAAATCTTCTTTTTCAATTTTAACTGGTTCCCAAATTTTCATCAAGATTTTCCTTTCCATTTTCTCTATCTTTTCTATTTCTCCAGTTGTTATTAGGGGACATCCATAAATTACGTGAGGTGTTTTCCCGGATTTCAGGATTTACGGACCCCCCCCCACCACCACCTCTGGTGAGACTTCGTGATGTGCCCCAACTTTTTGACACTTTTTATTTTTTTTTAGCTCTATAGTCCAACAATTTTTCAAAAACCTCGCGTGAGATTTCCGTAGACCCCCCACTCCCCCTTGGTGATATTTCGCCGGACCCCCCCCCCCCTCTTCTATTTCACCTCACGTAGTTTATGGACGCCCCCTTATCTTTCGAGGACAGACATTCCGAGCACGAGCCAGAGAGCGATAGTTCGGAAGTAGTTATGAAGTGATAGGATAGGAACCTCCGCGTTAGTTTATTAATCCCACAGAAACAATTCTTCTAAAAATAGGCCCAAGTCTCGCGGTTGTTTAGAGACAGAAAGTTATGCGACCTTGTTCTGAGCGAAGTCTACACTTTACGGTGTGTATTCACTTTATAGCCTCTGCGTGTTACAGATCGTGAATTTAAAATAATAAAAAATTCATAACTGAAATGAAAGGTGTTATAGGTATGATTTATTTCAGGACTTTTCAAACCAGAAACAGATGCGAGGAAAATCTTGGCCTAAGTCTTTATGCTGACTTAAGTCCTAGGTTAAATTCAAACCGCTCCGCAGTGCGTATGGAGTAAGGGTATAAAGCTCTGTTGATGATAACTCGTACGTCGGATAGGAACGTTTAGCCTGGAGATCTACTTGGTGTCTTTAGGAATAGTAGGCCCGAATAACAATACCGCATACGAAAACACACTGGTGAACGCAACGGGAAACGAACCCAGCTCAGTATGGCAGAAGAAAAAGAAGAGAACTAATAAAAAAAATACGTTAATTTAAACATAATACATACTTTTCCCATTATTTTTATTAATAAATAAATTACGCCAAAGCAATTGACTTTTTGTATTTATTGGTCTCCCGTACGCGTTTCACTTCTTTTGCAGAAGCATCTTCAGCGGGTTTTTTCTGTTAATTACGTACAAAAGTAATAAGCAGGTTATGTTGTGTTTGGTACAGTTAATAATTCATTATACTGTACCAAACACAACATAACCTGCTTACAACTTTTGTACATAATTAACAGAAAAAACCGCTGAAGATGCTTCTGCAAAGGAAGTGAAACGGGTACGGGAGACCAATAAATACAAAAAGTCAAATTGCTTTGGCGTAATTTATTTATTAATATTATCAGGAAAATGATCCACAACATACAGATAGCATACTTTTCTCAGTTCTGACACACCCTTTCTACGTGGCTGCGTAACTAAATGGAAACTGATATTAAATAATGTTCATAACTTCAATTTTGCAGTAATATCTCTGGCTGTAATTACAGCTGTGGGCAGACGTATAGGCGGGCGGCTTCCAATGCGCTGTTGCCAAACTGTGCTCTTAACATTTAAATTTGCCTGTTAACTTGCAGTCTTTTTTTTTCTTTTTTTAATGGCAGCTGAAGCCATACAGCCAGCTCAATGTGATTATTCTAGTGAATCAGTCGTCATCCAGTGTTTATATATCGTATCTTCTAAGTACGGACACCACAGGACGGACAGGACATTCACACAGACACACAACACCCATGCCCGCAGCCGGATTCGAACCGGCGACCTTCGGCAAGCGGAGCTAGGACTCTAACCCCTACGCTACCGAGGCCGGCATAGTTTGTGCGTCACGCTCGTACTAGGCAACACAAGACGCACAGCGTTGCCATTTTCTAGTGTTAGAGAGAGAGCGCTACGCGAGAATGTTCCGAAATGCGGCAACAGCGCGCTCGCACTAACCCGCCAATTTATTTGGCTACAACTATAGTCCGGTAGCGACGACCTGGCGTGCTACGTAAGCGATACGGACACAGTGACCAAACTAGCTTTTTACATAGATAGACTTTGGTATATCGAGAAGGGGAGCAGAAATCACTAGGTGTAGGAGCGTGATTGTTAATGAGGCTGGGCAGCGCGAGGTGAGGAGGTGGCGTGATGATGGGGCCGTGTACAGAGCGTCGTGTTGACGGTGCAAACAGCGAGGCGCGGAGAGGACGACTGGGAGCTAATATTGACGCAGCGACCGCTGTGCAGGACTCAACGCCGCGCCCAACCTCACACGACGCTCGCTCAACGCAACAGGTGTGGCGACAAAGCGCAATGCCTCCGCGTGGGAAATCCCTCTCACAGTGCTGCAAATATAACAGAGCAAACAATCGCTCTAGTAGGCGATAATATGGTACGAAATGAACGAGTTCTCGAAATAAGTTTGTGGAAGAGTCTTACAGAAACAAGAGATAGAATGGTGGGTTAAGTTTTAAGATATACGGTATTGGTTAATTATTTCTACATCTACATCCATACTCTGAAATTCACAAACATTGTGGGTGGCAGAGGGTGCTAACCACCAATCTTAATTCTGCGCATTCCAATCCCGAATAGCACGAGGAAAGAAAGAATACATAAAAGCATTAGTACGGCATCTTATTTCTCGTATCTTATCCCTCCGGTCATTGCGACCCAAATAGGTTGATGGAAGAAGTATCTCACTGCACTCGTAGGTCATAGAATTTCGCATATTCTCCAATAAACTTTAACGTAAATGACGTCGTCTGTCTCCCAAACTATCCCAGCCCAATCTATGTATCAAATCTGTGACGCTTTCATCAGGGCTGTAGCAACCAGTCACGAATCGAGAGGCTCTCCTCTGTACCCCCTCCACTGAGTCAATCAGGCCCTTGCGATACGGATCCCAAGCTCCACAACAGTAATCCAGATGCGGACGCACCATCCACTACTTTTAATTCCTACGTCAATATCTTCCCACATATCATCACCAGTATATACCCTATACATCCCCATGACTCTTTGCCATCCTCCTATCTTCCAATGAATCCCATTCCAGCTCTTATCATTTTGTTTACTGAATGTGTTATATAGTAATTTTGAGAGAAATCTAGCAACCCCTCCAACTCTTGTATTTGATACCCAAAATGTGGGTTCATCTACATAATTATTTAGTGGAGGGAACGGAAGTAGGAAAGAAAAATAAAAGGTACACAGATAAAAATTATATGGTTTAAGTGATTTTTTTTTTACTTATGGCTTTACGCCTCGTCGACGTCGAGGTCATTAAAGGCAGGATTGGACTGGGGACAAGGAACAAGAAGGAATTCAGCCATGACCTTTTGAAGGAAGCATCGCCTAGAGTGATTTGGGGAAACCATGGAAAACCCAAATTAGGATGCCCGGACGGAGATTTTAACCGGCGTCCTCTCGAATGCAAGGCCAGGGTGTTAACTACTCACCCACCACGCTCGGTAATTTTATTATTATTATTATTATAAGGACCAGACAGAATTGATTGTTGAAGGTTTGAAGTGTAAATATCTTGGCATAACAATTGATGGGGAAATTGAACTGGGCAGGAGACATTGGGAAGGTAGTAGATAAAGGTTACAAGGTCCTTCATTTACTGAAGAGGGTGATGAGACGATGTACCAGAGAAGTTAGGGAATTGGGTTACAAACGTTAGACCAATGCTTGAAAATGGTCATATACTTTGGCACCCACTTTGGGTATCATATACATGAGTTGAAAGACATGAAAAGGAGAGCACCTAGATTTGTTTTGTGTAAATTACTGCAGGAACCACTCAATAACTGATATCATAAAGAATCTGGATGGGGAATCATTGGAAGACAAGAAGACCGCGAAGAGAGTGTACAAGCCATAAGTTGGTCATAGGAATTTGAGGGATACTGGTCGCAGAATTAGCAGAAGATGACCATAAGCACAAGGAGGCTCTTCATTTCATGACAAGAAACTGGGAAAATTTTGTTTTGTGTGGAAAGGTACTGGGATAAATTACAACGGGATATAATGAATAATTTGCCAGGAACGCTGAAGGAATTTAAAATTAAATTCGTATATCGCAAAAGTAGATGGGTAGAGAAATTTAACACTTAAAGTATATCAGGTAATAATAAAAAAATAATAAGAAAGAGGTAATTAGATTACTAGAGAAATTGGCATCGGATCATACACTCTAGTGCAATTAATTTAATTCGATCCCTGGAACAGAAGGTAGGATTGCTTATTTAAATGGACTGTCATTTGAAACCAAAGTTAACAAGACAGACATTAGATTATCTGAGACATATAACTGAGGACGTAGATTGTAAATTGGGTATGTTGAGATGAAAAAGGTTAGCACAAGATAGGAAGGGATGGAAGATTGTATTAAAACATTCGAGAAACTGGAAACGGATGACAGGAAAAAAAAAAAATGTGGCTGCACACAACCCGCAGTATGGCGTACGACCATTCTGAATTCTGGAAGAAGCAACCGGCAATGAATCAGATAATCCGTAATAGTACTCTGATTCCGATTTAAAAGAAATTTTTTATTTACCCTTCATTCATACAGCTTAATATCTAGTAACTAAATTGGGCCCTACATATTATTTTTTTAATTGTTGAGTCCATCATTTATCAAGTAAAACGACATTTTCATGCGAGGAATTTGGCATGTAATTCCATTACACTTTGACTTATTGTCCAATTAATTCTATAATATATAACTTGTCTTGCTTACAATTATAACAGTTACAGCTGCTATTGCAAACTTTTTAATATCTGCACATATTTATAAATAACAAATGTCGTTTTTTTTAGTTGTTATACTCAACACCTCCAATTTAATGTTAGAATTGACATTTCCAGGAGCTGAGCTTGGACGCATTCCCCCCTCCCCCCCTCCCCCTCTAACTACTATTTAGAATCGTGTTCTTCCTTTGTTTTAACGCTTAACCGATTCAATTTTCTTTGCTAATATTTTCATTGTTAATGCACACTGGAGTTTATATGCGTGCGTTTTACTAGTATGATGGGTATGCGAGAATCCAGCATTACAGAGGTGTTTTTACAGTTTTGCAATTTGATTGTACTGCAATATTTCAGTTTTCATTGAAGTAGCGTAGCATTACAATGTTGTTTAACAACAATATGGAAGTTATTCTTAACCTGCTCATCGTTCCGCTGGCTCAGTACTAAAGAACCTTGTTATCGGCTTAACTTCTTTACAGAAATATTTTTCAATCAGATTTAAAAGAAATACATGGCTTGCTTTATGATTGGTTTCAAATTTAAATTTAGAGGAAAAAAATATTGAACAACTGGTTAAAAACGTTTGCTATTATAGCCGCGCTGTGAATAGAAACTATAATATAAATATCTACCTCGAACAAATATAAATAAATTAAAAACCAACTAATAGCTAGTAATAGCATTTAAACGAAGTACATACTTTATGTTTGGTTAGAATTTTAAAAAATAGACATAAGTAAATAGGATAAAAATGGCAGGAATTGCTTGAAACCAAATTAATTTGTTTCAAGTTCAACAAATTGGTTAGCTCAAATGCGTTTGGAGTGTAAAAAATTTCTGCAGTGAAAATAGTAAGATTTCACCCCCAGGAGGAAGATAAAGAAGTATTCTATCAAACAGTAACACGAAGATTCAAGATTGGAATCTCCATATCGGCCAGAGTATTAACTTAACCCTTACCATGCTTTGCTTACGTGAAGTTCGGTTCATTTTGCACGTTCACGGTAAGTAGCGTCGGAATTCTTCCTTTAAAATACTGAGGCCGAATTCCTTCCCGTTCCTTGTCCCCAGTCCCATCCCGCCTCTAATTACCTCGACGTCGACGAGGCGTAAAGCCATAAGTAAAAAATAAAACGCTAACTAGGAGGTCCCCTTCTTCTAGCAAGGTTATAAGTTAACGCTTGAAAGGTGCACATTTCGTGGGAACTTAAATTTCTTTCCTCTTTGTCTCACTTATCAAGTCAAACGACATTTGTTTAAGTAGAGCGACCACCTGCTACGAGGATATCACTGCCGAGAATCGCTGTTCATCCGAACGTTTTTGCAATCGTGGTCCGTGAATCATACACTCCGGCTTCGAGCCATTTAGATGCTCGCACACAGATTAACTGAAGATGGATTACCTCAGATGTTTCGCGGTTTTCTACCAAAAAAGAATGTTCACTGCACTGGTATCCGCATTGACGGTGCAAATACATTCTTGCCGAGGATTCTTTCAGCAGAAAAACTGTGTTAATCTGACTTGGTGAATGACCCTAGTAGCTGCGAATGAACATGACCGCTGCATGCTAAATAAATTAGTAACACTGTTAACGAAAGTTTCGAATCGTCATTGTTTAGGTAACTTCATGCTAGATGTCTGATATCTGTTGTGTGAGACTTTTTTTAAATAAGAAACTGTCAATACTGTTAGGTAGCTTAATACAACGTGTTAAGTGGTGATCCAGGGTTTTTGTTGAGTTTAGTCCTTCATCTGAATAATTCTCGGGAATATTAGGATGACGAATTAATTCGGAGCGGTTCTTTCTAGAATTTTGCTACGTTTCTGGGTTTCGAATTCGTTTATCTTTCGTCATTTGTAGTAGCGATGTAGCGTTTTTTAGATCTAGTAAATGTAGCTTTGAACCTTTATAAAGAACAAGTGGTTTTTAAAATTTATTTGCATTTAATCTTTAGGTCTTGCAGCCATAGAAAGTAAAACTGAACTACTCCTAACTTTTAATAATTCTCACAAATGTTAGAAATAGGCGACATATATGAATATTTTCATTAGCCAGTAAATATTTCATGTTATAACTGCTAGTTGGATGCCCTTTTGTAAAATGGTTTTCATAAAGATTGTAATATTGTTCCAGTATTTCTTGCATCCGAAAAACATGTGGTTAATGTCACATTCAACATCTTCACAGAAGATTTCGAATCGCTTGTTGTAACGCATGATCGTAGTATCGGCGCGGCAAGCGGAACCCGGACTGCGCCTACGAGATATGCTGCCCTGTACGACAGGTGTTATGTAGGACATATTAAGTGCTTTGTCAGTTGGCTTTCATGGCATTCCACCGAGCATGCAGCTTAATTGCATTTTCTTTGAGCCTGTGAACAAACACTATGGAACAAAAGAACTATGTTCTATTGACACTGACGCAAATCAGGGTGTTTCCCTTAAAAACGAAACTAGACAAATGATGTCAACGTATATAAAAACAGAACTAGTTACAGGATATGAGTTAATCGATTTAAATTAATAAGTTTTGGCTGTTGTAGAAGCTGTAGACGCTGTCATCCTGGTGCAAGGTTAGGTCAGAAGTCAACTTGCCTATTGTTATCGGTCCCAAAAGAGGGTCTACCACTTGGGTCTGCACAACCATGGCCCATATGGAAGTCACTAAATAGGCTTCCAGTTGGAGTTGGTCGTTCCAAAGATACCCTTGCTTCATGCGGATACCTGGGAGAACAACCAGATACCACATGTTCGTTCGGTGAGAGAGAAACTATGGTACATATGTCGTCATGTCGACAAATCGGAATGAATGTATCCCAATTTGACCTCCAATCAGCTACTGACAAAGCCATTCCATTGGCGGGAAAACTACTGCATATTTGATGCAGTCAACTTGAAGAACAAGTTTTGATAACTGCATCAGGTTTTTACAAAGTAGACAGAGTATTGGCATTAAATGCTACACTAACAATTGCGTTGTTAAGTTGTGACAAAACTTTTGTACATTTTCGAGTTGCGTATGCAAATCTTTACAAATTTTACAAATAATACGACTCAAATAGGTTGGTGGACGAAGTATTTCACCACACTCTTATGTGAAAGTGGGAGTATACATGTTGCAATATAGCAATTCGTTAAAATAAATAATATTACATATTTAGACAGGTAGAGGCCTAATATTAGTGGTCTTCTAAGCGGTCGGAAAGTTGTCTGATATTTTCGAGCTTATTTGACTGGTGGAAGCAGTAAGACTCTGTCTTTGTTAGGTTGACTTTCAGTCTGCACTTAGAGAAGAATGTTTATAGCTGGTTAAGACCCTCTGAGAGACTACCTTCACAGTTATGGAAATTTCTTCTGTGGTAAGTAATAATCAGATCATATATAGTGCAGTTCAGTTGAGGTTAAAAAACGCCGGTCTACGATTGAGCCTTGGAGTAGCTCGTTGTTGTGGAGCACTCCAGCGATTCCTTTATGCCCCACAGTGGAAATGGACTTTTCGATTAGTCACCATGTTGCAACTAACCTCGAAGGTAAGAGAATGAGTAAGAGAATCCGGTGTTTAGGCGGAATAAGGCGTTTTGTTTATTGTGTGTGTTACTTAAGAGACTTTCAGCGACGTTCACTGAATCAAGGAGCGTGGATAGCTCCTCAGCACTGGGAACCTTGTCAGCCGATCTCCCGACAAGCGTCATGTTACACTGTTTGCAATGGCGAACGAGTAAATACGCTATCACAACACCACGCAGTGCGTCGAACTCAGACGAGTACCTCCTCCACTAGACATGCGGAGGCGTCAGTTACTGTACAAGGAAGGTTCGTAGTGGAGTGCAAATGTTATAGTGCACTTCAAAGTTTACAAAATGGTGGGTCACGAAAAACTAAATTGGCAGGTCGCCCTATTGTAACCTCAGTATATACCAAGGAACATGTCCCAGGCATGAAAACTAATCCGAAGGAATATTTTCTCCTAAGCAACAACGACAAATATTGAACAAGCAATCAATTAGTAATGAACCAGAAATGCCGGATTCAGATGCTGAGTCTGTAATTGAAGTGTCGTGTGACACATCACTGAAATACATTCACGAAAATATACCAGTGATGTGTAAGTGAAAGAGGAAGACAGACAGAAGCAATTCTAAGGAGCATTAGAAGCATGGTATGGAATGAAGAGGTGCCACAGAGAAGCAAGAGAGTAATCTATCATACATACTATGTGCCTATCTTGACTTATGCTGCTGAAACGTGGACAATGAAAAAGCGGGACATCAGCAGAGTACAAGCAAGCGGAATGAAGTTTTTAAGAGGTAGAATGGGAGCCACTAAAGTGGACAGAATAAGGAATGAAGTGATGAGACGCACCATAAAAGAGGAACCTCTACAGGAAAGGGTAGAAAGGACCAGACTGAGATGGTATGGACATGTAAAGAGAATGGAGGCTCAGAGAATCCAAAGAAAAATCCATGAAATTAAGATCCATGGTAAACGACACAGGGGAAGACCAAGAGATGGATGGCTGAAAGGAGTGGAGGAGTGTGTACGGAAGAGAGGAGAGGACTGGAACAAGTGGTGACAGAGAGCTGGTGGGATGAAAGAAGGAAATTGAGAGGCTTGTGCATGTAGGAGACCTGGCCAGAGGATGGAAACTGTTGAGGACGATGATGATAACCAGTGATGGATTTTGGCAGTCATGTCGTTAGAAATAGGTACCCAGTTTTAATAGGAAAGAAACTGTAAAATTTCTTACGGCATTTTTCATTACCTATAGGTTTGAAGCAAGATTTTCAGCAGTGGTTTTCCTATTTAAAAATTTACAGCAACAGAACGGTAGTCGACACGGACCTGAGAATTAAGTTACCATCTTTTTTTCCCAAAAAGTCAAGTGTTAGTTAAAAACAAATAGCTTCAAACTTCTCATTAAAAATTTGATCTTATTTCATTTTTGCTATTTTTTGAAATAATATTGTATAGACTTATAAGTAAGTGTTTGAAATGTGTTGCAATAGAACGATGCTTAAAATTAAGTGGACAGTTAAAATACGAAATGAATGTATTAGAAATGATGGGTGGAAGAGAAAGGATTCGATGAGGGGGCATATTTTGAGACATGAAGGATTGGTTAAACTGTAGGGGAAGACAGAGATTAGAATATATGAAGCAGATAATTGAGGACGTGGGTTGTAAGGGGTCATGTTGAGTTGAAGAGGTTAGCATAAGATAAGAAGAGATGGAGGATTGCATGAAACCAGTCAAGAGATTGATGACAGCAAAAAAGAAATACTTAAATAGAGATAAACTATATCGGCATCATAACAATGTTTAATTTTACCAAAATAAACAACAAATTTTTAGAAGGCCACGAAAAAAATTCTAGAATTAACTGGGTCACAGGAAAGAAAAGTTTGTATAGTTGAATGATCACAATTCATAACATTCGCCTAACCTCGGATTGACAAGTCACGGGTTCAAACTCCTAAACAATATTTTTTTTAAAAAAAAAAAAAAAAAAAAAAAAAAAAAATAAACTTTTAACTTAACAATGAGGTTTAACTTAAATTTTGATCCTTTTAATAAATTAATTTGATGTATGTAAGATATATCACTCTGCCTACTAAAGTTTGCAAAATATTTATGGGTCCAGATGTCAGAGTACATGAAGAGATCCTAAGATACTTACATGTGAATCACTGTAGTGGATAGTAATTTCATTTAATTTAGTGTATTCATTTTAAATGTGGCTAACATAGTTCCATTATATTTTCATTCGTTAAGAATTGCTTATAGTGGTCGAAAGTAATATTCACAAAAAAGTTACAATTTTGAATAACATTATTAACATTAATAGTGATATAAAGGAATTTGACAAAAGTTGATTAATTTTGAACTAAATGTGTTAAAAGGATCGGTGTAAAACTGTCCGAAGTTTCTGCTGAACTCTTCACACCTTGCGTAAAGATGTCAAACAAATGTAAGTACACTGAAGATGTTCTTCTTTATACAACTGAGTGGTTCGTATTATTTGTGGAAGCTGAAACTCATATGTACTCCACCACTGAGGGTAATGTGTTTGTGATAGTCTGCTACAAATAACAGAAGAACGCCTCTCTACGTTATTCCTCGGAAAGTAATAATAACAATCATAGGGTTGTAACTTTATACTGGGTACTTGTACAACAAACCTTGATGGTAAAGGTCTCCCTGGCGTAGGTACTTACCACAGTAGGTATTATCCCTTCGTAACAACTACATGGGGAAATTTAGGTGAATTGGTTTCCTGTCGCCTTCCCTAGTTTTACTAAGTGCTACTGAGCGCTCTGCTGACGTCTGACTGGAGATCCAAAGTTCCCCCGTTCGAATCCCTGTCTCGACGGGTATTTTCGTAGGCCTTTAACCCATCTTCACCTCTGGAATAGCTAGGACTACCGGGCTAGGTTAAAGCTTCTACGACAGGGGCTGTATGCGCAGGTAATTACGAACACACAGAATTGTTATTATTATACTAAGTGTCACTGAACATAAATGTCAAAGATAGTGTTTGTCCATTTGTGTTGTAGATGCGAGATAAAACAAGGGAGGTGATATAAAACGGAGTAATTCTATTCTTCCGAAAGAAATCGGTTTGCTATACACTCACTTAATACGCAGTTATTTATATTAGTTTTGTCATAAATCTTTTATTTATTAACTTTACTTAAGTTTGACTAACTTACATGAAACGCAGGTACAACCAGTTTCCTTAATCAATGAATCGTATAATGTTTTTCTTGTGACTTTACGCCTCATCGACGTCGAGGTCATTGGAGAAAGGTCGAGGTCATTGGATGCGGGAAAGATCTGCGGGCAAGGAACAGGAAGGAATTTGGCCATGTCATTTTGAAGGAACCGTCCCGGCATTCACCTTCAACGAATTGGGGAAACCATAGAAACCCAAATCGAGGATTCGACCCCGCGTCCTCCTGAATGCGAGGCCAGAGCGTTTCCGCTCACCCACCAGGCTCGGTGTTGTATGTGTGACAGTAATTTTTACCACTAGTTCTGCAGTCTACATGGCGCAGAAGCCGATTGTATCAATACAATAGACAGAACTAGTGAAGATCTGTAATGCTCGAATGAATAGCGTTGGTAGCACAACTTAAACAATGTATTTCTGAAAGCAAAACGTGAGGAATGGAAACAGAGGTAGAGCGGACAATACTTTCTATTGACTCGTTCACGCTGTCAGTTGGAAGTTTGTTCTCCCACCAACTACTTGTTGTTCCTGTCAGTCCTCTATATTAGCTGACTGCACCTCCTCGCATGAAGCATCTTCTAATGTACCTGGCTAAGAGTAAAGTATTGCGATTCACCGGTGAACACAAAGTGAAGGGAAGCTAGATTTTCTTATGCGATTTTGTATTGGAAGCTAACAACTAACAATCAGATGAGCAATAGGTATTAATGGCACTAACTAGTTCGAATGAAATTGTTTCCTAATGTAACTGTAGTTCATTCGTAAGTTCTTATAACAGCATTAGGGAGCGTGCACAAACTACGTAACTCGATCCCCGGGGGGGGGGGGGGGGGGGCTGGAAGGCTACGCTGAGCTACATCGGGGGAGGGGGAGGGATTCCGAGCTCGGCCACGTAGCTTTCCTTTCATAACATTTTTCACAGTTAAAATGAGGAACAGAACACACAACAGCATGTGAATATTCATTTCCGTCATTTAATTACCGCCGTATGTAATTTACAATCGTCTGACAAGAGAAAACAGTACAAAAAGTCTTCTGAAATCAAAAGCGAAAAGGGCTACGTGAGGGGAGGGAAGGGGGGGCGGTTCACAGGAGGCCAAAATGTAGCTACGTGGTTTATGCCACTCCCTTATCTTTGGATACAGAGCGGCAACATCTCTGGTCATGACGTCATAACGTTACAGATATGATAAGAAAGCTTGTCTTTTATTAGTATCGATGATACTGTTTCATATATGTAGTAAGAGATGGTAAATGTGTTCTAATAGTTTATGTGGGTGATTTCAAAATGGTGTCCCCCAGCGTCAATGCAGACATGGATGGCACCGTCGCACAAAGTTCTGTCATGTCCGTTCCATGGAGAAAAGAAATATATGGAGACGACGGAAGGGACCTTCACCACGCATTGAAGTGACGCCGGGCGGAGAGGAGTGGGGAGGCGTGGCCGCCATATTACCTATCCATACAGATACCGAGAATATGTACAAACACCTCAAGGGGACTCTAGGATAAACGTAACGCCGCAATCTGATGATGGATTATTATGTAACTCGATGAGACAAATAAAAAATGAAGAATAAAATTTTTTGATATCCTTCTTAGTTTTCGAGATATTCTGTCTCAAATGTGAGATGTTTTTGGTTGAAATTCAGAAGAAAAAATTGGTCAAAGTCAAATTTGATGATGGATTCTTATTTAAAAAGACGAGACAAATAAAAAATAAAGAATAAAAATTTTCGATATCATGCCTAATTCTCGAGATATACTGTCTCAAAAGTGAGTTGAAATGCAGAAGAAAAATTTCACAAAAAGTCAAATTTGATGATGGATTCTTATTATGTAACACGACGAAAACAATCGAAAATAAAGACTAAACTTCTTCGATATCTTGCTTAATTTTCTGGGTATACTGTCTCCAAATAGCAATTGTATGGATACGTAATATGGCTGCCGACGCCACCGCGCATGCGCAGTACCGGCCGAGAATTTAGAGGCGGCGTCACAGAATAAGCGCTATTTCTTCTCCATATATTTCTTTCCCCCATGGTCCGTTCTAATATCAGCGATGTCGTCTGAACAGTGTCGCAGGAAGCGAGAAATCCTCTTCAGTCTCGACAGGCTTCTCGTACACAACACTTTTCACACCTACACTGACCAGCGAATACATTATGACCACCTACTTACTACATTTTGGTCCATCTTTCGAACGCAATACAGCAGCGATTCGGCGTAGCATGGATTCAACAAGTCCTTGGTAGGCTTCCAGAGGTATCTGACACCAGATTTCTACGCACAGGTCACGAAATTCCCTTAAATTACGGGTCAGCGATTTGTGGGTGCGGTGACTGGGAACGAGCATCTCGGAAACGGAGAGGCTGGTCGGCTGTTCGCATGCTAGTATAGTGAGCATCCATGGAGGTTGTTAGGGTCTTCGGTGGTTTAATTAATATACTGATTAATTAAAAAGTCCACCAAAAGGTTATGTTGAAGATTTGTTTATTTTCTCAAAACGAAGTCAGCGATATTCACATTCATAGATATCTTTATAAAACTTCTGTGAACTCAACTTGAAAACTAACTATAAACTCTCTGTAAAACTAACTTTAAACTAACTCTGTCCTTCTGCCGAATTGCTTATACAGGGTGCGGCAGCATAATTTCCTTTTTTAAAATACGCGCCAATCAGTCAATTGATATCGTAGCGCAGCGCTAGTGGTCTCGTTCGAGAGGCGTGACTATAAAGTTTTGTCCCTACACAGTTCAGTCGCCATCATGCGTTGGAACAGTGAGGAACGTACGTTTGCCGTTGAGGCCTACTTTTGGAGCGGATATTCAGTGACCGCAACCCAGCGCGCTTTTCGGAATCGCTTTAATTTAGCCCCGTTGGTCCCTGTCCCGGACCGGAAATCAGTTGTTACGTGGATTACTACGTTCAGACAAACTGCAAGTGCGACAAGACAAAGAACTGGAGGTCCTCGGCTCATTAGATCACAGGAGAACATTGAGGCAGTGAGAGCTTCAATGTTGCGATCACCACGACGTTTTGCGCGGAAACATGCGTCTGCCCTTGGAATTTCCGATCGTTCTGTGAGTAGAATTCTTCTTGATAATCTTTATTTCCATCCATACAAGATGGCGATTGTGCAGAAACTTTCTGAACGTGACTTCAATTCTCAGAGGAACGCGTGTGAGGTTCTTCTGGCAGATGTTCCTGAGGACGCTATTGGTTTTTTTAGTGATGAAGCCCATTTTCATTTGTGTGGATCCATCAACAAACAAAACATGTGCTACTGGGCTGACACTAATCCTCGACAATTGCGTCAAAGGCCTTTGCATTCACCTAAAGTCACAGTGTAATGTGCAATTTCCCCAGGTGGAATTATTGGTCCCTGGTTCTTTGAGGAAAATCACAGTGACAGTGAATTCGGACCGGTATGTAAACATGTTACAGGATTTTTTTCCCACGGCTAGATGAGTTGGACTTACGGGACACTTGATTCCAACAAAACGGTGCAACGGCACACATTTCAAGACTGTTTTGAGGGAACACTTCCCAGAGCGCCTCATCTCAGTTAGGGGCGATTTGAAGTGGCCGGCTCGCTCTCCCGATTTAACCCCTTGTGATTTTTTCTTTGGGGTTTTTTGAAATCCCGTGTTTATGTGCACGGTCCAAGGACTCTACAAGATTTGAAGACCAACATCCAGGAAGAAATTGCCAACATAATGCTTGGTATGCTGGCAGGAGTCATGACAAACACCAGAAATCGGTTTCCTCAGTTTGTGCTGAATGGGAGACATCACCTACCTGATTTACTGTTCAAAACTAAGTTAAAAAAAACTTTATGTATGTGCCTACATTATAAAAAACAAATAAAAATGTTCTGATTCATACAATGGGTTTTATTAAGTTTTTAAAAAAGGAAGTTATGCTGCCGCACCCTGTATATGCTCTATAGAAATTTCGAGAATTCTTCAAAGGCGTCTCGAACATTAACAATTACTAAAACAATTAAACATATTAAAAAACAATCGGAATTAATATATAATCACTTAACATCATTACAAAATGATCAGAAATGGTAATTAGAGATACTTAAATACAAAATTATTTACAGAAATCATTTCAAACTGTAGAAAATTGTCCTGTAGACATCGTAACTTGTATTAATACTTGGAATTACACACATTTAAGCGATTTTCTTACACAATTCTTTTATTAAACATATTAAATGGACTTTAAATAATTTTCTTTCATAAAACAAAAGTCTATATACACTGATTTACAAGAAATTACAAAACAAACATACCAGATCACATTCAAGCAAACTTGAGCTCACTACAAATACTTCATACAGTACAATACTATTCAAAATTCAGGTATGAGGGCTGTTACAAGGTGTTTGAAGAACGGTGAAACCAAGAGTAGGTGACAATATGGTGGACACCCACGCCACATCATAGTACGTACGTAATCCTTAAAATACAGTTTCATAAACTGGGTTGGTCTGAGGGCTGTTAGAACTTGTTCGGCCGATTTAGTAGTCGCGAAACGCAAGTGTTTGGAACGCGTGTGTCTCAGGAGAGGGCGCAGACACAAACACTAGCCCTGCCCTTCCCGCAGCACGCCCTATACAAACGGCGGGCGACCCTCTCTGTGTTCAGAAGAAATCTACAGTGTGTGCGGTCGGTATCGCGACACGAGAGTACACAGACAGGGTGTCGGGAAACACGGACAACACACCCCCGCAGTTCACCTGCTCGGCAGGGTCAAGCCTACGTCAAACAACAAATACAACGCCGTCTACAAAGATCTGTTGTGGTGAATGTTATCTTTTATCCCCACATGAGTTTCGTCCTTATTGTATGAGACATCATCAGCGGTGGTAAATGCATGTTTTTAATGTGTATCGTTACAATCATCATATACAATAGAAATTGTACACAAATTATATAGACCATTTTTTCCGAAATTGTTCAAAAATATTTTTTTTAAATCACACGCCGTCAACAAACAACTAGTAACCTTTTTTATTTCTCAATTTAACAAATAAAACACTCACAAGAAATCTTCTCGGGTTTTCAGCCGTATTTTATTAAAAAAGCGACAAGCTTTCGGCAACTAGCTCAGCAGCCATCATCAGGTCAATTATTATACCTGGTATTCGTAACGGCAAGATCACCGGTACATAATTCACCTGATGATGGCTGCTGAGGTAGTTGCTGAAAGCTTGTTGCTTTTTAATAAAATACGGCTGCAAACCCGAGAAGATTTGCTGTCATTTATTCACCGGGAAAGCCTACACTCACATATTAAATAAAACACTATTCAACACACTAAAAACACAAAAAATACAAAACAAAAGACTAATACACTCAATTACAGACAGTAAGTAAATCACAGAAACACAGATGCAATAACACAGACAAAAATGAAATTAGGTTGGCACTACTGCAATAAAAAACATAACACGGGTGAATATAAACAATCTATGATAATATTTATAATATTTAATTAACTTGCAATGTAGCTCATGCTCCGATGGCAATTTCCCTACCACCCATCTTCCCCCTTCCCTGCACCCATCTACATTTGTTTCTGGAAATTATCGCAGAATGCAATCAGTGACGGATATGATAAAGGACCTGGAATGGGATTCATTGCAAGACAGGAGGAGGATGAGGAGGGTCATGGGAGTGTACAGGGCATATACTGGCGATGAGGCATGGAAAGATATTGCAATAGATATGAAAAGTAGTGCATGGAAGGGAAAAGATGACCATGACCACAAGCTGGCACTCAATTTCAGGCACAAGGGTGTGGGAAGATTCTCTTTTGTAGGTAAGGGTGTCAGGGATTGGAATGAGTTACCAAGAGAAATGATGAATAATTTACCGAAAACTTTGAAAGAATTTAAATATAAAATTTGTAGAGGGCAAATGTAGGTAGGTGCAGGATAGGGGGAAGATGGGTGTGTAGGGAAATTGCCACCGGATCCTGTGCTCCATTGCAATTAAATTGCAATTAAATTAAATTAAATTTGCCCTCGGCAAATTTTAACTTTAAATTCTTTCAACTTTTTGGTAAATTATTAATCATTTCTCTTGGTAACTTAATCCCTGACACACTTACCCAAAAACGAGAATCTTTCTATACCTTTGTGCTTGAAATCGAGTGCCATCAACAAGTTAACTATACCAATAATTAAGACTTGTAAAACAACAATTTTCAGAATGCACAATTGGAACAATTCTTTAAAAGTGCCTGATATGTCTGCACATATATAGTTAAGTAGTTATTATAGTTAACTGTTCCATGACCATTTACGTGTGTATGCCAAACATTGCTTGTTTTTGTTGTTTTAACTTTGTTTTTGGTTGCAGAAGTGCTAAACTAGTTTATTTTTGTTTGTTTGTGTGTTATTGTATCTGCGTTTTACATTAAGTTAAATTATCTCTCTTTTTCTGTGATAGCCTTATTGTTTGTGATTATTATGTGAGTGTCTCTATTAATTTTCGTGTTCTGTAGTCGTTTTATGCGTTTTTAGTGCGTTGAGTTGTATTTTATTTGTTAAATTTTAGTTTAAAAATAACACTCACCATAACAGTTGTTTGAAGATGGAATTTTATTTATAAAATTTATTGTTAAACAACTGCAGAAAAATAGCCTACAACCGGATTAATAATTTACTTCAAACGTTTCAGAGTAAAATGTACAATGATCAGTTGGTCTCCTAGAAAATTTGTAAATTGGATGAAATTACTTAAAAATAGTTGTGATGTCTTAAAAAATAAACATATCATCAGCGACGCAAATTTGATGCGAGCATCCCATTGTTGCCATCTTTGAAAATGGAGTATAAAAGGTTGAATGTTTTGTTCGGAAGGCTGGTGGAAACAAAAATTAATACACGATTTTTCCTGTGTGTTTTTTGTGTATATTGTATGATGTTTTGATGTTTCTTTCGCTCTCGAGTTGATGAACAACGCCATCTTTATTGCATTCGAATAGTAAATTGGAAGTGTGTCCAAGTTTTCTCAGAAACTACCGCTGTACGTGCCAATAACAGTTGGTTTGGTTAATTAGTAATACACACATAGATAAAACTAGGCCAATGTAAGTAAGTGACCCGTAGAACTATTTTTGACATTTTGCTGATCCTCGGCTTCGATAGGATTCAGAAGCGCTGTAATAGACTACAAACAGCGTCGAGTGCCCTCATTCCATTCGCTTTTTCGAGATATTTGACATTTAACCCAAGACTTTGGTGCACAATCTGATGATATTAATTCGTGCATCACAAGCTACATACTGCTGACCATTCATGTGAATCTCGGTTAGTGGGCTGTATGCAAGATATTTCAGATAACATTACACAAGGAAGGCCATGTTTATACTTGGATTACTACATGTTTCCATTGCATTTGACAGTAGGACCCATAAAATTGAGTGAAACAAGGTAAAAAGCATTGCAGTGAATGAGGAGGAGAATGAGGAGGGTCATGTTAGTGTACAGGGCATATACTGGCGATGAGGCATGGAAAGATATTGCAATAGGTATGAAAAGTAGTGCATGGAAGGGAAAAGATGACCATGACCACAAGCTGGCACTCGATTTCAGGCACAAGGGTGTGGGAAGATTCTCTTTTTAGGTAAGGGTGTCAGGGATTGGAATGAGTTACCAAGAGAAATGATGAATAATTTACCGAAAACTTTGAAAATTTAAAGATAAAATTTGTAGAGTTCAAATGTAGGTGGGTGCAGGATAGGGGTAAGATGGGTGTGTATGGAAATTGCCTCCGGAGCCTGTGCTCCATTGCAATTAAATTAAATTTAAAAAAAAGTCCCGAGTCTTGAAAATTTCTAGTTCGAACCAGTGAGTGTTTTGGAAGAGAGGTTATGCTCTCGATTCGCATTAGGGAGGACGAGGGTTCGAATCACCGTTTGGGCATCTAGATCTGGGTTTTCCATGGTTTCCCAAATCATTACAGATGAACGCCGGAATGGTTCCTTTAAAAGTCATGACCGAAATCGTTCCCGTTCTTTGCCCCCAGACCCTTTCAGGATCTAATGAACTAGACCTGGAAAAGGCATAAGGCCGTATATATATATGTACAGTATATATAAAACAATTCAAACCGTTTAATCACATGACAGGCACCTCACACTAATTCCGCGGCGCAACGATCTGATCCGAAGGAGTGTTCCAGGAAAGAATCATAACCCAAAAAAAGCTATTCCTCGTGAGTTTTTATTTCGGAGCCTGCGCTCTACAACATGGAATCTCGTACAATTTGTTAAGAGACAGAGGGCGCGCGGGTCAGCCAAACATCCAAAGCTCGCTGAGTCAGCCTCTTCCAGGAATCCACATCACAGAGCAGCGATGTCCTGCAGGAACGACTTATCAGCGATGGTTATCGCCTGTCCACCTTCAGGAGACCTCTTCCTATACGGCCGCCTTTTGTTCCTGTTGCCGAACCCGTACTCAGGAGGCAAGCACCACGTGGAATACTGGTTCACCGGCGGCAGGATTTCAGTATTGAATCTGTCCTTTCAGTCGAAAATGGCGGTAACTTAACGGTTTCAAGTAATTGTAGTAAGTTATAAAGATTAACCAACAGAAAATTCATTATAATAGTGAGGAAACGCGGAAGGGATTTCTTTTAACGCTCCGGCCTCGCAATCGGGAGACGTGGATTCGAATCCCCATCCGGACATCCAGATTTGGGTTTTCCATAGTTTCCCCAAATCACTCCAGACGAATGCCTGGATGCTTCCTTCAAAAGGCCATGGCCGAATTCCTTCCCGTTCCTTGCCCACCCATCCTTTCCCGTCTCTAATGATCTCGACGTCACGAGGCGTAAAGGCATAATAAAAAAAGGGAAGTTACTTTATTCAGTACTCTATCCAACTGTGCGTTAATCGTGTGATTATTGCTGGTAGTCTGTGGGTTGCAAGCCATCACCAAACATGGTTGGTGAACGGTTAACGTTTTGGCCTCGCATTCGAGACGACGCGGGTTTGAATCCCCGTCCGGTCATCCAGATTTGGGTTTTCCATGGTTTCCCCAAATCACTCCAGGCGAATGCCGGGATGCTTCCTTCAAATAGGCCATGGCCGAATTCCTTCCCGTTCCTTGTCCTGAGTCCCATCCCACCTCTAATGACCTTAGCCGTCGACAAGGCTTAAAGCCATGAGTAAATAAAAAAAAAATAAAAAAAAAATTAAAAGTAATTTAAAAAAAAAAAAAAGCAAGCCGGCAAAATTGTCCCGTGTTTACGTTGCGTAACGTGACAAAACTTCCAGCAGTACCCAATCAAGTTTTCACTTCAAAATAACGCAGTGCTCTGACACTCACTTCAAATTAGTAAGAAACTTTTCAACTGATGAAGAAATTAGCAAAAGAACAGAACTGCTAAGTAGTAAGAACTAACATCACCAGAAAGCAAACGTGAATCAACCTAAGACGCTTTAAGTCTGAGTTATGGAACATTATAAAGATACTAACTTCTAAGGTTGCCAAAAATGAGTGGTTAAACGTAGTATTGAGGCA
>CM061914.1:167082193-167182357 GCA_031002005.1 Vandiemenella viatica | reverse complement strand
TTTACGACGTTGGTGCGTTTTCTCCGACACAGCAAGTGGGTATAACATTCATTCCACCGTCAGCCTATCCAGACACTGGTTTGTTACCAACTCGCTTAATCACTTCAGGCGATTACTAAGATGGTTCCTTCAAAATGTCATGACCAAATTCCTTCAGATTCCTAGCACACAGTCTTTAATATCCTCAGGACGTTGACGGTGCATTAAAATAAAATAAAAAATTCGCAGTTTTAACCTAACCCAGCAATCCTACCGGGTACAGGGAACCTACAGTTTAATGTGGAATCGAAACCACAGAACCGTTCTGGCGCACTTCACAATACACAATAGCTAATATAATCAAATACAACTCCTAAAAATTCTTACTCACCGCTGGATTTGAACCCGCGACCGGGAGGGAAACTTTCTGAAGTAAGCCCCTTAACCGCTGAGCTACCAGACCGCCTTGTTTTGAAGTGTACCTGTGCTAAGTACTATCAAAATCGGATAAAAACAGTGGGTTTGTATGAATAACGTTGACTGAAATTAAGGTGAGGGGGGAAAGGGGGAGAGACTTTAGGATTTTACAAATCAAACATAACCAGTGTTTTTCTATTTGTTTTAAAGTATACGTATAGCCGGTCCTGGCAGTGTAGCGGCTAGCGCGCTGGCCTCGCATTGCAAGGGCCGCCGGTTCGAGTCCGGCCTCGGGCATGGGTGGTTTTAATAACTGTTGTGTTCGTCTTGTGTTGTCCTCACTGTAGTGTCCACAATTCTGATACAGCAGTTGCAACATAAACAAATTGGAGCTGGCTAAATGGTCGAAAAGACCGAATGCCATATTAAAAAAAAAAAAAAAAAAGTATACGTATGTTAAGTTTTATCAAAATCGGATAAAAAACTGTGTAGTTTGTATAAAGAACATTGACAAAAAAACATTCATTTTTGCCTATTAGATAGAAGTATCTACTATATAGTTTCCTAAGCTCACTCATTCACTCACCTCGATAGCTATTGGCTGGAGAACGGTGTCACGTGTCAGCCTTCACTCGCAAAACAGCGACCAGAGACATCATTAGAAGGAATTCCTGGTTATGTCCACAATTTAATAGCTAAGCAACTGCTACCAAATTAATTGCCATAATACATTCATCAAGTTTGCTTTTTGTTGCGTTTTATAGTTTAAAAATATCAATAAATTTTACGTCTGAAAAATCGTGGATCTGCTTTTCAGTAACATGTTGCTAATGAAAGAAACTTTAAAAAATTAAATTACTCATGGACTATGCCGTAACCACGAATGCCAATTATCATTTCGGCTTAGGATAAATTTCAATTTAATTAAAACTTTCACTAACGTTGCTGCTTGATCAAAGTTTATAAACTACGGTTTATTTACTTTTTAGGTATTTTACTGACAACTTTCGTTAACGATCTTTCTTCATGTTCGCTGTACGTGAGTTATTAGGATTGTTTTATGTGGATATCAGGCCAATATGTTACCGAATCAACTATTCTGGCAATTTATTTCTTCGGAGTTGCTCAACTGTTTAATATTAAGGAATGTGTGTTAAGTTCTCTGGACGTTACAGATACTATGACCAATGATAACGAGTATTTGCCCAGTCTCAATAAAAAAATAACGTGATGCTTTCGAAGCAAACAGGATTTTTTTTTTTAAAAATTTTCAGAGTGTACTTTAAGGGTCAAATACAAGTCATGTTTGTATTTACGCAATTATGCGATTGTGCGATTGTCCCTGTTCGTGTTTAATACCTACCTGTATTAATGCTTCTGAGTTCTTTAAATTCAGAGATTTTATTCACCCTGAAGCACAGGTCAAGTTTATATTTGGTCAAATCAGGTCATAATCTTTCATCCTGAAAACTGGAACTATTCTAGATCCGTGACGATACGCATAATACGGTCAGGGGGTTACTCTGGTAATCTATACTTTCACTGCTGTCCTAGGGCAACACGTCATGCTTATAGCTACAGATACACTGCTATTACAGTATGTTGGTGACGCGAGCTCGTAAGATTTTACTCATCCAAAAAGTGTCCAACGCGCATATAATACGCATAACATGTCATAGCATGTAGTGACGGGAAGTCGTGAATTTACCGCCGTCCAAACATCGCTTAGTGCGGCTATGAAAGTTGTAGTGATCAGGCTCACTCCATAGTTTTTGTTGTGAATGGCAAGAGTGGCTGGATGAGACAGGGTATGCCACCTATTGACAGAATATTGAGGTATGTTCTCTCTTTTCATGGCGAACGGTGGGGGTTGACCAGCGGCTTAGACTCCTAATTGGCCGATGGAATTTCGCCCGCCAAAAGAGACAAAGGGTGCATCGGTCGCCGGAAGAAGAGGGACACTGAGCCACAGGTGGCCGAACAAGCAAGTCCTCTGTGCCACCTCTCAGTGGGTGCAGATCAGAAGCTGTGTTAGGAAGTGTAAAGTTATGAGTCTAAGTGTGTTTTCAGCGGGAAGTAGAGAAGTGGTTGAACCTATGGTTTAACAAATTCTATGGTTACTTGACGCAGCGGTTGAACCTACGGTTTGACATAAGTCTACGGTTGCTTGGCGCGGCAGTGCACAATCTCACATAGCACAAAGTGAGAAAATGATAAGGTGATTATAATTTTACCACTGAAAATGTTTATGGATCAAGACTCCAGTAAACGTTCCTGGGTGAAGCAATTCACCAGATGAGAAGTTCTCATGCCTATTAAAATTGTTTTTATTACTTGAGCTAGTCGGACAATTTCTATTGAGTATTAACAGCGTATAAGCATATAGTAGTCTCATGTAGGGTGGTGCCCATGGTATACAGTGTTGTTTTATATTTGATCATCATGTAAAAGAAAATAATTGTCAATTCTGTTTATAATCAAAGGTATGTTTTATATGTTAAAATAAATGTTTTCTTTTATAACTAATTCTTTGTTCAGAGCGAATCTGTTCAGTTCCCTGCCAAGATGAAATGCTTAAAAGATATCAATACAAGAAATTTTGATTAAAATTAAAATATTCAAGTTTCATAATTTTCGTTGCTATTTAAGCACAGAGACGGTCGGACCGTCACAAAGTTTTCACTTAAAAAAATCAACCTGTGTCTTAATTTTCAGCGAGGTTGGCTACTCGATGGAGACATTGCGTGCGAGTGTTGCCGTTGCTAATGCAACGCCCTCGCAGCATTTCATCTTTTAATTGCAGATGGGTGTGACTGATAACGCGAGGCCAGCCATAAATCGCGCTGGTGACCAGTGCGGGGGATATAATTAGACGCCATCCCGCGGGCAATCGCGAGGGCGGGTCGAAGGACGCAGGGTGGGTACGAACCCAGTCTCAACAAACTAATCGCACTATACGAAGCTAGGCTGAAAAGAACACGAATAAAAACAAATATCAACATCAGCAAAAAGTAAAGTGCAATTACTCCTCTATACGCATGCGCAGGTTTGAAGTTGCCGAATTAATCCAGTGTATTTTGAGAAGCGGAGGTATGGAGACGTGTTCTAGTCAACGCGAGTTAAACAGCGCGCTTTTAACTGCTCAAAAAGTGACTCCTACCGAGATTCATCGTCGATTACATACTGTTTCTGGTGACGATGCTGTTGATGTGTCTACTGTAAATCAATAGGCAGTAAAATTTCGTTATTGCGAGCCTTCTAAAAGTCATAACTGTTGATGAAAAACGCAGCGGACTTCCGATCATTGTGTAAGGGAACCAAATAAATCCCCGAAACATAGTGTAAACGCGATGTGAATATACGGGTCTGGCTAGCAGCACAGCGTGCGCTGTAAGAAGATACGGTATGTGCTGAGACAAGCACACGTGTGGCCGGCAGCTACACGCAGGCAGTGTGCCTCGGGATTGTGAATGTAGCACATCGATGTAGCGAGTGTTTCGTGATTTACTACCAACATTATCGCTTTGTACCCCATTTCGGCAATAGGAGTCTAAATTCAAGCTAGCGGGGGTACTGCTAACATATTGCGTGGGACAGAAATTACGTTCTTGTGTTTGTGAAACTGTCTGTGTGTGATTAACGACAAATAAACGGGAACTATTTAGTAACTTCTGTTTCCTTCCGTAAAACCTTTCTAATCCGTATCAGGCTAACAACACTCAAGCCAAAGAACTCTACGCAGCCTTCAATATAAAACAGTTAACATCTTTTAATAGACATTAGTTGTTTCGGCAGCTATTGTCCCCGCAGTTGTCGATTCTGCGTGATCAACAATCGACTGGTGTCAGCAGAAGGCCGTCATCCTGACAAAAGAAGACGTTACTATCGGTACACCTCCGATAGTCAATCAGTCATCAATCAATATCCGCTCAGCCATCCAAAACAGAACTATGGCGTCATCTGCGGGACTCAAACCCTGCACCACACGCATATAAACAGAGTTCTACTACAATTGCCAGTCACGATTTTATTCAAAATGACCGACGAATCACTGAATAGCTTATCGCAAACTATATTGGAATATCCAAGGAACGTGACGGCTCCATTACACTGAAGTGACAAAAGTCATAGGATAGCAATATGCAAATATATAGATGGCAGTAGTGTCGCTTACAAATTGTATAAATTGTCAGTGCCTGGGCAGGACTTTCATTTGTGGTCAAATGCTTCGTGTGAGAAGGTTGGTTTTGTGATTATGGCCACACGATGAGAATTAACGGATTTCGAACGCGGTATGCTAGTTGGAGCTAGACGCATGGGACATTCCATTTCAGAAATCGTTACGGAATTCGACATTCCGAGATCCACAGTGTCAAGAGTGTGCCGGTAATACCTAAATTTAGGCATAACCTCCCATCATGGACAACGCAGTGGTCGGCCGCTGGCACTTAATGAGCGCGACCAGCGACGTCTGCGTAAATATGTCAGTGTGAACAGACAAGCAACACTGCGTGAACTAACCGCAGGAATGAATGTGGGACGGGCGTGTCGTTAGGACAGTCCTGCGAAATTTGGCTTAAATGGGATATGGCAGCAGAAGACCGACTAGGGTGCCATTACTAACAGCACGACATCGCCAACAGCGGCGCTCCTGGGCTCGTGACCATATCAGTTGGAACGTAGACGACTGGAGAAAAGTGGCTTGGTCAGATGAGTCACGATTTCAATTGGTAAGAGCTGATGGAAGGGTACGAGTGTGGCGCAGACACCATGAAGCCATGGACCCAAGTTGTCAACAAGGCACTGTGCAAGCTCGTGGTGGCTCCATAATGGTGCGGGCTGTGTTTACATGAAATGGACTGGGTTCAGCTACTGGGAGACCACTAGCAACCATTCATGGACTTCATGTACCCAACAACGATGCAATTTTCCAGGATGACAATGCGCCATGTCATCGGGCCATAACTGTTCGCGACTGGTTTGAAGAACATTCGGGACAATTCCAGCGGATGATTTGGCCACCGCGATCGCCCGACATGAATTCCATCGAACATTTATGGGATATAATCGAGAGATCAGATCATCCACAAAATCCCCCACCGGCAACACTTTCAGAATTATGGACGTCTATAGAGGCTGCATGGCTCAATGTTTCTCCAGAGGACTTCCAACGACTCGTGGAGTCAGTGCCATGTCGTGTTGCTGCACTTCGCCGGGCAAACCGAGGACTGACACGCTATTAGCGGGGTATCCCAGGACTTTTGTCACCTCAGTGTATTAAACAGTTTGGATACCGTAAAATCTATGCACAATGGGTACCACGCGCGCAATGTAGAGTACGAAACCTGAAGTTTGTGTACTTTAAAATATATCAAGGGGGGAAAAAAAACATGGGATGACAGTGGAGGAAAAAGTTTTTTTTGTGTTATATACAAAAATAGTCAATTGGTTTCGGTGGCAATTTCCCTACAAACTCGTTTTCCGTCTTCTTATCAATTGTGCTTATATGATCGTTGAGAGTTATTTGCCTTTTACGAATTTTTAATTTTAAACATTCTGGTAAACTATTGAACACTACCTTTGGTAATTTTGGTAGCTGGTTACAATAGCAGACTTCATCATCTACAATATATACATATATAATCCCCCTCCCTTATGCATAAAACTATGCCAGCTTGTGGTCATGGTCATCTATCTCTTCCCTTTCATGCAATTGTCTTAATTCTTCCACTAATATTCATCCAAGCATTATCCCAAATATACGACTTGTACGCTTCTAGCACTGTCTTCACCTTACCCCCGTCTTCCAATGAATCCCATTCTCTTAACATATTAATTACTGATAATGTTTTGCGTTCATTTTTACTGGAAAATCTAGCTTCAGTGCTCTGCACCCCCTTCAACTCTTGTATTTGATACCCAAATTGTGGGTCCCATACTACACCATCATATTCAAGACATGGTGTGGTCAAATTTTTGTGACGTTTTTCTTGTAAACGAAATATTTCGTAATCTCTTCTTAGGAAACGACCGTGGTGGTTGAACGGTAACGTTCAGGCCTGGCATTCAGGAGGATGCTGGTTCGAAACTCCCCGTTCGGCTATCCAGATTTCGGTTTCTTATGGTTTCCCGAAATCACTCCAGGCGAATGCCAGGATGACTCCAACAAGAAGGCATCGCCGAATTCCTTCCCATTCTTTGCATCGAGTACTTTCTCGCCTCTAATTTACCCGAAATCGACGAAGCGTAAATCCATAAGGATGAAATTTTTCCTAGCGCCTGTCCAATACGAAATGTGAGGGATAAATGTAGGCAAGGAAAGAAAACAGGCTGTAGTAGGGATGGTGATCTGAGATCGAAGAATCGATCTTTTGGTCCAAATAAATGGATTTATAGTACTGAATCCATCCAATGAATCGATATTTCACCTGTGAAAATCGAATGTGATGCTCTTGCACATGAAAGTCAGGGTTTAAACGAAGAAATTAAACACTATTTATCGCAAGCACTTGTGCACCTGAAGTATGATTCTATACTTTACTGGCAAGAACAAAAAAAATCAATTTATCATCACGTTTACTCAACAGCCAAGAAGTTTATCTGTAAAGTGGGATCATTAATACTTTTTTTTTTTTTTTTTTTTTTAAAAAAACCGCCGGCTACATGATGAGAGGAACTTAGTAGAGCACAGAATGTTGTTCCTGAAAAGCTTGGACACTAAGCACTGGGAACTGAAAACAATATCATTTCAAAACTGTTTCTTGTAACCAACAAATTTGTGAAATAAATGTCTTTTTGTCTACCTGATAGTTTGATATAGTTGTAAAAAAAAACTTTAATTAGTTTAAAAATGATAAAAGATCGATTATTATGGTGTCCTTTTTGTTTTACATTATTGGAATTGTATTGAAAATACGAACACCAAAAGCCAATCGAAAAAATATAGATTTTTAGAAAATCGATCTTTTAGACATCGATTTATCAAATTTCGTATCGAATCGATCTTTTTCGGAAAGAATCGCCATCCCTAGGCTGTAGCCTATAGATAAGAATAGCTTACAACCACTGTGTGGTTACATAAGTGCTGTGATGTAATGGAATTCGGTCATAACAAGTTTACAGCATTTTGCTAATCCCCTGCAGGATAGAGGTCTCGGTGTTACACCGCAATATAAACGTCAATACACGGTATACGACCGCGAGAGGCGTTACCATGTAGCAAATGTGGGACGTTAATGTGCCACGCGTATACGGCTCCGATCGAATTGACGTCGTTCCGATTTTGCTGCGAGATACGCGGATTCACTATGTTCCGCGTTTACGACCGGACGTGTCGGAATGAAATACAGCCGGCACGGCGATCCCGCGAAAGCGAGGCGTGATCGGTAGCTTAAACACCGCAGCGAAGCGCACGGGCGGCAAAGTAAGCGAAGGGAAGAGGGTCATAGGTATGAGGTCAGGTCGACATCCAAAGCCAGCCTTACCGCTGGGAAACAACCTCGGACAGTATGGAGGTAACAGTGTAAAGGACCAGTGGATGAAGTATTACGTTTTCGTCATATCATCAGTCTTTCACCTACTCTTGATGCAGCCTTTCGCCTCTTCCGATACTGAGCTAGTCGTTTTCATCTATGTGTATCCGCTACTGCCTTCGTATTCTGATATTTACCTCACATTCTCTTTCTTTATCTTCCCAAATATACAGAATGCCTGAAAAAAAATAATAATTGAAACGCCCAGAAGGGGAAGAGAAAACGAAATTCAACAATGTGATGTGATGTTATTTCAATGATTCAAAAACTGATTCAAATTTACGAAGATATTGCCAGTATGAGTCCTTCTGTGAGTAGGAAATTGCACTCTTCCTGGCCTGGATGCATGCACTGATTCGGTTGTGAAGGCTGTCATGAAGCCGTTGTATCCTCTCCTGAGGCAAGCTGGCCACAACTGTCGTAACTGGTCCTTGATATCCTGGATACTGGCACTGGGACGGAGTTGACGTCAGAGCTGGTCGCACACATGTTTTATCGGAGACAGATCTGGGGATCTTGCTGGCCACGGGAGTACCTCTACATCACGTAGACAGTTCATAGAGACACGTGCTGTGTGTGGTCGAGCATTGTCCTGTTGATACTGTCGCGTGAGAGGTAACACATGAGGACGCAGGATGTCCGTGACGTACCGTTGTGCCGTCAGAGTTCCCTCAATCACTACCACATCATGACGCCAAGAGTAACACCGTTGTGCCTCTCCACTTTGCAGCTACTTGCTGCGTCTGCTTAGTGCACAAGCCTCACCATTTTCTTCTTTCTTCCCACCACCTCTCTATCACTACCTTAGTCCAGTCCTCTTCTCCACTTCCATGCCTTGATTTCTACCTCTGGGCCGTTTACCTTCTGTCTTCATTTCATATATCTTCTTCGGCAATCACTGCTGCTATTTTGTTTATCCACCTATCTAATTTTTCAACCATCGGTCTGCAGATTTTTGCACCTTTGGAGAAAAAACGAAAAAATTATTATATTTATGTCTAGTGTGTCCCTTATGTGGCCTTCATATCGGAATATCCTTATAAAAATCTAATCATTACTACTGATATTGTTCTATTATTCTGAATAGACCTTCATCTTTAAGAAAAGTCAACTGAAATTACTACCCGTTTTTTAAAAATGATTTATAAAAAAGAGTTTGGTGCTTCTAGTGATTATAAAACTTTAACATTTTCAGATCTATTTATAGCTACTATGCCCAACAACTGACGATCTATTATTACATTTACTATCCAGTTTTTCTGGTCTTTGATCTTGATTCCTATCGTCTAACAGTCTCAGAACATCACATACCTGGTCCATCAGAGTATGGTGCTGGTACAGATATTTCTTATTTTTTTTTTTACTTATTGCTTTACGACTTGTCGACGTCGGGGTCATTGGAGGCGGTATTGGAAACAAGGAACGGGAAGGAATTTGGCCATGGCCTTTTGAATGAAGCATCCCGGCATTCGTCTGGAGTGATTTGAGGAAACCATGGAAAACCCAAATCTGGATGCCAGAACGCGGATTCGAACCGGCGTCCTCCCGAATGCGAGGCCAGAGCCAAATATTTCTGGTACGCATTAATTCTAGCTACTAACGAAGACTTTTAGAGCATAGGTACAGAAAGAGTTATACAAACTAACGCTCCAGGTACTATCGCAGACTTAAAGAGCATAAGTATAGAAAATGTTATACAGACTAACGTGGAGTATATCATAAAAATGCTGCATACCATAACATGAGCTAATGTTTAAGCATGAGCGTACTTGTGACTTAAATATTCACTAAGTTTCTGTGCTCATAGAAGCAGTTATCAGTTAGCTGCAAGGATGATGGAGTTACATGTTAAGATTGGGGAAACTCTCAAACTGTGATCAACATTTAAGCAGCATTCTCCAACTGAATGAAGGGAATAAATTGTTGTTTGGTAAATATCGTGATGAAGCAGAAATAAATTCTGCTGGATGCTTGTGTCTTTGGAAAGTTATGACTCAGACGAAATGAATGCATTGGATCCTAGTGCAACTACAGCTATTTGTCTCTAATTTATGCTAGCATTACTGTCAAAGAACAACATGGCAGTTTAAAACTGATTGCGACAGCTAACAGATCGTTAATGCTACAGACACAAACGACGACTGTAAATCTCTTCCGTAGTGACTTTGACCGTTATTCCGCGGCACGTCGCTGTGAATTTGATTTAGGATTAATCACATTCGGCAGAACTTGGAGAAGTTGGAAGCTGGTGTGTTGAGACAGGTTGGAAAGTGAGGCCGAATGTCAGAGATGCGTTCGTTGCTGCTTTTAGCATAACTAGCTATAAATCACGTGAAGACCTCGCAGAACGAGTATTGCCTTCACGGTGTCCGCTGGTGGCTGTGATACAAACTACGCCTTAGCGACGGAACACGAATAACAGAAAGCGGACTGCAAAGTTTGTATCGTCTTTAATCCACACGGTATCACACAAACTTTATTATTAGTAGAGTAACAGTTCTCGAATGGTCGTCGGGTCCGAATCCCCGTCCTGGCATCCAGATTTGGGTTTTCCATGGTTTCCTCAAATCGCTTCAGGCGAATGCCGGGATGATTCCTTCAAAAATGCCATGACCGAATTCCTTCCCGTTACTTGTCCCCAGTCCATCCCGCCTCTAATGACCTTAGCCATCGAACCGTCGAGCCGTCGAACCGTCGAGCCGTCGAACCGTCGAGCCGTCGAACCGTCGAATCGTCGAGCCGTCGAACCGTCGAACCGTCGAGCCATCGAACCGTCGAACCGTCGAACGGTCGAATCGTCGAGCCGTCGACGAGGCGTAAAGCAATAAGTAAAAAAAAAAATTAATAAAATCGAATGGTCGGCAACCTGCGGGTTGGTTAGATTCTGTCGCAGAACGTTGTGAGGGATTTGTTTGTTGGAACGAAGTTTTTCACGGCGAAGCTCTTCTCGCACCTCCAGGCTCTAGGCGAATTTCTGAATGGTTTCTTCAAAAGACCGTTCTCGTATTCCTTCCCGTTCCTTACCCCCATCCTCTCCCGTCTCTTATGACCTCGACGTCGACGAGGCGTAAAACAAAAGAAAAGGTGAAACCTGTTGTCGGCCATTTTCCGAAAACTAAACTTTTCAAGTTTAACACATTTTATTCCGCAGATTCTCAAAATATTCAATACAATTTTTAGATACACGTTAATTTTGTACTAATAACCTTTTCATTTAAGGTCCAACTATTACCACAACGTTAACAGCTTTCTTCTCGCAGCTTCTGCATCGGAAGTCTATATGATTCATGTATCTCCCTCTCCATCCTCTTATATAAAATGCTAATCTGGAGACTGCGCACGTCATCTATAACTATTGGCCAGAGAACGGTCACGTGCCTGCCGTCACTCGCGAATCAACAGCCACCATATTACAATCGTTCGTTCATTCTGATTGTTGTTTATTTACGATAACTAGATGCAGAAATTCATCTAAGGAGATGGATATTCAATGTTTACGCTATTTTATCTGTATCAGTTATAATCACTAGGTTAAAGCATAACCTAAGAATTTTTTGGCAGACGATAAGGAACAATGAAGTTTATTAAAAACTCAGAGAAACGTACGTCATCGCTCAATGTATCAGTCAAATAAATAACAGTTACCCGTTTCAGAAATTATAGTCTCCGTCATTAAAGTAAAATGCATTTATTTAAATAAAATCCTAGCCAAATACTCTGATAATCTAACCAGAGTAAGGGAACTAGGTTAAAACATAACCTAAGATTTTTTTTTGGCAGAAATAGACACGAAATTTATTAAAGCTCAAAGAAAGTTTACACGAAATGTACGAATCGTGAAATGTATCACTCTAATAAATGACAGTTATCCGTTTCTGATATTATACTTTTTCGCCATTTAATGTAAAATGCATTTATTTAAATAAATCGGGATTACTGGAGATCGCGATTCCGTCAGGAATAGGCGTCATAACACTGCCGTGGTCAAGCGCAAGACTCCTCTAGAAATACTTTCCGAAGTAAATTTAACTGTGTTATGCATGCTAATAATAATGAACGTCGTCTTCTCCTTGGCCTCGGGTATGCTGTGCTTGGCTTATTTTTTGCAACCAAAGATGCTCCCAAAGTACCATTAATACATGAATTAACAAATTATACACAATCAATTAAATTTCCATATTTATATACATTTAGAGGCTTGCGTGACGTATGATAGCTACAATTTCTTGACAACCGATCATCTCAGAAGATGAATATACTTTCAAATTGTCTGATCATCGTCCCATTTGTTACTGTTGTTTATGTCGGATAGGTGGATATTACGAGACACCAGAATAACCGTGGCGCCGCTGTTTGATAATGGATTCTTATATAACTCGACGAGACAAATCGAAAGTGAAGAATAAATTTTGTCTATACATCGCACATTTCTATATATATACTATCTCAGAATTGAGGTGGTTGCGTGGAAATGCCACCTGGACCAGAAAAAATTATCCAAAGCCATAAGGAACTACACCCTGGACACGCACAATGCGTGTTTTGTTTCTCCGCAGCGGTTGTGGTTAGGTTGAAATGCAACCTGTACCAGCATAAAAACGTCACCAAAGGTACAGGAAACATTGCCCGTAATTAATTTTTTTTAATTATTTATTGGCATTCGGATTTTCTCCATACAGCCAGCAAAATCATCGGGTTAACATCAGTATGTATCAGTAGTAAAATACATTAAATTAAAAACAATGTTTTGATTCAATAGGTAGGCCTACATGAATTAACAACAACATGAAATGAAGCGTAAGTACAAGGTATTCACAATGCCTTTAAAATTTAGCACGACTTTACAATGTAATGACTGTATCTTCAAAGAAACAGCTTTCACGCTTTGCCACTAGGTGTCAGTTCGCATTATAACCTGATATTGTTTTCCTCCAGGAATATAACTATTGCTTGATAGATGGTGACGTTTTCCAGGACCAGGAGGTGGGTCACATTTAGTGGTAGCTGTAACCCTAGTCCAACAAGTTCCTGTATAAATAGCGTGCACTTTCGCCCTTCTCTTTACAAGCAAATAAGAGGTGATTCGGTTCACATTCGCTGATTCCATCACAGGTGCAACTTGGTGCGCTTGTAAATTGATGCGATGCTGGTGTTTGTGAAAAGTCCATGGTTAAATTTCAGTCTCGCGATGGTGACGATCATTTTCCTGGATGTGTATTTTGTCTGGTGCCACTGCCCCGTAAGGCCCGTTCCCACGATCCCTTGTAACGAAGGCGAGACGGGAGGGGACGAATACTCGACCACACGCCATGGGAACAGGGCCGCCTCTGCTAGCGGAGACGAGACGCAGCTACCCACTCTGGGTCGGTAAACATCACAGGCGTGTGTAGCGGTGCGCTGTTGCCATCGGTTTGCAGCAGCGGTGCG
The DNA here is from genome assembly GCA_031002005.1 of Vandiemenella viatica. Classification (NCBI taxonomy): domain Eukaryota; kingdom Metazoa; phylum Arthropoda; class Insecta; order Orthoptera; family Morabidae; genus Vandiemenella; species Vandiemenella viatica. Next base: position 167,169,002 of record CM061914.1, on the reverse strand, counting down.
CACCCCTTCTGTTGCTGTAAAGTGCTCTGTACCAAACGACACTAGATAACGTGGTGCGGAGGTGGCGGCAAGGTAAGCTAGGACTAACCTGCGGCCCGCGGTCGTTCCTGCACTTCGGCTAATGAGGTCCTGTCTCGTCTCGCCTTCGTTACAAGGGATCGTGGGAACGCGCCTTTAGGGATGGTCGGGTGAATGGTACCGCAGTGTCTTCCTTTTGTTTTTATCGTGTCTTGCCACGATGTGTCCCACATTTGTTTTGCTTTATTGCGCAGACTGGAGAGGAGGTCAGTAGCCTTAATGTGTGGGAATTTAATTAATTAATTTTTGATAGTCGATATATTGAGAACTAAGCGAGATATCAAAAAAAAAATTATTCTTGTCTTTCGATTTGTCTCGTCGTGTTACATAAGAATCCATCAAGTTGGGTCGCAACGGTTATTATAGAGCTGCAGAAAATTTCTTCTAATTTTCTAATAAGATTACCTACTGGAAAACTTAGTAGCGGTGACACTCGAAATTACTAGGAAACTCGTAGAAATTGTTGTGTGAAATTGTTTACAAAACACTATACGTCCAATAAGCACGTTTTCGATAGTGATAGCGTGTATGGGTGAAGTAAGATGTTTCCTTGAAACATAACGTAGCGGAATGAATCACGCTCCAATAGTTCACCACGCGCCACTCTCAAGGCTAGAGGGCGTTACAAGGAACAATGATAATCTACAGCTGGGATGATTCATCGCCGCGTGTCATTAACGTCAAACGGGCGTATATGATGACGTCATCCTGTCACTTATCCAGTGCGCGGCCATTAATGACTGTCAGCACGTCACGCTGGTGCTGAATTGCTACAATTAACTGTTGCAACAACTCGGGAACGATAGTGCCCTTCAAGCTCTGTATTGTGTTGTAACTAAGTAGGCGAAGATTCATGTCGGCTCTGCGAAGGAAACCGCAAGCAGAGCGGAACACACGCTGTATCATAAACAGTTTCGTTCCTTATTTTTCTAATGACTGATAACCAAAACATTATGACCAACTGCTTATTAGTGTTTTGGTCCATCTTTGGAGCGCAATACAGTAGCGATTCGGCGTGGATTCGTTTCGAAAAGTCCTGTTTAGGTTTCCGGAGTTGTCTGGCACGAGATATCAACGCACAGATCACGCAATTCCCTTAAACTACGGGCGGGTGGTTTGTGAGCGCGGCGTCTGGGAACGAGCATCTCGGAAACGGCGAGGCTGGTCGGCTGTTCGCGTGCTAATGTAGTGAGCGTCTATTGAAAGTGACTGAAGGACGGTGAAACCACAAGTAGACGACAATGTGATGGACATCCACGGTACATCACAGAACATGCCCACTCTGTAAAGCAGGATAGGGGGTGATCTGTGGTAGATCTGACAGCAGAGTGTGCTCCGAAACACTTGTACCTGCACCAGCATTGTAGTTTGCTGTCGGCTCTGCCACAGATCGCCACCTACCCCGTTTTACAGAGTGGGCAAGCCTCCGACATGCACGTTCTGTGATGAGGCGTGGACGTCCACCACCTTGTCGCCCAGTCGTGGTTTCACCATCTTTCAACCACTCTGCATAGATGTTCACTACAGTAGCAGGCTAACATCCTACCAGCCTTCGCGTTTCCGAGATGCTCGTTTCCAGTCGACGCGCCCACAAACCACCGGCCCTTAATTTAAGGGAATTGAATGACCTGTGCGTAGACATCTGATGCCAGACAACTTCGGAAACCTAAAGCCGCGTTCCCACGATCTCTTGTAACGAAGGCGAGACGAGACGGGACGGGACCTCAATAGCCGAAGTGTAGGGACGACCGCGGGCCGCAGGTTAGCCCTCGCTTACCACCTCTGCACCACGTTGCCTAGTGTCGTTAGGCACAGAGCACTTTACAGCAACAGAAGGGGTGCGCACCTCTGCTGCAAACCGATGGCAACAGCGCACCTCTACACACGCCTGTGATGTTTACCGACTCAGAGTGGGTAGCTGCGTCTCATCTCCGCTAGCAGAGACGGCCCTGTTTCCATGGCGTGTTGTTGAGTATTCGTTCCGTCCCGTCTCGCCTTCGTTACAAGAGATCGTGGGAACGCGGCTTAACAAGGACTTTTCGTATCCATGCCACGCCGAATCGTTGCTGTATTGCGCTCCAAAGCTGGACCAACACACTAATAAGTTGGTGGTCATAATTTTTTGGCTGATCGGTGTATTTTGAAGTTTATAAACAATTTTTAAATCCTGGTTGACCATTACAATACCCGGCCTCAGGGTGACAAGAGTTTCGGTCACGGTACACTACAGTGGTCGGAACTGGTGTGATGGGTGAAAGGAAACGCTCTGGCCTCGCATTCGGGAGGACGCGGATTCGATATCTGTCAGGACATCCAGATTTTGGGGTTTGCATGATTTCCCCAAATCACTCCAGGCACATTTCTACGTGGTTCCTTCAAAAAGCTTCCATCCAGGCTTTAATAACAAAGCATAAAGCCAAAAAAATAGATTGTGTTTTTAATTTAATTTAATTATAATCCAGCATTTTTCATTAACAATTTACAGCTAAAAAATCGTGAAATAAAATCATACTTTATAATTAAAAGAAGCCCTTCTTGTTGTTGCCGTCTTTCAGTCACTACTTTCACGCTTTTAGGACCTGGTTAGGTATTTACATTGCACATCAGACTGGAAGTAAGGGTTATTGAAAGCAAAAATGTCGGTGATTTTGTTTTTTTTTTATATAACACTGAATTTAGTGTGAAGATTTATATTCGTATATTAGCTAAGTCAGGTGATAAGCTTTTGGTTGCTTGAAATAACTGCTACTCTTTTCACTTGGTATATTTCTTTCGCGAGCTCTACAATAACAATGCACAGTGCACACAGAACAGGCATCGGCTAGACCAAAGATACTAAGCAATCATACAAATATTCCAACGATTAATTTCAATTAATTTGCAGCCCTCTGTTCAACTGAATAACTAACTCATCTATGCAGTCCGTTTATATAGATGTTACAGAAATATCCAGAATAATTCGAAGCGTTCCAACCGACGTTTCTCTAATTCTAACAATACTTTAACAATGAAATGCGTACAGAAATAATTACAAATTGTACAAAATCTGCACACTTATTAGAAAACAACTTGAAATGGAAGTTAATACTGTTTACATGCATTTACACACAAAAGTATCAACAAAAACCAGCCAAAACCATTGCAAATTCTCCTCCAAACATCGTCGCTCACATCAATATTTACAATTACAAACTTCTAATTAATGTTTCGTAGATATAACTGCCCTTGAACACATTATACAGTTTCAATATTCATTCACATGACAAATATACACAAATTCTCAATTAATCAACTCTCATCTTGTTATACACAGTTCTTCAAATAACATTTCATATAAGGGATGGGTCTGGGGCCTCTTATACATGTTCTCCTTTCACGACCTTTGACCTTAGAAACGTTAATTTTTTTAGGCCCATGACCCACAGCTTTATGTCATATATATATATCTCGACCGTGAGTGTTTTAGTAAATCCATTGAATATCCGAATACACTCTTAATTTAATTTCTTTTGAAGAAATGTTTTGAGGAGTGGGGAAAATCAGAAAGTTTTTAAAACCGTCATTCGTATGTATTACCTGATGACAGTAGGATCTGAAACAACTTAATTTTCGGCTCTTCTAGATCATTGTTGATCTTTCTGAAAGGAAGATGTTGGATTTATACATAAACGATTTTTGGCAACGGGGCTTTTCTTACCAGCAATTCTTTGGTAACAGTATTTTGATGCGTATATTGTGTATTTTTAAATATTTATTGCAATAAAATGTTGTGTTCACAATATTTAATAAAAGCTACCAGTTTCCGGGACAGAACTCGGACTGATATTGTTTGCAAAGAGAGACGAGTACTCAAGGCTCTCAAAAGTTTTGGCACAGGATAGCTTTCATTATACAATTATACATGAAGAAATGTTAATAAAAACAATTTAAAACATTTTTTAGATTTCTCGATAGTGGTCACTGAGAAGTGATCACATGACGGATTTAATTCAAAATTTGATACCTTTCTAAATATATTTTTAACACTTTTTGAAGGATTTTTTTTTTTTTAAATGAAAGTTGTCAGTTTGACAAACAATGAACAATTTCAACAAAATAAACAAAAATAATTTGTACAAAAGACAAACATCGCTGTCATTAGCACAAATAGGTATTTTTTAAAATTATTCTGGAGCACTTTTGTTTGATAAGATTCTTAAAAGTATAAAATAGTTTGTAGAAAATAAAGATGTATTTTAAGAAAAACTGAGGGATTATCTTGTTGTAAACTCCTTCTACTCCATTAATAATTTGTGCAAAATAATTAATTTTATCTAATATGCCTTTTAGAAACCCCAGTTGTTAAATATAAAGTTTATTTGTTTAATCTTTTGTCTTTGTTTGTGAGATATAATATTTTTTTCCACTATGATTATTATCGATCTTGTGTGTATATAAATTACCATGACATGTTTCACATCCCAGAGATCTTTCCTCAGGAGGAACCTATGGAGCAAGAGTAAAAAATAAATAAAAAGCTATGTCACTGTTGTGTATCTCTCGACAGGATCAACACTGACAATAGTCCTGGAATGATAGCGGCATACGGTCTCCCAACAAGAATTCTATCAGCCTCGGGACGAACACGAATGATCCTTGCTGAACCTATTGTGCGGTAATAATACCCGGGATTCGTCCCAGTAACTCGTCTTGTACGGCGAAATCGCTCTCTCGCGGGGTTCCCAGAAGGACCACCATTGTGACGTCACATCGATTTCGGCGGTCGATTTATTATCATTAGTCGATACTTAGAGACAATAAGGCCGCCGCAGGGGTGCCCAGCGCCCCGTGGAGAGCGCTTAACGAAAGTCACGGCTCGCTCATTACGGCACAGCGCATGTACCGGCGAACCGGCCTCGTTAACCAGCGACAACATTCACCACTCACAATAACTTCATTTCGTCTGCACACTCTCCCTTCGCAGTATAATGGCCAGTTGTTACTTTGAACACGTAGGTAGGAAGAAGTACTGTCCCAATTGTGGACAATGTTAGTATTCGCAAAGGCCATAACGCACGGATATCCTTGGAACAAGTTCCACTATGATGCACCAGGTCACTACAAAAGAGGTATCACTTCAGGATTTATTTCGAAATCGTAATTTCCTAGCAAAATGGCCTTTGAAGAAACCGTTCTGAAGAATGTCCCTCCGTTTTATCCATTGTTCAATAGGCAACAGCAAAATGTTTCCTCGTCACGTTGTGCTAGGACCTCCTTACTAATTACTATCAATTAGTCGAAGGTACATAGCCCGCCAACTTCAACACATGGGCCAAGCGTTGTTTTTCGCGGTAGTGCTACCACCTAGCATATTATTAATGTTTGATAAACTGCTCAGGGGCGTAGCTACTATGGGGCTAGGCGGTGCAGTGCACCAGGGCCCCACGCTTAGGGGGGCCCCAAAGCGCAGTTTAGAGGGCCCCCGAGCCCTCTCGGCAAACTGGCGACCTTTTTTTTAGCTCTACCGTCGTCTAAAGGGGCCCCTGAGACAGGAAGCCCCCCACTAAGGGCCCTCGCTGCTCAGGGGGGCCCCCAACCACTGCTCACGGGGCCCCTAACGATAACTCAAGGGCCCCCATCCTCAGCTCACGGAGCCTATAACAGCACACGAAGCAAAAAAAGGTCGTCCGTCTGGCCTGAGGGCCCAAAATAAATTTTTTGCACCGGGGCCCTTGTTGGCCTAGCTACGCCACTGAAACTGCTCTCAAATTACACACTCCTGCGCAACGAATGTTAATGTTAAATCAAATCCACCAATATTTTCATTTATCTGCACAGTTTATTGAACATTTTAAATACTCATACAACACAATACATAATCGTCACTGTCCAATTAATACATTCCCTCGTGGTCTCTCTGCGCCATCTTAACACCCTCCCTCCTTCTCTACCAACAGTACAGTAGTGCCAACTACAAAAAATTACAGTACTACAAAAGACTTAAAATTACCCAAATATCTATACATACTACTTACGCTGTGAAAGTTTATTATTTGATAATTTATTTACAATTTCGGAAATGATTTGTGAGTGGGACCTCACAATTGCCACATATTTTCTTAACGTCATAACATATTTTCCCTCTGAAATCCTTTTATTTTTTCATTTTGTAGGAAGAGAATAAAAAACATCATCTTCTGGCCCAGCTGACAGACTTATTTCGGAAACTGCTGCATCGGTTGCTATCGACTGCCAACTGGATTTTCGACATGGCCTTAGAATATATCGCTCTGAGGTAAAGTCGGCCTTTTCTCCTCAAATATGTCTCTAAAAGTTTCAACGGCTTAATGTTTCTGCGTGGCTGACCAAGCAACGTGACCCCACAGAGGGTCCACTTAGCTCGGCTTACTGTTAGCTGAGATTGTAAATCGTGCTGTCAGTATTTGCAGATGGTCTCTTAAGCCAATGGCGTTCCTTTCCAGGCTGGTGAGACGGCGGGCTATACAGGGTGTTTTTTTTTTTAACTGCATTACGTCTCTCAACAGCGAGGTCTTTAGAGAAGTTGTAAAGGAATGAAAGAACAATCCTGAAACCGCAAATAGGTCGCATAATGTCCTACTTTTATTTTAGTAAAAGTATCACCACTTTAGAGATACTGATTTATTTCGAAATATGTTACTTTGTTCAGTTTATTTCTACCATTTCTACAAAATAAACCTTCTTTTTTAAAAATTTACTCAAGGATGTTTGAGTCATCTAAAACACTGTTCTTTTTTTCTTAAAACGTTAAAAAACCTTTTTTAAAAAATCTTTTTTTTACAACATCAAAGTTTTAGAGTAAATGTACAACCATTGTTTCCTTTCCTGACTTTCTTTTATATAATCAGGCCGGTGTCTGCCTGTAAGCACTATAATTCCCTTTAAAATAAACAGAAAGTCTTCAAATTTTGTAGACCGAACATTATGGCTAAAATATAGGTCAGTTTTGTTAATCGGCCATATCTAATCAATGGATCAAGATCTTCGATCCTTTAATAAATCAATATTATTGTAAACGCCGACGTCACGCGCCCGGCCTTTGTCGGAAGATTAGTAGCGGCCAGAGATGAAACAACAGAATAGAGGTTACGAGGAAATGAATTGCCGGAGTAAATTCATTAAGTTTGCCCATCGTAATATTTTATTTTAAATACAATACATCAATTTAGTCAAAAGTGTATGGTAAATCTTAGCGCCTGAAAAAAACGTGGAATGAAATTTTACTTCACGATTCAATCAAGTCATTCCAGTTGTTGCCATTTTTTCAATCCTCCATGCCTTCCTATTTTGCGCTAACTCTTCATCTCTTCATACCCCTTACAACCCATGTCCTCAATTATCTGCTTCATATATTCTAATCTCTGTCTTCCTCTACAGTTCTTATCTTCGACTGTTCCCTCCACCAGCTAATTAACCAATCCAGCATGTCTCAAAATATGACCAACCAGCCTGTCTCTTCTTCCTGTAAGCTTCTTCCACAAACTTCATTTCTCACCCATCATTTCCAAAACTCGTTATTTCTTACTTTGTCTGTACATTTAATTTTCAGCATTCTTCTGTAGCACCACATTTCAAATGCTTCAATTTTCTTCTTTCTGGTATTCCTAAGGTCCATGTTTCGCTACCGTAAAGTGCTGTGCTCCACACCTAAAGTTTTAAAAAGTTCTTTATGAGTACTAGATCAATATTTTAAACAATAAGATTTCTTTTTATCATGAAGGCTGTTTTTGCTAGTGCTGTTCTACTTTTGACATCATTCCTGCTTCGACCATCAATTCTAATTTTACTTCCTAAGTAGCAAAATTCACTTACTTCTCCTGTCGCATCAGATCCTATTTTATATTTATGCACTAATACTACTCATCACTTTCGTCTTGCTTTGGTTTAGGTTTTGGTCATGCCGTTCAGCAACTTCTCAATTGTGAAAATTGTGCTGTAGTAGTAACATTCACAATTTAACAAATAAATTTTCCCAAAGAAACAGAATAATAGGAAATAGCAACAGAATAGGAGTAGGTAGAAGTCGTAGGAAACCTTCATTGAAGATGTAATTTATTAACGACTTTGATGCTTGTAAATGGAACAAGATACATGAACAAATTTAAAAGTAATATGTGCTTTCCAATGTCTAAAAATTCAAGGTTTTAAACATTTTGTAGCATCAGAAGCAGAATAAATATTTTTAGATGAAATTTTACATACGTATTATTTACTACCAGTACGTCCTGCAAGTTGACATGTTTGTCTCTTAAGCCTTAAACTGTTATAAAAATGTGTGTATATCTTTACAAAGTATCCTCGTCTGCTATGGATGAAATAAAATCTCATAGAAAGATGACTAGCCTTAGTAAAAATTGTATATTAATTCCGGAGTTTCTACATATTTAAAAAACATACACACAAGAACACATACAAAGAGATCTGACTATAAACTTACTAATCAAGTTGGAAGTACCAAATATCATTCTTGAAAATGAAGTTCCGTCCGGTCATCCAGACTTTGACTTTCCATGGTTTCCCGAAATAACTCCAGGTGTTTTTTTTTTTTTTTTTTTTTTTTTTTTTTTTTTATACATTTTGATAAACTTTTTATTTAAATGTATGTAATTTAATATCAAATTGACTATGTTAATCTATGTATGTGCCAAACAAAGTAACAATAAGTAACTGTATAACCAAATGTAACATATCCTATCATTTCATGTATATATGAATTTTGTAAATCGATTATTTTAAGGTATGTATGTGCCTGACAAAGTTACTACCTTATGCACCCAGCGTATTATGTAAATGTACTAGCTCTGCTCTTAATCTGTGTAAGGTACTATGAAATACGGCTAACCTATAGAGACAATGTATATTAAGATCTAGTGCTACGATATGCAAAATGTAACAGATGTAATAGACAAGCAATATAATAAACGCCTCTAAACTTGGTAATCGCTAAATGGCCTGCATGGCTAAGGGCCAAATAAAAAAAATTTAAAAAAACTCCAGGTGAATGCCGGGATGCTTCCTTCAAAAGGCCATTGCCGAATTCCTTCCCGTTTCTTGTCCCTAATCCCATTCCGCCTCTAATGACCTCGACGTCGATAAGGCGTAAAGTCAAAAGTTAAAAAAATTAATGAAGTGTTTTTATCGCTGCCTGACAACATGTTCATAGAGTTACTAGCTGTTACCCGCGACTTAGAACGAGAGGACATTGGATTTTATTGCTAGAATTGGAAATAGGAAGCTGTAAGTTAAGTAACAGGTGCCCCAAAAAGCAAGGAATCGAGACAATATGACGGAAAAGTCACCACCGCACCATTCTACCATTTATCCTGTCTCATGGAGAGAACAGTTTTGTATCTTGTTTCAAAATAAAGTCTGAAAATGAAAATAATAGTCTGGCGGATACTATGTAGTACGTTATCTGTACATGAAATTTATCAACATATCCTACACAAACTGACTGCGAGAGAAACAAAGCCTAAGCGATCGATATAACATTACACACGCTACCCGTCTGTCTGTCACAGTTCGGTTAGTTTAAAGAATTTCATCACAAAATACATTATTTATCACGAAAAGGTATCCCGTGTCCTTCATAATGATACATAGCATTTCCTTGTCAAATCTCACCAAGACGGTTCAACTGTTCAGTAGTGAAAACGAAGCAAAGAGACAGAGTTACTTTCACATTTATAACATTAGTGCAGAAGTGGCAGATGAGACGTTTAGGTTCGCTAATTGACGTATTGTTTTAACCTTCAGTGACCTCTGTTTTTTTGCGGGATGTCGTCCGTCTGTTTAGTCGAGACGGTCTTACCAGGGATTTTCGCGTCGAGAGAGAAGCGGTGACCACCTCGGTGGTCCGGAGTCGATGCCTGGCAGCGGTGACGCAGGGTCGTAACCCGTGGAAATGTAACGGCATACAGACGCGACAGCGGCGCCGCCGGCGGGGTGCGGCGGAGGGCGGAACTAACGCAGTGCACCGTCACAGCTGGATAGTAGCTTGATGAGCCGCGCCTGAGGTTTGTCACTACTCCGAAAGCACAGACCATTTCTTTTCCCCGCCACTAGGAATTCTCCGACCATGGGCAAAAAATGTGAAATTGCCGTCCCTTCGAACATACTTTTGACGCCCCCGTTGTCGTCACCGCCCCTACTACCGCCACTTGTCGCCACCCGAAGCGGCAGTGGAAATAAATTTGCCGCTTCAAACACGATTTTGCCGCCCCCTGAAGTTGCCGCTCGGGGCAAGTTCCCTCCTTTTCCCCCCCTCCTCTTCCCTAGATCCGGCACTGAAATTTACAATGATCGCCCAACATATTATGTGAAGCTACATATAGAATATGTCTATAAGGTACATGAACTATTACAGTAAGTAGAACTAACTTAATCCTAATGTAGTTAGCATTATTCCCTATTGGCAAATATTCTATGCCACTAATATGAGAATTCAGTTTTTCCCGGCGTATAAATGAAATAAAATGTTCACGGGTTTTCTGCCGGTTAATACCTTTATTAAACATTATTTGTTTAACATACAACGTTTCGGCAGCAACCTCCGCTGCCTTCGTCATTTAAGCTAAGAATATATTCTTAGCTTCGTATGCCACTGTTTTTCAACCTGTGGGTCGCGATCCCCTGAGGGGTCATCAAGTCTTGCTCGGGGGGGGGGGGGGGGAAGGGGAGGGGGTAGCGGTCGAGATCCTGGCAAATGTAAAAAGCAAGGCTTGTAGGCAGTGGCCTTGCTAAGTTAACAAGGACCCTGATGCAAAAAAAAATTATTTTGGGCCTTCAGGCCAGATGGGCGACCTTTTTTTTTGAGATAAGCTTGGGCCCCCGGGGGCACCCTGAGCTTGGGGGCCCCAGTGTACGGCCCCCGCCTAGTCCTCCGATAGCTATAGGTATAAGAATACAATAAAAATTCATTTTCAATGAGAAGACTGTGCCTGTTTATTTTTTAATAAATTGTCTAATACATTTCAAAAGAATTAATTCGTTTCTCTAGATTTCTGTCCATGGTCTTGCTTTCACACCCATAGAGAAAAATGGAGAACACGAATTGCAGAGTAAGATCCGATCAGATGAAAAAAAATGCTAATAAGTTGTCTCCTGACCTGTTCTATTGTAGATTTGATTTCTTCCTTGCAATCTGTTTATAATTGCTATTTTTTCTTTAATTCATTCCCAAACACTGAGACAACATACCTCTATAACTGTGAAATATGTGACGGAAATATTGTTAAGATAAAAATAATCTTTTTTTTTTGCTTGGGCTTTACGCCTCGCCGACAGCGAGGTCATTAGAGGCGGGATGAGGTTGGGGCAAGGAACGGGAAGGAATTCGTCTATGGCTTTTTTGAAGGAAGCATCCCGGCATTCGCCTGGAGTGATTTTGGGAAACCACGGAAAACCAAAATCTGGATTCCCGGACGGGGATTCGAATCCGCATCCTCCGAGATAATCCGTTGTGAAGAAAAAAATTATACTAATCCATATCTTCTAAACGAAACAAAAGATACAACCACTGAACAACGACAAAGGTAGAGAATGTTGATATAGTGTCCCTGCATGTAGAGATGCCTGGTTAGTACTCTGTGGCGTGGTACTTATTCCTCTGGCTGAGTACTCATCTCCCGACGGACGATTACCAATAAGCATTTTAAATGCAAATCTGCGCGACCGGCTGATTGCCTCTAGACGCATCAAATATTCAACGTAAAGACATTGCAGCGTGCTCAATGCATTTGCTGCCTACGTGAAGTAAGTTAGATATCAGACAATGCATTTTTCCGCTTCCTAAAATAAATTAAACTAGACATACCATGCACTGGACGCACTCAAAAGAATATTGGAGTGTTGAAATTCTGCAGTCTCTTTCAAGAGCGGCACTGCATATGGGGTTAAATATCAAGCATATCAAATTTTGCATGTAATTTTTTGCAACTTCAAATAAGCGAAAAAATCGATATATATATATATATATATATATATAACAGGTAAAAATTTATGTACACTCAAATAAGTTTTGATGTGAAATTCTCAATTTGACGCTAAATGTTGAACAATTGTTTGTGATGTGATACAAAGTGTTGATGATGTAAATTGCGGCCGCATGGAATGTAGCACCTTAGGTGAAGGACTGAGCACTTTCGCTAATCTTTGACCTCTGCAAGCGGCAGGAATAGCACGAACAGGTACTGCAGCCATGGCCACTAAGGAAGAGGTCGCGAAGATTATTTAAAAAAATTTTTTTAAAAAAAACTACGCTCCCTACGTGGCTCGGTCTAGGGGGAAAGGGGTTGGCTGGGAAGGTACGCTGAGCTACGTCGGGGGGGGGGGGGGGGAGAGGGTACCGAGCCAGGCCACGTAGCTTTCCATTAATTGTCACAGTTAAAAAGAGGTACAGAACACACAACAGCATGTGAATATTTATTTACGTGATTTAATAATCTCCGTATGTAATTTAGGAGAGCCTGACAAGAGAAAACAGTACAAAATGTTTTCTGAAATCAATAGGGAAAGAAGCTACGTGCTACGTGGGGAGGAGAGGGAGGGGGGTAGAGGCAAAGGCACGTAGGGCTACGTGGGGGGAGGGAGGAGGCCAAAATGGAGCTACGTGGTTTATGGACGCTCTTCAAGGGTCTGTGTGAGCAGATAAACGTCGCAATGATTTACTCTACTTTACAGGGACAGAGTATGAACCATCATAACACCCAGGTCATAATGACATGGTGACAGACTCTTTACTGACAGCGCGATTGGCGCCGTTAATCTAACTTTGTAATCCTACCGGGTATACGGGACCTGTAGATTAACTTGCAGTCCGAACCACGGAAGCGTTCTGGCTTACCTCACATCATTCAGCAAACCGTGGTGGAGGTGACAGTTGAAAATCCCCGCGGAGACCGGGATTCGAACAGGGGACCTTTCAATCTCCAGTCATACGCCTTAACCGCTTTGTGTTTCATTTTCCTCAGTCGTGTCAGATTCTTCTAGTGTTGATAATTTCAAGTGAAAGGACAACACAAGACAAACAAAACACATAATTAAAACCACCCACGCACTAGGCCAGCCTCGAACCGGCGACCTCTGACCACTGAGCCACCAGATCACTCAACAGCCAGGGAATTACAACAGCTCTTTCTCTTTTACTCCTACAGAAACTGCACAGACTCAAGGCCATTGTCATCAACATTGTCAAGACTGAATGGAAAAGAGATGGCTTGCCGACAGCCAGGGAAAGGGACTTTGGTATCGAGATACCTTCAACAACGTCGACAGCAAGCCATGTTGCACATAACTAGAGCTGAGCAGCAAACAAAATTCGCCTGGAGTGATTTGGGAAACCCATAGAAAACCCAAATCTGGATGCCCGGAGAGGGATTCGAACCGCTGTCCTCCCGAATGCGAGGCCAGAGCGTTAACCGCTCACCCTCACGCTCGGTTCCCCAGTGTGATTATGTGCAGAATATTTATTATTTCGTGCTGGACTACAACAAAGCAAATGCTAGAAGATGGTCTAAATATGACTTACATAACCTCTCAGACGCGATCTATTTTACTTCCGAACAAAACTTTGTCGCAATATTATTCATGTATATTGATGCCAAACACCCAGTGTCAAATAGTTTGTCAAGGTAGAGTATCAACTTGTAGACAGGTGAGGAAGGAGAAAAGTCGTATGGTTTCGTTACTTCTACAATATTCCAGTAGCAAGATGGCCAAATCAATGTTATGAAGGTGATGATCACTGGCAAGGATGAAAGCAGTTATATCCGAACCCACATGCATAGGGGGCCTCCATTAATTACGTGAGGTTTTTTCCTGGTACTCTGGACTCCCCTCCACCTCTGGTGAGACTTCGTGAGATCTGGTTGGACCCACCCCCCCCCCCCTCTAAAATGACCCCCCCTACTAATCGACCTCGTAACTTTTTGAGACTTTTTTTTTAGGTCTCATGTTTCCAAGGGTGGTTACCCCCCACTTTTGGACGAAATACCCCCCCTAACGTTTACTTCCGTTGACTCCTCCCTCCCCCTTGGTGAGGTTTCGTGAGATTTCGCCGGACACCCCCCCTTTTTCTCCTCACGTAATTAATTGACGCCCCTTCGATATTCAGACGATATCTGCGACTAAGGTGATTAACTGTGATGGATTTTTTATCGGCGTATATAGAGCTGATGTGCATAGTTTTTCTATTCGCGATTTCTTTTTTTTTTGCAGAAACGGAGTCCAAGTAATGTCTCTGACTTTGAACGCATTCAGCTTAACTACTTGCTGATTGCGTTTATTCGACTTTATTCGACCGGTCACCCTGTCCGTGCGAGTCTTTGTCCTCGCCCAATACAGCTCTGTTCTGTGTTTACAAAATGCTCACTAGACAAAGAGAAAGTCGTCATCGCGTTACCCTGTGTGTGTGTCTTGGTTAAGTGCGAGGCAAGGACCACGCTGCCTCGCCGTGGTGGGATAATGTGCCGAGGCATCGCTCCTCTACAGCCACAGTGAAAGTTGCAGGTGCGACCACTTAAATATAAACTATACTGTGATTAAATATGAAAAATAAATGCCACATTCCTAAAACGAAATTTTCAGTTTACCATCAACGCTATGGGGCTTTACGTTAAATATAGTGTTTGTAAATTAAATTTTTAAAAAAAAAAACTATACGTCTGATTGCCACTGCTTTTGGCAAGAATGTAAGAAAAAAAAATCTGAATCAACTAGAGCGGAATAATGTTGAAAATGAACAAATTCCATAAAAAAAATTGTTGAAGATTTCTTTTTAAATTTCAGGATTGTATGACTTCAGAGTGTAAGCTACCTGCTTTATTTTTGCTAGTATGAGCACTTTACTATAGTTTTTGATGTATAATATTCCCGTCGTCAAGCTGAAATACTAGCTATAGAAGTCGGCACATTATATTTTCACAGCTGAGAACAAAATAATACATATATATCACTACAGGATCATTTGAAAACACGCGAAAGCAATTTTATTATTAAACACTCTGTATAGAATACACTTCTTTACATTACAGAATAACAGACTACTACGTTCCGTTTTTATATCACCACATGTTCTCTATAACTACATTTTAGCCTGCTTCCTCGCCATAGTAATCTTTTTTTTTTTTTTTTTTCTTTTTTTTTTTTTTTTGCCCAAAGATATTCATTCTTTTAGATGACCACTGTTCATAAATATTCCTAATGCTGGCTAAATGGTTTCAGACCAAAGGCCAAATAAATAATAATTTAAAAAATACATATTCCGGTACTCCAATATTCACGTAGCTTTTATTTTACACACAACTTTAACACATTTGTATCACAAAGCAAGAATAATATTTAATTATAACAAACATATTCATCAAAAATTGAAGGGACCTTGTCACCTTACAAGAGACATACGAAATAGGTTAGTTTGTTAGCAGAGGGAGCAAACGAAGATACGCAACGTAGAGGAAAAAAGAGATTGTAGCATGTTAGGAAGATAATTGAAGATGCACATTGTGACGCAGATGAAAGGACAGGAAGCGTTAGAGCTTTGCTTTGAATCAGTAGACAGGGTGATCGGCGAAAGATATTCGGAAATTTTCCAGTCGGCAATTAATAATTATTCAGTTGCAGTGGCAGTGAAATTTCGCACCGAGTAGATTAACACCAAGTTTATTTAACAATCCATTTATTAAAGTACAATTTTCTTCTCGTAAAGAAGATAGTTTGTGATGATGTATGATAGTAACTTTCATTGCCGCTGGTCAATGAAAAGCTATAATTTAAATGGTATCTTGGCAGTGGGATTTGTTATGAAGATCCTTTAGAATATAAAAGTAAATAAATAAACAAAAAATTGGCAATCACTGGGGACTGCTAACAAAAGTGAAAATTTAAAACTATGATTATCATGCGATCAACATGTCTTACTTATAGCTACATATATGCCAAATAATGATTATGATTGCGTGTGATCGTAATGTCCTGGTGACAGGGTTTCTATTGGCAGCGCATTCCGCCGCTATCTAAGCCACCTTAACCTAACCTAGTAATGCTACCAGTTACAGGGTACCTATAGTTCAACGTAGAATCCGAACCACGGCAGGGTTTTGGCGTACTTCACATTACACAGCAAGCAGTGCCAGAGGTGAAGGTCAGTTTAAGGGTCTTTGAAAATCCCCGTCGAGACAGAGATTCGAACCGAGGACCTTACGATCTCCCAGTCAGAAACCTTAACCACTAAGCCTCCAGATCTCTCTAGATAACCTGTTAACACTAGCGAACTCATAAGTTTTTAACTATCTAAAAAAAACGCCCAACGCACCTAAAGAAGTTTTCACTTTAAAATCTAAAAATCTAACTTAGTCCACAAACAGAAGGTTGGTCGAATCTTCCCGAAGGAGATGTACCAAGGTATTGTGTCAGAGATAGAAAGGTCAATTCCTTTCCTTAAGGGTCTTCAGTTCAATATGGAATACGAACCACGGAACGTCCCGGCGTTGCTCATATAATCAGATACAACTCCTAAAAATTCCTGCTCTCCACTGGACTTGAGCCCGCGAATAGAGAGAGAAACTTTCGGAACTAAGCTCTTTAACCGCTGAGCTACCAGACCACTTTGTTTTAAGTATACGTGTGCAAAGTGCTATCAAAATCGGATTAAAAACTGTGGGTTTGTATGTACAACGTTGACAGAAATTAAGGTGAGGGGGGAAAGGAGGAGAGGGTTTAGGGTTTTACAAATCAAACGTAAACAGTATTTTTCTATTTGTTTTAAAGTATACGTATACAAAATTCCATTAAAATCGGATAAAAAATATATAAAGAATATTGGCAATCACTGTAACGGGTGCCAGTGACACATCATCCCTAGAACACCGGATCGAAAAAATAAAAATTTAGAGCTACTTAGGATTACAATGTAAAAGATTTTCCGTGCTATTTATTTATTTAGGGCCTTTTTGATGCAAGAAATTACAGCCAGAAGATATTCAAGAAATAGTTTAATGTCTTCTCACACCTCTCACCGGAAGAGAGCGTTAATTTAATGTGATGTTTCGAACTCGCCCTCCGACGTCATCTTCGGGTGAGGTTGTAGATCGGCTTCGAAACGTCGCATCAAGTTGACACGCTCCCCCTGTGGGAAGCCCGAGAACATTTTATAAGCTATACCATGAAAAACATCATTCATTCACCCGGTTCATAGTTTTATTACTTGTGGGTTACTTGTGTCGTGTATAGTGTTGGAAACTGAAAAAAAAGTTTTTTTTCAGCTTTGTGAAAAAAAACATGAAAAAAACCTAGCACCCTTGTTTTTTTTTAAATCTGTTTTTTTTTCCCCCAGAAAACAGTATATTTGATAAATTATAGTTTTATTTACCGAACTTAAATTTTACATGTGTTTTAAATCTTACTGAATCATATAATGTCTTACATAATGATTCATAAATGTATCCATGTAGGTAACATAATTTTATTCATCGTATATGTCAGTACCACATTCACCAGTATCAGCACAACCAACACTAGTTCGGTATGTGTCGGAATTTTGTTTCGTCTTCTCTAGATCCATAACTTCAGAAATAATTACATTTTCTTTTACTGGTTGTCCTTGTATTGTGCGCAAAAGACTTTGAGATTGCAATTTTAAATTATGAGCAAAGTACACACTGTGCATAAAGACTGCGGCGATAATTCTGTATTAAGGTCTTTTAAGTTTGAATTTAAATCTATTATCATACAAAATAGGAGCTTTATTTCTTTTTCAATTGTTGGTTTACGCCAACGGTTGCAAGGAAACGATTAATAATCACTGACAATTTAATGACTCAGTATCACTATACGCTAAGAGTTTAACAAGTATATGAATATAAGTAAAGCACAATAAGTAATAAAAAGAGGCAAAAAACCGGAGATAAATTTAAAATTACAAATTTTTAGAAAAGATCCTTGGGTCTACAGATAAATTCGCAGGGTTGGCAGCACTAGTTCAAATAGCAAGTATCAATCCAAACAACGGAGATCGGCGATCCCTTCTCGCGCAACCTAGCCTCTTCGGGAAGTTCCCCTTCGTAAAAGAAAACTTCAGTCAATGTGGCCAATATTTTCGTAATTTTCTTTTCTACTGAACCAGAAAAATATAGTAGATTTAAAAATTAAGGTAAGTACTTAGTACAAACTCTAAAACAGTCATATTAAACGATAAATGCCTTACAGATTTGAGATTTAGTAGTCACAAAAAAACGTGTCCCAGAAAAAAAACATGTTTTTTTCATAGTTTTTTCATGTTTTTTTTTTCAAGTCAGAAAAAAAAAACGTTTTTTTTTTTTTACAACACTAGTCGTGTAGTACCTTACTGTGAGTTCGTCTTAGTAAGTGGGGGAACGGAAGCAATTACCACTACATCTCCGTGCCTGAGCGTGGCTGTAATGTGTTCCCGATTTAGTCGCAGGGCCCGCTAGCTTCCTTTAGAGGTGCTGATTGAATAATGAGCAGGCGCATAGCGGCCCGTGGAGCTAGATAGTATCTCATCGATCTGGAGCAAGTCGGCACTCGTGCAAGACGCCGGCTAGAAAACACTCAACACAGCAATATGAGCGCTAAAGGAAACAGCTGGTATACACGGTGATGATGTTACACACTTTCAGGGATGACGGAGAAGGGTAAATGTATCACTCTGGTTCGGAAACGGCAGAGTCGGAAGTTATAATAGAAAATCTACTCAAGTTCTGCCTTAGCCTCGCGCAGTGCGCAAACTAAGGGCCCGAACTTCCGAGCCCTGAACATGACGTACAGAATTCCAGCTCAATACTCCCTAATACCCTCAGATAATTGATGGACACACGGCGCACATATCTTGATCTCAGAGAGACCAACAATCGTTAGTCTGCTTTACAGTAATAATGAATTTCATTTACCTGCACCAGTTTCACACGCTGCTACATTTGCAACATACTGGAGGAGATGACCATAAGCATAAGCTGATAAGCTGACACTTGAATTCAGGAGAAGGGACGTGGTAAAATTTTCTTTTATAGGTCAGTCAGGGACTGGTATAATTTACAAAGGGAAATAATGGACAGCTTGCAATATATATATATATAAGTGAAGGAGTTTAAAGCTGCAATACTTTAAGGGCAAACGAAGGTAGGTACAAAAAAAAAAAAAAAAAAAAAAAAAAAAAAAAAAAAAAAAAAAACTCATGTGTATTGTAAGTAGGGAACATCAAACTGATATAAAAAATAAAGAAATTGAGATTAAACACTTGTTCAAAATGGTACAAACTTCAGTTGTGCCCGTTCTGATATCCCCGGTGTAGTTTGAACAGTGTCGCAGACAGCAAGAATTCCTCTTCAGAAAAAAAAAAAATGCTGTTATGCATCTTGCTTTGCGCTTTTCGTAATTTGGTGTAATTTGCAATTGACCGCACCATGCCAAAATAAGGTCCAGATAGCACTGAATTTTTAAGCAGTCGGCAGAATTGCTTATTTCTCTATAGTTAACTGCACCATTAGCGAACAATCTCAAACTCCTATTAAGGTAAAAATTAAGAAATGAAGTGGTCCCATTAGGCATACACTTCCTTGAGTGACACCCAATGTAACGTGTGTAGAACAATAACACGAAAACGCGTATGGCATTTGTTGTCCGGGAGATACCGAAGAATAACTCAAATGCCGAGTAGCAGAGTTTCAGTTGGCCGCGTATTCCACCTCTGTCGTGGGTGGGCTTTACATTCGAATCAGAAACTCGTAGCGTCCTCGTGTAGCTCTTACGAACAATTCCTGTATTTTCAAGGCAAACGCCTCAACCGCTGAGCTTCCAGACGGCTCTGACAAACTTATTAATCATACTTACTGTGGCGTTCTTTATTTTTTCCCTAGAATATGAGTCATAAGGGGCGTGGTACCTGAATCGACTGATAAATCACTAGTGTAAGAAGATGAGTATGAAGTCCTGACTTCTGAGGGGCCTCCTGATTCGCCCTTGACACAGAGTCGAGGCGGCGGCTGTAGTGTGGGAGGCGACCTCGAACACTTTACAGCTGGCTCGCAAACGATCACACGGGGAGGTTAAAGTTCACGGCAGTCAGCAGTGACAAGCAGCGGGATTCGTCTTCGGTGTCGATTAATCTACACTAATATTATAAATGCGAAACTAATACTCCCTTTCTCTCTGCCTGTTTGTTACGTATTTACAACTAAACTGATCTTGATTAAATTTGATAAGGGAAAACTATGTATTATTAGGAACGACATAAGATACTTTTTTCTGGATAAGTAACATATTTTGTCAAGAACTTTTTAAAAGTAACTGAACGGTGACTGACAGATGGATAGTGTGTGAGTCTCTGTAATGTTACATCGGTCACTCAGGCTTTGTTTCTCTCGCAGTCAGTTTGTGTAAGATAAGTTTCGTCTATAGACACAACTTTTATAGAGGGTGATTCAAAAGAACGTGGACAAAATGACATGGTAGATCAGTCATACAATAATAATCAAAAATCGCATAGGAGCAGAGGGTCGCAACTGCGATCTGGAGCCGCTACAGGGCGTCTAAAATAATACTGACACAAAGAGAAGAAACAAAACCATCACAGATCATTTTATTGATAATTACTCACTCACATGCGACTAATGCAAGCCAAATGTAGAGCCTACAGCAGATGCTCAAAGTTTTTGCCAGATGCATCGAGACAAGCCCGGCATCTCCGTTGCATGGAACGGCGCACCTTCTCAAAGATACCAGGTGTATCTCGAACACATCCGGCTGCCGCAACGATTCTTCCTACCAAGTCTTCCGGCGTTTCAACAGGTGTTTCACACACAAGTCCTTTTAAAAATCCCGACAAGAAAAAATCGAAGGGAGACAGGTCTGGTGATAGTGGTGGCTCGTGTTTGTATCGCAACGCCCTCTCGTGGCTCTAGCGCCCTCTACAGGCGTTTGCGACCCTCTGTTCCTATGCGATTTTTGATCCTTATTGTATGACAGATCTACTATGTCATTTTGTCCACGTTTTTTTGAATCACCCTGTATAGTGCAAGTTACCACTTATGCCGCATAGTTCCTTATCTCTTTGGAGTTTTACTATAAATTGAGATTTGAAGTTGGGGTACCCATACTACTGGATGCGCAACCTAGATGAATCACGACTGTGAAACGGCACACGTCTACAAATAACACAATTGGGACACAACGTAGTTAAAAAAAAAAAAAAAAAAATAACCTACTTGGATAAACTTTACGGCTGAAAAAAGCGCGGAACTACTTTTCACAAACTAATGAAAGCATTAAAAAAATGAAAAAATTAAGAAATTTAAATTATTCATGGTCTTTCTTGTAACAACGAATGCCAATTGTCATTCCATCCTAGGCTAAATTTTATGGCCAAAGTTTTTACATTATCATTTATTTGGTTTTTAAATATTTTACTGACCACTTTTCATTACCGGTCTTTGCTCGCGTTCATTGTACGTAAGTGATTAAGTTATTTAAAGCAGACGTAAGACTTCATATGAGTTACTTAACGAGTATACTGGCAATTTATTTCTTCGAAGTTTCGTAACTATTTAATAATCTGGAATGTGTAGTAGATCTCTGGACGCTACGGACACGATGACCAAAGATTATATTATGAATGTCTGACCAACCTCAATCAAGAACAACTTGATGCTTTCGAAGCAACTATGGATGATGACCACACTCCATTTAAACTAAAAAGAAATTCTTCAAATTTTGTAGAGTGATCTTTTGGGATTGTACTTCACTACCTTTGAAGCAATTATACGATAGTTCTATCGTCTCTATCCATGTTTAATATATCAATTAATACCTTAAGTTCTTCAAGCCCAAGACGTTTTATTCAAATCTTGCACAATGAACCCTTAGGATAAAACACAAGTCAATCTACCGAGCGTAGGGGTGTAACGGATAGAGTTCCTGGCCTCGCATTCGGGAGGACAACGATTCGAATCCCCGTCCGGGCATCCAGATTTGGGTTTTCCATGGTTTCCAAAATCACTCCAGGCAAATGCCGGGATGTTTCCTAAAAAGGCTATGGCCGAATTCCTTCCCATTCCTTGCCCCCAGCCTTTCCCGTCTCTAAAGACCTCGCTGTTAAGAGACGTAAAGCAATTAAAAAAAGGTCAATCTGTCATATCCGTTGACCATAAAAAGGGAAACTATTCTAAAACCGTGATCATAAGAAAAAAACTGTCTCTGGCTTACACTAGTTGTAGAATAATAGAATCCGAATGGGGGGAAGCACAGAGTTTGATGAGTGGTTGTGTTTCCTCTCAGCTTGTGCCTGTCGACTCGTTATAGGCTGTTCGTGACCCGGCCCTAGTCATGCCGTACTATAGTTAGGACCTTACTTTCCCGTCCCGTCGCTGGAAAGTATAACAAGGGAGAAAGCTCATTGGGTCGCAGCACGATGTCGGCACAGATAGGCATCGCAAGACGGAGACACTGCGTGTGTTGGGACCTGATCACCGCTCGCGCAATCTCTAAGAGAAGGGAATGAACTCTCTCTCGGCGCTAACGATCTCGACGTCGACGATCTGCGAAGCCCCAAAAATACATCCTACGCCTAAATCACAGATTGCAATGGTGGCAATTTTTCTAGTCATTTTCTTACTATTTTTTTGTTATTATTAGCTCTTATACACTGATCAGCTGAAACATTATGAACACCACTTACTAGCATATTGGTCCACCTTTCGAATGCAATATAGCAGCGATTTGGCGTATCGTGGATTCTGATAGGGGCCTATCACATTTCTACGCACAGGTCGCGAAATTCCCTGAAATTACGGGCAAACGGTTTGTGGGCGCGGCAACTGGGAACGAGCATCTCAGAAACGGAGAGGCTGGTTTTCTGTTCGCGTGCTACTGTAGTTAGCATCTATGGAAAGTATTCGAAGAACGGAGAGACACGAGTAGACGACAATGTGGTGGACACCCCTCGGGCAGCCTCTAAGCGAAGGGAATGAAGTCTCTCTCGGAACTAATGACCTAGACGTCGACGAGCTGTAAAGCCCGAAAAATAAATCTTACGCCAAAATCACAGATTGAATTGAACTGCAATGGAGTGCTATCAATGGGGGCA
Organism: Vandiemenella viatica; assembly: GCA_031002005.1. Lineage (NCBI taxonomy): Eukaryota > Metazoa > Arthropoda > Insecta > Orthoptera > Morabidae > Vandiemenella > Vandiemenella viatica. The sequence goes on along the minus strand of CM061914.1, from coordinate 167,145,811 downwards.
ATTTCCCTAGTCATCTAATTACAATTTTCTTACTATTTTTGGTTATTATTACCTCATATACACTGATAAGCCAAAAAATTATGAACACCCACTTACTAGCATATCAGTACACCTTTCGAATGCAAAACAGCAGCTATTTGGCGTATCATGGATTCTGACACCAGATTTCTACGCACAGGTAACAAAATTCCCTGAAATTATTTTTTTAATGCTTTACGCCTCGTCGACGGCTAAGGTCATTAGAGGCGGGATGGGACTGGGGACAAGGAACGGGAAGGAATTCGGCCATGGCCTTTTTGAAGGAAGCATCCCAGCATTCACCTTGAGTGATTCGGGGAAACCCGAATCTGGATGCCCGGACGGGGATTCGAAACCGCGCCCTCCTGAATGTGAGGCCAGATCGTTAACCGTTCACCCACCACGCTCGGTCCTGAAATTACGGGCCAACGATTTGTGGGCGCGGTAACTGGGAACGAGCATCTCAGAGACGGAGAGGCTGGTCGGCTGTTCGCGTGCTACTGTAGTTAGCATCTTTGGAATGTATTCGAAGAACGGTGAAACACGAGCAGGCGACAATATGGTGGACACCCACGCCACGTCTCAGAACGTGGAGATTGGAGTATCGCCCGCTCTGTAAAGCGGGATAGCGGGTAGGGGTGATCTATAGCAGATTTGACGGAAGAGTACAATTCTGGTGCTTCCAGAAGTGTTTCAGTGCACAAGAATCGCGATTCTGCAACAGATCACGCCCTATCCTGTTTTACAAAGACCTCCACGTTCTGTGATGTGGCGTGGGTATCCACCACATTGTCGACTACTCGTGATTTCTCCGTCCTTCAAACACTTTCCACAGATGCTCACTAAGCACGCGAACAGCCGACCAGTCTCTCCGTTTCTGAGATGCTCGTTTCCAGGTCCTGCGCCCACAAACCGCTGTCCCGTAATTTAAGGGAATTTCGTGAGCTGTGCGTAGAAATCTGGTGTCTGTTACCTCTGGAAGCCTACCAAGGACTTGTAGAATCGCTGCTGTATTGCCTTCGAGAGGTGGACGAATATGCTAGCAAGTAAAATTCCTCCTGCATCTACGAATGTTAATTTTAAACTCCTTCAGCGTTTTTGGTAAATTTTTCACCACTTTCCTTCGTAACTTATCCAAGTCTATAAAACACTTACCCACAAGAGAAATTTTTCCCACTCCCTTATGCATAAAATTGAGTGCCAGCTTGTGCCCAATGTCATCTTTTCCCTTCCGTACACCTCTCTCTTAATTCTTCTAGGAATATCCTTCCAAGCCCCATCATCAAACCGAGCGTGGTAGGTGAGCGATTAACGCTCTGGCCTCGCATTTTAGAGGATACGGGTTCGAATCCCCGTCCGGGAATCCAGATTTGGGTTTTCCATGGTTACCCCAATTTACTCCAGGTGATTGGCTGGATGCTTCCTTCAAAATGCCATGGCCGAGTTCCTTTCCTTTCCTTGTCCCCGGTAATCGACGAGCCAAAGCAAAACAAAAAAAGCCAAAAGCAAAACAAAAAAATCCCATCATCATCATACTCCTTGTAGACTCCCAATCAGCACTCTCTTCACCCTCCTCCTCTCTTTGGATGACTCTCAGTCCAGCACCCTTATCATCCTGCCACGTATCGTATATCCCTCCCAAACTATTATCCTTTCGGATAGGTGCAATGCGTCCTCTGCCAAACACTTTTAGTGAATTGCGGAGTAATAATAATATCAGTTATTGGCTGGGTCCAGCGATATTTTCCACAAACAATTCTAGCTGCTCTCCTTTGCATATCCTCCAACTCCTGTCTTTGATACAAAAAATGTGGACCCGAAAGTTCCCTCCGAATACCTGAAATATCCTGGCAATTAAGTAACTCGTTCCGGACACGAGATAAAGACATCTTCCAGAACTCATAAACTGTCGTATGAAATCAATATGAATTACAGTTCACAATAACATTTAAAAGTTTACAATCACGAGACTATGTCTAATGAAGTTATCCGTGTAGAAAGTTGGATCAGCAGCGCTTTTATGATATCGCTGTCCTTGATTGCGTGTTACTAATTAACAGCTCAGCAGCACGAAGGAAGGCCACATCGGGAAACGAATGGTCGCGCGCGTTCGCAAGCGCATGTAACTCATTAGGCGATGCATAATTTCTCGTCGCACCGGTTCGAATGGGCTACTAATTGGCCTCTATTTCACACGTGACATCGCAGCTCTGCATAACTGTAAATTCAAAGCTCCGCCGTTTTTGCTCGGTTTGTAAGTGCTACCGATGCTATGCAGGCAATTATTTTCCTTACTCTACGAGCCAGTTTGCAATAGATAAATGTGGTATTGCAGATAATTTAACGAGCCCTAGTCTCCTAGTAACCCGACCGCGTTGGTTACGGCTATCCTGGGGTTAGCTGGTTCGAATCAGGGTGGTGGGAGAAATTTTTATCAGGACTTGGTCGGCAAGGTATTGGTGCACAGTTCCTAATCACCAGATTGTGCGCCAAAGTCCTAGGTTTAATACCAAAACCTCGTCGCAGAGCGGATGGAGTGGGGGTATTATTAGGTGTATCGTGGCTCAATTAATACGAAATAATTAGTCCGCGATACAGTTTAAAATTTTAAGTTTTATTTCTCGAAGACATACAAAACTTCAAAGATACTGGTCAATGTATACGCAAACTCCAGCTATTACATTCGAAACTTCTTCCAAAGACAATACTGTCACCAGTGTTGCCACCTTACGAAAATAAAAGTCACTAGACCTGGTCTAAAAACTCACTAGATTACGGGATATTTAGAACTAATAGATTCGCTAGAAATCGCTAAATAAAATAAAGTAAAATGGTAAAGTAAGTAATATAAAAATATTTCAATAATTGATATTTTAGTTAAATTCAACATAATATTGCATTAAAATCAACATCAAATTATTCAACCGGTATTTATTCTTCGTCATCTAGGTCTATCTTTGGAGTTACAGAACTTGGAGATGTGGAAGGATGAAAAGAATCGTCAATCATAGTTTTAAGGGAATATTTAAGGGAAATTGCCACCGGAACGTGTGCTCCTTTGCAATTAAATTAAATTAAATAAATTTACGAAATGCAGCAATCACATCAGCCAGAAGCTCGTAACTGTAGCAGGTTTTTATCACAATTTTTAACTGATTCCTTGTGTATATACAGGGTGTTACAAAAATGTACGGCCAAACTTTCAGGAAACATTCCTCACACACAAACAAAGAAAATATGTTATGTGGACATGTGTCCGGAAACGCTTACTTTCCATGTTAGAGCTCATATTGTAGACGGCTGTGATACAATACGCCATTCTCCAGGGCTGCATCAGCGCATCAGGGATTCCATGCGACGGGGGGTGGATGCATGTATCCTCGCTAACGGAGGACATTTTGAACATTTCCTGTAACAAAGTGTTTGAAGTCACGCTGGTACGTTCTGTTGCTGTGTGTTTCCATTCCATGTTTAATGTGATTTGAAGAGAAGTAATAAAATGAGCTCTAACATGGAAAGTAAGCGTTTCCGGACACATGTCCACATAACATATTTTCTTTGTTTGTGTGTGAGGAATGTTTCCTGAAAGTTTGGCCGTACCTTTTTGTAACACCCTGTATATATTTCGTATTTGCATCCATCCTGTTTCTCAATTTATTTTTAACAATGTTAGTTGTACTGAAATTCCTCTCCACTGCGGCATTCGTTTGAGGAAGTGATAAAGCGAATATGGCTGAATCAGATAATTCCAAAAAGGTATTTATTCCAGCAGCATTCTTGTATTTCCGAACTTCAGCCCAATATAGAATGTTATTGTTTGTAGTGTTCCATTGAACATAATTAATACCATGTCATTGCTGTAGGGGTTTGTCATTTTTTTCGTCATCAAATCCGAATTCGGGGGCAAGATCTACTGTTTTGTTGTTTTTGCCCTGGCGCAGAGTATTTTCGACACTCAAAAGACACATTTTATCCCAAATAATGTAGTTTATTTTTAGAAACTCTACAAGGTTGAATATCACTAAAAATAACCAAATGTTTTTTTTTTTTTTAGTGATAACATTTTAGTGACTATCGCTGTCTAACTTCAAAATTCACTAAATCTAGCGATAAAATCGCTAAAGTGGCAACAATGACTGCCACACACTCACAGTACACGTAAAACTGTTCGCTCAAAACTGTCTTTGTCGCCGTAAACTGTTTCCATAAACTGTTTGCGAGTCTCTGCCGCTCGCTTTATATAAGTTTCATCGTAAGTTCTACAACATTACAAAGGCTTCCGACAGATATTTCTCGAAGTTTAACAATACGTAAACAGTAAAAACGTATTAATACCAATCAAAACTAATACATAATCATCTACAATCATTACGAAATGCTCAGAAATGAAAATTAAATATACTTCTACACAATATTATCCACATAAATCATTTTAAACCGTAGTAAATCATCCTTTAAACATCGCAACTCATCTTAATAAATCCAATTACAAACATTTAAGTAATTCTCTTGCATAGTTCTGTCCTTAAACCTATAAAATGGTATTTACATAATTTCTTTTCGTTTACACTGATTTACAGTAAATTGCAAGACAAAAATACAAGATCATATGCGAGTGGAGACTTCCCCGGCGTATTGATGCAGTGAAATCTTCACGGGAGTCCAGCCGGATAGTGTCGTAAAATGACGACGTTTCGACAACCTGCTCGGTTGTCTTCATCAGGTCTGTTTTGTGATCTCAAGCAATAATATGTAAGGTTGTTCGGGAGGACGCCGGCTGGAATCCCCGTCGGGGCATCCAGATTCAGGTTTATATTTATTTAATTAAATTGCAATGGAGCGCACGCTTCGATGGCAATTTCCGTAAACACCCATCTTCCCCCTTTTCTGCACCCACCTACATTTGGATTTTACAAATTTTAACTTTAAATTCTTTCAACGTTTTTGGCAAATTACTAATCATTTCTCTTGGTAACTCATTCCAAACCCTGACATCCGTACCTTAAAAGAGAATCTTCCCACACCCTTGTGCCTGAAGTCGAGTGCCAGCTTGTGGTCATGGTCATCTTTTCCCTTCCATGCATTACTTTCAATTCTTACACAAATATGTTTCCATGCCTCATCACCAATATACGCTTTGTACACTCCCAAAACCCTCTGTCCTCCAATGAGTTCCAAGGTTTTACATGGTTTCCCAAATTCACTCCAGGCGAATGCCGAGATGCTACCTTCAAAAGGCTATAGCCGAATTCCTTCCAGTTCCTTGTCCCCAGTCCCATCCCACCTCTAATGACCTCGACGTCGACGAAGCGTAAACCAATAAGTAAAAACGAGGCCAAAAACAAAACCTACCATTTGATATATATCGAGGAAAAAAAAAAAAAAAAAAAAAAAAAAAAACCCAGTGAAACCAGATAGTGTAGAACTGAAGTGTTCTGATATGGTCAGCGTAGTAGTAATTAATAGGTTCGTATCTGACACGGAATCGGCGTCGATTCTATTAGCAGGGAATGTGGTCGCCGTGTTCGCCCCGCCCTCGTGGCGCCGACAAGGCCGCGAGGCGGCGCAGCTTCGCAGATGTCAAGGACACACTCAGCAGCCGGATACAAGCGACGTCTTCATCTCGTAATGGTCGATCTTACAACACACAGCCAGTCGCACACCACCTCGATCCCAATACCTTGCGCAATGGGCTCGCTGACAGATACGTACACACATACATCAATCTTACTCGATCGGTATCGGAGATCGCTGGTCTCGGAAAGACGTGTCGTAATCGAGACAGGAGTTTCAGATTAACACAGACAAAAATTTCAAGGGATAGCGCTGATTTCGTTCCTCATAGTTTCCTGAATCTGTTTTTGACTATCGACCGTAGTGGGTGAACGGTTAACGTTCTGGCCTCGCATTCGGGAGGACGCGGGCTCGAATCCCCGTCCGGGCATCCTAATTTAGATTTTACATGGTTTCCCCAACTCACTCCAAGCGAATTCCGGGATGTTTCCTTCAAAATATCATGGCCGAATTCCTTTTTTTTTTACTTATGCCTTTAAGCTTCGTCAACGTCGAGGTCATAAAAGCCAGGAAAGGAGTGTGTGGACTGAGAATTGGAAGGAATTCAAGCATGGCCTTTTGAAGGAAGCGTCCCGGCATTCGCCTGGAGTGATTTTGGTAAACCACGGAAAACCCAAATCTGGATGCCACGGAAGCGTTCTGGTGTACTCCACTTTACACAGCAAGCTGTGGCAGAGGTGAAGGTCGTGGTAAGCGCCTTTGAAAATCCCCGCCGAGACAGGGATTCGAACCGGGGACGTTTCGATCACCAGTCAGACGCTTAACCACTGAGCCACCAGACCGCTCGTATTCTCGGTAACGAGTAGTGTCATCCATATCATTTACGTCTGCCATTCCATACGCTGCTGCCAGGAAAATTACATAAAATTTATAATGCAAGAATGATTAATCGCTGGCAACATAAGCGTACTGGTTTGTTGGTGAAAAAACGTGTGGCTGCGGTGGAGTGGGCTGATTCCTGGATAGCCTTGCAGAATGTGGTCTGAACGTCGCTACCAGATACAACAACTCAGAAATAATCTCCGTCTTACCTTAGTGAACTCAAATGTTGATACGGAGCAGTTTTTTTTTAATTTTTATCCCACAATATTGGAGCGCATTTGACATGACTTGGAAGTTGCATTTCAGTCCTTTTTAGTTGATATTATACAGCCAGTTGCCTGTCTCAGAATCAAGAGCTCTCCGGTGGGAACCACGGTTTAGGTCGGGACTAAAATTCCATCCTTCATCTCTGGAAAATTTTAGCCATACCTGACTTGTCCAGGACGGAAGAGAGTTGTTAGTGCCCTGTTCCTAACTACCTTCTAATCACGTCAAAAATTACCATGCCAACTTTCCTGTATTTAAATGTAAATGTATTTTTAATACGTGCATGAATTGACGTGAATACTAATAATAACAGCACTGTTTTTAAGCATTCTTGACAGCAAGGAATAAAGCGGGCCTAAGTGCAATATTTTTGTATCCAAGACTGCGGAATAAATTTGTATTCAACTAAAACAGCTTCATGAGATTATCAAATCCTAAATGACGCTAATGTAAACAGGACGTTAAGATACAGAATAAAAGCTTTATACCATTCCAGATTTCTGTTCTTTTGTTTCTGGATTTATTATTATTACTAATAATAATTTTAATTGCGATGGAGCTAACGCTGCGGTGGCATTGCCCCTGGTCATCTAGTTAACCCTTTTCATATCATTATCTTTTTAAATTTTCTTTTATAATTGGAGTGTTAAATTCTTCCCACATTTACTTTCCCGATTTACAAATTTTAATTTTAAATTCCTCAAGGGTTTTTGGTAAATTACTCATCACTTCACTTAGTTATTTGTTCCAATCCCTGACACCCTTACCAACAAAAGAAAAATTTCCCATTCCCTTATGCATGAAATCGAGCGCTGCGCTTGTTGTCATGATCGCCTTTCCCCTTCCATGTACTATTCCTAATTCTTTGTCCAATATCCCTCCAAGCCCCATCACCAACAAATGCCCTGTACATTCCAAGCACTCTCTTCACCCTCCTCCTTTCCTCCAATGATTCCCAAGCCAGCTCCTCCTGCGATAATTTGCACAAGCAAATCTAGCTGCTCTTCTTTGCACACTGTCACATCTTGTATTTGATAGGAAAAATGTTAGTCCCAGATATTCAACGAATTGTCTGACCAAAGTTTTGTAACCCAACTTCTCTGGTACATCCTCTCATCACCCTCTCCAGTAAATGAAGGGTTTTGTAACCTTTACCTACCACCTGCCAAATGTGCTCTGCCCACTTGAGTTTATTATTAAAAGTTATGCCAAGACATTTACACTTCAAGCTTTAAACAAGCAATTCTTAATCATAATCAACCTTTAGTTTTTTTTTGCGAACCCAAAAGAAGTGAAACTCGTCCGGGAGTTCAGTAAATGCTCAAACATTCAATTACTTTGGCGTTATTTGTTTACCAGTATTATCAGTAATTTAGGAAAATGATCCGCAACATACAGAATTTACCAGTGTACCTAATAAGCTGACTCTTCTTGGCATAAGTAAATCATTTTCGTGTGTTTCTTAAAGGATGTGAATGTTTCTTAAAGAATGTGAATGATTTTGTATTAGTTCTGATTGTTTTAATGTGATTTTGATTGTTAGATGCATTGTCGCCGTTCAAGAAACATCGGCCGGCTTATTATTTTGGAAATTTCTGTAGAGATTATATAAGGCGAACGGTAGAGACGAATTTTAGTTTTGAAAGTTTAGATTTGAAGGAGTTGCCAGTTGATTGAATGTTAGAATCGCTGGAGCATTTGTTTCTGTTCGCACTTAGTATCTTTGGATCGACCTATGTCTATGTCTACGTGTGTTTATGTTATTATGAAGTGAAGTTTTCGGAAAAATAAATATAAGTGAAAATTGATTCCTTGGTCTTGTTATTTCACTAAACCAAATACCTATCAACACGCCGTGATGGTTCCTTCAAAAAGCCATGGTCAAATTCCTTCCCGTCCTTGCTGCCTATGACGTCGACATCGACGAGGCATAAGCAAAAATAAAGGTCAGCCTAGAGACAGCGGGCAGTGCTTATCTACGCGGGACTGGCGGCCGAGCTTGTTTCCGGAGTGATGTATTCGTCCTTTCATTCCAGCTCACTGACGCAACAACAGTGATGCATTGGAATACGTGGGCTTTGCTATGTAGCGTGGGCGGGGCTCAAACCCACGACACGCGGCCTCGAGGGAGCCGGGGAGACAATGGGTATCAGCGACAGCTGTCCACTGCTAATAACCACACGCGAGATTTGTGGATAATTGCGAGAATTGTATTGGTGAAAGGTGATGTAACCTCATACTCTATTAGGTGGCACACATTTATCGTTGTCTAGCTGACGCATTATTGTCGTATTGAAACATCTGTACGGTGCGCCAGATCAGAGATCTTGTGATCTGCGAATGTGGGACAAGGTGGTCAGGTAGAGTGGCGAAAATATAACTCGATTAAATAACATACCAATAATTAATTAATAAAATTTTTCACATACAATGGATTCGCACTCAAACTGTGTAAGGGTATAAGCTCTAATACAAACATTCTAAAAGCAATGAATTTTTCAACGACCAGTAAAAATGTCCTTTTATTATTATATTTACTTATAGCTTTACGCCTCGTCGACGTCGGGATCATTAGGGGCGGGGTGGGATTGGGGACAATGAACGGGAAGGAATCCGGCATTACCTTTCTGAAGGAAGCATCCCGGCGTTCGCCTGAAGTGATTTGGGGAAACCATGGAAAACCCAAATCTAAATGGCCGGACAAGGATTCGAAGCCGCGTCCTCCCGAATACGATGCCAGAGCGCTATCTGCTCACCCACCACGCTCCGTAGTAAAAACGTCGTATATTTAGTCATAGCTACATCGGTGCCATAATATCATCTTCTTCTTTAAATGCCTTGCCCGTGTCAGGACGCAGGCTGTCGCCACAGGGGATGTCTATTAATTACGTGTGGTAAATATGAAAAAGGGGTAGGGGTGATGTGAAATCTCGCTAAACCTCACCAAGGGGGAGGGGGCAACGGAAATCTCACGTGTGGTTTTGAAATTACTGAAAAATGGTAGAGCTAAAAAAAGGTCTACAAATGACGCCAAAGTCGACTTTAGGGGGGGGGGGGATATGGTCTAAAAACCGACCTTAGGGGAGGTATAACCGCTCTTGGATGCATGAGGCCTAAAAAAGAAGGTCTCAAAAAGTTACGAGGTCGATTACTACGGGGAGGGGGTCTCGGTCAAAATCTCACGGTATTTTAGAGGGGGGGCGGTCCGACCAGATCTAACGAAATCTCACCAGAGGGGGGGGGGGGAGGGTGCCCGGAATTCCGGGAAAACACCTCACGTAATTAATGGACGCCCCCTAACCGCGAACGTCTGGGAAGATAAGTTGGGGTAGTTGACCATTGCGTCACGCAGAGTGACAGTGTTTTTAATTGTTATTGTAAAGCGTAAGTGCGATGTTGAATGAGTAAGGTTGGGAAGACCTGGAACACCGAAGGCGTTGCTCTCGGCAGAAGCTGATTGCAAAATTCACGACTGACCTATTTCAGGATGACAGCAAACACATATTAGTACCAGTTAAATTCATATCAAGGAATGACCGAGAAAATAAGATAAGAGAAATCAGGGCCAGAACCGATTCATTTCTGTACTTTTTTTTTTCTCACGAGCGATTAGAGAGTGGAATAGGAAGGAGTTATCAAGTGAGAGAACTTAGATCCCAATAGGACTAGGAATCTATAAACCCCTCCGGCCATCCTGATCTGGGTTTTCCATTGTTTTCCCAGAACGCTCCAGGCGAATGCCTGGATGATTCCTAAAAGTAACCCTTAGGCACCTCCTGCCCTATCCCGTTTATCCCTTCCTATTCACAAATGGTTACACATTAGGATTGACGCAATGCACCCTTCGCCACCCACTTTTAGTGAATAGCGAAGTAATAATGATAATAATAATTAAAGACCATAAAGGAATAAATAGGTGGCTAGAGGAATAGCCACATGAACGCGATCGTAATAATAATAAATTAGGCAAATTCTTATTTTTCGTAAAATGTAGAATATTGGTCTCTTTGATGATTCTGTAAAAATGTGTTTAATCATTTCGGACTAACAGGTTGTGGTATACATGTGATTTAATCTATACTATTACAAATCTGCAAGCAAGCTTCTTGTGTCTAAAGTAAAACGTATAAACCGGTATCACGCAAAATGTATATCATCAATTTGAATGATGTTTTCAAATTTTTAGAGCTAATGGTCCGTATCAAAATCTGCGTAAATAGCTAAAGACTTATATTTACCGAGGGATGGAGCTAGTAATTAAAAGCATTTCCAGAAGGAAAAATTATGGGCCTTTGCTGCATCGCGTAAATTTTAAAACTAAATCTATCGTGCCTCAAACTTTAACAAAACGTGTCAGTTGTCATTCTAGCCCAGGCTGCGTTTCAGCCTAAACACAAACTTCGATAATGTTTCCGTTAGAAAATCATAGCTTCTGTGTCACGCGCATTAATACATTCGATGATCCGGTGGAACTACTTACACGTGACTGAAATAATGACATTCATGCCTCTCCAAGTTAATGACTTTGGTGTTCACTATGATCCACAGTTGTTGCATAAAAGTTTATGAATTAAACTCCATCTGTTAACAACTGTTTTATTAATGTTTCTTTCACCAGACGATTGTTGCAATTATATCTGTATACATGATTAACTATTACATATGTATTCATCCTACAATGTTGTGATGACTGTATCTACTACTACTATTATTCTACATGATATTTTCCTATTATATGTACAAACAAGTGTAACATTGTATAAAGTCAATTCATAAATTAAATTAGTTGTACAGTTGCATACTTGAAAACATCATTCAAATTGATGAGATACATTTTGCGGGATACCGGTTCATACGCTTTAGACACAAGAAGCTTGCTTGCAGATTTTTAATAGTATAGATTAAATCACGTGTATACCACAACCTGTTAGTCCGAAATGATTAAATACTCTTTCCGTTCTAAAATTTAACATTTCTCTCTGTAATCTTTCATACACTCCACTTTCTGCTGTTTGTTTTGAACAAGCACTTGTTATGATCACACACGAACTGGTTCATAGTGTTTACTGTGATTTTTTGTCATGTATTTACAGTTTTACCAATCTACTTCCATCATGTGTTGCTGTAGAATCTATGTTCACTAGCTATTAAAATGTATCTTTGTTTGTGTGATTATATTATTTATGTGTTATTTTTTTTGTTGCTTTTCATGTGTCTTTGTTCTTTCTATTGTTTTGAATAGTGTTTTGTTTCTTATGTTAGTAAATTGATTGAGCACTGTTTTTCCTTGGGTAATGACTTTGTGATTTGGTTACTTTCTTGCACCGTTAATAATTGTTTTCTGTAGCTATTAATTTTTAGAACTTCCATATCCGTTTGAATACTTGTGGGTGATCTAATAGGTGCTCAGCAATCGTCGAATGGTGCTTGTTCAAAACAAACAGCATAAAGTGAAATGTGTGAAAGATTACAGAGAGAAATGTTAAATTTTATAAAGGAACACCAGACCAGAAAAATGCAGAAAGTGCTGTTCCGGAATGATACGTTATAGCCACCACAATTTTCTCGCTACTGATGATGCCCCACACCAAAAGGACGAAACGTGTCTGGTGAAAGAAACATTAATAAAAAAACAGTTGTTAATAGACGGAGTTTAATTCAGAAACTCCAAGTTAATGTTTGGTAACAGTGTGAAATCGGTAAATAATTTCTGCATATACCAAAGCACGCGCGCGCGAAGCATCGGGCAAATGTTATTGTTTATTGAGTGGCCAATAAGTCACTCTTCGTTCTCGCGACCTACCCTGCCAGTTGACTACACTAAGTACGTTAAGTGGAGTGAAGTATTATGGCCATTATTTCCGCCGATTATTTTTAGATTTCTCTGCGGAAGGAGAGTGAGTAATTCTTAACTAATGTTAAGACCGGTAGAGAGACCTTGGCTCAATTATTGGCGGACAGCGCAATTAATTACCGACTCGCGACCTTGTCTCGGTACAAACGATAGCGCCAGTGAGACGCCGTTCATACGGTGTTAATCGCCTGATCGCCATCTTTCACGCCTGTTCCTTGCAGGTGCGCTGGCAACAACCAGTTCCGCCTACCTGTACTTCTTAATTTTACCATCAGTCACGGAACAGAACGTAACAATACCAGAGACATTTCCTCCCACGCTGGCTACACATGTAAATGTCTAATATAGATGTACGTAAATGAAACATTGTCTCTTAACAACTTTTTTTTAAAAAAATTATTTAATTTCAGACACGTTTCGCCTTGTGGAATTGGGAATCATCAGTGGGAATTTGGTGCTGGTCGGGATCAGTTCTGTTTGCACCTCTGAAGAAGCCGACTTGATGCTGTGGTTCAACACTGTTCCTTGTATTTTTCCTGTATTTTTTTTTGTACTGGTTGAACTTTTTGCACTTGTATGCTGCATGAGTCCAAAATAGCGAGGTAGAGGAATACTAAGTAATCTATATAAGAGTCAGTGGAGAATCATGAGGTTTTTTATGGTATTACGCCTCGTCGACGTCGGTGTCATTAGAGGCGGGAAAGGACTGGGGACGAGGAACGGGGAGTGATTCGGCCATTGTCTTCTGAAGGAAACATTCCGGCACGTTACTGGAGTGATTTGGGGACACCATTGAAAACCCAAATCTGGATGCCCGAAAGGGATTTCGAACCCGCGTCCTCCCGAATGCGAGGCGAGAACATTCCCGCTCAGCCACCACTCTCGGTGAGAATCATGAGAGACAAGATTGTAGTCTTTCCCCGTAAATACTAAACTTGCCTACAGGGAAGCAGTCAAGAAAATAAAAGAAAAATTTGACTGTGAAGGAGAAAAAAATCGGTATGCTACAATTTTCTGATGACATTGCCCTGTTACTCAAACTGACTGAGGATCTTCAGAAGATACTGAATGGCATCAACAAAATACTAAGAAACGAATTTGAACAAAATATGAACCAAAGGATGTAGGAATGTAGTAGAAATGATAGCAACAATAGAACATTATACTTAAAAATACAATCACAAGAAGAAGAAGTGAATTTTGTTACATAGGAAGTAAAAATTGCAACAGATAGCCGAAGCAGGAATGATGTTAAAAATGGAATAGCACTAACCAAAAGAGTCTTCTTGAAAAAGAGAAATCTTGAAGAAATAAGAGAATTCTGTTTACTCAGACAGTCGAAATTTCAACTAATGGCCGAAGAAGTATGGTGTTACAAGCAGAAAGCACCGGCGAAAAGAACCTTCTTGAAAAAGGGAAATCTTTCAGTTTCAAATATTGATCTAAGGCTAAGAAGGAACTTGTTCTATCCCAACGTGTGGCAGCGAAGTGTCGGCTTCAGTAATACCGGAAAAAAGGAAAATTGGAGCATTTGAAATGTGATACAATAGAAGGCTGCTGACAGTTAAGTAGACATATAAAATACGAAATTAATAAGCTTCGGAAATGGTGGGTCAGGTAGGAAGTTCCTGGAACAATCTTAAAGAGAGAAGGACCTGGTGGTGAGTCATATTTTGAAATATGTGGGATTGGTTAATCTTCCATATATAAAAATAGACGTGTGCTTTCCTATATTTCACTTTTCATCCACCACAACCTAGCACAGGTCTTTGTGTGTGAGCACGAAGTTCCCTGTCGTGCACAACGTTGGCCGGATGTCGATAGCTGTGGGGATATGGAAGATATGATGGTTCAAAGTGGTCGATGCAGGGCGTTTTCATATTTCGACCAAAGACATATGTCTCCGTATATGTCACTCTGCTGCCACAACTACATAGCATAGACCAATGGTGTTTGAGTGTGGTAGTGGTATCGTGTCTCCTATCGTGTACTATGGTGGTTAGATGTCGGTACCTATGAGGTTGTGGGAGATATGGTGGTTGAAAGTGGTCGACCTGCAGCACTTTCATATTTCTACCAAAAACGTATGTGTCATGGTGTATCACGTTTCAACCGAAACTATCAGTGCAGATCACTTGTGTTTGTATGTGGTAGTAGCACAGAGTCCCTCGTCGATAACAACGTTAGCTGAATTTCGGTAACTGTGGGAGTGTGGGAGATATGGTGTTTGAAATTGGTCTATCAAGGATACTTTTGTATTTCGACCAAAGACATGTGTGTCCGTATATTTTACTTTGCTGCCTGAACTACTTAGCGCAGATGAGTGATGTTTGTGTGTGGTAATAGCATCTAGTCTCCCATCGTGCACTATGGTGGTTACATGTCGGTAGCTTCCAATCAAAATTGTTTAAATCACGAACGAAGTCGTGGGCATCAGCTAGTTTTTTTATAAGAGGGAACCGTCGAAGGTAAGAACTGTAGAGGAAGATAGAGATTAGAATACATGGAGCAGATAACTGAGAAAGTTAGTCGTAGCGGGTATGAGAGATGTAGGGATGGAGGATTACATCAAACCAGACAAATTACAGAAAAAAACAAGAGGTGAAAACCATGTAAGTGGAACTAAAGTTTGACCAGTACAAAATTCGCCCCTCGTTAGCTGAGATGGTTGCGGCGCCGTGATGGTGTCCAACGCTGACACGGGTTATCAGTCTCGAGCCCTCACCACGACTTGGCTGGCAATTCCTGATCACACGATTGTGCACCAAAGTCCTCACTAAAATTCCAAACCTTTCCGCAGTGTGTGAGTATTGAGAGCATACGACACAGTGCATGGTGATTCGTCTGTCAGCATGGCGGCCCAGGTGTATTTCGGAAGAGCAGGTCCTTCTTTCATCTCTCACCCACATTACAAACGACATTCTACAATGAACATACTAACTCAGTCATCCACACTTACAACACTGGGGAAACTACCACAGTTCGTCTTTTCAATCGTTACCATGGAGGGTTAAAAATTCCCCTTGGTAACCGCCTACGCTTGGACACGGTCAAGGCGTTCATTAGAAGAAATACAAAAACCAGTGAAAATAAAAGGAGTTATACTGAACTACAGTATCAATTCGGGTTCTATAAATGTGCAAAGATTGCTGTTGAAGTCCATCATGTAACTGATAACCAAGTTTTGTTGTTGTTGTTGTTGTTGTTGTGTTTGTTGTTGTGTTTGTTGTTGTTGTTGTTGTTGTTGTTGTTGTTGTTGTTGTTGTTGTTGTTGTTGTGTTGTTGTTGTTGTGTTTTTTTTGCATAAGATACTGTACAGCCAACTCAACAGTGATTATGTGTAATCCAATGTTTTCAGTTTTTTTTTGCAGTGTGCATCTTCCAAACAGTAATACACACCACAGGACGGGTATGACATTCACAGACACAACACTTAAACACCCATGCCTGCGACCAAAATTGTACCGGCGACCTTCGGCACGCGGAGCTAGTACTCTAGGAAAACCAAGTTCACAGAAATGATATCTCATTCTGCAAGGACGAGACGCGTCTGAGATTAAGTAATTTGGAAAAATGAAAACCCGAGGAAGAATGTGTAACAACCAATTTATAGTGGAATATAAAGCTTATACATGCCGAAAGTTGAACACATTAAAAATGTGATTTAAATTGCTTATTGTAAAATTTTATGATAGAGCTCTGTACCTTGTTGAAAGTACTTGATATCAACTGAGAATATCGCGTCATAGCGTCCACCTGATATACATGAAAGTAACAATTGTTCTCCTTTTGCTCCCACTTCGTGATATAATGTTCTGTACCCCCCCCCCCCCCTCACGATAGTGGTATTATCTGGATCGGGAGGACGTGGGATAAAATCACCGTCCTGCTTTCAAAAATCCATCAAAAGGCTATGGCAGAATTCCTACCCGTTCGTTGCTCCTAGTCCTTTCGTGACTCTAATGACATCGATATCGACGAGGCGTAATTCCGAAAAAAAAATAACGTTCGACGGTGGACGAAAATGAATCAGCAAATCTGATTTTTATTGCGTTCATGAAAATCTAACATCACGACACATCATCAAGTCTATAGTAATGAAATGTGGTACAGAGAACACTAAAAAGTGAAGGGTCGTCAAGGTCAGCGAATGGATATTTCACTCAGGTATCGTACATACTCTTTGCCCTCGTATGAGGATGAAGTAAATGTGTTTCTCTTATTGTGATCTTCAGTGTGTTCACACACATTCTTTCTGCCCATCAGTCGAGCGGGTGGTATATGTCAAAGGACCACGCCCAGCCGGGGAAGAATGTATGGCAGACATCCAGCGGCCGAGTGTTTTTTGTTTGTCCTTATTTCATCTGCCGTCACAGCTTTTGCGCATGGCCCCGCCAATCTCAAAGTGATTTGGAAATGAAAGAGATCCCTAGATCTCAAATAAAACATAATTGATGTATTTAACTTGGAGGTACCATTCCACTCACCAAAAGAGCATCATCTTTGTCTATATTTACGTAGTGAGTTATCGGTTTTAATCCAAATTCGGCTTCGTATACCCTGAAATAGAATAACTCACATCTCTGTATTGATTCAGTCTGCATTTGAAGGTAAACAGCGTATTTATTCTTTCTCTGTATAAAACATCAATCCGCAGCTTACGAAGTTCCATATAACACAATTTGCATTGTAAACATAACGCTGTCGTTTTTACAGTATTAATTACTATTTTATTATATACAACTCATCATCTGTGATAACTTATATTGTCCGTAATATTTAGTTCAATCTCTCAAGACGTGAAAACTTCTCTATCACCCATCTCATCTCGCCTTTTCATTCATTGGAGTCAGTCGATCTATATCTCTCTCGGTGTCCCATAGAGTAGAACCTTATCTCAAATATATATTTATGATAATATCATTATTCATATTGTTACATTGCATTAAATATATTAACATCATAGTCTTATTCTGTTCATCATGAGACATAGGAGTCATACAAATGGAACAAATTATCCAATGATCAGTCATATAACTGATACGGAAAGAAGTAGTTACTTCTAATGACTTATTTTGGTTTTTAGTGTTATGTTTTCCCATGTCACATGGAAAAAGAATAGAAAATACTAAAATGTTTTAGCGAAAGGTGAAGAATACAAATTCTATAGTTTTTTTTGTTTTCCATGGTTTCCAGAAATCACACCAGGTGAATGCCGGGATGGTTACTTCAAGAATCCATGGCCGAATTCCTTCCCATTCCTTGTCCCCAGTACTTTCCCGCCTCAAATAACCTCAGCATAAAGTCTTACGAAAAATAAGAGCATTGACTTTAACGTCATCCTTCTATAACAGGTGAATGTTGGTTTAGGATTTAGTAAAAAGTTTCTTATGATATGTGATGTTTTGTGGCATTTCATTTGGTTCTGTTGAGCCGTTGATGAATGATTAATACCAGGAGGCCCCTGAGAAAATTTTGCGAATGATCTACGATGAAAGAGAAGTTAGTGGTTTGTAGTAGCATGAAAGAAGAACCGACTCGTTTGAAGAAATTGTTTCTACTGAAATAGGTATCTAGCAACGCTTGCAACGTGTGACGAAACAATTAGAAATGATGAGATGTTTCCTTAACTGCAAAACAAAAATATCCGAAAAACTCTTCACTCGGGAAAACACTCACAGGTCATCGATATCTCTGGGTGATATGTGGTGCTGCTATCTAGCTGTAATAAGATCACTCATTATCGACGCCAGCGAAGCCTAGCGGCTAGACTCTGAACTATCGTATACCCGTGACCTTGATTGTTCGTGATCTTGCCATTTCCGGAATGAATTTCGAGAAGTTTCTTTCTTAATTAATGATATTACCAAAGCGGAGAACTTGATCGTTAAAATGATACCTCATTTATCAATTTTGGTTAAATATGAAGGGGGCTGAAATAGACCTGAACACCTGGGACTACTTCGCAGAAGACCGCGTTCTCTGGCACAAAACCAACTCCACAGCTGGCGCACTATTTGAAGAGCAACGAAGACGGGCAGTAGTAATCTCATATATATGTATATTTGTATATATTTAGACGTGTGTGTCCCTATATTTCATTCTGCAGCCACAAATACCCAGCCCAGACCACTGGAGTTTGTGTGTTAGTAACCTCGAGTCTCCCATCGTACACTATGGTGATTTCATGTCGGTAGATGTTGGGATGCGGGAGATATGGATGTTGAAAGGTGTCGGTGTAGGTCATTTCTATATTTCCACCAGTGTTCAAAAATTTATTTGCAATTGTCCAGAATGCACTGGATTGTTATTGAATTTACTAAAATATTCCAGAATTTTACTGAATAATGATCTTTTTTCGGCTATTAAGAAATATAAATAATTTATATGCAACTTTTTTAACATATGAACCGATTTTGACGGGATTTTCACAGGCAGATTGCTGATTTGGTAGGCAATAACATAGGCTACTTTTTACTATTACTATTACTCCGCTATTCACTAAAAGTGTGTGGCAGAGGGTGCATTGCACCTATCCGGGAACGTAATGGTTTTATGCCGAAAATATTTATTAAAGTTAGGTGAAAATCATAAAACTCACCCGTTTCCCTACTCTCTTATTCATTACAAATCCTACACCAGTGATTCCATTAACAGCTTGTGGCCAATTATCATGTGTTCCCCAGACCAGAAATCCTGTGCGTTCTTCCATTTAATATCACTAATCCCAACAACATCTAACTTAAGTTGCTCCATCTATCTTTTTAGGTTTTCTAACCTACCTGCCCTATTCAGACTTCTAACATTCCACGCTCCGACTCGTAAAATGTTTCTATCCATTCTGATGACTCCTCCCTGAGCAGTCCCCACCCGGTGATCCGATTGGGGGAGTATTTTACCTCCGGAATATTTTACCCAGGAAGAAGCCATTATAATATATGTAATTTGAGAGGATTAAATGTTCTCGGGATACCCTTTTGGTCTTTAATGCAGTGGTTTCCCGTTGCATTCTGCATCCCCATGCCGATGATCATTTCTGATTCATCTGCCCTTAGGGGCCGTATCGAACCCCAAGGGCAAGAGGGTGCCCAGGACCACTCCCCGCTCTGCCGCCCTCCTTTCGGAAGCCGTTGGCAAGCAGTGGGTCATTCTTTATACCGGGAATCTTTCAGTCGCCAGAGCCTCGTCCGTCACCACGTGAAGGAGAGGTTGACATTTGGTTGGAAAAGGCTATTAATGTAGTCTCTTCCCAAAGCCTTACACCCCGGAAAAGCATACATTTCTTCAAAATTATTCACAAACCCTTCCCCGTCCACCACCCAAAATACCGAGCCGCGTGGGGGGCGATTATTTTACGCCAGAATCGGCGCGATCAGCCATCAAGAAAATAAGTGCCTGCAAGTGAGAGACGTGGACTCGGAAACGAGTACTGGCCGACGCGTGCCTTGAACTCTGGCGTCGGGTTTGGGTGCTGGCCGTGGACCTTGAGTTGGCAGTTGGGTTGGGCGGTCGCCACTTTCTCCTTCGCTGAGCCGTATTGTCCAGGCGTCTGGGCGTAGTCGCCAGCGCAGCCTTTATGGCCTCTTATGCGCCGACCTACTGTGGCTAATTACTACGCTCTCTGCTCGCATTACGACACCAGATACACTTACGGCAACACAATAGCAGGGAACATGAGGCTGCCAACCCGATGATTCTGTCCAGTATTCGGAAGTAGCGATGTAACGGATATTCACATCCACAACTGCGGAACTTTTGCGTGAAATCCTTCCTCCGCATCCGCAATTGTTAATGCAGATGTACGTACAGTACATCGGATGTTTTCTTTATATTGCAATATGTATTATACTTTTCTCTTTATACGAGATTCTGCACATAGTCGATTAGCTAACAATTACCTGTTTATTTCTTTCTTTTCCCTGACGATCTTGCAATGAAAGTAACAATGAATTATGAATTAAACGGTGTTATTACCTAGGTGACGAATTTACAAGTTTGAACTTGCATGTGAAGTAAAGCGGCCTATTCACGGTCCAACTTACAGGACATCCGTGTAGAACTACCATAGGATGCTGCAACAGCCCTCAAACCTAAACTTTAACTGGAATTGTATTTTATGAATCCTTTGTAGCAAGCTAGAGTGTGACTGAAAATGGTTTTGTATATTTGGCTTGTATTTCAATCTAAATCAGTGTAAATGGATTTTATTTTGTGAAAAGAAATTATGTAAATACCATTTGATATGTTTAAGAACAGAACTATGCCAGAGAATTACTTAAATTTTTGTAATTGTAAGTATTAAGGTGAGCTACGATGTTTAAATAACGATTTAATATAGTTTAAAATGATTTATGTGGATAATTTCATGTTTAAGTATCTTTAATTTTCATTTCTAAGCATTTTGTAATGTTTGTAAATGATTATGTATTAATTATAATTGTTTTTAATATGTTTTCAATTGTTTAAGTATTGTTAATGTTCGAGAAATAAATGTCAGAAGTCTTTGTAGTGTTCTAGAACTTTCGATGGAGCTTAGACTGAGTATAAGTATCTTGGTATTAGTTTACATCGGCCAATGACAGTGTTGAACGAACTGTTTTGGTAGTATTGTCTTTGGGAGAGGTGTCGAATGGAATCGTTGGAATGTTGTGTTTATATGTGAAGTGTATCTTTTTTTTAAATTTAATTTAATTGCAATGGAGCACACGCTCCGGTGGCAATTTCCCTACACACCCAACTTCCCCCTATCCTGCACCCACCTACATTTGACCTCTACAAATTTTAACTTTAAATTCTTTTAACGTTTTCGGTAAGTTATTCATCATTCCCCTTGGTAACTCATTCCAATCCCTGACACCCTTATCTAAGAAAGAAAATCTTCCCACACCCTTGCGCCTGAAATCGAGTGCGAGCTTGTGGTCATGGTCATCTTTTCCCTTCCATGCACTACTTTTCATACCTATTGCAATATCTTTCCATGCCTCATCGCCAGTATATGCCCTGAACACTCCCATGACCCTCCTCATCTTCCTCCTGCCTTGCAATGAATCCCATTCCAGCTCCTTTATCATATCCGTCACTGATTGCATTCTGAGATAATTTCTAGAAACAAATCTAGCAGCCCTTCTTTTCACCTTCTCCAACTCCTGTATTTGATACTCAAAATGTGGGTCCCATACTATACTACCATATTCGAGCAATGGTCTGACCAAAGTTTTGTAATCCAATTCCTTTACTTCTCTCGTGCATCCCCTCATCACTCTCTCCAACAAGTGCAGAATTTTGAAACCTTTTTCTACCACCTGTCCAATGTGTCCTGCCCAGTTAATCTTGTTATCAAATGTAACGCCAAGATATTTACATTTCAAGTCTTCAACAAGCAATTCCCTTAAAGTCGGATGGTTTACTAACAATAAAATGAAGTTAAAATTTGAAACTGGATCGTGGACTAGTCATTTAATATATTAAATAACTAGACCACGAGACATCTAATAATGCGCTCACCCATTAACGCTACTTGAAGGAGTCCGAAACTGTTCGAAGCAATCCTTTCCACTCGTACTTTCTCGCCGCACATCAGTGTCCTTTCCGCACACTCGCAGGATATTTCTTCCAATCATGATCCATGCCATAGTTTGTTGGACGGCAGTTACCCGTGTTGGTTGTCTGGGAGTCCAACAACATCAAGACGTCCTACGTGTAGCCCTGTACCGCCTGTCGCTAACCTTCAAGAGTTCCTAATCAGAAAATCGAATCATCGTAGAAGCTGGACTGTGAATGGCCCAGTATAGTGGTGGAAAGGTGGGTGGCGGTCACGGAGATGTGCGGTGGCGTGGCCTTGTGCTTGACGCTTCAATTAGTCGAGCAGCGAACTACGCACAGTTCATATGACGAAGATTTTTTTTTTTTTTTTTTTTTTTTTTGTAGGCGCGTATGCAGTTATGTATAAATATGTATAATTTAATTCACTTTTGAAATTATTCCGAGTTTTTTGTTGTTTGTTGAAAGTTGAGGCAAGAAAATAAATCAGTAACGCAGTATGGTATGGAAGGAGACTTTACTTATAAAAAAATTGTAGAATTTGGCATAAAAGTATAGTTTAAAAAAAATTATTTTTGACAAAATATTAAAATATAAATAATTACAAATTTATTTTTCCGCCTCCTCATCCGTTTCCGCAAAACATCCGCATCCGTGGATGTCAAGCACTGGATATCCGCATCCGCAATGATGATCTTCGTTACAACCCTATTTAGGAGCCCTTTTCCTTTTTTTTTTTTTTGTTTTTTTTTTTTTTTTTGTTAGTATAGGTTTATTGAAACCTTACAACATTACAAGATTAAAGGTTTGCTTCAGTGAAACTGTGTTTATTTTTGCTGATATAACAAGAATCGATAAGAAGAAACTAGACTCCAGCTGTAGTGTTGAAACCGAGCGTGGTGGGTGAACGGTTAACTGGAGAGGATGATGAAATGATGTAGCAGAGAAGTTAGGGAACTGGGTTACAAAACTTTAGTCATACCATTGGTTGAATATGGTGGCTTTTAACCCACATTTTGGTTTTTAAATACAGAAGTTGGAGGGTGTGCAAAGAAGTGCAGCTAGATTTGCTTGTGCTAATTATCGCAGGACCCAGTCGGTGACTGATATGATAAAGGAGATAGATTGGGAGTAATTGGGGGAAAGGAGGAGGGTGAAGAGAGTGCTGGGTATGTACAGGACATATTTTAGTGATGGGGCTTTGAGGGATATTGGTCAAAGAATTAGGAATAGTGCATGGAAGGGGAAAGACGACCATGACCACAAGCTGGCGCTCTATTTCATGCATAAGGGATTGGAAAAATTTTCTTTTGCCAGTAAGGGTGTCAGAGATTGGAACAAATTACCTGGTGAAGTGATGAACAATCTACCAAAAGCGCTTAAGGAATTTAAAATCAAAATTTGTATTCTGGAAAAGTAAATGGGTTGGGAATTTAACACTCCAATTATAAAAGAAATTTAAAAAAATAAATTTAAAAGGGAAATTGCCACGGGAACGTTAGCTCTATCCCAATTAGAATTTGTAGTAAAAATATTTTTTTTTTTTTTTTTTTTTGTTGCTGTGTAGTGTGGAAACATATCATTTATCGAAAGTATTATTTTGTATAAAAGTCAAACAAGTTATCGGCGAAACCAAACTTCTCCCCTTGAGCACTGTGGCGTTATGTATGACGTCACCACCTCTTCTTTTAGGCGTGAGCTTGAATTCTTCGGCAAACACGGTGGCTGCCGGGCGGCGAGAAAACGAACAGCGAGTATGAAATGGAGGAGACTTCGCAGAAACACCTCGACAGAGCGTGTCGGTCGCGGGTGTGTAAAGACACACGCACACGCGTGTTAGCGGGGAATCCGGCGTGACGGACGGAATGTAACGCGGGGAGGTGTGCAATTAAAGCGTTACACGGCGTCACGCTCGGCATTACAGGCCGTCACGGTAGCCACACGTCCAGAGCGAGGCGTCTCAAACCTGCCCGCGCTGAATATAGTCGCCCGCCAACACCTACAGTGTTAACTAAACATGAAGGTCCAGAGGTCACCTTCGAATCCTCCTCTCGGCCTCTTAACCTGACCTTCTCCTCTGGCGAAACTTTATTTCGTCCGTGTGAAGCAGTTAAGAAGGCTCCGTCTTGTGGAGGATTCTCCTCCCACTAAACGAATCTAAATCAATCAGAATCAAGTGTGCTATAAAGTAGTGAATGTCTTGAAGGCGGGTACACACCGGAACGAGGCAACGCACGAACGGGTCCGAGGCGAATATACCGGTATCAAGTGTGGTATAAAATAGTGAATGTCTTAAAGAACGAGGCAATCCACGAACGGATCGGAGGTGAGTATAGCAGTGTGTACCTGCAGCCGAGGCGCGGCAAACCGGTTCTGGCCGTCGCCGAACGACCCGAGGCGGGTCAACCGCCTTCCGTCCCGATTCGGTACTTCAAAGACAATTCGGGGTGCGCCGCATGCTGTGTGTACGGGTATTTCCAGTCCTGCGTCTGCATCTTTCGTTCACGCGGCCACGTAGACCCTCAGTCGTCGTTTGAACACATTAACTTATGGAGTTTTTCGTTACCGTTTTTTCGTTTTGTTCCGTATATAATCACGAGTTTAGACATCGAAAAGGTATTCTCTTTTATTAAAGAGCATTAAAGGCGTTCCGTATTGTAAATGGTAATAAATTTTAACATAATGCATTAAAAAATAGGATGTTTGACGCAAATAAAAAAACACTTACTGGAGAAGGGATAGCCGTTTTGAAAAGGGGGGGGGGGAAGTCTTCATTCAAGGCCCGCCCGGGAGAGAAAAAAAATCGAGTTCTTAACAGCATGGGCAAAGGTAATATTCAATATTTGAAACAATTTATTTTTATATAAATGAAAGGAAGTGTGAGCTATGTGAAAATAGGAGAAGGAAGATCAGATTGGCTGGAACAAAGGAATGGACTAAAACAAGGAAGTGCCCTATCACCACTACTCTTCATTGTAATCATGGATGAAACAATGCAGAAGGTGGCAGCGAGGATGGGAGAGGAAAACATGAAGGTGATGGCTTTTGTGGACTATCTGATGATCTGGGGAGGTGTTGAAGAGGAATTGCAGCAGCAGTTGGATGTATGGACAGACAGTGTGGAGGAATATGGCCTGAAATTTAATCTAAAGAAATGTGAGTACATGGTAACAACCAGAAAGAACAGGTTAACCCAGGGAATTGTGATGGCAGGGGAACAACTAAAAAAGGTAAACAGGTTCAAGTACTTGGGGAGTGTATTAGAGGAATGTGGAGGAAATGATGGCGAGATAAGTGAAAGGGGAAGACAAGCAGAGGCGTTTCTAAGGAGCATGAGAAGCCTGATATGGAATAAAGAGGTGCCACAGAGAAGCAAGAGAGTAATCTATCATACATACTATATGCCTATCTTGACTTATGCTGCTGAAACGTGGACAATGAAAAAGCGGGACATCACCAGAGTACAAGCAAGCGATATGAAGTTTTTAAGAGGTAGGATGGGAGTCAACAAAATGGACAGAATAAGGAATGAAATGATTAGATGCACCATAAAAGAGGAACCCCTACAGGAAAGGGTAAAGAGGACCAGACTGAGATGGTATGGACATGTAAAGAGAATGGAGGCTCAGAGAATCCCAAGAAAAATCCATGAAATGAAGATGCATGGTAAACGACCCAGAGGAAGACCAAGACCATGAAATGAAGATGCATGGTAAATAACCCAGAGGAAGACCTAGAGATGGATGGCTGAAAGGAGTGGAGAGAGAGGAGAGGACTGGAACAAAGTGGTGACAGAGAGGTGGTGGGATGAAAGAAGGAAATGGAGAGGCTTGTGCATGAAGCAGACCCGGCCAGAGGCTGGAAACTGTTAAGGATGATGATGATAGATGAAAGTAAATGTAGCATATTAAAGTTTAATTCAGTTTTATTTCGAAGAATCCAGTAGCAATTTTTACAGTAATTATTAAGTAATCACTTACGTGTCAAGTTATATATGTTTCTAAATTTTCAGGTCGGAAGTGATTCGTTTGGGAAAGTTTAAAATTCTTTCATGATACAGCTGATTTTCCAGAAACATCAAATGTACAGTAAGTGCAATTGAAGCACTAGTCACTGTTAAATTGTCACCGCGCTCCAAATCTTCGCTCTAATTTCACAGCACTAGTAATTCGTCAGAAGAAACGAATGGAAGGATACCTGTGTCGCTCGATGCCTCGGCGAACTTCGCTCGATGCCTCGCCGAACTGCGTTCGCGTAATCTAAGTATACGTACGTTCTGCCTCGCCTCGGTCCTGTTCGTGCGTTACCTGATACTTAAGTGTACAGAGGATAAACATCACATCTTGTAGCTTCAGACAAATGCGAAATATGTGTCCTTCCCGAAGATATAAAACGTTATTAATGATAGCTTTAAGTCCAAACTGTAAGAGTTTTTGCTCCGATCTTCTTGTATTTTCGTAAATTGAGAGGTCCGAGGCATTGATTTGGTCCGGAAGGCTATCATAAAGCCGTGGAAAACTGGCCCACAACTGTTGCTACTGGTGTTTGATATCCTAGATACAGGCACTGGGACTTTAATTAACTCATGAGATTGTCTCACAAATGAACTGTCTGGACTAGACCTGGGGATCTTGCTGGTCACGGTAGTATATCAAATTCGAGCATAAAAATTATAGAGTGACGTTCTATGTGTGGATGATCATTGAAAAATGGTATACCGTTACTGCCGCATGAGGACGCAGGATGTCCGTGACGTGCCGTTGTGCCGTCAGAATTCTGTCACTACCAGCTCTGATGTGAAGTCATACCCGATGACTCCCCGCATCATGATGCAGGAGTATGACCGCTGTGCCTCTCCAAAACACTGGAAGAATGGGATCTCTGTCCAGGATGGTTATTATCAGAGGTATTGCACAACCGTGCTTCATCGCTGATCATAGTGCGACGCTATTCATCAGCATTCCATCCTTCCCTGTCACGGCACCACTCCAAACACAGCCGTTTGTGTTGTGGTGTAATGTTATGTCCGCACGGCGGCCGACACGTCACACGGCGGACGGGTGGTTACCCGGAGACGATCACGAGCGAACCGTCGCTAGGTCCAAGATGAGACGCACAGAGTCCAAAGAAGAAACCGATCGTAAACCAAGACGCGCACTGATAAGTCCAATATGCGATGCATAGAGTCCAAGAGAGATAACGGGACGTAAACCGAGACGCGCGATGATCAAAGTCCGTGATGAGATGCACGGAGAGACGGTAATGGTACTGCATAGCAGTGAACACAGCACTGTCGTAAGTGGGACCGCGCGGCTGTATTTATACTAGGCAAACCGCTTCTGATTGACCGCGG
Source organism: Vandiemenella viatica (assembly GCA_031002005.1). Taxonomy (NCBI): domain Eukaryota; kingdom Metazoa; phylum Arthropoda; class Insecta; order Orthoptera; family Morabidae; genus Vandiemenella; species Vandiemenella viatica. The sequence continues at coordinate 167,118,383 of CM061914.1, read as the reverse complement.
CGGAAAATCTGCTATGCGGTGGCGCTAGTTGGCCTGTTGCTAGCGACGTCTATCGGTTGTCCACCTCCATCTCTTCTTCCGGGCATGTGACGGTGTCGGGCCGGGATACCAGATGTAAACTGTAGCCTCGCATGGGACGGTAATTCTCTAGTCCGGCTGCTGCTGGAATTCGAAAAATGGTGCGGGATTGTTGCAATGTGACCATTATCTGTTCTCGGATGGCAGGCGCAAATGTGAAGGCGTTACGATATGCTTGGTGCACAATGCGGCGATCCTCCCAACTGATGGTTTATAGACGAAGTCGACCGGAACCTAGAGGACGAGCATGCCTACCCTCATTTTTGGGTGCAGTCCAATATCGGGCCACTGTCTCATTCGAATGCCCCTGGATTCTGCACAACTGGATCAGTTGGCCAAATGGACACCCACAATGAGGCCTCTATCACACGCTGTCAGGTGCTGATAACGCTGTCTCAAGCGATTATGCGGTATGTTGGTGTCCTTCACGGTTGTCCCTCAACATCTCATGATGTTCATGCCCTTATATACCATACTAGGCCTGGCAACAACACTAAAAACTAACACTAATGCACTCTGGTGGCTGGTCTACTTGTCACATTGAATTTCAACTCTAATAATTTATATACCGCCGGCCTCGGTAGCGTAGGGGCTATAGTACTGGCTCGGCATGCCGAAGGTCGCCGGTTCGTGTCCGGACGAGGGCATGGGTGTTTAAGTGTTGTGTTTGTGTGAATATTGTGTCCATCCTGTAGTGTCTGTACTTAGTACCAACAAGATAATGAAGAATTTCATACACTGGATGAGTCTTGATAATCACATTGAGCTAACTGTACGGCCTATTTAGCCGAAAGATAATTGAAAATAAAAGATAAAAAAAAATTAAAGATAATTAAATACCAGCCGATGGTGTGTATATGTAGGAAGCTACATTGACATCCAACCACGTTTTCTAGGTGCCTCAATTTTAATGTAGGAAGGTGTGTTTTGTTCAAACCATTCAGTAGCTCCTCCAAACTCTAAGCCTTCTATACCAACGGAACGGTATGATCAGTATGGTTCGGATTTTTATGACAAGTCATATTTTTATCCTGACTTATTTTTGAGCTGTAATGCAGAATTAGACACTAATTGAACGTTTCTAATTGTATATAAATGCATATTCAGGCCATTTTCCTAGTTTTGGTCATATTACGATAATATGGTCATATGGTCCCATTTTGAGAAAAAATCTGGTATTTTTTTTAATACTACCGGGAATTCACAAGAAGTTATATATGAGAAGAAATTAAGATAATTATTCACAGAAACATACTCCCATAATGCATTCAAGGAAAAAAACAAAACTAATTATCGTTGAACTGGTCAGAATTCACCATCAAAAATTGAAGTTACACATTGTTGTCATTCTCTAAACATATGGTAATTGTTAAACCCACCATTTAATCTCGACGATGCAGCAATCGTTGTGTGGAAACCGAGATAGGTTCAGCAGGGGGGCATCCATAAATTACGTGAGGTGAAATAGGGGGGGGGGGTCCAGTGAAATCTCACCAGATCTCACCAAGGGGGAGGGGGGGTCAACGGAAATCTCACGTGAGATTTTTTTAAATTGGGCAGAACTGTAGAGCTAAAAAAAAAAATTTTTTAAAAGGTCTACAGTTGACGCGAAAGTCGATTTTAGGGGGGTATTTGGCTGGAAAGTGTGGGTGAGACCTTAAAAAAAAAGGTCTCAAAATGTTGCAAAGACGATCTGTAGGGGGGGTCTCACGGGACCAGATCTCACCACAGGGGGGGGGGGCGGGGATCTCACCAAAATCTCACCAGAGGGGGAATCCGGAAAAACACCTCACGTAATTTATCGATGTCCCCCAGGGGGCAGTGTGGCTAGTTGGCTGAAGAACTGTTGATATAAAACAATTTGTAAATTTTACTCAGTGGTGAATCTGTTTTGACCGAAGACGATCCAAAATTAAATAGTAGTTACTTGAATCTGTTTAAGTACGCTCCGATGACATCTTGCGATGTCAAACGAAGCTTGGAAGTGTTAAGTGACGACAAAAGAAAATTCCTTGCCGAGATCTTGAAGATGCATGTGGTGATATACTACAATGCTGGCATTCAAACATGAATAAACAATGGCATGTACTCCGATTCACAGCAGATTTGTAATAAGTTACCATTTTAAAAAGTCAGAATATAGTAATCTATTCTTATAAAGGAACATTAAAATAATTTTCGATTTTTTTTAAAAAAAATTTTATAATGGTGCAGTGAGTGCACGGAAGGAAGTTATGCTAACTAAATGAAAGCGACTCTTCTAGATAAAATAAATTATGTATAATTGAGCATGTTTTGATGTATACTATATTTATATATTTGGTCATATTTTGTCACTTTTGGGTAATATTTACCTATTTTTAAGGTCATATTTTCGTGCACATGTGTCTATTTTTCGGTCATGAAGATCGGAACCCTAGTAATAAGTAATACTTGAATATTGCCCAGACAACACGGAAGCAAATTATGCCGGCTAAATGAAAGCAACTCTTCTAGATAAAATAAATGATGTATGATTGAGCATGTTTTGATGTATACTATATTTATATATTTGGCCATATTTTGTCACTTTTAGGTAATATATACCGATTTTTAAGGTAATATTTTCATGCACGTGTGTCTATTTTTTGGTCTTAAAGATCCTTACCCTAGTGATAAGTAATACTTGAATATTGCCCAGACAACACGGAAGCAAAGTATGCCGGCTAAATGAAAGCGAGTCTTCTAGATAAAATAAATTATGTATAATTGAGCATGTTTTGATGTATACTATATTTATATATTTGGTCATATTTTGTCACTTTTGGGTAATATTTACCTATTTTTAAGGTCATATTTTCGTGCACATGTGTCTATTTTTCGGTCATGAAGATTGGAACCCTAGTAATAAGTAATACTTGAATATTGCCCAGACAACACGGAAGCAAATTATGCCGGCTAAATGAAAGCAACTCTTCTAGATAAAATAAATGATGTATGATTGAGCATGTTTTGATGTATACTATATTTATATATTTGGTCATATTTTGTCACTTTTAGGTAATATGTACCGATTTTTAAGGTAATATTTTCATGCACGTGTGTCTATTTTTTGGTCTTAAAGATCCTTGCCCTAGTGATAAGTAATACTTGAATATTGCCCAGACAACACGGAAGCAAATTATGCCGGCTAAATGAAAGCAACTCTTCTAGATAAAATAAATGATGTATGATTGAGCATGTTTTGATGTATACTATATTTATATATTTGGTCATATTTTGTCACTTTTAGGTAATATGTACCCATTTTTAAGGTAATATTTTCATGCACGTGTGTCTATTTTTTGGTCTTAAAGATCCTTGCCCTAGTGATAAGTAATATTTGAGTATTGTCGGGACAGAAGCGGAGTTGGTCTGGCAGCGTGTTTTTCTGAGCGCGTCCCCTAGTGGGCGCATTCCTCCAGCTTTGTCCTCGCCGCTCATAACTCTTCATCCCCGCCAGACGTCACAATGGGGGTTTCTGATATGATCTGCGTCGAACCGGCTGTGACCAGCTCCGGCCACCACTCAGCCGCCAAAATAAGTGCCTTCTTCATGGAGCTCCGCGTAGACGTTCTTTTTGGGAAAGCGGAAAACCCGCTTCCGTAGGTCAGTGGTTATAAGATGGTCCTAAACCACTCGCAACTTTGTTATTAGAAGTTTGCTTAAATACAAACTTGACATGTATTTGACCCTTAACGTTCACTCTGCAAAATTAAAAAAATTCCCGATTGTTTCAAAAGCATCACGTTATTTTTTTATTTTTATTGAGACTGGGCAAACATTCATAATGTAATCATTGGTCATAGTATCTGTAACATCCAGAGAACTTAATACACATTTCATAGTATTAAATAGTTGAGCAACTCCGAAGAAATGAATGGCCAGAGTAGTTTGTTCGGTAACATATTTGGTCTGATGTCCACTTGAAAATGACCTAATAACTCACGTACAGCGAACATGAACAAAGACCGTTAACGATAGTTGTCAGTAAAATACCTAAAAAGCAAATAAACCGTAATGCATAAACTTTGGTCAAGCAACAATATTAGTGAAGTTTAAATTAAATTGAAATTTATCCTAAGCCAGAATAACAATTAGCATTTGTGGTTACAGCAAAGACCATGAGTAATTTAATTTTTTTAAAGTTTTTTTAAGTTGCTTTCATTAGCAACATGTTACTGAAAAGCAGATCCTCGTTTTTTCAGATGTTAATTTTTTAACTATTAAATGTTATGAAAAGCGAACTTAACGAATGTATTATGGCAATTAATTTAGTAACAGTTGCTTAGCTATTAAATTGTGAACATATTCACGATTTCTTCTAACGGTATCTCTGGTTGCTGTTTTTGCGAGCGAAGGCTGACACGTGACACCGTTCTCCAGCCAATAGCTATTGAGGTGAGTGAATGAGTGAAATTATATAGTGCACTGCCTGCAGTTACGTCGGTTCCCCGACCGAGCAGGTTGCAGGGCTAATAAGACGAGACCCATTAGCTTCTCTGAATTACTACCCAGCAAATGGCATGATGCATTGCTGTAACTGTTAACTGAATTGCACAGAGAGTTTCTTTAATTCCGGAGCGTGGTCATAAACACGCATGTAAAACGCGACGAGCAGAATACCGGAATGAAATTAGATGCGAGCGCGTAACAAGGAAGAGAGTCCATCAAAGCCAGAGCATATGCCAAAGCTTCGTCACAAGGCATTTAAATTACGGTGTCGGTATATAGTGGGCAGTGTTACTTCTTAGCAGCGCTCACATCTTTGCTTCAGATAGCTTACACAGCATTATGAAGCGAAAATTACTAGAGGCGCACTGGGCTATGTTTGGATGGGGGTAAACCTATGAGTTTACGACTTCCCGTCACCGAAGTTCTAAGCGTGTTAAGCCGCGTTCCCACGATCTCTTGTATCGAAGGCGAGACGGGAAGGGAGCTCATTAGCCGAAGCGTAGGGACGACCGCGGGCCGCAGGTTAGTCCTAGCTTACCTCGCCGCCACCTCCGCACCATGTTGCCTAGTGTCGTTTGGCACAGAGCACTTTACAGCAACGGAAGGGGTGCGCACCGCTGCTGCAAACCGATGGCAACAGCGCACCGCTACAAACGCCTGTGATGTTTACCGACACAGAGTGGGTAGCTGCGTCTCGTCTCCGCTTGCAGAGGCGGCCCTGTTCCCATGACGTGTTGTTGAGTATTCGTCCCGTCCTGTCCCGTCTCGCCTTCGTTACAAGGGATCGTAGGAACGCGCCTTTACGTGTATGATACGCACGTTGGATGCTTTTTGCAGGGCAGCATTTAGGCTCTGTGGGCCCCTAGGCTATACATGTGATGCGGATCCCCTTGTCGGCAGTGGCTCTGGCTGCCTCCGGCTATGGATACTTAAATTTCGAAATTCGGCACAAAAAATTTATGGGCGGCCTTTCTTTTAGCTCTACTACTGTCCCCAGGCGGGAGATCCAGGGTTATGGTGCGGGCCCCCTATTTGTGGTACGGACCCCCCTTTGTGGTACGGGCCCCCATTTGTGATGCGGCCCCCTCTTTGTGGTACGGTCCCCCTTTGTGGTACAGGCCCCTCTTTGTGGTACGGGCCCCCCTTTGTGATGCAGGCAACCCTTTGCGGTACGGGCCCCCTCTTTGTGGTACGGGCCCCCTCTTTGTAATACGAGCTCTCTTTGTGATGCGCGCCCCCTCTTGGCGGCACGGGCCCCCTCTTTGTAATACGGGCCTCCCTTTGTGATGCGGGCTCCCCTTTGTGAGGCGGGCCTCCTCTTTGCGGTACGAGCCCACTCTTTGTGGTACGGGCCCCCTTTGTGATGCGGCCCCCTCTTTGTGATACGGGCCCCCTTTGTGGTACGGGCCTCCCCCTTTGTGAAGGGGGCCCCCTTTGTAGTGCGGATCCCTGGGCTACAGCCTATGTAGCCAATGCTTAAATGCGGCCATTGCTTTTTGGATGGGTAAAATGTTTTGAGTTCGCGTCACCAACATGCTGTATTAGCAGTATATCTGTACCTATAAATATGACGCGTTGCGCTAGGACAGCAGTGAAAGTATAGATTATACTTGTATCTAATGATTTTTTTTCTTTTTTGGCCAATGTTCTTCATACAGAGACAGTTTTTATCCTATTTTTGTGGAACCTTGTTTACGTAACTTAAAAACAAGTAGAAAAATATTGTTTACGTTTGATTAACAAATACCTAAATTCTGTCCTCCTTTTCTCACTCACCTTAATTTCTGTCAACGTTGTTCTCACAAAGTTTATCCGATTTTGATAGTACATACCACACGCATACGGGGGAGGACAAAATAATACGAACACCTGTGAAATAATGGAAAATCTTTATTAATAGAGGGTTGGACCACCCTTTGACTTAAGTACAGATTTATTGCGACGTGGGATAGATGCATAAAGGTCATGGATAATATTTAAAGGTTTATTAAGCCATTCCCCCTGCACCCCGAAGCTCCAAAGTCGGCAAGAGGCATTCAGCATTAAACGCTTCTCTGGGCGTTCTCCAAACATAAACGCGTCCGGTCGTCTGAAAAAAGGGTGAATGGCGATTCATCTGCCCATATTACCTGTTGCCACTGCTGTGGGGACCAGCCTTTGTGATCTCTGCACCACTGGCGTCGCTTGAAAGCATTAGTTGCTGTCACCAAGGGTTTACGAATTGCCACTCTGCCATAAATGTTCGCAGCATGAAGTTCCCTTTTGACAGTTTTTGTTGAAACGGGGTCCTGGAGATGACTGTTGATTTCGGATGTTATCTCGGATAACGATTGCTTGTGTTTTCGGGCTACTATGCGCTTCAAGACCCGTCTATCCTTATCAGTAAGCTTTGACTTTCGGTCACTATTGTGCTTTGAAGACGCCGTCTTACCCTCTTTCGTGTACGCTGTCATAATGGCTGATGCCTCCTTGCAAACACCAAAAGGTTTGATGTTTCCGTAACCGATGCTCCGACAATCATTCGTCTTTGGAATTCTGACAGGTCTGACATTTCAACTTGTCACAGACAGTTCGCTAGACGCATGCAACGCAGGTGACTGCTGTTGAGAGACTGATACCTTCCTCTTCACGCTCACTAGGTGGCAGACTTCTGTTGCAGGTGGCGCTGCTGTACTGCAGGTATGAAATACGTCATACTTTTTCACAGGTGTTCGTATTATTTTGTCCTCCATCTGTAGTTGTATATAGTGATTTTTTTATTTATTTTTGTCAATGTTCTTCATACAAACACAGTTTTTATCCTATTTTGATGCAACTTTGCTTCCGCATACTTTAAAACAAATAGAAAAATATTGTTTACGTTTGATTAAGAAAAAACTAAACCCTCTCCTCATTTCCCCCCTCAACTTAATTTCTGTCAACGTTGTTCATACAAAGCTACAGATTTTATCCGATTTTGATAGTACCTACCACACGTATACGTCAAAGCAAGGCGGTCTGGTAGCTCAGCGGTTGAGGCGTTGAATGTTTCTCTCTCCAATCGCGGGCAAAAATCCCGCGGTGAGCGGGAATATTTAGGAGTTGTATTTGATTATATGAGCTACTCCGGGACGTTCCGTGGTTCTGATTTCACGTTGAACTGTAGGCCCCTGAGGAAAGGAATTGGGCTTCCTGCCTTTGACAAAAATAGCTTGGTATATCTCCTTCAGGAGGATACGACCAACGTTCGGGTTGTGGTCTATGATATATGGTGGCTCAGTGGCTAAGGTGTCTGATTGGGCAACGAAACATCCCCGGTTCGAATCCCTGTCTCGGCGGGGATTTTCAAAGGCCCTTAGCCCGACCTTCACCTCTGGCACAGCTTGCTGCGTAATGTGAAGAACGCCAGAACCCTGCCGTGGTTCGGATTCCACTTTAAACTGTAGGTCCCCTGTACCTGGTAGCACTACCGGGTTAGGTTAAGGCGGCTAAGACAGGGGCGGAATGCGCAGCCAATAGAAACCCTATCACCAGGTCATTACGACCACATGGAATTATTATTATTTGGTATATCTGCAGCTATAACTATGACGTGTTGCGCGGATGATATTCATAGTTTCAAGTTTTCACTTCTGTTGTCACTCCCCAGTGACTGCCAGTTGGTTTTATACGATATACAGGCAACTGTATACGAAGGGGGGAAACCTGTATGAAGCGGAGGATAAAAGACATGAAAATTACATCGAATTCGATGGCAAATAGTTGAACATTTCAAGACAGAAGAAAACAATGAATCTCAAGATTTAAGAAAGTGAACAAGTGAAATTGTATCAATGCTTTGCATCACTGGCGAAGGATTTTAATAACAGAAAAATAACTACTATCTGGAACTCTGGAGGAAGGATTAAGAAAAATACTGATCGAGGGATTCGTGAGGAACTAAGTGGTGTTATAAAGTGCGGATACTGGGAACCAATCAATCCTAGATGACAAGGGGTAATTTTTAAGCTGCTTTCATTAGCAACATGTTACTGAAAAGCAGATCCACTTTTTTTTAAGCGGCAAAATTTATCAATATTTTTTTTAAACTATGAAACGCTACGAAAAGCAAACTTAATGACTGTATTATGGCTATTAATTTGGTAGTAGTTGCTTAGCTATTAAATTGTAGACATAACCACGAATTTCTTGTAATAGTATCTCTGCAGGGGTGTAGCTACCATAGGGCTAGGTGGTGCAGTGCACCGGGGCCCTCACGCTCCAAGGGGGGCCCCAAGCGCATCCCAGGAGACCCCCAAGCGTAGCTCAGAGGGCCCCAAGCTCTGGTGAACCCAGATACGCTACTGCTCAGGGGGTCTCCAAGCAAAGCTCAGGGGCCCGCAAGCTCAGGTCAGAGGGTCCCCAAGCTCTGCTCAGGGGGCCCCTACCAGCAACTTGGCAGAGCTAAAAGAAAAAAGGCCCATTTGGCCTGAGGGCCCAAAATAATTTTATTTTGCACCGGGACCCTTGTTGACCGAGCTACGCCACTGTATCTCTGGTCGTCGTTTTGCGAGCGAAAGCTGACACGTGACACGGTTCTCCAGCCAATAGCTATCGAGGTGAGTGGGTGACCTTACGAAGTTATACAATAGATTATTCTTCATCAAATGGTATCAACAGTAGTATGGCACAGTTAAACAAACATCTTGAAATCCGACTGTGGGTTCATTTTATATCAGTTCTCAGGGTATGTTCGTCGATTAAGCTCAGCGGGGCAATGAGATTTTATCTAGGGCGACACTGTGTTGATCAATACCATAATGATTTGCAGTGATCACCTTATCAGCGGGGTTACCATTTAGCAGAAGACGCCGAGTCTGCTGCCCGCAGTTGTCCAATGCGATGATTCCATTTGCTGCTTGTCGTCGGAGAACCATGTCCTCTCGGATCACAATATGGAACACAAGAGCAACCACATCGCGCCATCTCTTCCTGCAGGACGGCCACGCATTAGTTTCAAGAAAACATATTTCGATGCAGTGTGGCAATACACTACAATGTGTACCAATCTTTGTGTGTTTACGCTTGTTTGTTTTTAATTTTTTGGTTAAGTTTTTCAACAGTGTTAATTTTATACAACTTGTTGACTTTACATTTGGTCTTGCTTACAGTAATAACAGTTACAGCTGCTATTGAAAATTTTGATGTTATATTGAATTACAAATATCGCTTATTGTTGTTATAGTGCTAGTGATTTTTATTGAAATATTCCAGTTATTCTTAGAGTATCCCATTATTCAGTTAGTAGCAGTTAACCCAGTTTCTACATATCTTTCTGTAATCTGTCATGTAGTTATACCGGATTACTGGGTAATAACAATTGCTTATAAGTAACATTCAGTTAATTATATGTTCTCAGCCACTACAGTCCTGAGCCAGTTCGCATTTGCAGCATCCCGGCTTACCATTAATATGGAAATTAACTCCCAAATATTGTTATGATTCATCGTGTATTTGTGCAAAAGTCAATGATCATTCCCTCTACATTACAAACAAGGCTGTTTTGGCCGTGGTAGAAGCGCTTTGTTTGCTGTAAGTGGTATGCTGACGTTTGCTCATTCTGCCACGCCATCGTTCTGACTCAGGCCTGTAGTAGGCTTGGTTCCGTTTTAACAATGGTAGTATTACTTAATTTAATAGTTATACATTTGATTTTTTTTGCAATAATCACCTCTGGTATTATAATCTGCTTATCCGTTTTTATGTTACAAAAAAAAAAAAAAAAAAAAAAAAAAAAAAAAAAAAAAAAAAATATATACATACTACGTCTATTCTAATCTAACTTGAAACCTATCCTACTCTATCAACACTAATCTACCCACCACTGTCATCCCGGGATAGTCTGCCAGCCATGCCCTTCTGGATTTCCAGTAGGACAGGATTGACCGACAGATCGGGACAAAACTTCCGGCTCCCGGAAGTTTCTGAAGAATACTGTTTACTCTTGTCCGTGAATAATTTTCTATGCCTGTATGTTTGGCCGTGCGACTTCCCTAGGCCGGTCCCTATGGCCGACTACCGCTCGGTTCAGATATCTTTTTTTGTGGAGTTGAGATACTTTGTTCGCCAGATTATCGAGAATAGTGCATGATCGCTCATCTAGAATTATGTTGATCTACTCCGTATTATGTTGATATCCGGCGTCCTTACTTCTTCTGCTATCGGACAGGACCACACTACATGTTCGGGGGTTCCTTCTGTCCTGCACTCACATAAGCTCGTTTCTTTCAGCCCTCTTTGACACAGTAGGCTGTTATATGGGCCATGCCCCGTGAGATAATGTATAACGCCTGGTGTGGGATGAAAGTATTCAAGTTGCAGCCGTTCCTGTATGTTCGGAAACACACTGTATAATCTTCTGCCTGTGGCACTATTGCCCCACCGCTCCTGCCATTCAGCGAGAAGTGCAGCGCTGACTTCTGCCGCATTTTGTGCAACTGTTCCCACAATCTCTTGCACCCTGGCCTGATTTCCTTTTCGTAACCAGTATATGGCCCCTCTTCTTCTGATTTCGAGGTCCAACGGCACAATTTGTTGACTGCCATGTGTGTTATATTGTTGAGTTATTTTCTACAATTGTCATTAGAAAGTAATACTTAATTCGTCATATATAACATCTTTGAGTGCTGCCTGTTAATGCCAATGTTTTTGACTGAAATGTCTAAGAAATGTAGTTGATTGTTTGTTCTTTTTCCACAGCAAAGCTGATGTTTTGGTGCGCGCTTTTTATACCTGTATGCCATAATAGTCACTAAGGACGTTAGGTCAGAAATACTAACATGTCAGATGACACTTGTTTCTACAAAGATTAATTTGTTTCGATTGTGTTTATCAGATCTGATTTTTGGGTATTATGAAACATGTCGTCTGCTGGTGCCGTGTAGACGCTGACGGGTCATCTGTACTGGACGCCATCCGTCAGCGGGCGCGGGACACTGTCCGATCGAACGTCTCAGGAAACACTCTGTGGTCTCTGGTCTCGTTAGGGCCGCACAATGGGGGTCCCCCCGCGGCGCGACCACTGCTGCCACCTGCCCGCGAGCAACAGTCCCTGCGGCCGGCCATAACTCGGCTGTCCGTGGCCCCGGGCTCTCGCATCACTCATCTCCCCGGGCGGCTGGCTGCGGAGGATCCCGAGCGCATCGGAACACCAGGAAGAGATCCCAGACACCTGGCCCAGCCAGAAGAAGCGTCATGGAAAACAGAGGAGAATAATTTGTCGAGGACTGAACATATCGATAAGGTAATTGGGAAATCAGATAGTGTGCTCCGATTTTTAGGCCGCAATTTAAAACAGTGCACACCGAAAGTTCTTCTTCTTCTTGTTCTCGTGTCGATGACAACATCAAATATCTAGTAGTTTTGGCTTTGTCAGTAGCTGATTGCAGGTCAAATTGAGATACATTTATTCCAATTTGTGGACAAGACAGCAGATGTACCATGGTTTCTCTATCCCCGCACGAACATGTGGTATCTGACTGTTCTCCCAGGTATCCCCAAGTGGCAAGTGGATCTTTGCAGCGGCCAACTCCAACTCGAAGCCTGTTTAGCGACTTCCATATGGGCCATGGTTGTTCAGACCCAGGTGGTAGACCCTCTTTTGGCTTGATCCACTCGAACCCTTGTTGTAAACTCTTCTCCCAAACCAGTATTCTTTCATTGCTTGGAGCTCCAGTTGGTGGCTTTGAAGTTCGCATGAAGCTAGAACGGGACTTTAGTCTCGATGGCGCTGGTGTATAGCCATGTAGGGGGTGTCGGACGTCTTCAATCACGCTGGTGGCAACTTGCCGGCGTATATCTCCAAGGGCGATGCCAGCTAGTATCACCTAAAGTTAAATCGATTGCATAAAAATCACTAGTGCGTCCTCACTTAGAATATCGTTGTTCTGTATTGGGTCATGATCAAAAGGGGGTCTAAAGACGTTAAGCAGCAGCAAAAGAGGGTAGTGGAGGCATTGGGGAATGTCCAAAGAAGAGCCGCCCGATTCGTGACAGGTATATATAGCTGTATGGAAAGCGTAAGTGCTATGTTGAAGGAATTAGATTAAGCGTTGCACTCGACAGGAGCTAGTTGAAAAATTCACAGCAGACGTATTTCGGAATGACAGCAAACAAATATTACTACCAGCAACATTCATATCTAGGAATGACCGCGAAATAAGATAAGTGAAATCAGGTCTAGAACCGATTCATTTCTGTACTTATTTTTTTCCGCGAGCGATTAGGGAGTGGAGTAGGATGGATTTACCGGGCGAGTAAACTTAAAATCCGACAGGAGTAGCTTTCGATAAAGCACTCCGGCCATCCTGAACTGGGTTTTCCTTGGTTTTCCCAGATCGCTCCAGGCGAATGCAGGGATGGTTCCTCAAACCAGTCCATGGGCGCCTCCTGCCATATCCCGTATATCTCTTCCTTCCAAACTATTACACTTTTGGAAAGATGTAATGCACCCTCCGCCAATCACTTTCAGTGAATTGCGGAGTAGTAGTAATAATAGTAATAGACACAGTGATGGAATTAATGAAGAAAAGTTCTAGGGATGGGAGACTAAAGATTAATGACCAAATCTGAGTGCACCAAACCTGGAGCAGTGGTTCCCAATTACTTTTTCCCCGAGTACAACTTCAAGGAAGAGCTCAACCTTGCGTATCCCTTGTAGCTGAAATGATAAATAAATAAATGCGTCCACCCCAGTCGAATACTTCGCACAACCAGCACTACAGTAATATAACTCTCGTACATACAGATTATTTCAAAATATATTAGACAATAATAATTTTTGTCTAATTGTTTTTTATTTATCTTATTGATTACCTTCTCCAGGAGATTACCTGTCGTACCCCTTGAAGCAACTTCAGGTACCCTTGGGGGTACGCGTACCAATAATTGGGAACCACTGGTTTCGAGGAAAAAACTTCGTACGTGAGAAAGGAATACTGAAAGAGAGATCAAGGAGAGCCTTTTTTTTTGTTTTGCTTTACGCCTAGTCGACGTCGAGGTCATTAGAGGCGGGTAAGGACTGAGGACAAGGAACGGGAAGGAATTCGGGCATCGCCTTTTTAGAGGAAGCATCCCGGCATTCGCCTGGAGAGATTTGGGGAAATCATGGAAAACTCAAATCTGGACGCCCGGACCGGGATTCGAACCGGCGTCCTCCCGAATGCGACGCCAGAGTATTACCGCTCACCCACCACGCTCGGTATGGGAGTTTATTTATAAATTATTCTCTGCAAGTTTTAAGGTTCTACAAAATAACTCTTCATGTTGTCGAAATTACTCATACCTACCTCGATAAAAAAATATCAACACTTAACAATAGATAATAGTAATTATATTAAAATAATCGAAGCGCAACATGTTTTTACATACACATTTTCCTTTGTAACGAAACGAATACAAATAAAAGTTTCCAGTAATACGAGGCGCACGATGTTCAAATGTTCATTCTCTCGTCCCGATTCATTTAGTCGCGGGGAGAACAGTTCAAGTTCCCGCATGATGTGTCGCATTTGTTCGTTTATCCTATCTAACTGACATCTATACGACAGATGCGAGTAACGAAATGGATTTGTGAGTAACGATTCGATACTTCGAGTCAGGCGACGTACATACGGTTTGCTAGAGCTTTAGTAAAGACTGAAGGACTGCACCAAATTTGATCTGCTAAAAAAGCGGATGATTCAATCGGTTACACTTACCCCTCTGGGTAAATGCTAAGCTGAAGGACGTACACCTTGTTCCCAGCAGCAGTAAACCGTTGCCCCTCCTCTCTTGCGAAGGTGTGGTGGATTGGAATTCAGAGCGAATATTGCAGGTCGAAAGCAATTACTTCTAGGTACAGCCTCTTCTAACACCCAACGAAGCCCTTTCACATAAATCACTAACTCTCTTATTTGCGGCACATTCGCTATACCAGAAGCAGCCTAGCTCTCCATCTCGTCACAGCAACGTCAAGTGAGAGACAGACGAGTAACCAAGACAATAAAACAATCGGCTCAAATGGGTCTAAATACAGTAAAAAACCATTTAGTAGGACACTATATCTGGACGATTATACTAAATAAACCACGGTCGATTCCCTGCCCTCTGTTTTTAAACCAAAAACTATCCGTTAGGAACTGTTACTGGAGAATTATTTATTCCCAAACTCGTTTCGCCCTTGTGATATGGGTATCGTCAGTAACAAATTGGTGATATCGGTTGCATGGAACAGAACTTTTTCACGTTTCATGATCCATATTTGTTTTATTTTTATTCCTATCGAACTTAACTTTTTTTATTTGAAATTTGTGGAACATATTAAGAATAGGATTTGTAAGGAGTTGCTTGTTGAAAGCTTGAAATGTAAATGTCTTTGCTTAACATTTGATATTAAACTCAACCGAACAGGACACATTGGAAAGGTGGAGGGAAGAAGTTTCGAAATCCTTCATTTCTTGGAGAGACTGTTGATGGGATGTGCCAGAGAAACGAGGGAACTGGACTAAAAACCCTTTGTCAGACCATCCCTTGATTATGGTGGTTTAGTATGGGATCCACATTTAGGATATCAAACACAGTAGTTGGAGGCCGTATGAAGGAGAGCAGTTAGATTCGTTCGTAGAAATTACCACAGAACACAATCAGTAACTGATGTGATAAAGGAGCTGGATTTGGATTCATTGGAATACAGGAAGAGGGTGAAGAGAGTTCTGGGAGTATACAAGGTGTATATTGACGATGACTATAGTGTATGTATGGAATTGGTTGTTAAAGACATGGAATGTAAATATCTTGGCCTAATATTTGATAATAAACTAAACTGGACAGGACACATTGGACAGGTTATACTAAAAGGTTTCAAACTCATTCATTTATTGGAGAGGGTGATGAGGAAATGTACCAGAGAAATGAGGTAACAGGATTAGAAAACTTTGCCAAGACCATTGCTCGAATATGGTGGTGTAGTATGGGACCCACGTTTTGGGTTTCAAATACAGGAGTTGGAGGGGTACAGAGAAATTTTTCTATATTTGTTTGAATTTATCACCGCAGAACACAATCAGTAAATGATATGATAAAGGGGCTGGAATGCGATTCATTGGAAGACAGGAGGAGGGTGAAGAGAGTCATGGGAGTGTACAGGACGTATATTGGCGATGAGGCGTGGAAAGATATTGGTGTAAGAATTAAAAGAAATGTATGGAAGGGAAAAGATGGCCATGACCCCAAGGTGGCACTCGATTTCAGGCACAAGTGTGTAGGAAGATTCTCTTTTTAGGTAATGGTGTCAGGGATTGGAATAAGTTACCAAGAAAAATGATGAAAATTTACCAAAGATGCAAAATTAAAATTCGTTGAGGGCAGAAGTAGGCAGGAACAAGAAAGGGGAAAAACGGATGTTTATGGAAATTTCCACCGGAGAGTTTCGCTTTATCGCAGTTAAATATGGGAGAGTCCATAAATTACGTAGTTCTTTTTGCCCTCCCGTGAACTCGCCCTCCCTCCATTGCAACGTAATGTGTAGATTGTTCTAGAACATAGAAACAGATTAAATCAGGGCTGCACGGCCCCAGGTCAGCGCATTTCCATTTGTTCGCCAACAGCAGTTTAGAAGATACTTGCTTAAAAACCTCTGCAAAGGTCTCATTAATGGTTTTTACTTTTTATTGTAATTAAACCGTTTTACTCATATCTTTGTTATTTTTAAATATCTATTGTAACTATAGTCGAGAATTATGTGGCGCGCTGGCTAATTTAAAATCGAAATTGTTGTCCATCTCCAAAGTTGATTCAGCAGCCTTGGTTTAAATGAATTTTTTTTTTATCCGCTTAACGTCTCTCTAACAACGAGGTCTTTAGAGACGGGAAAGGAGGCGGGGAAAGGAATGGGAAGGAATTCGGCCATGGCCTTTTGAAGGAAGCATCCCGGCATTTGCCTGGAGTGATTTGGGGAAACCATGGAAAACCCAAATCTGGATGCCCGGACGGGGATTCGAACCGCCGTCCTCCCGAATGCGAGGCAAGAACGCTAGCCGTTACACCACCACGCTCGGTGTTTAAATGAACAGTCTCTCTGCAGTAAAGTTGCAACCACGAATGAATGCAGTGCCGCTTGAAACGGAGGATCGCAGAGTTTAAGAATGACTACTGCTAGACGGCCATCGATGGCGACCAGGCTCGTATAATTGGTCGGATGAAGCAGAAAATTCGAAGATTTGAAAAGTTTGACGTGAACGCCGGTGGAATGTTGGAATCTCGAAGCCAAGGCCATCGGCAGACGCGCCTGTTGAATTTGGAGCAGCTGAAGCCTGGAAGCTGACAATGGGCTATGATGGATCGCCCGCTCAGGGGAATGAGCCATGGGAACTCGCGCTACCTGAATATCAGCCCGCGCGCCCTGTGGAATGCTTCACCCGCATAGCGAGGTAATGTCGGCTCAGCATATTCTTACGTTACAGAATCTGTGCAGTGATTTTCACAACCAAATCCTGTGTGACTTAGATCAATGCTTCTTGTCAAATCGAACCGTTTACTACGAAGCTTTACAAAAATTTTCTCTGTCTTCTCAATATCATTTACTTTTTTTTTTAACAAAATAAAATACCTTCCTTGTCCAACTACCACCATTTTGGCATATAGCACTGGGGAACGTAGTGTTTCTGAGTAGTACTTGCAGATGACGATGTGTAAGTACAGGGTGATTCCATGATGATGTTACAAACTTTGAGCTGTGATGGAGACTGGTAAATGTATCAATCTAAGGTGAGGGACCCTGGTCCGGGAACGACCGAGTAGAAAGTTATAAGAGAAAATCGTTCTGATACATCTGACAGTGCAATACATATACCAATACTGTTGCTATGTACTAAGATTGTAAGGTAGGCGAATGAAAGTCTTGTGTACCAGACGCTTGTCGAGAATGAAGAGGAATTCTCGCCTCCCGCGACGTTGTTCAAACGACACCGGGGATATTACAACGGTTACGACGGAACTTACCGAGCGTGGTGGTGTAACGGTTAGCGTTCTGGCCTCGCATTCGGGAGGACGGTGGTTCGAATCCCCGTCCGGACATCCAGATTTGGGTTTTCCATGGTTTCCCAAATCACTCCAGGCAAATGCCGGGATGCTTCATTCTAAAGGCCATGGCCGAATTCCTTCCCATTCCTTGCCCCCATCCTTTCCCGTCTCTAAAGACCTCGCTGTTAAGACACGTTAAGCAGTTAAAAAAGAAAGACGATTGAACTTTTCACGACGATGTCATCCGTGCCTGCATTGACGCTGGGGGACATCATTTTGAAATGTAGCAACTCGTGATACTTGGGTAAGTAAATGGAATTCATTATTGCTGTACCGTGGACTTATGATTTTCAGTCTTTCTGACATCAAGTTACTTGCGCCGTTTCTTTTCCCCAACGTCTACGCGACCAAGTGTATCACTTGTATGAGCACCGGGTGTGCAATTCTAAGGAATATAATGTACTATCATTTTGTGCTTTGAGTTTCTGCTTCACTATCCGACCACAGACTTTATTTTACTTTCTTCTTTCGAGATCTTTGTTCATAATACCTAAAGGATTGCCTTATAGATCTTTCACGACGAAAAGTCGCGGTTGTTGGAGCAATAATTCCGCACGCCCTTCCAGAATATTGGCGATGGATTTTGAAATGTCTAATTCTACTATGACTCATGTGAAGATATCGTATATAAGGATTTAACATATATTTCCGATAATTTGTTATTAAATTTGATCTAGTGTAGTATTAATATCTTTGATTAATTATATTTTTAATCCTGAATACATCTTTTCATTGTATTTCAGCCAGCTTGATTTAATAATAATAAGTAATGAGAAGTGCTACTAGATTTGTCTCTGGTAAATATTCGATAACTGATATGACAATGGAGCTGAAATGGAATACAATGGAAGATAGTAGGAAAATAGTTGTGAGAGTGTAACAAGGTGATGAAGCGCGGAGAGATATTGGTGAAATATTTAAGAGATGTCCATCGACAGGAAAAGATGACCATCACAACAAACTGGTACTCGATTTCAAGCATAAGGGGTGGGAAGATTCCCTTTCATAGGTAAGGGGATCAGGTATTGGTATAAAGTACCAAGGGCAATCATGAATAATTTACCAAACACGCTGAAAGATTGTAAAAGTAACATTCGTAGAGGGCAAAAGTAGGCGGACACAACAAAGGGGAAAATGTTTGTGTAGGGAAATTACCATCTGGGACTGTCCTCCATCGCAGTTAAATTAATTAAAATTAAATTAATTTACTTGAGTCATTAGTAATTTTTTAGTGTATGGCTTCCATCCGTATGAAATAATAGCTTCAGTAACTCGGCGCTTATAAAAGCAGCTTAATTATTTACGAAACTAAATTCATTGTGAATTATTCTGCAAAATATTGTGTCAGTTGTCATTCTGGTACTGTCCGCATTTCGACATAACCACAACTGCTACTAATATTGCTGTTCAAAATTCATAGTTTCCCGTATACGAGCACATTCACTATATTGCGATCTAAATTTCACCCAATGGAAATATTTACGTGTGTCTGATACAGTGACATCAGTAATAAAAGCAACTAATAATCAATATATTAATTTAAACGAGTACATACTTTTATTTCAGCGTTTCGATAAATCATTTCTTCGGGTATATTATAACATTGACCTAAAATATCTACATCGAATATAAATATCTTGTAATCCCGTCAAAAATGTGCTGAACGCAGTATCTAAGCAATCCGTTTCTTCGCTAACTAAGCACAGTTTTCATCAAATAAGGCTCATAATCTTTAAAATGATGTACTGTAGATATTTCTTAGCTTGCTTAACAACGGCTTCGCTGTACAGAGAGTGTCAGAAAAATCTACATGGAACGAATTTTAATTAAGAAAAAAACAACTAATAATTAATATATCGATTATTACGAAATACATACTTTTCTTTTAGTGTTCTGGCAGTTAATTTACCCGTGGATGCTCAGCTAATAGAACTGCTATTAAGTAACGGGCATAACATCGAACAACAACTCCGGTCGTTGTTGTTTGGACAGCGAAGGCGGGAGCCTGACGTCAGAGTGTGACAGACAACCCTACATCGTGACCAAAATTGGCATTTTATAAGAACAGATATAATATTAATCCACAGTATTTTTTTCCTACAAATAGTTATATCGAGTTTGGTGAAGTACATCAGTATTTTCACTGCAATATCTGACGCATTAGTACTAAAACCAAAGCACCTCCAAACAGAAATAAGACGACACAAAAATCAAATACATTAGCGTTTTATTTGGATTACTAATAACTACAATAAGTTGTCATGAAAGCTCACAAACATTGTTTTAGCTCTTTTTAGAACTTCCTTTCAGCCTATTGTTTGTATATGAGTTAATCATTACTGCTTTGAGAGATGTCTTTATTTTGTTGCTAAGTAGAGATATCTATATCTGGAGTGGCTATGAGTCTTTACAAAGCGGTGAAAGTGATCTGGAAGAGAGACAATGTAACGCCATATCTACTCCACCTACGGACCTGGCCGCTGGAACAATGCTCTAGGATCAGAAGCATCCATCACGCGGAAGACAGTAATTAAACATCTCTTAAAATCGGCGTAGCCTTCGCTGCATACAGCGTACCGTAAATGTGTCGCCATATGTTCAAGTTTCAATGCCATATAACATTCAACGAAAAACAGGTACTAATAATGTGTTGGCACTTTCATCTTATAATCTCATCTTAATTGGCTTGGTAAACATGGAATGAAGATAAATGCAAAGAAGAGTCAGCTTATTAGATACACAAATAAAAAACAAATGGTTAATTATGAATATAAGGTGGGTAAAGAATTGCTTGCTGAAGACTTGAAATGTAAATATCTTGGAATTACTTTTGATAACAAACTTAACTGGGCAGGACACATAGGACAGGTGGTAGGAAAAGGTTTCAAAGTTCTGCACTTGTTGGAGAGAGTGATGAGGGGATGTACGAGAGAAGTAAAGGAATTGGGTTACAAAACTTTGGTCAGACCATTGCTCGAATATGGTAGTGTAGTATGGGACCCTCATTTTAAGTATCAAATACAGGAGTTGGAGAGGGTGCAAAAAAGGGCTGCTAGATTTGTTTCTGGAAATTATCGCAGAATGCAATCAGTGACGGATATGATAAAGGAGCTGGAATGGGATTCATTGCAAGACAGGAGGAGAATGAGGAGGGTCATGGGAGTGTACAGGGCGTATACTGGCGATGAGGCATGGAAAGATATTGCAATAGGTATGAAAAGTAGTGCATGGAAGGGAAAAGATGACCATGACCACAAGCTGGCACTCGATTTCAGGCACAAGGGTGTAGGAAGATTCTCTTTTTTAGGTAAGGGTGTCAGGGATTGGAATGAGTTACCAAGAGAAATGATGAATAATTTACCGAAAACTTTGAAAGAATTTAAAGCTAAAATTTGTAGAGGGCAAATGTAGGTAGGTGCAGGATAGGGGGAAGATGGGTGTGTAGGGAAATTGTCACCGGAGCGTGTGCTCCATTGCAATTAAATTAAATTAAATTCTCAGTTTCACATTAAAATGAAACGAACCCTACTTTACATTACTGGGTAGCCCATCAAAATAAGGCCTTTATTGTATGAATTAGCCGCATACAAGGAAAAAGTGAAACTCTTATCTTAAACTTCTCAGTTTTTCGAGTTCACATCAAAATTACACGTACCCTATTTTAACCCCGGGATCACGGGGTGTATATTAATGAAAACACTATCAGAAATGACTGGTAGCTGTGGCGTAAATTCCGTCAATCCAAAAGGACAGACACAAATTTAAAAAATAGTTGATTCGTTCTCAGTAGGTTACGAACACTGCCCCAAGCCGATACTCCAGAAACGTATAAATATACAGATTTTCTTCAAGGATTTTATTTATATACTATTTACATGTATTATAAACAAATTTTCCGTAAAATACCTTCAACGAAACATAACTGCTTTTCACAGCCGAAATGTTTACAACGTAACATATAGCGAATCCAAAACCAATAAAAACGTTGACTCCAAATTGAAATCGCCAGTACAGCTCTAGCAGCTTATTTTTCTCCGAGATTTCGAAACCCAGTTAATACATTTTAAATAACCTAAACAGAAGGACTAAATATAAACCAAAGCAAGACAAAAGCACAAATGACAGCAATAATAGTAGCTTAAATATAAAAATTATTTTGGTTGCAAAAGGAGAAATAAGTAAATTCTGTTACTTAGGAAGTAAAATTACAACTAATGGCCGAATCAGGAATGTTAAAAGTAGAATAGCACCAGAACCTTGAAAAAGATAAATCTTTTATTTTGAGATTTTGATCTAGGATTAAGAAAGAACTTATTAAAACTCTATGTGTGGACAAGTACTTTTTGGTAGCGAAGCATGGACTTCTGGAACACCAGAAAGAAAAAATATTTGAAGCATCTGAAATGTGGTGCTACAGAAGGATGCTGAAAATTAAGTGGATAGATAAATACAAAATGAAGGTGTTTTGGAAAAGGTGGGTGACGAAAGAAGTTGTGGAACAGTCTTACAGAAAGAAGAGACGGGATGGTGGGTCATATTTGAAGACATGCAGGACTGGTTAATTTATTAGTGGAGGCAACAGTCCACAGTAAGAACTACAGAAGAAGACAGAGATGTAATTTGATTGCAATCAAGTGCACGCTGCGGTGACAATTTCCCTACACACCTATCTACCTCCCCCCTTTCGTGCACCCCCATATATTTGCCCTCTACAAATCACAACTTTAAATTCTTTCAACGTTTTTGATAAATTATTCATCATTTCTCTTGGCAACTTATTCCAATCCCTGACACCCTTACCTAAAAAAGAGAATCTTCCTACACACTTGTGCCTGAAATCGAGTGCCAGCTTGTGGTCATGGTCATCTTTTCCCTTCCATGCATTACTTTCAATTCTTATACCAATATCTCTCCATTCCTCATCACCAATATACGCCTTGTACACTCCCATGACCCTCCTCATCCTCCTCCTGTCTTCCAATCAATCCCATTCCAGCTCTTTTATCATATCTGTTACTGATTGCGTTCTGCGGTAATTTCCAGAAACAAATCTTTTTTCGCACCCTCTCCAACTCCTGTATTTGATACTCAAAATGTGGGTCCCATACTACACTACCATATTCGAGCAATGGTGTGACCAAAGTTTTGTAACCCAATTCCTTTACATCTCTCGTACATCCCCTCATCACTCTCTCAACAAGTGCAGAATTTTGAAACCGTTTCCTACTACCTGTCCAACGTGTCCTGTCCGGTTAAGCTTGTCATTAAATGTAATGCCAAGATATTTACATTTCAAGTCTTCAACAAGCAATTCTTTCCCCACCTTATAATCATAATCAGCCTTTAGTTTTTTATCTGTGTATGTAATAAGGTGACTCTTCTTTGCATTTATCTTCATCCCATGTTTACCAACCCAGCTAGATATCCTGTCCAAATCACTCTGCAGCTGTTTCCAGTTCTCTATTGTTTTGATTAGAATATACGAAGCAGATAACTTAAGACGTAGGTTGTAAGGAGTATGTTGAGAAGAAGAGATTAGCGGATTGGAGGATTGCATCAAACCAGTCGAGAGACTGGTGACAAAGTCGTGGTCACCGAAATGTAAGACACTTCTCGCAGTGGTATTACTTACAGTTAAGGATATATAAAAATAATGAGAAATTTAAGTTTAAATGGAAATGAAATCTAAAATATTTCTTGCAAAATTTGTAATTTAGACAACACGAGTATGCAACAATGTCTGACTGCAAACAATTAAATTCTATAAAATATCTACTATGCGAAACGATTGATTCGACGATACATTTTTATAACGCTCCGTGTTTCTTATCTGTTAAGTCATTTGGTACAGACTACAGACACTCGAAATCGGGTAGGTAATACACATTCACGGCCTTCTGGCCAGAGAACCGGAAACGAAGAAGCAATTAAAAGCGGTGGTTTGTGACGTGTGTGTATTGGTGTCGGTAGCCGGAGCTACTTTGGGGACCTGTTTGGTGGTTCTAGGAAGGCTGGGCCACGAAAAACAGACAGCTAAGGTCAGCGGCTGCTCAGAGAACATACAGGAGGCTGAAAGTGGAGCAATTCTGTCACTTCACGATAACTGTCCGCGTTAATTTACAAATTTATACATCATATGATGTTCTTAACGTCATCGCGCTGTCATGCAGTCTTAGTTCATAAAAATTAAAAATATTATTGTATCGTTTAGTTCGTAATATTTGTGAATTCGCAGTTCAATAATTTTTGTGCAGGTAAAATTATTCTTGAATGAAATTTGAGACCAAATTCTTTTTTAATGGCTTTACGGCTCATCAGAAGTGGCGGGAAAGGATTCGGAATGGGTAGGGATTCAGCCGTAGCATTTTGAAGGAACCATTCCCACATTTTCCTGATGTAATTTTGGGAAACGACGAAAAACTGAAATTTTTATAGCAATACGGTGATTCGAACCTGCGTCCTCCTGAATGCGAGGCCAAGGTGTTATCGCTCACCAAAACATGGTTGGTTAAAATTCCGTGGTTAACGCTGTCGTTTGTTTAATAAGTAAAGCAATGCTTATCTTTTCCAATTGGAGTAAAAATTCTCACTCTGATTTCCATTCATTTCTCTCTCGACTGGTTTAATGCAATCGTCCATCCTATCCCATCATGCACTAACCTTTTCAGCTCAACAAACCCCTTACAACCCACGTCCTCAATTATCTCCTTCATATAGTCTAATCTTTGTCTGCCCCTACGGTTCTTTCCTTCGACGATTCCCTCCAGTGAGAAATTAAACCAAGTCCGTGTGTATAGTTATCACTTTACCAAAGCAGAAAGTGCGATAATTTGGAGCACACAAAAGGGAAGGCAAGAAAAATTTCCCACAAAGTAATTATTATTATTATTATTATTATTATTATCTGTAATTGGACCCTGTCGGATCACGTAAAGCCTTAACGATTCAGTTTTCTGAATTTCCATACAGCTTTCATTTTTTCTCCGTGGATTGTCTTTCTTCCTTCAGGTCATTTCTTCCCCGGTCTCTTAATGACTTCATTCTCTGGCAGTACTTCCCATTTGTTAATTTTTTTTCTGTATGTTTGTCTGTCTACGATTTCTGATAAGTTTATGTGGGCTTTTTCCAGGTCTTTTTTGATCTGCTGGACCCAGGGCATAGTTTTTAGCTGTTGTATGTACGTCACAATTTTATGAATGTGTCTTGTTGCTGGAAGTCTGTGGATATGTCCATAAAATCTTAATCTTTAATTCCTGATGTCTGCCGCGAGGTTTGACAGTGTTTCTGTTGCTTTTCGAGATTTAGGTCTATATCCGTCATCTGTTTTTTCTAGGCCAAGGATCTTTCTTATAATTTTGTGTTCTCCTTTCGAAAAGCTTTCTAGGTCACCTTTCCTGTGTAGTGTTAAAGTTTCGCTGGCGTACAGGGCTTCAGGTTTGATAACTGTGTTGTAATATCTGACTTTTGTATAAATGGACAAACATTTTTTATTATATATGTTGTAGGTTCTACCGCAGGCTGTCCTAAGTTTTAGCATGCGAACTTTCTGTGCTATTTTCTCTCCTCCTGTTGGTTCGATGATTTCTCCCAGATACTTGAAATACAGGACTCTCAATTTGACCAGATTTTGAGTGTGTCGTTTTGAGCTGATGTACTTGGTTTTTTGCAAGGATATTTGTAAGCCTACTCTTTCAGCGCATTCTTTGAGAGTAATTTATGTTAAATTTATATTGAAGAGGATTTTTTAATGGTTCTGGCATCTTATTGATCAAATGATTTGTTGGAGAATTTTACATTCTGTGTTGTCGTTGTGAACTGTATGTCTTTCTAAGCAGTCACATGTTTTGAGATTGTAAATGAAGGCTCCTTACTGGTTTTTAAATCACGCAGGGCCGCTTTTAGGCTTTGTGGGCCTCTGGGCTATACATGTGGTGCGGACTCCCCCGTTGGCAGTGGCCTAGGCGGGGACCTTACAAGGAGAGGGGGGATGGAGGGTGCTGTTAATGCTTAAATTTTTTAAATTTGAAATTCGGCCCATTTATTTTTTTTTTTTTTTTAAAAAATGTTCTACTACTGGCCCAGGCGGGGACCCGGATGTTGTGGTGCGAGCCCCTTTGTGGTGCAGGACCTTAGGCTACAGCCTATGCTTAAATGCGGCCCTGATATCACTACGATAAAAAGTGAGGGGGTGCAAAGGACAGCAGTTAGATTTGTTTTTGAAAATGTCCACAGGACCCAGTCAGTAGCTGATGTGATAAAAGTGCTGGATTTGGAGTCATTGGCAGACAGGAGGAGGGTGATGTAGGGAGTGTACAAAGTATGTGTTGGTGATGGGGCTTGGAGAGTTATTGGTCGAAGAATTAGTAACAGTGCATGGAAGAGAAAAGATGATCATGACCACAAACTGGCACTCGATTTCATGCTGAAGAAAGTGGGAAACATTTCTTTTAGGTTCAAGGATGTAAGTGATTGGAATAAATTACCAAGCGAAGTGATGAATAATTTACCAAAAACGTCGAAAGAATCTAAAATTAAAATTTCTTAAATGGCAAAATTGATGACTAGAGGAATTTAACGCTCAAAGTATATAAGATAATAACAAAAAATAACAAACTAAGTGTAATTAGATGACTCTATCGCAATTAAATTCAGTTCTACGTTTTTTTGGAAAAAGAAGAATAAATCGGTAAGTCTTAAACCGAGAGTGGTGGTGTAACGGTTAGCGTTCTCGCCTCGCATTCGGGAGGACACCCTGTCCGGGCATCCAGATTTGGGTTTTCCATGGTTTCCCAAATCACTCCAGGCAAATGCCGGGATGCTTCCTTCAAAACGCCATGACCGAATTCCTTCCCATTCCTTGTCCCCCATCCTTTCCCGTCTCTAAAGACCTCGCTGTTAAGAGACATTAAGCAGTTAAAAAAAAAGGTAATTGTTAACCCTAAATTAGAAACACTTTATTATAGGTTTTTAAGTATTAGTTGGAAAAGAAGAGACTGAAATATACCTCTGAAATATTGCGTAATATTCCAGATTCATGAATCTTTATA
Source organism: Vandiemenella viatica (assembly GCA_031002005.1). NCBI lineage: Eukaryota > Metazoa > Arthropoda > Insecta > Orthoptera > Morabidae > Vandiemenella > Vandiemenella viatica. The sequence goes on along the minus strand of CM061914.1, from coordinate 167,091,708 downwards.
CATCCTAAGTGTATCACCTACTCGTAAAATTAAATATACGTGTGTCAACTGTAGATGGCAAAGGGGCCAAATATATCAAACGCCTACGTTCGTCACCTGTTACCTGACTCTAGGAAAGGCCGTATTGGAAGATCCACCATAAGAAAAGAGACACGAGTTTGGACGGTGACAAGCAGTACGGAGGAACAGCCAACAAACGCAGCTCCTGATTGCTCCACGTGGACAAATGAGTTGAGGATCGCCGTCAATCTAGAGGGAACCTTCGACACAGCAGAGCACAATAGCGACTAATGGAAAGCCTGCCTGCCGCTCAATCGCATCGTACGTACCTGCCGCGAGGCGGGAATGGGCCAACCCGCCGGAGACTTCAACGCTGGGTTAGAACACGAACCTCCAATAATCTTCCATATACTAATAAATCGCTAACTTTGGTCACTGTGCAGCCATGTCCGTCACGCTGTGACGTCACGCTACTAATCTTCGCTGCTGGATTAACAATGGCCAGAGACATCACTACACAGCAAAGGTTATGAGCTTTATTTAACAATAGTTCTATTTCGTTTGCATCTGGAAAAAATGAATTGCAAGAACACTGAAAGAAAAGTATGCATTGCTTTTAAAATAACATATTAATTATTATTTGATTTTATTTATTTATATTCGTTCGATGTAGATTTTTTCGTTGATTTCTTTGTCCATAGTTATTAGATAAAAGCTTTAATTTTAGATCAGCAATGTTAGCTGAAGTTATAATTAGATTATTACTTAACCTGGGTCAGAATTACAACTAGCATTTTACGTTACTAGAAAAGTTATGAGTAATTTCATTTTTTTAAATTATTTAAATTGTTTCCATTAGCGCCCTGTTACTGAAATCATTACTTCATTTGCACGAAAATAGTTCCACAATGCGATGTTGTTGCAGGCCATGTTTCCACAGTTGCTTAATTAATTACTAGTTGAATGAACACGCCAATGCAACTGTTTAGTTTATTTATTGCTGCGTCGTACGCGTTTCACCTCTCATCGAGGCATCATCAGCGACGAATTATTTACATTTGCTACTCTGGTATGCAGCTGCGCATCTCCACAATGATCGCGATCTATTCAGCCTAAACGAATTAAAATAAATATTACGTGACATAACGTAAGTTGTTATGTTTTATTTTTAATTTAACTTGCTTTCGATGACGCCATATTACAGAATTCATTATTTCGCCCGCATGTAATTGTGTCAGCCGCTCAAACGTTGTTATATCGATATAAATCACGGAATCCATTCTTACAACAAAAAAGTAAAAAATCCGTGAAGATTTTGGGTCAAGTTCCGATATATGATGACACTAACATGCGATACAATTAACGTACGTATTAATTCGCGTGTGATTGAAGCTGTAATTTTCAAGCGGCAATATTAGCGGAGTTTGTGGTTATTAGGTTGCAATGCAACCTGAACCAGAATGACAACTGAAGTTTTTTACTACACCTCAAGGCACAAGGAATTGCATTGAGCGTTTTTCTATTTAGTTAAGAAACTGGAAAGAAATTTAAATATAAGTGGTCTGTAGTACATATAGATTGTCAAGGAATGACAGGACAATCCTACAACCGCAGAAAGGTCACATCATTTCCTACTATACAGGGTGTTACAAAAAGGTACGGCCAAACTTTCAGGAAACATTCCTCACACACAAACAAAGAAAATATGTTATGTGGACATGTGTCCGGAAACGCTTACTTTCCATGTTAGAGCTCATTTTATTACTTCTCTTCAAATCACATTAAACATGGAATGGAAACACACAGCAACAGAACGTACCAGCGTGACTTCAAAAACTTTGTTACAGGAAATGTTCAAAATGTCCTCCGTTAGCGAGGATACATGCATCCACCCTCCGTCGCATGGAATCCCTGATGCGCTGATGCAGCCCTGGAGAATGGCGTATTGTATGACAGCCGTCCACAATACGAGCACGAAGAGTCTCTACATTTGGTACCGGGGTTGCGTAGACAAGGGCTTTCAAATGCCCCCATAAATGGAAGTCAAGAGGGTTGAGGTCAGGAGAGCGTGGGGGCCATGGAATTGGTCCGCCTCTACCAATCCATCGGCCACTGAATCTGTTGTTGAGAAGCGTACGAACACGTCGACTGAAATGTGCAGGAGCTCAATCGTGCATGAACCACATGTTGTGTCGTACTTGTAAAGGCACATCTTCTAGCAGCACAGGTAGAGTATCCCGTATGAAATCATGATAACGTGCTCCATTAAGCGTAGGTGGAAACGAAACTAAAATGAGCTCTAACATGGAAAGTAAGCGTTTCCGGACACATGTCCACATAACATATTTTCTTTGTTTGTGTGTGAGGAATGTTTCCTGAAAGTTTGGCCGTACCTTTTTTGTAACACCCTGTATAACAAAATTTAATTTTAGTAAAAGTATCACCATTTTCGAGATATTGATTTTTTTAAATATTTTTTCGAAACATGAGATTTTTTTCTGTTTATTCCGAGCCATTTCTACAAATTAAGAATTTTTGAACCCTGGATTTTTTAAATTTCGTCAAAGGTATTTGAATCATCTAAAATAATGTTCTTTTTTCTCCTTAAAACGTTTAAAAAAAACTTTGTTGGTTGGGCAGCGGAGGCGGTAAGCGTGACGTCAGGATGTGACAGACATCGGCACATCGTGACTAAGAATAGAGTTATATATGGATAGATATTCTTCTACCTCGGTATTTTAGTCCTGACTTCTCTAATTTTTTGAGCATCTTGTCCCACCTATAGTGCGCGTCACGAACGATGGCGGGTCGCGCAGAGAGAGAGAGAAATAGGGTTGACATAGAATATCCGACGTTACCGCGTTTGACTATTCGCAGTACAGTTCTAAGGCTAGTATCACACGCTTTAGCGTATCTCTCTTGAGCTTTGGCAACGTCGCAGATCGGCCCTCTCGCGTCTGCTTCGCGCTTAAAATGCTTATACACTTTAAAATCTTGCTTTTAGCTTTGACTATGCAGAACCTTACGCTTATGCTGCTCATCTTCCATTATTTAGAATAGGAATTATTGCAACGCTCTGATTTACAACTGTACAATTCACAAACACATCGCATGCAACACTCGTGTTAACGCGACAGGTTCTGGACTGTTACTGAATGTGATTGGCTACTGGCAGAGTGATGACGTACATGCGCATACCCTCGCTAAACTAGGACGCCATCGTTCGTGACGCGCACTATAACATCATCTAAAGAGTTTACTATACAGTTACCGAACCTATTGTATTATGAAGTCCGAACAGAGTAGAAGTGGAGAAAATAAAACTTGCAGGGAACTTCAGGAATCGAGCAGGCTACTACCCCGCTCTGCTCTCGGAGAAGAAAGGGAAATAATAATAATGAAAGAAGGCGGCGGGGCCTTGGAGAAGCCTATTATGGCCGCCGTTCTCATCCCCGACAGGGAGGGTCGTGTGAATGGCGGTCGTGTGAGACGGGTCGCCGCGCCGGCCGGAAACCAGCGGACAGCGACGTGTAAAAAGCTGCGCGAGTCCACAAAGGAGGCGTGCGGGCTAATAAGCCGGAAGCACCTGCACGGCGCTTTTTGTTCCCCGAGGTCCGTGGGTACGTCGCACTGATCACTGTCATCAGCGGGACGGCGCGTGCGCAATGCCTGTATTACCAGCCACTGACAAGTAGCGACCACTGCGACCGCAGACGCAAAGAAAGTGGATTCTACGCCACCGAGCTATTACCTTAATGGGAGGAGGCGTTTAGTTCGAGATTGTGTTTTAATAGGCCGTGATTACCACGTTAGGAGACCATCAACAGGTGGTCGGAGAATCTCATCCGAGACTTCTGTGACAGCTAGTAGCGAAAACCCAAACACTTACTATTCCTCCACTTTTAACTGTCGTCTAGAGAGAGAATATTTTTCTTTCTATAGTCTGATAATTTTTACTAATTTTTCAGTGTGAAACTAGCTGCTAGTCAGTGTGTGAACTGCTGACTTTGGGGAAGGCCCATGTACCGGGCGTTTAAAATGGCCGATATATTAAAAAAATAAATAAAATAAACGGGCAGCGATAGAAATACACCGTCTGTTGCAATATGCTTGGGACAACAGCATATTTTCAGGGAGACAAATTAGTTACAATTTTCAACAACATATGGCGCTGCAGGCGATTTGAAAGATATAGAAGTAAACGCAGTCTGTGAGTTCGCCATTCTGTAAGTCGTCTTTCTGCTGTAAGCGTGTGCTGTTCACAGATTGCAAGTTTGCTGTGAAAAAATGGTTTATTCCTTAGAATAATCGTTCTTTAGATTCTTCCAGACTGCAGCGCCATGTGTTGTTGAAAATTGTAACTAATTTCGAAAGTTTGTCTGCCTGAAAATTTACTGTTGTCCCAAGCATGTTGCAACAAACGGTGTATTTCTATCGCTGCCCGACTAGTTTTTATTGATTTTTCAGATATACCGGTCATTTTTTAAACACCTTGTATATAGTTGTAATGGAGGTCATCTTGCGGATGCGGATGTCCACTGTTTGAAATCCATGTATGCGGATGTTTTGCGGAAGCGGAAATGGAAAAATAAATTTATAATTACTTAGATTTTAATATTTTATCAAAAATAATTTTAAAATCAAAATAAGTATATTTTTTATATCAAATTCTACATTTTTTTATAAGTCTATTTGCACATAATACTGACATATTGATTCATTTTTTTGCATCATCTTTCAACTACAAAAAATGTGGGATGATTTCTCAAGTGAATTATATTATTTATACAACTACGCACGCGTCTAAAAATCAATCTCTGTCATATGAACTTTGCGGATTTCGCGGCTCGACTAATTCAAGCGTCAAGCACAAGGCCACGCCACCACACATCTCCGTGCCCGCCACCCCCCTTTCCACGGCTCTAGTAGTACAATCACAGTCTAACTTGTTGGACCTACGATCATTCGATTTTTCGATAAAGAACCCTTGATGGGCCGCGAAAGGAGCACAATTTTATATGTAGGATGTGTTGGATTTCCAGACAACCAACACTGTTCCTTGCTGTCCAACAAGCTTTGGCGTTGGATCATGATTGGAGGAAACATCCTGCGAGTGTGCGATAAGGACACATGGTGTGCCGCGAGAAAGTACGAGTTCCTTGGGACATTTTTGGACCCCTTCAAGTAGCGTGAATGGGTGAGCGCATCCTATTGTAGTTCTACACGTCTGTCCTTTACGTTGGACTGTGAATAGGCCGCTTTACTTTATATGCAAGTTCAAACATGTAAATTCATCGCTTAGGTAATAAAACCGTTCAGTTCATGGTTACTTTTATTACAAGATCGTAAGAAAAAAACAAACAGGTTGTTGTTAGCTAAGCGATGATGGGCAGAATCTCTTATAAAGACAAAATAATAATACATATTGCAATGTAAACACAACACCCACTATACATCCGCATTAAAAATCGCGGATGCGAAAGCGGATGTAGGAATCCGCGCGAGAGTTCCGCACTTAAGTATGCGGAGCTCCGTTACATCTCTAACCAAATACCCAAGTAACATTATTACGCTTGCAACCACTATTGCAAATTATTATTTTTGTTCAGAATTAATTAATAAAATACTTTTAGTAGTGACAAATGTAGTTAAGCTAAGTTTGACATTCAACCAGAAACTTGATTGTACCCTCCCGAAGGAGGTATACTTTGCCTTGTTTTGGAGGTAGGATGGCCAGTTCCTTTTCTCCTTAAGTAATCTGACGCTGTAATCTTACAGGATAAAAGGGACCTCCAGTTTAAAGTGTAATCTGAACCACGGAAGCTTTCTGGCGCCCTTCACATCACAAGCAAGCTGTGCTAGAGGTGAAGTTAGGGTTAAAGGACCTTCAGAAACTCCGCCGAGAAACGGAAACGAACCGATCTCTAGGCAGAAGCCATTACCACTGTGCAACCAGATCGCTTGGGCACTTCATTACACGTTCCAAAATTTGAGAAACAAGCAAAGATCGGCGTGCCTCCATTGCATGAGCTACCCGTGGTCGTCTCGTCGCAATTGTTCACGTCATCTTTATATTAGTAAAGTTCGTTCTCGCGCAGAAATCAGAACCCTACAGCTCAATATGTGGTAAGCACGGATCGCGGGCGCAACAGTACTATTGAAGCTGCGAATATGTAAACTGCTTAATCAAGACAGGTAATACGTGGAGAAAATCTAATTATGCTTTTTTTTATTTTCCTTTTGCCTTTACACCTCGAGACCATTACAGGCGAGAGAGGATGAGCGCGAAGGAACGGGAAAGAATTTGGTCATGGCCTTTTCAAGGAACTGTTCACATATTCGCTTGAACTGGTTTAGAGAAATCGTGGGAAACGGAATTCTAGATGGCGGGACGGGGATTCGAACCCGCGTCCTCCAGAATGCTAGGCGAGAGCTTTACAGCTCACTGACTAAGTACAAAAAAAATCAAATCTTTGTAGAGAAAAAACCTTGAGTTATAAAGGAACAACACAATGTGCAATTCCAAATAAAGGGCGTCTCTTAATTGCGTGAGGTAAAATACGGGGGGGGGGGGTGTCTGGCGAAATCTCACCAGGGGGGAGGGGGGGGGGTCAACGAAAATCTCACGTGAGGTTTTGAAATTCTTGTAGAATGGTAGAGATAAAAAAAAAGGTCTACAAATGGCGCGAAAGTCGATTTTAGGGCGAGGGGGGGGATAACCGCCCTTGGGAGCATGAGACAAAAAAAAGGGGGGTCTCAAACACCTCACGTAATTAATGGACGCCCCATAAACAATCAGTACCAGAAAACTTATCTGTTTTATGGATTTTGGTTAGATATGAAAGGAGAAAAATGGTTTGTAACGAAAAATTATCTTTTAGAAATAGTATTTAAAAAAAAATATAATTCTGAAGTGGGAAGAGTCTGTTGCGTCACGTAGAAACTACACAGCAGTTTTAACGGGTTATCGCAGTTTGGAAGTGTAGGACTAGACTTAAAACCTGCAGTAAATCTTACGACCAGGGAATGGGAACAGGAAATGGAAATCTGTTCTTAGCCTCAAATTTTTTTCGCGCTATGTTTCCTTTTCTTTCTTTAAGTTCGCAAGCAAATGTGCGGTGCGGAATGGGAATTGTATTCTACTATAATACTGTTCGTCCTAATTGCTCGTCGTTGGTGAGAAATCGAGGATTGGAGATTGTATATTTCGTTCATGCCCAGTGTGTATCAGTAGAAAGGAAAATAGACAATAACGACTGAATAAGTGTACGAATCTTAATTCGCGCTTCAGTGCTAAAGCCGGCCTTCGTAGCGTAGAGACTAGAATGCTAGTTCCGCGTACCGAAGGTCGCTGGTTCGAGTCCGGCCGCGGGCATGGGTGTTTAAGTGTTGTGTCTGTGAATGCCAAGTCCGTCCTGTGGTGTATATAATTAGCTGGAAAAATTTACTATCGAGCTGGCTGTATGGCTTAGATGCCGTAAGCCATTGAATAAAAAAAAAAAAATATTCAGCGCTAAGGATCTTAGGCTTATTTTCTGCTGAAAATTTATTTGCTCTCTCTGCGTACATTTTTTTCCTTGCTACTATTCTCTGTTTGTAGCATTACAAATTTATTTTTACCAAAATTAATTCGATTAATCTTGGGCTTTTCGTAATAATGTACTTTTGATTTTGACGTTTGGAGTGGTTTAACGATATTTTAACGTACTAAATTTCAGGAAGAAATAAATTACCAAAGTTTCATAGTCAAAAAGTGACACTTACAAAATCCAGGGTGGAGTGTATTTCTGTGTTGTAGCATCATCTTTGTTGGGTATCTCGTAAAGGAGTGATCATACGAAATGCAGTGTGATCTGCGACGGCAATCTGTTCCCAGTACCAACGAATTATCCTGTCTTGCTCCGCTCTGCGGTCACGTAAGAAGTCGTGCAGATGTTAAGCTAGATCTTAAGCTTTGAAATTTTGAAAACTGGTTCGACAGTTTTTGCGTAATGCTTGGACAGAAGGACAGACAGAAGCTGCCATTGTTACAGATTTGTAATAGTATAGATAAACCTCCGTTAAACACCATCTAGATGCCTTTAACAGACGGCGATGGTTTAACATAACAGTAAGAAATTACAATACTAACTAGCATAAGACCGTCAAAAATTATGGGTGGAAGGAATATTCTGGCTATTGATTGTGACTGACTAAAAAAACAGAATTATTGTTACGTAATGATCATAACCTTATTTTGTAATTTGTATGTATTTCGCTTGTAGTTTACATAGCGATAAAAGTGGAAGTTCTACTGAATTGGCGATGTCATAATTAGGGAACCAATGAAGTTAAAAATAAATTAAGAATCCCAAAACCTTATGCTGTAGCGCGTGATATTGGTTTTATTCCTGGAGCAGGTCTCATTCAGCACGGTAAATACTGAACTACTTCCATCCGTATGAAATAACAACTTTAGTAACTTGGCGCTAATGAAAGCAGGTTAAAATATTTATAAAACTATATTCATTGTGAATTATTCTGTAAAAAATTGAATGAGCTGTCATTCTGGTTGTGTCTGCATTTCGACATAACCACAACTTCTACTAATATTGCTGTTCAAAATTCATAGCTTATATTACCCCTGTACGAACACATACACTGTATGGCGATCTAAATTTGACCCACTGGAAATATTTACAAGTGAATGATATAGTAACATCAGTAATAAAAGCAACTAATAATTAATACATTGATTTAAACGCAGTACATCAGCTTTTATTTCAGTGTTTCTGTAAATCGTTTCTTCGAGTATGTTATAACAGTGACTTAAAATATTTACATCGAATATAAATATCTTGTAAGCCCGTCAAAAATGAAGTGTTGAAGGCAGTATTTTAGCAATTCGTTTCTTTGTTAAGTATAATTTTCTCCAATAACGCTCATAATCTTGAAAATGATGTAATGTAGATATTTCTTAGCTTATTGTAGCAACAGTATCGCTGTACAGAGAGTATAAGAAAAATTTACATCGATCGAATTTTAATTAAGAAAAAAACAACTAATAATTAATATGTCGATTTTTACTCAATACATACTTTTCTTTTAGAGTGCTGGCAGCTCAATTACTGGTGGATGCTTAGCTAAATAGAACTGTTATTAAATAAGGTGCATAACCTCGAACATCTCTGGTCGTTGTTAGTTAAGCAGCGGAGGCGTGAAGCGTGACGTCAGAGTGTGACAAAAATCGACACATCATGACCAAGGATAGCCTTTTATATTGATAGATATTCTCAACTAAGCAATACAAGCACCCAACGAAATAAAATTAATCAAACAAAAATAGTGTATATCATGGAGTATGCTGTTTGTGGATTCATCAAATTGTGCGTAGTAAAATATGTTTATAACTCAAAAGGTGTCATAAATTAACTTTATACACGCTGCAAGCGTTGTTCTGCAAAGGACAGCAGCGGCGTGTTAAATTTCCCGTACGAGCACAGAGGGTAATAAATCTTACGAAATAATTGTCTTGC
>CM061914.1:167052190-167081193 GCA_031002005.1 Vandiemenella viatica | reverse complement strand
GCACTATTATTAATACTAAATTGTGTCTCAAAGGTATAAATTAAATCCGAAACTCTCCGCAGTGTACATGGCGTGAAGGCCTACGATACTGTTTACAGTTGCATAACACTAGGGTGGCAGAACGGGCAAAATTCCAAGGCCCCCAGCCGGAGGGGGACCCCGATGACCAGCCAAAAAAGTCGCCCATAAATGGGGTGATCTGGTCCGAGAGTGAGCCCCCATTACCACGGGCCCCAAACTGGTATCCTTACGCCAATAATTGTTGACTGTTTTTTTATAGCTTACGTATCGTCGATATCGAGTTCATTAGAGGGGGAAAGGAATAGGAAGGAATTCGACAAAGGCCTTTCGAAGGAACCATGCTGGCATTTCGCTGGGGTGATTCCAAGAAATTAGTTACTGTTGATCCTGAATCATATGTTGGACATGGTTGCGTATAATACACACACCCATCCGTGCCTCCAGGTGTACTGATGAAGGCAACTACATCTGACCAGGATTTTTGCTTGAATCACGTTTAACGGAAAGTGGATACTAATTTGTGCCCACCTTAAATTTGCCAACTTTCTGCCTTCACGTTAATATGAATCACAACCAGTTGTACCCGTACGACATTGGGCTAAACATTACGCGAAAGTCATCAAAATACAACCAGTAGCTTGCACGAATCCCGTTTATTCAAACAGATACAAATTTTAAAAACTGTTGATTTTTTCTCCATAGCTTATGGATAATGCTCCAACCTCATTTTTTGGGGGGAGAATTGGAGGAGAGGTGCATGGAAGGCAAAAGAAGACCACAAATTGGCACTCGATTTCAGGAAGATTATTTTTAGGTAAGGAAGTCGGAATAGATTACCAGGAGAAATGATGAATAATTAACCAAAAACGCAAAAAGAATTTAAAGTTGAAATTTTGTACAGGGAAAAAGTACGTGGGGAAAGGAAAGGGGAAAATGGCTGTGTAGGGAAATTGCTCCATCGCAATTAAATTAAATTAAATACATGTTATTGGAATACAAATTTACGGTGAACAAAAAGTAAGTATCTTCTCGCAGTTGAAGTGTACTGGACTACAAAATAAATAAATCTCCTCTTTTTACTATTTATTGAGCTTTCCTTATACACCTTCGTATTTTTGTTGAAATCTTGGCATATAGTGATACCTGACTTACAGAATTGTCAGTAATTATGAATCGTTTTCTTGCTGAACCGCTCACGTAAACCACCGATTGAAATGAACTAAAGCTCACATTATGTTTTATTATAGATTTAAATTCAACCCTAAAAGACCACACTACAGACTAGGGATGGGCCATCAAAAAAATATATCGATAAATATCGAAGCGATATTTACAAACACTATCGATATATATCGGGGAAAAATATCGATATTTCGATATATCGATATTTCGAAATTTTTGTGTAAAGGGAGTAATTATCTAAAAAAAATCATAAAATACATCAAAATATTTAAGAAAATTCTGAAAATTGAAGACACAGGTAGAAATTATGCAAACTTTTATTAATTTATTATTTTTTTTAATCAATCAAACCAGTATTCGTCTGATATGGACATCAAAAGGACTCTCTGTTTTATGTGCTCCCCCGTCAATCTACTCCTGTTGTTCAGTACAGCTAAGTTGACTGCAGGAGCCACTCTCTTGGACGACACAGAAGAAGCTTGACATATAAGGTATTTCAGCGCGCTGGAGCACTGACAATTCACCCTAAACTTTACTGGTTCTGATTTTCTGTCTATTAATGGTTGGTCCAGATACTGCTTAAGCTCATTAGGAACTGAGCCAGAGCTTGGAACCTCTTGCATAACAGTAGTGCTAAGGGATAATAGCTTTTAATGTGCGGACCAAATTGATGCGTTATCTGCGATATATTGTGTTGCTGCTGTAGACCTTATTTCTGGAGAGCTTTGTCCTCGTCGTCTAAGTTCCAAGCGAATATCATTACTTATTGTAGATATCGCATTTTACACACCGATTGGAGAAGTGAAGTGTATACGTTTGAAACGAGGGTCCAAAATGGTAGCTGCTGCAAGGAATGTATTTCCTTCTAAAGGACTTAATTTCTCTTGAATTCTTTGGAGTAAAGCCTCTTTTACCGTGAATTCTAAAGTGGTCGAAGGAGTAGCTTGTTCCGTTTCTTGTCGAATCAGATTTGTAACAGGAATGGCTAAGCTAGCAGTCACATAATTTGTACCACTAACCTCTTCAGTGGCTTCTTTGAAAGGACCAAGCAGGACAATGATGTCACGTATTGCATTAAGCTGTTAAGTTGCAACCATATCAAGTGTGTTTATATTTGACTGACTTTTTGTAGCTAAGATTTTAGCTATAATTGCAGAGAGTCTGACAAATCGTTCTAACATATTAAAATAGTAGTTCCATCTGGAGCTAACAGCTTGAGTCAAAGGCAACACCTCTCCTTCCTTTTCCCCAGATGCTTCTCTTAATAGATCCATAGCATTGACAGACTGCTTAAAATAAGTCACAATACTTTTTGCGTGATCGCAGAGTGCTGCAACTGAATTATTTTCACTTAGCACTACATTAACGATTTTCATCATCAGGGCTTGACCAGTAAGTTGCAATTTCTAATCACCAAACCTCTCTGCATTGCGTATGGTGCAAGGGAATACGATAGTGTTAATGGTGATTCATCCGTTGGATGGGAATGTTAAGCTTGGCGCCTCCTTTAGAATGTTTCGCAAAAGTAGGCCTGAACATGCCGACACCGGCTTCCACCCTCTCCCTTCTTTCATCTCTCATCCACAACACTCTATACCGAGCCACACAGTGTCACTGTCATACAAATTTAGGAGCACTGTCACACTGAGGAAGTAAACGGGGATTTTTTTTTTAACTGTTTAACGTCTCTTAACATTGAGGTCTTTAGAGACGGGAAAGGATGGGCGGGGACAAGGAATGGGAAGGAATTCTACCATGGCCTTTTGAAGGAAGCATCCCAGCATTTGCCTGGAGTGATTTGGGAAACCATGGAAAACCCAAATCTTCATGCCCGGACGGGGATTCGACCCGCCCTCCTCCCGAATGCGAGGCCAGAAAGCTAACCATTACACCACCAAGCTCGGTGAAACGGTAAACCACCCCAGTTAAACTTCCTAGGACTTGGAGGGATATACATCACCCATGGTAATCGCCTACAACCTGACACGGGAGAGGCGTTCGAAGAGGACCTTACTATCAGTAAAAACCATTGGTGTCTCAGTGAATAAAAAATTAAAAACCGCTCTCACTACATCAATCGAAGACAGCAATCACAAGAAAGTATTCTTTAGTGGGGCTGTAATTAACGAGAAAGCTATATGCACATTTTAAAGACCATTACAATGAACTTTAGGATAGAGGATTTAAAGCGATCCAGAATTGGTCTATTAAGTTCAAAGTGCGATAATCACTCCATTACATCAAAATTTTTCTGTATACTTGGAACGTATTCCCTATAATCCTATATAAACTAACATTTTGTATTCAAGATTTTCGTATTTGCGGCTAATTTACGGAACGTATTCCTTGCGATTAAGGAGTATTGACTGTAGACTAGATTGTAGACATTTAAATGAATTAACAGTCATTCATAATGACTTGTGGTTCATCAACCCATTAATTGTTATTCGTAAATGAAAAAAAACAGTTGGAAAGATAATATTTCAACTACAAAGATAAAACAACCGCTTACATGCTAACATAAAAATGACGTTCACGTGAAATTGTTAAAATTTAACAGGTTTTTTTAACCTATCAACCGCTGATGAAGCAGTTATATTTCGACGAATTCACTTTTTAAGACATTTTCAGAAGATTGGATATATACGTATATTTATCCTATATACATGTAACGATTAAATTGGATACTGAATTGCGTTCGTAGAAAAAATATCGAATTGGTGCTTAAAATCGATACACTAAATACAATATCGATGTATCGATATATCGAAAATAAAAATATCGGCGATAAATATCGATATTTTTAGAAAAAATATAGATACATCGATATATTTTGCCCATCCCTACTACAGACACTCTCCTTGGTACGTCAGTATGTAGCAGTAGGGCTGTTGATATTTTAAAAAATATCGGATTTTCGATATGTCGATATTTTAAAAAGTATCAATATCGGCTGTCGATATATCGTAAAAAAAAGTATCGATATATCGGTACTTTTATAAACACAATTTCATACAGTCAAACCTTGCAAAATTAAGGCTGACCACTGATAAATAGTCGTGTGATTTTGTTCTTAATCAGGTTTTCACTTTCGAATGGTTATGCTGGTGATGATGATTATCGATTTTTTTTAAAAAAATTGACCATTATGAGTCTCATAAGTTTCATAAAAATTAATAAAATTTGTGAACTCGAAAGAGGTTCCAGGCAAATCTTATTTTGTGTATTTTTAAGATTGAGGTATTTATTTATGTAAAAGTTTAGCTATCATAGCATGCATTATGGCCAAGTTACATAACTTTTTTCATAAGATTTTTTGTGGTATTTGATTTAGTTTTGTATGTTGATAGCTTATTCCGAGTTGTCTTATTTTTCTTGCTCTCGAATTAGCAACTCTTTGTTATTAACACTTCCCACTATTCCTGCTAACACACTTATTTCAAGTTGGACTACCCTGGACAATCCACACGCTCTATTCGTGCTGGGCGAGTGATGCCTTGCCTACTCTGTTGTCATCATCTGAGTAGACTTGGTACCTATAACTTCCAAATTAATTGTAGAAACGTAGTAAGATTCACTTAAGCTTGCTGATCTCTATGCGTAACCAAAATTTGAGGGACATAGTGTCATTCAGAACAAACTAAAAATGATTACTTATTTAAACAAATATCGAAGGCGATATCCAGATTTCAGTATCGATATATCGTCCTAAAAATATCACTCATAAATATCGATATTTTCAAAAATAATATCGATATTTCGATATATCGATATATTATCAACAGTCCTATGTAGCAGTGCCTTCCGAGAATAAAACAACGAGCGCGTAACGGATATCCGAGAATCACAGGAGACGCAGTTTAACAATTGGAGCAGCAGGATTTATACGTAAGAGAATGTTTAATAAATCAATATATTGTTACAAGTTTCCTATTACAGAAAGTATGTTGAATTTAATGAAAAAAACGAGAAGGCATAGAAACAGTGATGAACCTGACGCTGTTTGGAAAATGTATTTGTAAGTTTAAAGATTTGGAAAGTATTCTTAATTGTGAATCTCTCTTCAATAACTATAGTTTCAGTTTATGCTTGTATTGCGTGTATTTCCGCCAGCCCATCCTATAATACCTGTAATTATAATGCACTCGCCTATAGAGTCCGCCTTCCTTTTACCAACTATATACTATACGAAAGACTCTCCTTCCCGCGCACTGTATTCGTCGATCGCCTCAGAATCTCCTACACTAGAGTCAGCGCATACAACCCTGTATCTACTCCTCAAACCCCACACAGTAAAATCATACCACCAGCACTTCTCGCCCAAAATCGAAATTTCTGTACCTCCGCCTTTCCATACAACCATATTTGGATCGATAAATATCCGTCGTTCCAACTATGGGCGTCGGAATCAATGATATAAATCTTATACCAATATTATTTTGAGAAATAATATTCTTCAAAAGCTTGCAGGTACGTTATGGGGAGCCAGTGCTCACTTCTAAGATCCACAGCCTTGGCTCTGTCATACTCTGTTGCTGAATACTGCTGCCCACCCTGGATCAATAGTGCCCACACAAAGAAGATAGATGTGCAACATTACGGATAATTACGGGATGCATTCGAAGCACGAACATCATATGGCTTCCAATTCTATGTAACATTTCACCTACAACACTAAGAAGATCAGAAGCTTTCTAAAAAATCTGGAAAAACATCCTGAAGAATCCTCAGCTGCCTATACATCAAGACATTATTCAAGCAAAACACCAACGCTTGAATGAAATCAAGAAAACCGCCATGGCGCACAGCAATCAACCTTAAGCCGCGTTCCCACGACCTCTTGTAACGGAGGTGGCACTTTATTAGCCGAAGTGTAGGGATGAGCGCTCGCCGCAGGTTAGCCCTCGCTTACCTCGCCGCCACCTCCCCACCACGTTGCCTCGTGTCGTTTGGCACAGAGCACTTTACAGCAACAGAAGGGGTGCGCACCGCTGATGCAAACCGATGGCAACAGCGCTCCGCTACAGACGCCTGTGATGTTTACCGACTCAGAGTGGGTAGCTGCGTCTCGTCTCCGCTAGCAGAGGCGGCCCTGTTCCCATGGCGTGTGGTTGAGTATTCGCCCGTCCCGCCTTCGTTACTAGACGACGTGGGAACACGCCTTTACAGTGGCCTCTTTCAACATCATCAAGCTGTTGATAACTCAATGGGGGCAGTCATCAGTAGCCAATAAAAATCTAGTTGAGGACCCTTCAGTAAGATTTCAAGGATTCGATCTCCGCAGACGGCAATGGAGAATCATCAATCGGATTCGAACAGGACAAGGCAGATGCCGCTACTTCTTACACGAATGGGGCTGGGTAAACTCTCGAAATTGTGATTCTGGAGCCAGCTTACAGACAATCAGTCACATCGTTTCCGACTGTCTTCTTCTGGCCTACAAGGGAACAATGGCGGAAATACGTGATGCGTCGATCAGTGCAGTTGACTGGATTAAAACATTAGATCTAGAGATATGAAATTGTACAATCTTGTGATATTCATATTTCTCCTCAACTATTGTGTACCTTGTTAAATATCATGCGATAAATAAATAATGTGCCCATCGGAACACCACGCAAAAAAAGGATGGATATGAACAAAACTTCACTTAGCTTATGGTATGAACTAAGACACAGGATATTTTTTATCAAGATAAGGTAGGTAATGTACTTCCCGATAACAAAGAGATCAAATTCGTAAATTTCTATGTCTGTCCCCTAATAAATGGGTTTCAACGAAACTAAACATGGTTGTAGCCTATCGCACGGATTAACATATAGGATTCCTTATTTCCCAATACATTAAAAACTTCTCGATATTCAAAAGAACAAAACCGTATTATTTTTTTTCTATCTGTGCGCAGAATCCATATGAGAATCGGATTGTTATAGGAATCACGAGGGACAATCATAGTTAAAAATGATGTAGACTATCCTCATTGATATTCAGTTTGTAAACAGAGAGAACACTAGAGAAAAATCTTATTGTGGAATAGGTGTTCGGGGGGGAAAAATTCAGTATGCTACGATTTGTTGATGACAGTGTCCTATTGGCAGAACTGAGAATCACTGAGTGACGCGAAGAAAATACTGGAGGAAGATTCTGGACTAAAAAGAAACCAAAGCGACACAATAGTGAAATGATAGCAGTAACAGCGGATTAAATATAAAAATAGGATCGGACGGAATAGAAGAAATAAATGAATTCTGTTACTTAGGAAGTAACATTACTATTGATGTCCGGAGCAGGAATGGAGATAAAAGCAAAAAGAGACTTCTTGAAAATGATAAATCTTTTAGGTTCGAGTATAAAATGGCAATAATCAGCACCATTAAAGAAACGAAAATAAAAACTGGAACTCATGTCTGTATCGACAGAGCCATTTGTTGTCTTAAGTCTGTCAGGAACAAGTCAAGGGGAAATATACGAATATCATTCTTCGGATAATAGGCTCTAGTAGAAATTTCCGTACACACCTATTTTTTGCATTAAACCAATGTTCATTTTTAATTCTATCGACATTTGAGTAACGATCATCGACAAATTATTCCGTTCTGTTACTCCTTTACCTACAAATTAAAAATTTAACTTTGAATAAAGTAATAGTTTCTGACCATAGCCATCTTCACATACTATTTCTAATTCTTGTTCGAATGCCTCGTCGCCAACATACGCATTGCACACTCCCCGTGATCCCTCAACTAATGCCGCCTTCAACACAAGGGATCAGGGAGTGGAATAAGTTACCAAGAGGAATGATGAAGAATTTACCATAAATTTAAAGTTGAAATTTGTAGATGGCAAAATAGGCGTGTACAGGAAAGGGGGAAAATGGGTGTGTAGGAAAATTGCCGCCGAAGCGAGCGCTCCGTCACAATTAAATGAATTTAAAACTCATCAAATACACAGTCAGAAAAACATTGAATGTTTTTCACTGTTCCCTACACCAAATGTCACATAGATAGGGTATTTTCAAACAAGTAAGGTATTCAAAAACAAGTAAACCGCATTGATTATATAGGTAAACTGGAAATTTCATGTTGATCGGATCGGTCCAATGTTGAACTGTGTTGGCTAAACTGTACCATGCACATACTGGTCAGATACGCATATCTAAATAGGGCGCTGTAGAAGTAAACCTTGAGGGGTATATAATTATCAGTTGGACATGTTACGGAAACGATGAATGAGGAATGACCTTCATGGAAGAGTCCCACTTAAAGGAAAAATAGGATGGGGGAAATTGTTAATATTTTGATTGAGGGAAAGATTGAAGGGAATGATTAGAGACTATAACAGTAAACAGCCAATTGAATACGTGGGTTGTAATGGCAGTATTTTGAGAAGACTAGATTAACTCAGGATGAAAAACTATTGAGGAAAAGTCAAGACGCTAAAAAAAAAAAAAAAATCTAGACACTGTATCAACAACGATTAAAACAGAACGCCTCTGCTTTACTTTATGCACTGCTTTTAACCGTCAAAAGGATGCAAAAGCGGCGCTCAGGTGGTTTGACTTGTTTGTGAGTTAGCGCGTAATATATTAATTATGGCGACGTCGGGTCTGGCAGAGATCTCATTTTAATTAGACAACTCCCGCTGTTGTCTCCCCTTCATAGTTGTTGTGGCGAGCAGACAAGACAACAGGTAAACACGACGTAAAGGCGGCAACTACATTCACCAGGTTGCTACTCTCGTATTCTCTATACTGTACTAAGCGGAAACACAATGAAAACACTTCGATGAATGACTTTGAAAACAGTCTCTCTACCCATTGCTTTGAAGCATTCGCCCATCCCTTCCAAACAACTGCTTTAAAAAATCTAAACTTTTTCTTCTTTTATATTTATGCTATGATCCTGTCTCTTTTACTGTCAAATCAATTAATACTACTGGTCTTATAAATTTGACACATCAGTTTTTCTCTTCTTTCTGTCAGATCTTTGGAATCTGGTTTGTAACTGATAGGTATTCTCTTATGTGCTCGTAATTTGTGCGTTGTTTGCTGGATTATTTTAACATGTTCAAGTAAGGGCAACTGGTCTGTCCCCTTCTCCCTTGCGCTAAACTCTTCATCTCAACACACCTCTTACGTCCTCCTTATTATCAGCTTCATATATTCTAATCTCTGTCTTCTGTTCTTACCTTCGACTGTTCCCTCCACTAACAAATTAACCAACCCTGCATGTCTCAAAATATGACCTACCAGCCTGTCTCTTCTTTCTGTAAGGCTCTTCCACAACTTCTCTCCTCATCCATCATTTCCAAAACTCGTTCCTTTCCTACTTTATCTGTCCACTCAATTTTCAGCAACTTTCTATGGCATCACATTTCAAATGTTTCTATTTTCCTTCTTTCTGGTATTCCTAAAGTCCACGCTTCGCTACCATAAAGTGCTGTACTCCACACATACAGTTTTACAAAGTTCTATTCGACTCCTAGGTTAATAATTGAAATTAAAAGATTTCTCTTTTTCAATAAGGCTCTTCTCGTTAATTCTATTCTCTTTTTAACATCATTCCTCCTTCGGCCACCAGTTGAAATTTTACTTCACAAGTTACATAATTGATTTATTTCTCCTATTGCAACTGATTCCATTTTTATATTTGAGCTATTATTAACGCTATCATTTCTGCTAAATTTCATCACTTTTGTCTTGCTTCGGTTTATATTTAGTCCAGAACGTTCCTTCAGTATTTTGTTCATGTCATTCAGTAATTTCTTAAGATCGCAGTCTGTTCTGCTAACAAGACAATTCGTAACATACCTATTTTTTTCTCCTTAAACACTTATGCCACACCAATTTTTTCTTTTTTTATTGTTTTCTCTACATACAAGTTGAATGTTAAAGAGGATAGACTATATCCTTGTCTTATAGTCTTCCTAACTAATGCATGCCTCTCACGATTTTCTACCCTTATTACAGCCACTTGATTCGATGTTAATGTTAATAAACTTTTAGGCAATTCACTGTTAACGTGAGACATTTTTTTCTAGAAATACTGCGATTTTCCCATGGTAACACTACTTTCTACTTATCCTATTGACACTAGAAAGTACCATATACAGCGTAAAACACTTAAAAACTGGGGTTTCAAGGTTCACGTCAACAAAATGAAAAGTTTGACAGTCCTTCTTTAGAAAAAATTCCAGTCGCTAAATTCCTTTTTTTTAAAAAAAAAAAAAAAAAAAAAACGTCATATCGCTTTCCTATCTCGAATTTTTTTTTTTTTTTTTTTTTTTTTTTGCTGTCATCAGTCTCTACTGGATATCTGCTTCGTATTTCCAAAACTCGTTCATTTCGTACTTTATCCGTCCACTCAATTTATTCTTGCACTCTTCTAGAAAACTTTGATCAGATCATTGCTTGAATATACTGGTGTAACGTGCCAAATTTAGGTATCAAATACAGGAGGGCAGTTGGATTTATTTATGAAAACTACCGCGGAACACAGTCAGTAACTGAATTAGAAAAGGAGCTGGATTGAGTTTCATCGGATTGCAGGAAGGAGCTAAAGAAAGACTTTTTTTTAGTGATTAGGTTTTGAGTGATTTTGGTAGAAGAATTAAGAGTAGTAGGTACAGGGAAGGAAAAATTGACAATCAGCACAAGCTAGCACTCGATTTCAGGCTTGAGTGAATGATAAAAAAAAAAAAAAATCAAGTATTGGAGTCCGAGACTTCAATAAATTACCAAGGGATGTACTCAATTGTTCGCCAAAGAAACTGAAAGCACTTAAAATTAAAAATTGTTAACGGGAAGATATTTAGGTGAGAAAATTATACTAAAATAGTTTGAGACAAAAATGAATAACAAAAGTGACAATAGGTGTGTATGGAATCGCAATTAAATTACGTAACAACAAAAATTATTGTCCGAGAACATCGCAAGCTGAGGAGGTTGGTGGCAGCTTGTCTGATAACAGGCAGGTTATCCCAGACATATTTTTAATGTCATCTTTGAATTTAGGAGTTCCATGGCACAGGTCTGTTAATATGACACTCTTTTAAAAGGTTTCTATAGCAACAAGATATACAGATATAACTAGGAGATTGCCTAGGATGTTAGCGCTAAGGAGAACCTGCAAATTACGAAGTCCGATCATGTAATTAAAGTGATGAATTGGCAGTTATTAAAACTAAGTTAAACTGTACTGAATATAAAAACTATCAGTTCATTTATTTAGTTTAGCTGCACATTCAGAAAATAAAATAAATAGCTCCACTTCGCAGCAAAATCACGAAGCTATTTAAGAAGCATAAAACACGATAAAACATAAACAAAACACTTCGGAAATACAATATGGCGACCGTGACAGGACTCGAACCTGCAATCTTACATGTTATATGCAATAACGTACACAACAAAGAAATTACTTCGAATGAAACTTAATCAGATAGTTTTGAAAATCACTGCAATAACCTGTGCAGTAATTTAAATCACTGTATTCGCTATATTGAGAATCACTTATCACCGCACCTTCGTGCATTCGAAAATAATCGCTCGGTGTCGGTTTGAGTAAAGTGTTTGCAGTGTGGTGTTTAATTAGCGTCATCGTTCTTTGAAGTCGTCCTCCGCTGCCGTAATTTACTGTTGTCCTAAATTATCTTAATTAAGGCGTCAGTGGACGCCTCTTTGTTCTGCTGTCGCCTTTCTCCGAATCACTTTCAACGTCTGACGGGCTGTGACTTTCCTTCAGCCCTCCAACAAAACCGAATCTTTGGCGACTCCTTTTATCTGACTTCTATCCGTACACCGCTCGAGACACACACTGCCAAATGAATTAACATCTTCTGGTCACTATGGAAGAAGCTCAACTGATAAACTAATTTCCTTATCAACAGTCATCATCATCATTTGGGACCATTCCAGTTTCCCCGGGTGTGGTTTACAAGCCTTACAGTGTTTCGTTTTTTGCGCTTATAGACGACCATCTTCTCAGAAAGTTTCATTGCATAACAATAATAATAGACTATTAATATAATAATTTAATTTAATTGCAATGGAGCACAGGCTCCGGTGGCAATTTTCCTACACATCCATTCTCCCCCTATCCTGCAGCCACCTACATTTGCCCTCTACAAATTTTAACTTTAAATTCTTTCAACGTTTTCGGTAAGTTATTCATAATTTCCCTTGGTAACTCATTCCAATCCCTGACACCCTTACCTAAAAAAAGAGAATCTTCCCACACCCTTGTGCCTGAAATCGAGTGCCAGCTTGTGGTCATGGTCATCTTTTCCCTTCCATGCACTACTTTTTATACCTACTGCAATATCTTTCCATGCCTCATCGCCATTATACGCCCTGTACACTCCCATGACCCTCCTCATCCTCCTCCTGTCTTCCAATGAATCAGATTCCCCATTCCGCCCTATTCTCTCTCTAATCCTCATTCAGTTACACTTATTATCCACAGTAACAATAAATGATCTTAGAATCGCTTTAGGATCTGTTTCTGGAGATTTGGAGTTTACTTGGCCTCTACCTCTAGAACTTTTATCTAGCTTCATCGTATTAAATCATTGTGAATACATAATTTCATCGGTAATTAATGCAGTAACTGAAAGCCTCTCTTGAACCAGATATATACCAAATCATTAATCGAGATGTTGGATAGATCATACGCTGTCTCTAAGAGAGGTGCGTCAAAACCGTAGACTGCAGATCAGCTCGATCCTCAAGATCCACAAGTATCGAAAACATAAGTTGGATATAAGAACGGACTCTTTCATGGCGTACGATTGCAATGAAGTCTTCACGGTTGAACCGCCGGATTGTGTTGAGTTTCCACAACACAATGCGGCGGTTCAACCGTGAAGACTTCATTATAATACACGGAGGTTTCAACAAACCTTCGACCAAAGCCACTCTCTTTATGGAGTTGAAAATAATGGCGGGAGGCTCAGATCAGGAAGAGGGTTTGTGAACAGAGCGCTGGATGAACCATTACCACCAGCCACAACATCGTCTCATCATTAAACTTGAAGGTATGGAGAACACTGAACCAGACTAGGACAGGTTTGGTCCCAGTAAAAACCAACCTACCAAGATAGAGTGTTATACATAATAATGATATACCCTGTATAAGGGAAAACATATGAAGGTATATTTTTATTTAATTTAATGTCAATTAAAACAGAAAAGAATACCCAGTTAATTGTTTTATTAGTTGTTACGAAAATGTTGATGATGTAATATTTATGGTTACCAAAGAAGAATGAGGGGCTGTAATCTGTGGAATAGGTCCGAGGGAGAAAAGATGGATGGGTTTTGTAAACAAGGAAAAAAGAGAGAGAGAAGAGACGTGATGGATATTATTGCATGAAGTGTAAAAGTTGTGTACTATGAATAATGTTGATATGAGTAAAGGTTCATTTACTAATAATAACGAAGACAAGAACTAATGCATTGACAAATACCTTATACCTGCAACTGAGTAACATCACAAACTACTGAACACCTGCTGGTCTTCCAAAACTGTCCTACTACCCGTATCCCCGACGATATGTGGACTCGCAAGAAAGAAGAATTTGACATTCCTCAATACTGGGCTGAGAAACTAGTTCCGGACACGAAAAAGTAAAGTAAGTGAATCTCGAGTGGATATAGCATCCAGTGGTGGATCCAGGGGGGGGGGGGGTAGGAGACTCAAGCCCCCCCCCCGAAAAATTATCTATATCCATCGCGCGACATCGTAATTTTGGAGACCTCTTTTTTTTTTAGCTCTGCTGATCTTTTAAGGGTGGCATGACTATAAGCCCTATCCTGACTGACTCAAGTCTCCCCCCCACACACACGCAACGCTTTAATCTGTCTCAACCCAGAATGAAGGAATCAACGAAACAGAAGATAAAACTGAGTGTAGTGTAAAGGATCAGGCAGAAAAACTCATCTTACGACGAACACCTGAATTCTAGTGATTTGAGGAAATGTATGCAGAAAGAAATAATTGTCTTCAATATGATATTGGCTGAGTGACTGGAAATAAACATAAAATAGCTAAGGAAAGATAAGACAGGGCTACTGAAATGATAACAACAGACTAAGTTACAAAACGTGAACAGATGCAACAGCGTAAGTGAAAGAAATCTATTATTTATGAAATAAAACTAGAATTCATGTACAAATTAAATTATTGACCTTTGGGCTTTACGCATCGTCGATGTCAATATCATTAGAGGTGGCACAGGATTAGGGGCAGGATTGAGAAGGAATTCGGCGATGGTCTTTCCAAGAAACTATCCCGCAATTACATGGAGGGATTCATATAATTATGCAAAACCGAAATTTGGATTGCCGGACGGGGATTTTTAACATGTCAGTCCCGTAAGCTAACCAATGACACACCAGGCTCGGTGCGATTGTCACAGACAGGCTTTGAGAAAGTAATTGGTATTATATTCTGATAGAGTCTCTGTAAAGAAAACTGAGTCATTAAAATTCTAATAGTATTTAGGGATGTTAGATGTGTAGGAAAACAAAGTGGTTTGGAAAATATGCGCGAACAAAAGAGCTTGTGAAACAGTATTACAAAAGGAAGATTTACTATTACGGAAGCAATCTAGGTTAATTAAATCGTTATCATAACTATGCAACTGATGATAAATTTTTTTTTGTTGGAATTTGGAAACTTGAAATGGCTAAGAGAAAAATACGCGATGATGATGACACAGTTGTCTGCAGGAATTGTTCAGAGATGCAAAGGGATCTCGAACTTATTTCAACGTGTTGCGATAAATGTCAGCTTTATTAAATTGCAACCAGTGCAAGGTAACGCGCATAACGAATAAGAAGACAACACTTTAATTTAATATAATTTCGATGGAGCGCCCGCTACAGTGGCAATTACTCTACACACCCACTTTCCTCCTATCCTTTTCACACCTAACTCTTCCCTCTACCAATTTCTTTTAGCGTTTTGCGTAAATTATTCATCATTTCTTTTCGTAAATTATTCCAATCCCTGATCCCCTTACCTACAAAAGAAAATCTTCTCACACCCTTACGCCTAAAATCGAGTGCCAGTTTCTGATAATGGTTATCTTTTCCCTTCCATGCACCAATATCTGTCCACGTCTCATCATCAGTATTACGCCTTGTACGCTCCCATGATTCTCTTCACCCTCCTCTTGTCTTCCAATGATT
Organism: Vandiemenella viatica; assembly: GCA_031002005.1. NCBI lineage: Eukaryota > Metazoa > Arthropoda > Insecta > Orthoptera > Morabidae > Vandiemenella > Vandiemenella viatica. The sequence goes on along the minus strand of CM061914.1, from coordinate 167,065,799 downwards.
CCATTCCAGTTCCTTTATCATATCACTTACTGACTGCGTTCTGTCCTAATTTCCAGAAACAAATCTAGCAGCCCTTCTTTGCACCCCTCCAAATCCTGTATTTGATACACAAAATTTGGGTCCCATACTACACTACCATATTCGAGGAATGATCTGACCAAAGTTTTGTAACCCAATTCCTTTACTTCTCTCGTACATCCCCTCATTACTCTCTCCAACAAAGTTTTTGAAACCTTTTCCCACTAGCTTACCAATGTGTCCTGCCCAGTTGAATTTGTTACCCTTGAGTACAACCTAAGACGCTCATTTCTGGTGAATGTTGAATCCACTAAGCACCTAGGTGTATCAGTACAAATCAGTATTAAATGGATCAGCACGAAGCATCAGACGTTGGAAAAGTTATTTTATAGTGCAATTTATAAGTCGAATTAGATGTTGGAATGTTAATGATCACTCCATCGATGCCCCTGAAAACGACAACAGTTCATTTCTGAATCACGGTTTTCCAATGTTCATAGCCTTCTTTCTTTATACGAAGTAGGTCCCTAGGGTACCAAGATCCACGCTTTCTGGAATGGTTATGTAAAATTGTACCGCTATTGTATTGAAATGAATAATCCCGTGATATCATCCCCGGTCAGTCTATAGCTCTCCCAGTTCTACCAATTCCTGTGTTTCCCCAGTACAAACCCCCAATTGAGTTCTTTTCAGACTAGATTAAAATAACTCGGATATCCGTTCATCAATTTGTTCGATTCTCGACGTCCTAGGAACGTTTCTTCAAGACGTGTTCGTCCCAGGCAGGTTTCCCAATTCCAGAGCTGCAACTGTGGAGTGACACAGATATTTACCCAGAAGCCATCTCTTACGGCGGCCTGCTTAACCAATCAAATTCTCTAAATCAAGAGCTGATCAAGGCCGGGCGGGGTGGAGGGGCGATTTTATTGCGTCGCCTTGGAAACGCCGGCCGGCCGTGGATTGGCTGGGCGCGGTTGCCATGGAGACGCCCCCGCGGCCCTTCCGCCAATGGCGGCCCTCTCGCCTTATTGACCCCGGCCGAGCTTAATCGCCGCTTTAAACCACCCCCGCAAATGAACTCGCCCACCCGCCGCGCAAATCTCAGTCCGCTCCACCTGAATGCACCAACACAGCCTCCAAAGCGTGAAGTACACAGGCCTCACTCAGGATTAACACCACTATAGTGAACACATTCACGTAAATATATAATAACTAATGTAAGCCCGTGACCGTATTTTTCGTATCGTTATTGGTCAAGAATAGTTCCGGTTTCTAGGATGAAAGATTATGACAGATTGATCTGATCTAACCAAATATAAACTTGACCTGTGTTTCAGGGTGAATAAAATCTGTTGATCTTGAAGAATTAATAGAGGTAGCTCTTAAACACGAACAGGAACGATAGCGCAATCGTATAATTGCTTAAATTGAAACTTACTTCTATTTGACCCTTAAAGTTCACTCTGCAAAATTAAAAAAAAAAAATCCTGTTTGCTTCGAAAGCATCTTTTATTGAGACTGGGCAAACAACTCATAATGTAATCATTGGTCATAGTATGTGCAAAGGCCATAGAACTTAATACACATTCCATATTATCAAACAGTTAAGCAACTCCGAATAAATGAATTTCCGTAATACTCGATTCGGTAACATATTTGGTATGATGTCCACTTAAAATAACCTAATAACTCACGTACAGCGAAAATCAAGAAAAATCATTAACGAAAGTTGTCAGTAAAATCCCTAAAAATCAAATAAACCGTATGCATAAAATTTGGACAAGCAACAACATTAGTGAAAATTTTAATTAGATTGAAATTTTTCCAAGCCGGAATAACAATTGTCATTCGTGGTTACAGCGGAGACCATGAGTAATTTTTTAAAGGTTTATTAATTGCTTTCTTAAGCAACATGTTACTGAAAAGGAGATCCACTTTTTTTCAGCCGCAAAATTTATCAATATTCTTTTTTAACTATGAAACGTCACGAAAATGAAACTTAATGACCGTATTATGGCTATTAATTTGGTAGTAGTTGCTTAGCTATTAAATTGTGGACATAACCACGCATTTCTTATAATGGTATCTCTGGTCGCTGTTTTGTGAGCAAAGGCTAGCCCATGACGTCACCATTTTCCAGCCAATAGCTATCGAGCTGAGTGTGTGACCTTACGAAATTATATAGTAGATTGGAATGAAGACTGGTCCCGGACGCAGCTACTAAGACGAAAACACTACTCAGCAGTACAACCTACAATACCGAAGACACCGTGGTTCGCAGAGCACAATATTGCAAGAAGACACGCAACAACCATTATTAGAATGAGGCTAGGACACGGTTGTTATCCTCACCACTTATGCCGCCTTCATATAATAGAAACACCTATATGCACCTTAGACCAAGAGATTTCCGACCTTAATCACATCATACTCTCCTGTTCACGGTTTCAATCACAACGCAAACGTTTTTACAGGCGCCTCGAACAGCTTCCAGGCAAATTCCCAGCGAGCGTTACCACCATTCTCCAATCAAGAAATGTGCAGATCTACAAGGCAATAGTTCGCTTCCTTCAAGACACAGAACTGAAGATTTGAAGCCTCCAATACTCTGTAAGAAGAAAATAACAAACAAACATTAATGTATAATGCTGGCTAAATGGTCTCAGACCAAAGGCCAAATAAATAAAATAAAAAATAAATAAAATAAAGTGCAATATAAACTCTGAAAACTTTAATTAAAATGGTCAAAGATGTCACGAGCTGCGTGAAACAGTATCTTTGGTAGTTGGATAGTGATGTATGGAAGAAATTGGTAGATGGAAGCTATTCATACGTAATGATAATGTTATAAACAAGAGGTTTTAAGGAAGGGGATTTGACATAACAAAATATTTTATAAGAAAATTATGTTTTTTGTTCCTTGAGTGTAGACAAAAATCGATATATTTATTATTAATGAAAAGAAGTGTAGGTTGCTATGGAGATAAGAAATGAAGAAAGACATAGAGGTTAACGACATAGATACAGATCGGTTGCTTTTAAAACATTCATTGCTGAAGGACCTTGCATCTTCGGATACATCCGAAGTTCGACGTAGTTCCTAGAGGAATATAAATTTTATATAATAAACTGAAAAATGTTGAAAACAAAAGGATTGGATTCTTTATAGTTATAAACAGTTCACAAAATATAGGTTATACCATAGGGAGTCTAAAAGAAAATTAAATCAATGCTCGTAGGGTGGTTGAGTGCATGTGTGTTTCTGTATGATATTTAAATAGCCCGAGGACAAAGGAAATATGTGGTCTGGGATGTCAGTTGAATATTGTGCATTGTGAAACGTAATAAAGGAAAGTACTCATTGCTAAACATAATAGAGCTGTGACACTGAAAATAAATCGTAATGTTAATGAGTCAAAGAAAGCCTCAATGATTCATTTAAGAGATAAGTGTACTGGATAAATAATTAACAGTATTAAGATTGTGATTTCAGCTGCTAATGCGTTGGACACAGGCTACACCAGATATTGCAGGCCGTATAGAAAGTTAAAGTAACTGGTTAATATCTGATAAGTGGAGAAAAAATATGTAGATGGACAGCAGTCACATTTCCGAAATTCGTCGTCGGCAAATTTCACTGGTGGAGATATTCCGAGTACGGATAAAACAACAAACACTAGTAAACTGTTCGCGAAACCGCTACTTATTTCTGTTCTCGTGATATAATTTTGGATAATTGTAACCAAAGTAAGAGAAGGATAATCTATGAAACAATTTGCACTAATTCTGTAATTACATTTGTTTATCTTGACCTTCTTTGTGGCCTACCCTCTGCTTGATCTTCCTAAACTTACTGTTCCTCTTGGTTCGTATTCTCTTGTTTTCCTGTGTAACCTCTTCTTATTCTCTTTACGTATTCCGACCATTTAACTCTATTTTGTTCTACTTTTAGCTTTATACCGCATATTCCCAGTTCTTCTCTAATTTCAACATTCCTCATCACTTATGTTCCTATCCTATCCTATGCCTTGAGGGACTACAAGATCTTGATTTCCGCAGCCTGTTTCCTATTTCCTTTTGGATTTATTGATCACGTTCACTTAAAGTTTAAACCGCTATTGCCCTATAAATCTTTAATGTAATATCCATTGTTGTTATGTTTTGGCGATATCTATCAACTTCCTATCCATGTTTCAAGACTGTCAATACATTTATAACTGCAATGTTTTAGATTATTCCCAAAAATTTAAAATTCTACCTTGTTTGAGAATTAGTTCATTTATAATCTGATCCTTTTTTTCTAAAAGCCTTTATCTTCGTTTTCTTGATCTATTTTTTTTCTCAGATTATTAGAATCACATATTTTAATAAGTCTAACATATTAATTTTTACATCAGTGTAGTGCCATGCGTATTCAAAAGAAAATTAAATGTTATGTGCCGATCCCGCTGTATCCTCTTCGTCGTTATCTGATGGCTTCGTTAATGTAAATGTTAGAAAGGTTTGGGGTTAGCTGGAACCTTGTCTAACCTCTTTATTTGCTTCATTTTAATCTGTCAACCTATACTCAAAATCTCGAACAACAGACACATTGCTAAATAAGTATTTATTAACTGAAGCTAAAGGTTGTGTGTATATTTCCTTCTTCACAATGTTACATAACTTTCTTCTATTCACAGTGTCGACAGCCTTTTCGAAAACTGTAAACATTTGTAAGTATTACGTTCATTATCTGTATCTGTGATAGTCCAAAGATATCATCAATTGTATACCGCCCTTCATAATCCCATACTTGATTATTCCAAAAAATATTCCATATTTTTTCTTAACCTGTTGTTGAGTATGTATTTTATCCATTGTCAAGTATACCCATTTCTCTTATTATGTTGTACGACTATTTTAGTCCAAGTGACACGTAATTTTTTATCAAAAATCCTTAAGATCAAAACAGAATCATTATATTCATGAATAAATACAGTAAATTAAAACAAATTCTACATTGTAGTACTTTTTCCCCTAAAAATACTACTGAGTATAAAAAGTATAATATTCCATTTGAAATAATTTTTGTAGCTATGAAACAAGCAAATGTTATAAGTTCGAATTTGTTGAAAAGTATTTTGAGTGTTGGTCTACAAATAAACAAAACAACATAAAACTACAGCTACAGTTTTCCACTTTTTTACCGAGAAAATCTAATTAGTGGAAAAATACAACATTCCGCCGGAAAAAAAGCTTTATACCTACGAAACTGGCGAACACTGTTAAGTTTAAATTCCAAGAAGAGATATCTCAGCCTATGTTCTACAAAATTGTAACAATAAGATTTTTTGTAGAACTAATAGCATGCCCAATAAACAGTTTTTTTTTTTTTTAGTTTGCCAAAAAGTTAGGTTCAAGGAATGTTATCCTTCCTCCACTCACCAATTCAATTTATTCCCACCCCCGATTCCCCATCTGTTCTCTTCTACAAATTACTTTCAATTATTTTTGTAACGTTCATCAAGATGTCATATTCCCGGCACTCTCATCACCCACCTGACGCAACTCACTTAACATATTAGATACTATTTTACGATAATTTCTGGAAACAAATATATCTGTTCTTTGCAGCTCTTCTACTTCCTGTTTTGGTTACCAACATGTGAGCTCTATACTCTCTCCCCAGAACAGCAAGGGCCGGACTACCCCAGTACAACTCCTACCACCCTATCCTAGACTGAAACCTTTCATCACTACCAGCCAATGTGTGACGCTCTACTAAGCACACGTGAGTATGTTTATGACTTAACAAGCAACTCTCCCTCCTCTCTATACTAAAGCAATGCCTTTATTTTAGTGTCTGTGTACGTATTAGGTTGACCAGCGCAATACTTATAATTAAGAATTTTTTGGTGAGAAACCAGTAAGAAACGAATAATAGTTCGTAACACAGCAATTTTTTAAGATTAAAACTTCAGATCTGAAACACTTTCAGGTACGTCTCTTTGTTGTATTAGTTTCTCTATACATGTCATAGCTCCTTTGCATCAGTTATTTTGATGTTCACACCTTCTTACAACATCAGACACTTTGAAATTTACTTACTGCTGTTTTCGATGTCTAAATGGAAATATTTTTAAATTAATGTTTCCTATTTCGTTTTTCGCTTTAAGCTTTCATCAATATTTCATAAGCATTTTCTAATTTCCTCTCTTCTCTAACCCGAATTCCAAGAATAATTCAGCAGACAGCATCTTCTCGTAAAGACATTCGTATCTCTCACTAATGACCTGTTTACAGCATTGAACTGTGACGGCTCTAGGGCTTTACAGAGTGTATTTTAGGACACTATTCTCATTCTGGGTTTTATCGTACGATTCATGAATTGCGAGCGTGGTGCCATATTAGGATTCACCCGTTGGGGAAAAAGATTGTGACACGAAGCTTCGCGTGGGAAACAACGCCTTAGGATTGCATCAGAAGAAGCGTCAGTCAGGTGAATTCTACACTGAAGAGCCAAAGAAACTGGTACACCTGCCTATTATCGTGCAGGGCCCACGCTAACACGCAGAAGTGCCGCAACACATCGTGGACTTGACTAATGTCTGAATTAGTGCTGCAGGGAAATTACACCATGCATCCTGCAGGGCTGTCCACAAATCGGTAAGAGAACTAAGGGGTGGAGATCTCCATGTTGCAAGGCATCCCAGATATGCTCAATAATGTCTATCTTAGGGGAGTTTGGTGGCCAGCGGAGGTGTTTAAACTCAGAAGAGTGTTCATGGAGCCACTCTGTAGCAATTCTAGATGTGTGGGGTGTCGCATTGTCGTGCTGGAATTGTCCAAGTCCGTCAGAATGCACAATTGACCAGAATGGATGCAGGTGATCAGCCAGGATGCGTATGTACGTGTCATCTGTCAGAGTCGTATCTAGACGTATCAGGGGTCCCATCTCACTCCAACTGTACAGGCCCTACACCATTACAGAGCCTCCACCAGCTTGAACAGTCCCCCTGCTGACATGCAGGATCCATGAATTCATGAGGTTGTCTCCATATCCGAACACGTCCATCCGCTCGATACAATTGGAAACGAGACTCGTCAGACCAGGCAACATGTTTACAATCATCAACAGTCCAATGTCGGTGTTGACGGGCTCAGGCGAGGCGTAAAATTTTGTGTCGTGCACTCAGCAAGGTTACACGAGTAGGCCTTCGGCTCCGAAAGCCTGTATCGACGATGCTTCGTTGAATGGTTCGCACGCTGACACTTACTGGTGGCCCAGCATTGAAATCCGCAGCAATATGCGGAAGGTTTGCACTTCTGTCACGTTGAACGATTCTCTTCAATCGTCGTAGGTCCCGTTATTGCAGGATCTTTTTCCGGCTGCAGCGATGTCGGAGATTTTATGTTTTAACGGATTCCCGATATTCACGGTGCACTCGTGAAATGACCGTACGGGAAAGTCCCCACCTCATCGCTACCTCGGAGATGCTCTGTCCCATCTCTCGTGCGCCGGCTATAACACCACGTTAAAACTCTCTTAAATCGTGATTAGCAGCAGTAACCGATCTAACGCCTGCGCCAGACACCAGCTGTTTCATATAGGCGTTGCCGACCGCAGCGCCGTACTCTGCATGTTTACATATCTCTGTGTTTGCATATCCAAGCCTATACCAGTTTTTTTTTTTTTTGGCTCTTCAGTGTATAAATGGTGCCACCACAAAGCGTGGCTTTTTCATCACCAGTGATCGTCGTAAGGAAGACAGTCGGTCCAGAGCAAAGTTTTGATTATTGTGGCTGTGTCTATCGTGTTCATTAGTTATTTGTGGGATCCTCCCATCATGCCTCGTTTTATTCTCTGTAACGATTTTCATCAAGTTTGTATTTCCATGTCTGCTTTGTTATCATTACTTCAACTCGTCCTAATTGTTGTAACCAATTCAACGGGAACTGATCAATTTCAGGTGCTACAGTTTTCTGTTTAAGGTCGCTTCCAATGTAGTCAATGCGCACGTAATGTAATGTCGTAGTCCCCAGTAAATAACTTAAGAATTTCATGTCTGTTGCTGAAAATCTTTAGAGATATCATAAAGTCCCCTAATTTTTGTGACATGTGTCAGCAGTTCTTCATGATTTATGTGGTGAATTTTTAATCTAGTTTTTTTTTCCTAGTGTCTTTTAATAATTTACTCCAATCAAATTTAATTTCCATGTTCAGAAATAAATATACTAGATAATATAATTCTGATTCTTTTTGATTTATAGTTTATTAGAACTTTTGTTCTCGCAATACGGTTCCCAAACACTGGAATCGATTTAGTTTATTTGTTTTATAGTTTCTGCCATAATATTTCACAACTTTCAGTCCGTCTTCTAAGTTGACCAGTAATGTTTGATAATGTTTTGTGATAATATAACCCTTTAGTGGTTTTAGGTTATGTCTCTCTGTGAATCTATTCATGTAAAAGTTGAAAAATAGCGAACAAGTTCCTCCAGTCTTGTTTCACAGCTGTGTATGGTTCTAAGAATGGCGGCTATATTAAATTTTAAGCACACCTGTGTATTCTTATAGCTTTATTTGGGCCTTTTATCATTTTCAATAAGGGCATTCATTACTAGCGTTATTATTTTCCATCACATTCTGCAGGAAGTCACGATTTCATCGCTAGAAACAAAGGAAAACTATATTTCCAATTACTTGACGTTTAGAGACTAGCAGAATCGAAGTAATTTAATTCCTGTCTAACTACACATTGCTGGCATGGTAGTCTTTCCTACAAATAATTAAATTAATTATATTCGGCTTAGATGCTGTGGGCAGAACTAATAATTTTCAAAGTTTTTATTTATGCGCTCCTCATATAAGTTAACTATGAACTGCATTTCTCATTCTTTTGGCTTTTAATTCTGAAGCAGTATGGTATAGAAAAATAGCGTCCTTTGTAGTTTAAGCTTTTCGGTGCAGTTTTTAATGAATTTTGCAGGCGAATTCTTCTACTTTTTCCCCTTCTCCTGACTGTTCGCTAGAAAAGATTACATAATAATTTTTTTAATTTTTTGCTTTCTCGTGATTTATTTTATTCATCGTTTCTGTTAATTCAGTAATTGTTTAAATATTTTAAATCCTTTTATCTGAAATACTGTTACAGGACTACAAAAAAAAGTTATGACTGCCGTTTCTGCATTGTTTTCTGTCATTTTCCTAACCATTGCTGTATGTTCTTCCATTCTCATACTTTGTAAAAGTTGTTATACATTTACTTCCTTTTCATCACTGATAACCGTAAATGTTTGTTCCATTCTAGAAGGTATTTCTGGTTTCTTTTTACTCTGTTGCCTTTATCTTTGGTCAGACCTTTGCTCGAATATGGTAGTGTAGTATGGGACCCACATTTTGAGTATCAAATACAGGAGTTGGAGAAGGTGCAAAGAAGGGCTGCTAGATTTGTTTCTGGAAATTATCGCAGAATGCAATCAGTGACAGATATGATAAAGGAGCTGGAATGGGATTCATTGCAAGACAGGAGGAGGATGAGGAGGGTAATGGGAGTGTACAGGGCGTATACTGGCGATGAGGCATGGAAAGATATTGCAGTAGGTATGAAAAGTAGTTCATGGAAGGGAAAAGATGACCATGACCACAAGCTGGCACTCGATTTCAGGCACTAGGGTGTGGGAAGATTTTCTTTTTTAGGTAATTGTGTCAGGGATTGGAATGAGTTACCAAGGGGAATGATGAATAACCTACCGAAAACGTTAAAAGAATTTAAAGTTAAAATTTGTAGAGGGCAAATGTAGGTGAGTGTAGGATAGGGGGAAGTTGGGTGTGTAGGGAAATTGCCACCGGAGCGTGTGCTCCATTGCAATTAAATTAAATTATTACTCTTTGTTTAATGTTTGTCCTGCGTAATTTTAAATGGTCCCTTACTTGTTCAATTATCCTTGTAATGTATTCGTAGAGGAGTTTCATACCACAAGCTATTCTATGTTTACACTTTTCGTATTATAATTTTGTTATGGGTTAGTGATAAATTCAAATTATTTCCTAATTTGTGATCTGTAGTAATTTAATCTATAATTGACTTCGTTGCACTATCTGTCTTGGTAAATCACTCATTTTTTATGTCTGAAGAAGGAGTTAATTTTTTAAATGTACCGAAAAATCTTGTGCTAGGACAGTATAGTTGTGTGTTGTTTTCTCTTGTGCCCCCCAAACATATTGGTACCGTTTCGGTTGCCAAATCCATTGCCATTACAATATATTGTTCTTAGTCCTATTCTCAGGAAAAACAATAACCGGTTTTATTGATTTCATCTAATCTTCGTTGCAGAGCCTTGTAAAATTTCTCGTATTCTTGTTTTTTACCTTCTGTTGTTCTACGTATATTTCCCATGATTGTAAATATTATTCTTCATATTTTCAGTCGAATGTAATATTTCGGTCAGGTTAGCATATTCATCCTATCTTGCACTCCCATTGCTTTCGTGATCAACACCGCACCTCCGAATGTTGTCCACTGATTATTGAGGACTCAAACGTAGATCGCGATATGTATGGCCACGACTAGTTTTCTTGCTACCGTAGTTCCTGAACTTGTGACAATTTCAATTTTCCTTTCATCCAGTTCAGATAATAATACGCGTTCTCCGGGTGTGATTCCTTTCACATTGCAAGTTGCAGCTTTTAGTTTTCATGCTCCTTGTGCAGCGTTCAGCTGGGGTAGGATATTCACCACCAGCGAAAAACTGGTACTGACCTGTTGAAATTTGGATTAACTGCTTCCTTATAATGTCCTCTTCACGTATTGCACTCTCCTTTTACGGAAAAGTCGTCACGAATTAAACTAAAAATTCTGAAATATGACATTGCAGCGCAGCTTGTAGATGCCGCCTGCGATGCGAAATCAATGATAATCTCTTGAAATGTTGGTTTAATCGTTCGTTGTAATGTTTCCTTGCCGTTTTAGCTTCACTCCGTTGTAAAACGTCGCATGAAATTAACAGATACAAAATATTTATCCGAAATGCAGTACAACAACGCTCTCCATCTTACAGTCGATATAATCGATTGCTTCCGTCGTAAACAAATGCGCAGTTTCCGAGATGGCTGTCGCAGAACGAATTTCCCGTAACTTTTTAATTCTTGGTCCAGGCTGAATTTCAACCTAACCACTATCACTATGACAAAACGAACCTGTTTAGGTTGATATGATCCCTGAACCGATAATTTTTGTGTCATTTTTTCAGTGCTGCTAACATTTTGCCGTTGGGGAGTGTCCCACATTTCGGCATTTTTAATTTAATTGGTGGTGATTTTCCGGAAAAGGAGAGTGCAAAACGTGAAGAGGACATTATAAGGAAGCAGTTAATCCAAATTTCAGCAGCTCAGTACCAGTTTTTCGCTGGTGGAGAATATACTACCCTAAGTCCAGCGTTCTTTGCAAGTTTTCCAACTTGCGTTAAAGATTCCTTTTTCGAGTATATATTTAATAATCCTTATGATTGGACACCAACCCAAGACTAGTAAAAATTTTGTTCAGCATTCGTTTTCCAAGGAAATGTAAAAGGTGGAAGTGAACGGCGAGCAGTATGTTGAGGTGTGTCTGAGGGCTCTCCATCGGCCGTGTTTGGCGGAATGCCGGCTCTCGCATTCCTCATCGATCCCACTGCCCGAGCCACCCTCGCCTCGCTCTGCCAACCAGCTCCTTTCTTATTAAACTGCATTACCAGCGCACAGCCAGGCAGTCCCAAATGTCGTCTTACATTGACCTGGTCCACTCCTTCGTTTTGGTCTCTCTGCATTCACTTGCTGCTTGTTACGCTGGACATAATGAACAGTGTCCATATTCTTTCCGATGAGGTCTGTTAATATTACGTACCAATGTCCACCTTAAACCAAATCCTTCGAAGACACAAGCATGCGCTTTTCATTTAAGCTATAGAAAAGCCACTTGTAGGTTAAACGTAATATAGTCTTGGTCGAACTGGATCACTGCGACATTCCAAAATATCTAGGAGTGACCCTCGGAAGATCACTTAAATGCATGAATTACAAGCTGAAAGTTTCCACTAGGAACAATCTCCTTACAAAACTGGCTAGGTCAGAATGGGGTAGCCAACCTGAAACCATCAGAACACTGTATTGTTCGGCTGCAGAGTACGCCTGTCCTGTATGGTACAACTCAACTCATGCCAAACAGGTGGACATTGCTCTCAACAACACTTGAGGAATCATAACAGGCAGTTTAAAATACACTCCAATCGAATGGCTCCACCGCCTCGCAGCATCAGCTGGGAAAGAAATAGCAGCGAACAAGGAAAGGAAAAAAGGGGATCATGAAAAAGATCATCATTACATGGGCATTTACCGCATACGCAACTTCAGGGAAACGTTCTTAAGAAAATCAAAGGAACTTACAACTATACAGCTTTTAACTGTAGGAAGCTATGTCTGCCCTGGGGAAGAGTTTTTCAAGATTTACCACGCGGCTAGGTATAACAAGGGATGGAAGTCTTTGAATAGGCCAAGATCAGGAGTGGACAGATCCAAGGTCAACATAGCAACATGGAGCTGTACCACTCATGCTCCAGTGCCGACAGCGTCCAACCTGCTCCATGGAAGTTGACATGCAATCGAAGTGGCCAAGTTTTGGTTCCGCACAATTTGAGGCCTGTTATTGCGTAACTATGTATGTTTCTGACAAGAAATCTATATCTATAAAACGAAAACCGGGTATATTTGTGCCAGAAAAACTCGAAATCTACTGCGAAGATTTCGATGGGGTTTTCACCATTTTTAAGCTTAGAATATCATACTCGGTTGTTTGGCATGTCTTATGCTTCTACGTTACATAACGCCGGAACATTAAATGAAATTCTGAACGTATGGTGAGGAATACCACAGATAGAACCACTAGGTGCAGCATACTTCGCACTAAACACACAATTACAATGCCTCTGACCATAGCCTTTAATGAAAGCAATAAGATAACTTCAATAACAATTATTTTGTACATTAAACAAACCTTGAAGTATTCTTTCCTTTAATTCGGGATATTCAATTTTTAAACGCCATAGATAGTCGTAATAACAACAGAGATTTTCCTTAACCACGACCTCTGGCAGTACAACTACAATTTCTCTGGCCATCAGCATTAGTATTCTGTTCACAATAAAATCATTTATTTACGATAATATTATTCTGGATTCACTTTTGATATTTGTATAAAAGGCTGAATCTGCGGAGTTAAAGTATCTGGCGTTTCGGTCAAAAGTATATCCATTCACTTCGCAATTGAATCAAATGTGAGTTTCTAACATAATCTAGCGTTGTTCAGTAATGTAGTAATGAAATTTCTTAACCAAATTAACGAAGCCTGATACACATGAATCTTTTCGGACGAATGAAAATAATGTATGTGTAAATAAACTTCAATCCACCCATTTCTTGGTAGGTGGCGGGGGGATGTGAATCTAGGTTTGTTTTAATTCCGAAAAAAGTTGGCGTGAATTTTATGAATCTTTGTAAAAATGTTTCTCATAGCGGGGATAAAAATAGCGTTCGCCCACTATAGCGGGCAACGCCGGGAACTCCGCAAGTAAATAA
>CM061914.1:166958635-167051190 GCA_031002005.1 Vandiemenella viatica | reverse complement strand
TTATCGTTGCACTATTTAGCTTCTTCTCTGCCGATCTAGTATTTTGGGAGATGGATGATTGTCGGTGGGGTTGGTTGAAATGCAGGGGGCCAACTTTACGCATCTACATGTTTTGTTTTCCTAAGACAAGTTTTCTAGTTGTCATACGCGTGTCTCTTTCTCTTCCTACGCATTTTTTTTTTACCAGTTTGAAAAATAAATTGTTAACCATCATAATGCAGATTAAGCTGTCTGCGGCAATTGTAATCTGACTTCAGCTTTTACCTTATATAGACGACTTTTGGTTGAATTTTTGACATAACATATTACTTGTAAAATTTATGAATAGTTTAAATACTAAATTCCTGAACATATTACAACAAGATTGAAATGAAGAAATATTTGTCACTCATGGTGTCAACTGATGTAGTATTGAGCTGCTTGAATTACGCGTTAAAGTAGCTACACTGTTAGTAACTTATTCAACAATATTGTGGCTTTGACGGAGCTAAGTCGAAGGTTTTAGGCTGAGGGACTATTGGATCATTTTGTTTGTCCAGTGTAGCGTCTTACAGTAGTAAGCGGCCAAGTACAGCCATCGAAAGAACTAGCAGAGTCGGGCTGTACTTCTACACTACTCACAGACTCAAACACTAGTTTAGTTGATAGTCCCTTGCTTCGGAAGGAAATTGTGTATTTTGGCGATTTGACAACTGTAAAGTCATCAACAAACGAGTTTTCCCAAAGTTTTATGTAACGAAGTTGTTACAAATCTACCCACGTAATTGATTTGTTTTAACATTATATTTTGTGGCCTCAAAGTTTGTTCAGTGTTGCAACTGACTCGGTGCAGTGAACCACATAGCCAAGAATCCTCAGTTACGCCAATCTTCAGCTGGCTACCACTCGAAACGTATAAGTGGCCTTATAGAAAGCAAGCATTGTGGAACAATACTGATGCAGGTCTTCGGTTATAGAACTTCCAGCAGTCACCCGCAAATTCGTACGTGTAGACTTAGAATTTTATTGCTAGAGTTAAATATAGAAATATGTAAGTAACGTAAAATCACGGAGTCGGGATAATATGAGAGGAAACCTGTCTCTTTAAGAGAACCAATATGCGACATGTTTAAAAGCAGCAACGAACTAAGGGAGCTGGAGTTAACTGTGTGAGATTACGTACCACAGTTCCTCCGGCAGATTTTTGTTTGTGGTTTAAAATTATGTCACCTTCTGGGTAAATTTCATGTCAATATCATTTTCTACACAACATTGTTGGTTTTGTTGTCCTTGGGGGGTTGGAAAGCGGTGAGCTAGTGATATATAAACACAAAATAATAGTCGCTGTAACATAGTAGTTCATAATATTAGTAAATTAAAAGTTTAAAGAATTTATAAAAAAAGAATAGCAAGTGTAATAAATAATAATTAGTCTGAGATGTTTGAAAAGATAGAATCTCATGAAAAAAGAAGAAGTTTTTCATGAGAGAATTGTTGAGCAGAGCGAACGACTAAGACAAGATTGATCTAGCAGCACATTGAGTTTGGAAATAATGAGTTGCATAATGAGAAATTTCGAACTTAATACTAGCTTAAAAATAAATGGATTAAATCTTGAGTAGAAACGAACCAGCGAATCTTTGGATATCAATTTTTTTTTAACTGCTTTACGTCTCTCAACAGCGAGGTCTTTAGAGACGGGAAAGGATGGGTGGCAAGTAATGGGAAGGAATTCGGGCATGGCCTTTTTAAGGAAGCACCCCGGCATTTGCCTGGAGTGATTTGAGAAACCATGGAAAACCCAAATTTGGATGCCCGGACGGGGATTCGAACCGCCGTCCTCCCGAATGCGAGGCCAGAACGCTATCCGTTACACCTCCACCAAAGAAGTTTGAATATTATACACTAGAAGGAGCAACAGCGCTAGTGTTCCTTCGCAAATTGAACGATGCGCGCGCAGCCATATTGATGGCAAACTGTTGGTTTGAGTGTGTGGTTCTGTACAGTTGAGACGTGCCGAAGTGATCGAGTGCTCGTATTTTTTTTATTAGAAGTGTTTGCTACCATGGTTAAGTCTTGCGCTGCATATAACTGCACCAACCGTGCTACAAAAGGCACAAATTTATCGTTTCACAAGTAAATATGCATTTAAATAAGTTCCGAATCGTCTATCATAACAGGTGGATGTTATGTTCCGACGTGTTGGTCACAGGTTTAATATTTTCGTTCGATACAGGTTTCCGCTCCGAGATAAGAATAAATTGAGTGAGTGGTTAGCTACAATACGCCGGGACAGTTTTACCCCCACGGAACATAGTTTTATATGTTCTCAACATTTCGAGAAGGAATGTTTCTGGAAAAAATGGGAATATAAAGATTCTGAAACCTTCTGCAGTTCCAACCATTTTCTCCTTTCCAGACAATAAATCGAAGGTAAGGATTATAAGCTTTGCAATAATGTATATGCAAAATACTATAATATTTTAGGGTCAAAACTTTATTTTTTAGTTGCGTAATATAGAGAACTAATACACTATTTGTGATTAAAGATATGGGGAATTGTTTCTTATATTCTATTTTTTTTTTTTTTTAGAAGATTGTTGCTCTACCTCCTCCAAAGGAAAGAAATATTCCAGTTCTTTCTGAAAATGTTAATCAGGAAGTGAGAAATGAAGAGTACTGTGTGCAGCATGACCATGCATATGACATAGACAAATCTGTGAAATGTTTGAAATATGAAGCAGTAATAAACACAGCATTGCAAAGTACAAGATGAAATATGAAAAGGAAGTTGCCAAAAATATGACAAAGTGCAAGAAAATAGAATCTATGTCAGAGATGGTGCAAGAGTTAAAAGAAAAGTGCCAAATTACTGGAGATGTGAGCCATATGTTAGAGAATTCTTTTTTTAGTGTTTTATCAGAGCTGGTTGATCTTTCAAAATCTGGTAGAAATGCAGGTTACAGCAACAACATAAAAAGATTTGCCTTAACTTTGTATTTTCATTCACCTGCAGGGTACAAATTTGTAAGAGAATCATTTGACAATTGTTTACCTCATCCATCTACACTTCGTAGATGGTACAATGTGGTTGATGGCAATCCAGGGTTTACTGCAGAGTCATTGGCTTATATTAAATACTTCACCTCTCACTGTAAATATGAAGCATAATATGGAAGTTTAATACTAGATGAGATGGCTATCAGAAAAGGTGTTATGTGGAATGGTGAAGAATTTGTGGGCTATGTGAACATGGGTCATGTGCATTGTGCTGCCAGTGAAGAAGGAAGAGAAGCAAAGGAAGCATTGGTGGTTATGTGTGTTGCTATTAATGCTTCTTGGAAAATTCCTATAGGTTATTTTTTAGGTGATGGCATAAGTAGCAGTGATAAATGCAACATTATACTACAAAGTCTGAAAATTTTAAATGATGTTGGAGTTCATGTTGTATGTGTGACATGTGATGGACTTTCCACAAACCTGAGTATGGCAAGACAGTTAGGGTGTATTTTTAGTGCAAATGAGTTCAGATCATCTTTTAAACATCCTGTCACTGGGGACAATGTTTATGTTTTGTTGGATCCCTGCCATATGATGAAATTGGCAAGGAATGTCCTGGGAGACATGAAAGTGTTGAAAGATCAGCAGGGTAGATTAATAAAATGGCAGTATATTGTAGATTTAAGTACTGTACAGGAGAAAGAAGGTTTATCTCTTTCAAATAAGTTAAGGAGAAAGCATGTTATTTATGCAACACAAAAAAT
The DNA here is from genome assembly GCA_031002005.1 of Vandiemenella viatica. NCBI lineage: Eukaryota > Metazoa > Arthropoda > Insecta > Orthoptera > Morabidae > Vandiemenella > Vandiemenella viatica. Next base: position 167,047,447 of record CM061914.1, on the reverse strand, counting down.
GAAAGTAAATTTAGCAGTACAGTTGTTAAGTTCTTCAGTAGCTAGGGCCCTGGAATTTTTGGAAAGGGATGTAAAACATCCTAATTTCACAGAATCTTCAGCAACTGCTAAATATTGTGAAATGTTTGACAGGCTCTTTGACTTGGGAAATTCAATGAATAATCTCGCTAAGGGATTCAAATCAGCTCTGTCTGAAAAGAATTTTCAAACTGTTGATGTGTTCCTCAAAGAAGCAGAATCATATATAGTAAATCTTAAAAGGGAGGATGGGATTTGTTTGGTAGAGTCCCAGAGGAAGGTTTTTGTTTTAGGATTTCTAAGTCTCATTCATATTATTAGGGGCTTGTTTCAAGATTTAATTCAGAGCAAGAAACTATTATATATTCCCATGTACAAAATGAGTCACGACCATGTGGAAATGTTTTTTTCTTGTATTAGAGGCCGTTTAGGTTGGAACAATAACCCTAATGTGATACAGTTCAAAGCTGCATACAAACAGCTGCTTGTATTTAACTGCATTAAATCAAGCAATTGTGGTAATTGTACTCCCCTGGATACAACTGTAATACTGCAGAGTGGTAACACAATCTCGTTGGAAATGGATCCTGTGTTGTTTTATAAAAACAAATTGTTAGGGAAAGATTCCTTGGAAATGTCATCAACTATGACTGATCAGGAATTGTTTTCGGATTATATTCTCCCAGAAAATCTTTCCAGTTATGTTGAAAATGTAATTGTTTATATAGCAGGTTTTGTAGCCATGAAAGTTGTAAAGACTTTCTCTTGCAATATTTGTACATCTTCCCTGTTCACAGAAAAGATTGTTTTCTCTACTTTTATGTTTATTGCTGCTAAGGATAATGGTGGACTACATTATCCTCAGCAAGTTTGGTACATATATGCAGAGTCTGAAAAATGTGTAAGGAATGAATTCATTCGCTCTGATTTGAAAGTAATGAAAGGTGATTTAAAGCAAAAACTAAAAACAGCTATTTTGCAGGAATGTAATTTTAATAATTTGTTTGGTGAACTTACGGATCACATGTTTGAAAATGTTTATCCTGAGAATCATATTATACTACTTTCTAAGAAAATTATTGATTTGTTTGTCAGACTGAGAATGTATCATATTGCAAAAATGCACAATGAAAAGGAGAAAGTTTCAATCAGACAAAAATTAAACAAAACTGTATTGTTTAATAATCAATAAAAGAAGTAAAAATGTTAATTTATTTTCTTTACTTCCCTTTTATTCTCATATAAATGATGTTGTTATTAATTTTGTAATTTCATTCTCCAGATACTGAATGATGGTATAAAATTAATACAGGCATTTGCAACTGGTGGTAGTATATACAAAAAGTGGTAAGAAATAAAATGGAAAGTGGCTTTAACATACAATGTTTTAATTTCATACCAGGGGATGTAGCTGCATTCTAGTAGTATATAATGTGAAAAATATGTTTTTTTGGCCTTTAAAAAATCTGATTAACAATGAGTAAATCATGCTTATATTTCCTGTTGTTAAGTCTTTAGAAGGGAAAGATCTTAAACAATGAACAAAAATATTCACCTTTCCTTCTGTTGTATTTATACTGAAAGAACTGTTTCATCATATTCTTCATTTCAGTGTGATTAATATCAGATTCTGAACAGAAAATGGTATCTCAGCTTCAGAAGTAAACTTAGTTTGGACCTCTTAAATGTGTGTACCTCTACTTCATTGGTTTTACTTCATAACTTTTATAAATGGGTTACTATTATTATAACATTTACATCTTTCTGGATCAGTTACATTAACCTGCTTGAAGAAGGACAAGAATCTTGCCACTGCTGGGACTGAAGAAAACAAGTCCAAAAAGGTAATATAGTCAGTTGAATTTCAGTAATTAGCCTGTGATTTGCCATTTTATCTTCATTGAGCAAGTAAAGACCCTTAACAGCATAAAAGTTTCAAATTTTGCAGTGATTTGTTATATGACTGTACGAGGGTTTCGAACTTCCCGCGATCACTCGCCACTAGCATGGCGGCGCCAGCCGTGTTTAATTCGCTAAGAACTCTGGGATCCTTCAACACGCGATAGGAGGGGCCCGACCTCCACGCTCGGTTTGGATATCAAGATTGTCTCAAACACGGTCGTTGTTGGTATGAGAGAACTTTTAAGCAAACAAACGAAAGAAATAAATTGCCCAAGATTGTTATCAAAATTCAGTCTACAAAATTATATTTATTTAATTACATGGTCGTCATATTTTTATCCGACATCGGGTGCAGCGCAAATCCACATCTATACTATATAATAAATTCTGTCTGTGCATGAACAGCTCATACAAAACTGACTGCGAGAGAAACAAAGCTTGAGTGACCGATATAACATTACAGAGACTCACACACGCTATCCATCTGTCTGTCACCATTCGGTTAATTTTCAAAATTTCATGACGAAATATGTTATTTATCACAGAAAAACGTATGCTATACCTTCCCAGTTATGCGAAGTATTTCGTTGCCAAATTTAATCAAGGTTGGCTTGGCTATTTAGCCGTGAAAACGTATCCAACAGACTGAGTTACTTTCGTATGTATAATATTTGTGTTGATTGGTGAGTAACTTCACAAACGAAGTGGAGCACTAAGTAGCTGAATTGGCATTATTTTTCTGTAGATGGAGGAACTTTGAGGTTCGTCGACGGTAAGCTCAATACAACCGGGACAAGACTCTTGACGAGGAATCGAGAAGGACAGAATCACGGCGAACTTTAAGAAAAGATCCTGGTATTCTATTACTATTACTCTGCGATTCACTAAAAGTGTGTGGCAGAGGGTGTATTGCACCTATCCGAAAGGGTAATAGTTTGGAAGGGATATACGGGATATGGTAGGAGGCGCCCATGGGCTATTGTGAGGAACCATCCCAGCATTCGCTTGGAATGATCTGGGAAAACCATGGAAAACCCAGATCAGGATGGCCGGAGAGCTTTATCGAAAGCTACTCCTGTCGGATTTTAAGTTTACTCGCCCGGTAAATCCTTTCTATTCCATTCCTTAATCGCTCGCGGAAAAAATGAATACAGAAAAGAGTCGGTTCGGTCCCTGATTTCTCTTATTTTCACGGTCATTCCGAGATACGAATGTTGCTGGTAGCAATATTTCTTTGCTGTCATTCTGAAATATTTCAGTTGTGAATTTTTCAATTAGCTTCCGCCGAGAGCAACGCCTTCGGTGCTCCAGGTCTTCCCAACTTAACTCCTTCAGCATCACACTTACGCTTTCCCTCCAGATATATATACCTGTCACGAATCGGGCGGCTCTTCTTTGGACCTTCTCTAATGCCTCCATTAACCCCTTTTGATGGGGACCCCATACAAAACAACAATATTCCAAGTGAGGACGCACTAGTGACTTATATGCAATCGATTTAACTTCAGGAGTGCATTGTTTTAAATTACGACCTAGAAATCGGAGCATACGATTTGCTTTCGCAATTACATTCTCGATATGTTCATTCCATGACAAGTTATTACGAATTGTTACCCCTAGGTATTTAGCGGAATCCACAGTTCTAAGGACAGTACCATTAATTGTATATTCAGAGCTAAATGGTGTCACCTTTTTACTTATACGCATGACTTGGCACTTTTTAGCGTTTAACTCGAACTGCCAATATTTACACCATTATTTTCATAATATCGTCTTGTAACAAAGCGCAGTCTTCCTGGGTTTTTATTTCACGATAAATAATAGCATCATCCGCAAATAATCTTTTCATCCCCCTTATTATGTCACACAAATCATTAATGTATATGAGAAACAACAGAGGCCCTATCACGTTTCCCTGGGGAACCCCGGACCTCACCTCGGTAAATGATGAACTCTCACCGTCGAGAACTACACACTGTGTTCTGCCCTTCAGATAGTCTGCAATCCAGTCGCATATTTGTCTAGATATGCCGTAGCCACGAAGTTTCCTAAGTAACCTAGTGTGAGGTACAGTGTCGAAAGCTTTTTTAAAATCTAATAGAACTATATCAACCTGGGATTGTCCATCTAAAATACGGCAAGTATTATAGATCACACCAGTCGCTCGGAGTGATGTGGTGGGCAGGTGGATGCTGCCATAGAGACGGTGCAGGTTGCGGTTATAATGACTGAGCTGGGGTAGCGCGTGTTTACAGTGGTGTTACCGCATTCCCGGGATGAGCGACGGTAGCCGTCGACAAAGGCGGCGGCGCGGCTTTTTGCCGGCGATCCGCCGCCGAGATAGTCCGCGTGACATATGGCCCCGCCACAGCAATTACCGCTGATGAATCGGCCTCTCCTACTCTGTCAGACAATACCCCAACGTGCCAACAGTCATTATACACCACATCTCCTTGCAGTACCTACTCCCAGGCCCAGAACGTCTTCCTTCACCCGGTTCCATCTCACACTGCGAACCAAGAATTTCTGGCATTTATCTGGCGAGCCTGAACCTGAGGTAACAGTAACTTTACGGAAGGCCGCAGAGGTCCTGGTATGTTGGAACTCGGTGGCTAATTGGCAAGTCGATTAACTCTCTCGGTCACCAAACAGAAATTATTGGTTGTATCGATGTGAAATCAGGATTCATTTCTGAACCGCTCGACGAATTAATCTACCAATTCACTGCCAGAGTGGTCATGAACAGCCAAAACTCTAAAAAAAAGTTTAAAGTAATTAGCTATTGGTGTTTTTATAACTGACACAACCTACAAGTCGGTTCGGATCTCCAGTTTAGTAAAGTCGTGGCATATAATTTGATAATACGCATAGGGAAACAGGAAAAAGTCGAAGTCCTGCATTTACCGGTGAGGGTAGAGTGTGGTGGGTGAGCGGTAGCGCTCTGGCCTCGCATTTGGGAGAGCGCGAGTACGAATCCCCGTCCGGGCATCCAAATTTGGTTTTTCCATGATTTCCCCAAATCACTCCAGGCGAATGACGGGATGCTTCCTTCAAAGAGGCCATGGCCGAATTCCTTCCAGTTCCTTGTCCCCCATCCTTTCCCGCCTCCAGTGACCTCGATGACAAGTCGTAATGCCACAAGAAAAAAATTTAAAAAATGAAGGATCGTACCAGGAAGTAAGTATTGTAGGGATGTATGGGACCACATTATTGATATCAAATATAGCAGTTTCATAGTATTGCGTCTCAAATTATTGTAGAACTCAATCAGTAACTGATATGACAAGTAAATTGAGCTATGAATCATTCAAGAGGAGGGGATATACAAAATAAACATCTTTCCCAAAAGAATAATAAAGTATTAACCACAAATACATAACATTCCATGTTGCTTACTTTCTATGTATCAATGCAGTTTACAGAGATTCGTATCAATTGCCGGTACAATTATAAACAGTTTCAACGAAAAACATTGCATGATAAGGAGTGGACCAATGAAAATGCCATAATTAATTATAAGATGTTTGTGTTGTACATAATATTTATTTCAGACATCACGCAAAATTACTGCGAGAGAAACATAGCCCTTTCTGGACCTGTTCACAGAGCATAGGATATTACATTACAGACACTTCGTACAATCAATACTTCTATAGCATGTAATAAAATTGTAGAAAAGGTTTGTCTATACATGAAATTTATTTAAAAAAGAGTAATTGCAATGTTTTCAACAGTAAAATTTGGAATTTTTGACTATCTATCTGTCGGTGATTGTATTTGCGCTAATGGACAGATCTTCCTTCACGAAGCTGCATGTGGTCAGGATATTCAGATTAATTAATAACACACTTCCTCACGATGCAGAAACAAAAAAGGTCTAAGAACGTAAATTTTAAAATTTATGTTTCTCTGTTTAAAGAATACAAATAGTGGTTATTTATGTTACTGGTTAATAAGATATTCCTCATCGTACAAATACAAAACAGTCCAAAACCAATAATTTTTCAATTTTTCTCTTTATCGACGCAATGCACAAAAATTAATGAATGCATTTCAAAGAAACTTCATATAGTGAGAGCTTATGTAAGCAGGTAATATGCAGGACACTTTTTTTTATCGAAATTAGTAACATAATTTCCGATGATACAGGACAAAAACCGTAATTTTTTTGTCCATCTGTGTGCGCATCTCGCAAAAATGAAGAACGTATTCCAACGAAGTTTCTCATAAGTTAACATTGAGGATACATTTTACCTAGATTATTAGGGAAGCTATAGGTGACATAGAGGCAAAAGCTGTTAATTTTGGATTCCTTGGCGGTACATGCACGCCTCCCACAAATCTTCTATATATTAATACGCTAAGCGAAAACTTATGTTACATTTTTAAGAATATTGCGCGCACGGAGAAGTGTGAGATTTGGCACTAGTTAAATATTATATGGAGAAGAAGTGAAGGAAGCTAAAATCTATATATATAATATGCGTTACAAATACACTAAATTAAATAAAATAAAACGCTCGCTCGCCTCCGTAGTTCACTCAGATGGCTGGTAGATGGCGCAGCTAGCGGCCTTACTTTGTCTTCTTTGGTGAAACAAAACAGTCGAAATTAATCTCTGAACTTATATAGAAGCAAAAAGCAACATTTCGAGGGCTGGCAGATAGCGCAGCTAGCGGCCAGAATATTGGGCGAATGGAGGAACTTAAAGAAATACAGAAAGCTAAAATTATATAATATATTTTACAAACCTTGGAATCGATATAAGCAGTCAGAGATAATCGATTGCTTCAGTTGTAAACAAATGCGCAGTTTGTCTTTGGTTTGCGACATGTGCTGCGCAGAACGAATTTCCCGTAAACTTTTTACTCTTGGTCCAGGCCGAATTTCAACCTAACCATGATCACTATGACAAAACGAACCTATTTAGGTTGATATGATCCCTGTACCGATAATTTTTGTGTAATTTTTACAGTGCTGCTAACATTTCGCGGTTGCGGAACATCCCATATTTCGGCATTTTTAATTTAATTCGTGGAAAAGGAGAGTGCTAAACGTGAAGAGGACACTATAAGGAAACAGTTAATCCAAATTTCAACAGATTAGTAACAGTTTTTCACTGGGGGGAATGTCCCACCCCACCCAAAAATATAATAAGCATAGTTAATACATGTTACAAATAGATTATTAAAATAAAAAATTAATTTGCGAACGTATGTGTGCGCGTGAAATAAGATCGGAGCCAACGATCTTACGTGAATTCCCCGCATTGAGACACTCTGTGGTTTTTGGTAAAACGAAAGACTCGGATAAAGTAGAGATTAATGTTTAAAGTTATGAAAGGAATACTTTGAAAAGGAATGTAGCGATTCTGCCAGATACTATATGGTCATTTGATTATTTAAAATGATAAACTTCGGTTAAGTGTATTTTGATTTTTTAATTTCAGTAATTTCATTAGAGACAGAGAGAGAGAGAGACAAGAAATAAGGAATACTTATTTGCGTGAAATTCAAAATAATAATAAACCAAATTTAAATAGCGAACACACAAAATGATGAAATGTATTTTGATAGATACATTTAAATGCGCATGTTTCATAAAGCTAAAGAAGTTTTCTGGCCTAAATGAACCATCGATAAATACATTTCATCATTTGCTATGGTTAGATTAGAAGCTAAAATTTAGAATACAGTCACGCGTGGAGTGTATCGTTTTAATTTGATAGGTAATGCAGAGAATTACTAGATTATTACTCTTTCATGAAACAAACTAAACAACTTAATGTATTACGGTCGAATTTCGATCGCTGGGCGATCACTAGTAATAATAATTGGATTTCAACGTAACTACACATAGTGATGGCTTATGTATTGAATTAATATGCATGATAATTTTTGTGTTGATTAGTGAGATATTTCATCGATGATGCAGAGGCCACAGTGTCAAACTCTGGAATATTTTTACGTATCTGCACGGATAAACAATAACCAACCATTGCTTTACGCCTCGTCGACGGCTAAGGCCATTAGAGGCGGGATGGGACTGGGATCAAGGAATGGGAAGGAATTCGGCCATGGCCTTTTTGAAGGAAGCATCCCGGCATTCGCCTGGAGTGATTTGGGGAAACCATGGAAAACCAAAATCTGGATGCCCGGACGGGGATTCGAACCGGCGTCCTCCGGAATGCGAGGCCAAAACATTAACTGTTTACTCACCAAGCTCGGTCCCAACCAAACATTACAACGAAATTGTACAGTACATATTTTGATGCTGGAATACTGTGTTTATATAAATAACAACACCAATCTGTTAATAAGTGTTAGTTATAGCTTTTTCATTTCACTTACAGTTCTTATTTTTTAAAAATTAAGTTTCAGTTGGGAAATATTGAAAGCCAGTTCCCCTACTTCTTGTGTTTCACAACAAGCACCGCAGAATTCAGACACACAAAGATACAACTCAAACGAATGAAACAAAACGTAATAGGTTGGGAATGTATTTTCTTTAGACGGTTGGCACATCTGGTAAATCAGTTATAAACAATAATAAAGTTACAAGTCGGAGAACAGTAGGGCATACAACAAAACAGTAAGTAGCTAAATGTAAAAAAAAGCAAGGGTTGTAGGTTCTTACATCATCATAAAAACATAAAACTTTTAGTGAAATGGCTGTTTCTGTTTACATTTTAATAAATTGTGGAATCATGGTTGTATTATTCAAAAATAAATAACCATCATTTTCTAATTGGAGGCTATTTCTTTTCTTTCTACCATATTTCAGGTACTTGTCGTTAAGTGTATTTTTTTTCTGTTTTGATTTGATTCCGCCACTGCCACGTGCAGGGCTACACATATCGTTTGATAACTCCATTGTATCCTCGCTCGCAGCGAAGCTAGTCCGTACTCTGACAACTGACTGCAGTGAACGGAAACAAACTGTTCCTACGTGGCCGCTGACTCCACCTTCTAACCTCCCGCGCCGCCACCACGGCAAAGAATACGTCACTACTCGCAGAGTGACCGCGACTACTTTGCACAGTATTTAATTTCTCGATCAGTAGGTAAAGTCTCAATACAAAGAAAATTAAACACGTTGTTTTATTAAGGATCTGGGGGCTAGCCAAAGTTTTTATACAGACATGGGGGGGGGGGGGGGGGGGGGCGGCAAAAAAATTTTACTTTGAAAGGGGTCGCGTATTCAAAAACGTTGAAAAACACTGTTATAACTAACATTTAATAACAGATTATCGTTATTATTATTTACGTAAACATAATATTCCAATATCGGAATAGTTACATACATAGTGATAGCTTATTTTACGTTAGTGAAGACACGCCGCGAAATAATAAAATGGACCTCTAACTGAATTGCTCGGTGTTTGCAATCTGTTCGTACATAAGCCATTTGCGAAGCTATGCGAACAAGTAGTTTGACTGTGGATCAGCCTCAACAATAAAATCTTTGGAATTACTCAAGTTGGAGTTTCTACAGGTGGTAGAAACAAATGAAGCGCCAAACGTGTTTAAAGCATTAGCACACAACCTAAATTATTTAGAGAAGGGAGAAGATCGAAGAAAGACGAGAAACTGAGCTGCTATTCTGCTTCTTCCTTTGCAGGGCATTTCTTTGATAGTTTATCAGCGAATCGATGACACGAAACTCAGAGTGCGCGTGGACGAAGAGCAGGGCGCAGCTACCAGGGCATAACTCTGTCACCTTCTCCTTCAAAACACCAAACCTTATTCCTCAGACTTCCACGGCCATCTTTGTATCTCTGACGAAGGCTGGAGGATACCGGCCGAAAGCTTAGGTAAAAAATTAAACAACGCGGCAAAACCCGAAACTCAATTAAACATGACCAAACCTTATGTTATTTTCTCTGTTATCTGTCGCTGCAGCTGTTGACATGGTTGATTCTGTGAAGTATTTCGGCGTAATAGTACAAAGAAACATGAAATGAGACATGCACGTAACATCCGTTGTGGGTAAAGCTAATCCTAGATTAAGATTCACAGATCGTATTTTGAAGAATTGCAATGCTCATACAAAGGAAACAGCTTTTAAAACTCCACATTTGGATTACTGTTACGGAATTTGGGATCCTTGTCGCAAGGGACTGATTGACGCGTTAGAGAAAGTACAGAGGAGAGCCGCTCGATTCGTGACTGGTTGCTACAGCCGTTACGAAAGCGTCACAGAATTGACACATAGACTGGGCTGGGATTGTTTTCCAGACAGACGACGTCGGTTTCGTCTGAATTTGTTGGTGGAATAAGCGAAATTATTTTTTCTTTTACGAGTGAAACGAAATATTTCTGCCACCAAGCTATTTAGGGCGTAATGACAGGAGGGATAAGATGCCATACTGATGTTTCTACTTATTCTTCCTCTCCTCAGGCTATTCGAGATTTGAATGCCCAGAGTGAGTTTTCGTGCAAAACACCCTCTGCCAACCACTGTATTTGTGAATTGCACAGTATTGATGTAGATGTAGTTGCCAAATCCCTTGAACAAAAAACTTTCACAGAGTAAACTGGGTTCTCAAGCAGAAACTGTTTTAGTTTCGATTTAAAACTGTTAGGCTTTCAGAGATAGTACTTTATTTTCTGTGGTAGGAAATTGTGTGTAAAGTTTCATAGAATGTTATCCTTTTCGGTACAGCTGAAAATAAATCGTAAACTTAGTAAATGTTTTATTTATTCCCGTTGTTGTTACTACACATGTGAGGGTTGAAAGTGAAGTGCCCAGGATTTTCTACCGAAAAAATAGCAGGGAGTACATTAATCGTGCTGGAATTGTAAATACGCCTACATTTATAAACAGATTTCTGCACGACGTCCGTGGGCTTGTTCATCAAATAATATTCTTAGAGTACATTTTTGTGACTTCCTGCTAGTGCCAGACGCCATCAGTGCACAGGGTATTCATATATCTTCTATTGCAGCTGTTATTTCCTACGAAAATACGCAAATTCAGTGGCGAGAAAAATATTTCATTGAAGTCAGATTTTTGTTCTCAAATTCAAAAGGAAACTATGGTTTCTGTCTGGTGGACTATGGAACACAGGATAAATACACTATATCCTTTTTATATAGGCCAAAATGTTTCAAAATTTGATCTACGAACCGCAGTTTACAATTTTCGTTAACTACGGCGGAATGTATATGATAAGCTACTTTCATGTTCCTTTTACCGAAATACATAAAGGACAGCACAGAACATAAACGCGTGACGTAGTCCACGAGATGACTGTAGATATCGTTCGTAATTGGGCTGCAGGAAAGCAGCGAGAGACAGGCAACAGATGGCAGTTTCACAGTTGGCTTGGGACTACGGGACCGAAAGCACATAAGTCTTCCAGTTTATTTGGCAACGGGAATTAACGCGCCCTGTCCGCTTGTGTCTGCCAGCGCATTGTCTGTCCAGCTATTTCTGTCAACCGCGTCTGGGTACAAAGGCTTCGATTGAAGATCTATTAAATTCCAGACAAGAGATCAGCTCATACCAAGTTCCGCTTCCTTTGTGTCTTAATAAAATAATCAAGGAGATCCGTAACGTTTCCAAGCTATACTTTCAGAGAGTATTACAAATGCGAAAACACAAATCAATCTCTTGGAAGCAATAGCCAACAAAACAGGTTTGAGAGTTTCGGTAGAAAAAACTAAATTTATTTAAAACATTACAAATGCTCCAAAAATTTTAACGATATTGGACCAGTAGAGAAAGTAAAGAAATTTAAATATCTGGATGAAATAATTTAAAAAAATGGATTAGATAAATCCGCTATTGAAGAAAGGATACACAGGATGGAAAGAGCGTATGGTATCGCTAAAACATTTTTATAACAAAAAGTGCCGTTAAAAAATCCTAAAATAAGACACTACAACTCGGCTGTGAAAACAGAATGTCTATATGCTTGTGAATGCCTAGTGTTGAACTACAGATTGGATAAACTGGAATTACTAGAAAGAAGAGTCACGACAAAAATCTTGGGTCCAGTTAAAACAAAAGAACTATGGAAATTAAGAAAGTAGTCTAAAACATAGAAAATATAGCAGAATCAATAAAAAAATGAAATGGATGTTTTTTGGACATATCTACAAAATGAGTGATAACAGACTAGCGAAAAAGATACTCAATTATTTTGGGGGGAAACAACCAGCTGGATTCAAGAGGTTAAGAAAGAAATAAGAGAAGAGGAAATTATGGAAAGAGAGATCTTTAGAAGGGGTATTAAGTTGGGAAGATTCCAAAGCGGAGGAGGAAAGAAATCTGTTCCCAAGCGGTATGACGAGAGAAGGAACAAACATAGTGAAACGATGAAGGAATATTGTGTTGAACGGAAGAAAAGAACAACAACAAAGGATGAAGAATTGAAACTGGAACGTGGTCCCAGAAGGCCTTATCAGAAAGAAGGAGAAGAAGATGGTTTCAAGCGTTCGTATTTTTATTGTTTGGTATGCAGGGCAAATAATGGCGCTGATACGTTTTATCGCCACATAAAAAGAGATATGTCAGTTAATCTACACTGCATAACAAAATCGTAGAAAAGATGTGTGTGTGTGTGTAAAAAAAAAGTAAATACTCACTGTTTAACATAAACTTAAGTGACATTGGACACAATCGCAACTGCCTTTTTTTATTATAAATTCTTCGAGTGCAATTTCCTCAGCTATGTACTTTTGCCCTATACGAATTTTGATTTTAAATTCTTTCAGTGTTTTGGTAAATTATTCATCACTTTCGTTGCTAATCTATTCCAGTCCTAAATTTTAACAGTCATGTATATTTCAGAGAATCTTCGACGTCTGTTAGGAATTACTCTTATTCATCAGCCAAGTATTTCGTATAGTTTAAAAGTCACGCAAGCTGTAAGTACAAAAATACGATTGTAAATCTCTGATTTGCTTATTGAACCAAACTAGCAAAGATTCTTCTACTAATCTTTGTTTTATGCAAAGCGTAACCTAAAACAGAAATAACTTCAAATCATTGGCATTAAATTGATTTATACGCATTTGCCAAGACGGTGTCTACCTTGGGAAAAAAGCCCTTCCTTTTGGCTAGGCATTGTTAGGTCAACATTCTCCTTGCAAAGCTAAACCTGACATCATTTCATCCGACCGGAAATTGTATTCAGTAATTGTAGATAATCCACACTTAGAAATGCAACTTGGGCACAAAGTTTGATCAGTAACGCTCTGTCGTCGTTTTCGGGTTCGAATCCCTGTCCATCCATTTAGATTTCAGTTTTCAATGGTTTCCTCAATCCTGGAAAAAAGCAGAGAGGTCCCTCCAAAAGGCCATGGCCGAATTCCTTCCCGTTACATACCCTCATCCTTTCCTGACTATAAAGAAATAGACGTCGCGCGAAGCCATAAAAAAATCGTGAGTTGCCGCATAATAGCTCAACCTTCAATTAAATTAAGTTTCTCAGGGTGAATTCTAGTCAGTTTGTATAAATACTCATTATTTAAAGAAATGAAACCGAATTTTGTTGATGGTTTTATTTTCTCAGCAATCGTTTACTTCATTTATGAGAGCGTCTTCAGCAGTTATCTTTATGACCTGTTACAATTCTTGTTAGTTACGCTTCAGTGTTAACATTTACATGAAGTTAAGACTCGTATTAAACCCGAAGGTTGGTTAGACACTCCCGAAGAAGTTGTACTTATCATGGCACTCGAGGAAGGGTGAACAATCCCTTTCCTAGCCTATAACTTTAATCGTAACTGCTATACAATACCTGTAGTTTAATTTAACGCGGAATAAAAACCAGGAAACCTATCTGACGTGTTTCACGTTATACAGAGGTGAACTGGTGTATGAAAATTTGGGTAGAGATAGTTTTTTTTTTGTAACTGCTTTACTTCTCTTTTTAATATCGAGGTCTTTAGAGACGGGAAAGGATGGGGGGCAAGGATGGGGGGGGAAGGATGGGGGGCAAGGATGGGGGGCAAGGATGGGGGCAAGGAATGGGAAGGAATTCGGCCATGGCCTTTTGAAGGAAGCATCCCGGCATTTGCCTGGAGTGATTTAGTGATTTGGGGAAACCATGGAAAAACCGTGGAGATAGGGATTCGAACCGGGGACCTTTCGGTTTCCAGTCAGATCCTTTAACCAATAAGCCGCTTAGTTAAGATAAACTTGGTATTAAAGCAAAATGCTGGATAGATCCTCCCATAGGGGTTATACTGGGCGTGCCATCAGCGGTCGCGTGAATGACTTCTTGCGTAATCTGTCCCGTTAATCCTAATTGCTAAGGAGGATCTATAGTTTAATGGGGAATGCATGCCACGGAACCTTTCAGGAGTATTTCATATTACACAGCAAGTTGGGCCGAAAGTGAAGGGATCCATGAAAATCTCCGCCGAGACAGGGATTCGAACCCGGCACCCTTCGATCTCTATTCAGATGCCTTAACCTGTTAGGGGGCGTCCATTAATTACGTGAGATGTTTTTCCGGAATTCCGCCCCCCCGGGTTACCCCCACCTAAGAGATTTTGAGGGGAACCCCCTCTCCCTGCTGAACAACATCTTAAGTTTTTGAGATCCTTTTTTCTTTTAGCTTTCCTGCTTCCGAGGGTGGTTAAATCCCTCCCCCCCCAACCCCCTAAAGTAAAGTCAGTATCCACGACGTTTGCAGACTTTTCTTTTTAACTTTTCTGTTCTTCAAGAATTTAAAAAGATGACGTGAGGTTTCAGTCGACCTCCCCCCCACCCCTTTGTTGAGTTTTCGCTGACCCCCCCCCCCCCTTCCAAATTCACCTCACGTAATTAATGGACTCCCCCTTAGTCACATGACCGGTTAAGATGAAATACAAATCAGTATATTGGCCTACTTCCAATTGTGGACATGGCGCATAACATCCCACTGTGGAATTCTAGCGTTTACGAGAACAACTTTCAATTAAACGTTTAGTTTAATTAAAGCTATGATACGATTTGCAAGGAAGTTTTCTGTCCCTGCTTAGATTCAGATATTCGTGTTGTTTAACAGTCGGGGAGAGCGGGGAACGTTTTGTTTTTTCAGCGACAGCGCGGTTTCTTTGTAGACCACTCCGCCGCTCGCCGAAACAAATTTATCGACGAGAAAATTGCCGCCCGCCAGTCCGGGCCGAGATATGCGGCCAACTCGCCTCCACACCACCAGGTGGCAGGCGCATCGCAAAGCCAGAAAACCTTAAACTCAACTCCTTCTGTCCCCTTTCTTTAATTCTGCAACAAAATCTTCTCGGGTGTCCAGCCGGATGGTGGTGTAAAAACATGACGTTTCGACAGTTGACTCTGCTGTCTTCATCAGGTATCTGGCAGTTGTTCTCAGCTGTCGAAACTTCGTTTTTCTACATCACCATCCGGCTGGACAACCGAGAAGATTTTGTTGCATCGATACTCCGAGAAAGTTTCCTCTCACACTTCTCCAACTCTTCTTCTTCTTCTTCTTCTTCGGCTCTTCGCTCCACTACACATGGCCTACTGGATGAGTGATGAAGCTTGAGCTTATTTTCTGTGCACACAGCTTCGATTCCTGCTTCGGCAATCCAGATTTCGGTTTTTCTTGGTTTCTCGTAATCAGGCACATGGCGAGATATCTGACTAAAAAGACCATGGAGAAACTAATCAAACCAAATCCCGGATTATTTTTTTCACTAGAAAAACAAACATTTCACAACATAAGCAAAATCTAACATTACCCTTCTTACGAGCGCTTTTTTCAAAAACGTCCATTTTTCTAATTTTTTTATGTTTGTTGAAAATGTTTTTAATTTTTAAATTTTTTTTTTTGCAGATACAGAAAATCTCTTAACATAAGGTGCAATTCTAATATGAATTTGTTTAATATTACAATTTTATAATAAATCACTAAGCGTTTACAAAAAGAAAAACATCAAAATCATCATCAACAACAACAACATCCGCTGTATTGACTAAGTAGGTTTGAATATTGGAGCAATATCCGCAGATTATCACAGAAATAGAGTTTTTTTCTAACAAACCAGTGGTTGGAAAGAGACAGCAATATATTTACAGCGCTGGCGCCTCTGCTGCGTAGATTATCTTTGCACGATTACAATACCATGGCCGTCCCCTATCCCTTTAGGTTAGGTAGGCTGAAAAGGGTCTCCGAGACCCTCCAGCAGCCGCTTCCACTTGGGAGGAAGGAAACTTTTAAAAAAGCCGATGATACATTATTAGTATAGATGTTTTGTTGGAATATGACCAGTATACTACGATTTTGTATTTCATATCACATTTTTCTCAAAGTAGGACTTTGGCTTTTTGTACGAGCCTATTATTGCTGTATAATAGTAAATAAGCGCTCTCTCTCTTTTTTACATTTCTAGAGTGTTGAAGTGCACGATGTCAGTGAGTGAACCATCTCTACGCTGGTACCGAAGGGTTGCGGAAGTCAGGAAATATTACTGGTATTTCTTCAGATTAACAAGGATGTGATTACGACCTGTCCGTCATGAAACTGGATTTGTCAGATCGGGAACTATTGTGCTGCCATCTGTCTGCGACACATGTAACTATGTACCGTGTGAGGACTGAACTATTATGCTGCCATCTGTCAGCGACACTTATAACTATGTCCCGTGTGAGGACTGTATTTTGAACTGTGTGGTTCATAACGGAGCTCCGCGGAACTTCCGCGTGAAATCCTAGCTCCGCTTTGGCAATTTTTAATGGGAATTTATAGCGGATGTTTTGTTTATATTGCAATATATATTATTCTTCTGTGTTTATACGAGATTCTCCCCATCGTTGTTTAGATAACAACATCGTGGTTATTTTCTTCGTGCGATCTTGCAATAAAATTAACAATGAACTGAACGGTGTTATTACCTAAGCGTCTAATTTACAAGTCTGAACTCACATGTACAGTAAAGCGGCCTATTCACGGTCCAACTTATAGGATATACGTGTTGAACTACCGTAGGATGCGCTCACCCATACACCCTAATAGAAGGGGTCCATCAAAATGTTCCAAGCAAACCTTCCCTGTCGTACTTTCTCGCTGCACAAGTTTCCTTATCGCACACTATGATGTTTCGCCCGATCATGATCCAACGCAATAGGTTGTTTGATGTAAGGACACGTGTTGGTTGTATAGAAGTCCAACAACGTCCAACACTTCCTACATGTAATCCTGTAACGCCTCTCACGGCCCATCAAGAGTCCTTTATCGGAAAATCGGATCATTGTACGTCCTACAAGTTGGACTGGGAATGGGGGTGGAAGGGCTGGTGAGCGATGGCGTGGCCTTGTGATTGAATTAGTCGAGACGTGAACTCCACAAAATTCATATGACAAACATTGTTTTTTAAATGCACACGTTGTTACGTAAATAATTTAATTCACTTGTGAAATCATCCCATGTTTTTTGTTGTTGAGAGATGAGGCAAAAAATAAAACAGCATGGCGGTATTATATGGAAATTAAAAAACGTAGAATTTGGCATAAAAATATACTTATTTTGATTTTAAGTTTAATTTTGATAAAATATTAAATTCTTAATAACTATAAATTTATATTTCGACCTCCGCATACATACGAGAAACATTCTATGAGATGGAAATTGGTGATCGTCCCAGAATTCGCCTTGAATATTGCAGGAAACCGCTAAAACCCCGCTATCATGACGACCGGTACAGTGCTGTGATGCAGCCACTGGTGGGCTTAATAGTTTGTACTATTATCTTGCCGAATATTTTTTCGTGCATCGGTCTTTACGGCTCATCTGCGTGTAGGCCATTAGAGGAGGGAGAAGATAGGGGAAATGAACACGAAGGAATTCGGCCATGTCTGTACGTAGGAATTATACCAGCTTTCGCCTGGAGTTATTTCGGAAAAACCATCCAAAACCAAAATCTGGACGCAGACTCGAACCCGCATCCTCATGAATGCGAGGTCGGAGCGTTAGCGCTCAGCCACCACGCAGCAAGTATTTTTGTTTATCATCCGGCTTTACGTCTCGCCGACTTCGAGGTCATTAGAGGCGGGATGGAACTGGGGGCAAGAAAGGGGAGTGATTTGGCTATGGCCTTTTGAAGGAACCATCCCGGCATTCGCCTGGAGTAATTTGTGGAAACGAACTAAAACGCAAATCTGGATTGCTGGGGGGTTTGCGAACCCGCGTCCTCTGAAATGCGAGACCAGTGCGTTACCTCTCACCCATCACGCTCGGTCGGTCAACTAAGACAGGGGTAATGTTACATGTATATAGAAGTTACCGCTGGGACTTACACCTTGGTCTGGGACTTCACTTCGATTGCGTTGAGAATTGCCGCGAGAGTTAGCGAGGGCCGCTTAAATAAGTGGGGTGGATTTATCGATTCCATAATTCAGGGCGGCACATTTTTTAAACGCCGTGCACGGACGCTTGCCTCTGGGACAAAGCGGGCTATTAATGGAGTTCGCCACTCGGCGATATGAAATTCCTGTTAATTAGTTCGTCGGCCGGTGGTTAATTAGCCGTGGCTGCGCCCCTGGGGACACTTGCCAACTCGGGCGCATCCCACAGAACAAGAGTCCCTGCCAAGTCGGCGGGTCTCCGCTCGACCAGCAGGTAAACACGCTCCTCAGCGCCAAGGCGACAAGCAACACCGCGGGCCGCGTAGTGTCTAGATAAGCTGAGCTCATCTGATCGTAACAGTGTTTTTATTGGTTGGGCATTCCACCCCTATCGTAGGTTCCATTAAGGGTATAAGAAAATCCCCGTCGAGACAGGGATTCGAATCGGGGACCTATCGACTCAACAGTGCTTTCAGTTTCTCCAAAATGCAGTTTTTCCCCAACTAATTATACGCATCACAGTATGGTATTAGATGCCTCGTGGTTTTTATTTTCGTAAGCACATCGAACTTCAAAGATACTGGACACATGTAAACAACTCCAGCGATTACATTCACCACCTCTTCCAAAGACAATACAGTCACATACGATGTTCATAAACTCGTCGAAAAACTAAAAACTGTCTCTGTCTCTGCTGATCGGTTTATATAAGTTCCATCGAAAGTTCTAGAACACTACAAAGGCTTCCGACAGATATTTCTCGAACATTAACAATACTTAAACCATTGAAAAGATATTAAAAACAATCAGAATTAATACATAATCATTTACAATCGTTCAAAATGCTTTTAAATGAAAATTAAAGATACTTAAACACAAAATTATCTACATAAATCATTGTAAACTGTAGTAATTCATCCTTTAAGCATCGTAGCTCACCTTAATACTTACAAATACAAAAATTTAAACAATTCTCTAGCATAGTTCTGTTCTTAAACATACTAAATGGTATTTACATAATTTCTTTTCATCAGCTAAAGTCCATTTACAATAAAATACAAGACAAATATGCAAAATCATTTTCAATCACACTCTAGCTTGCTACAAATGCTTCATAAAATACAATTCCAGTTAAAGTTTGGGTTTAAGGGCTGTTACAATGGACATCACGTACACAGACACAACACTTAAACACTCACGCCCGCAGCCGGACTCGAACCGACGACCTTAGGCACGACCGCCCTTTCTATTTACTTTTTTTGTGTTCTATTTCCAAGCATCTATTTTCTCTTAACATTAAAGTATTTTTAAGTGTACCAGTATATTTTCAAGGCAAAGCTAAATAGTTAATCTTTCATAAGATTAAAATCAATCAAAAAGACATTTCCTCAGGTGCAAATCCTTTGACTAGAATCCTCCATTTCTTTCTTATAAATATATTTTTTTGGAATAAACTAAAACGCGAAAAATTAGGAACACATGAATTAAATTTCGAACAATTAAGTATCATCATATGGTAACACGTATATTATTACAGTTGTAATTCGACAGTAATTCAAAAAATATTATTGCAGTGTCGGATGTCTTGTGTGTGTGTGTCTAGGATTACAACTTCATGCGAGGATTCTACGGTAACCGTGGCGCCGCAATTTGATGATTGTTTCTTATGTAACTCGACGAGACAAATCGAAAGTGGAGAATAAAATTTTCCCATCCCTTGCTTAGTTCTCGAGATGTACAGTTTCAAAAGTGAGGTGCAGCCTGGATCAGAAAAAAGTTTCTCCAAAGCCAAATTCCATGATGGATCCTTCTGTAACAGGACGAGACAAATCCAAAGTTTTTTTTTTTTTAATATTTATATATGTCGCTTAGTTCTCGAGATATGGAAGCTGCAAATTAAAGGTAGTCAGGTTGAGATGTATCCCGAACAAGAGAAAAAAAATAATATAAAATAAAAATCGCGAAATCCACAAGAAACTTCACGCTGGCTACGCACAGTGGGTGTTTTTCCCCCTTCGTAGCGGTTGCGTTTAGTATGAAATTCGGCCTGGACCAAAAGAAAAACTTTACCAAAAGCACAAGGAACTACATGTATAACCGATTTTTGACATCCGATATCTCGAGCACTAAGCAAGATATCAAAATATTTTATTCTTTGGTTTCGATTTGTTTCCTCGAGTTAAATAAGAATTCATCATCATATTGCGGCGCCCCGGTTATGGCAGCGCTGCCTTTCTTGCGTCTTCTAAGGCGGGATGATGAGAGGCGGGAGGAACGAGTGATCGGCGAAGGCTGAAGCACCGCTGGGAGATGGTTTGTAGAGAAGACAGAAAACCGAACTGTGCTGTCGCGGCGAGAGCGGAGGGGATCATTTGTTTGGCGCGGACACAATGGACGGCGAGATAACATTCCGGGCTGTCACCGGCTGGGCACTGTGGGAACCAGACTCAGTCCCACCGAATCCAATTCCATACCAACACCGCGCTAAATAGCGTGCAGAGCCCAGGATTAAGTGTGGGGTTAGCTGGAGCTGTTCAAGATGTCAGGAATTTTAACAGTGGTGACAAGCTATGTTCATGTCCTTTATAGTCACCAGTTAGATAGATAGATATGTTCACTTTGATCCCATTTGAGAATAGTCTTGGGGATGTGGAACAGTACATACACTTATTAATAATATCATTATACTACCAGCAATTAATAACAAGTTAGCTAATTAACAACCCATTAGTATAATCAATATCCACTGTAATCTGCAAATAAAACCCCGAGTTAATTACTACATATGTGGAACAATGTATACACTTATTACGAGCATCTAATAACCAGTTATTTTCTAACCAACCAGTTACCATAATAAGTTTCCACTGTAATCTACAACTACATATTATATCATGTTAGTTAATATTTATGTGGAACAGGACATATACTTATTAACAATATCAATGATATTACCAACAACTGATAAACAGTCAATTACTTACAAACCTGTTAGTATAATAATTTTTCACAGCAGTTTTTGAGTGCATGCTATCCCATGTTAGTTACTATATATGAGTGAATTTTGTAAACAGTGTAATTACTTCATTTGTCAACAGTTTCAATAGAAAGAAAAACCATATATCATTTTCACCTTCCCCTTCCATACACCATATATAATATTTTCTCAGCCATTCGTAGTTACCAAATTCCAAGCAGAAAATTCTTTCACAGAGTAAAATGTGTTCTGAAGCAGAAACTCTTTCAGTTTGGACTTTAGTTGGGTTTTTGTAGATAACATTTAATTTCTGTTGGTAAGACATTGAATAAGGAAGCTCCAGTAAATGTTAACCCTTTCTGTACAATTGACAGTGATTTGTAATCCTTGTGAATATTATATTTATTCCTAGTATTATGGCTATTTATGTCTGCGTTAAGATTGAAGTGTTCAGGATTTCCCATTACAAATGATAGTACAGAGTATACAGACTGTGCTGGCATTGTAAGTATACCTAGATTTCTAAATAGATTTCTGCACGACCTCTGTGGGCTTGCTCCACAAAAAGCTCTTACAGCACGCTTTTGCATTTTAAATACCCTCTGTGCTTGTGAAGAGTTTCCCCAGAAAGAGAAGCCATAAGTGAGCAGGGAGTGAAAATATGCAAAATATACTAACTCTCTGGTTTTTATATTAGCTATTCTAGATATTACCCTCAATGAAAATGTTGCAGAATTCAGTTTTTTAAGAAGTTGTTGTATAATCTATACCAAAACCAGGCAGAGGTCGAACAAAATAAACCACATACAAACAAAAGAAGAATGGGATTTCGTTCACCTACAAACAAATGAAGAATAGAAATTATTCTCCTTGCTCAAATACCTATGTATACCAATAGCGTCATCTATAATGACAATAGTAACAATAACAGAGTGAGTTATGGCCATTTATACTATAAAATTGATTAACGTTATGAACAGGTTTATATTTCCTGCTCCGGAACTATTTTCCATCTTCGCACTTCTAAACTGAACACACCATTGAATATGTCATAATGTTCGTGCTATTATCTCTGCAAAGCAGTGTATGCGATTTACGGTAGAAGCAAAGAGTAAAATGGCAGAACCGTCTGTGAGGGAGGAGACTCTTTGTTGTTAGCGAAATGCGAATTGATAGTGAAAATTCTCAAAGGAATTATTCGTTTTTGTGACTAGTTACAACACAGTGTACAGTATAAAATTCTTCTCCATGAAAAAATTCTTTACTTTTTTTTCCCTGTCTTTCGACTGGTTTGATGCAATCCTCCATCCTTTCCTATCCTGTGCTAACCTCTTCATTTCTACATACCCCTTACAGCCCACGTCCTCAATTATCTGCTTCATATATTCTAATCTCTGTCTTCCTCTACAGTTCTTACCATCGACTGTTCCCCCCACTAACAAATTAAACAATACAGCATGTCTCAAAATATTACTTACCAGGCTGTCTCTTCTTTCCGTAAGTTCTTCCACAAACTTTTTTCCTCACCCATCATTTCCAAAACTCGTTCATTTCTTACTTTGTCTGTCCTCTTAATTTTCAGCATTCTTCTGTAGCACCACATTTCAAATGCTTTAATTTTCCTTCTTTCCGGTATTCCTGAAGTCCATGTTTCGCTACCATAAAGTGCTGTGCTCCACACAAAGAGTTTTAAAAAGTTCTTTCTAATTCATAGAGCAATATTTGAAACTAAAAGGTTTCTCTTTTTCATGAAGGCACTTTTTGCTAGTGCTATTCTGCTTTTAACATCATTCCTGTTTCGGCCATCGGTTGTAATTTTACTTCCCAAGTAACAGAATTCACTTACTTCTCCTATTGCATCTGATCCTATTTTTATATTTAATCTACTAGTATTGGTATCATTTCTGCTACATTTCATGTCTTGCTTTGATTTATATTCAGTCCAAAATCTTCCTTCAGTATTTTGTTCATGCCATTCAGTAACTTCTCAATATCCTCAGCCCTTTCTGCTAACAAGGCAATGTCTTCAGCAAATCGTAGCAAATTCATATATGTGCCAACTTTCATGGCGATCGGCCAAACGGTGACGAAATCTATCAATCTCAAACAGATATACCAAGGTTGCCCAACCAATTTTGGACATCGGCCACAATTTCCATTTTACGTTAGGCTGCGGGTCACCTAATATTTACCTATGGTTACAATAAATATTTAAATAAATCGAAGATATAAGTAACATTTTAATTATAATGAAAAAGTAAAAAACATCAATGAGAGGTGTTTGTGCTAGTATATTTTAGCCCTCTGCTGTTGGCGGGAAAATTCAAATGCCCTGGCGTGTGCAGCCTTGAGATATACCTACATCCATTTATATATATATATATATATTTGAAACAAATATTGAAATACACAATTATGGCACTAAAATTAAAAATGATCTTCTTCACGAGGATTAGATGTCGTCGTCATTTGTCTGACAGAGGATAAGATTGAATTTAAGAAAAGATTAAAATAAATTTAATTCACAACTGCTATTACTCTATGGAAGAATATTTATTTCTAAAGCATTACAAAATAATTATCAGTAGATGGTGTTCTTTTATTTCTGGCTTTGTGCCCCATCGACATCGAGAAAAAAGGAATTCAGGAAGGGCCTTTTGAAGGAACCATCCCGGCATTCACCTGGATTTAATTGGGGAAATCATGGAATACCCAAATCTAGTTGACCGGACCCGCTTATTCCAGAATGCGAGGCCAGAGCTTTGTCGCTCACCCACCACGCTTGGTATGCAAACGTAGTTGATATAATTAATGTAAATATTATTCTGTAATAATGCATCTTCCGGTATATACATTTATATTATTATATAATTGTTTATCTGTAAATTGACAACTTTCGACATTCACGAAAACCAATCTCTTACCTTTTTTGTTTTCAAATCTCAACAATTTTTCAATGACTTCTCAGTATATATTCTCTCCTGTGCTTTGTTATAGAACATTTTAACTTTTTTGCATCACATGTACACAATTTCAATACAAGTAACATAAACAACTTGTGCATAACACAAACATCACTGTCACTAGCACAAAGAAGAGTTAATTATTCTGGTACACACATGTTTAGTAAAATTCCTAAACCTACAAAACAGTTTGTAGATAATGAAGATGTATTTGGAGAAAAACTGAGGTATTATCTTAGAGGCAACTCTTTCCACTCCATTCAAGAATTTGTACAAAATAATTAATTGTATCTATGTCTTTTACAAAAAATCAGTTGCAAATATTAATGTTTATTTTTTTTGTCTTTGTTTGTATTTATTTTATGCGAATAGATCTATACAGATCACGCAAAACGTAGTCATTTTCTGTCTGAGTTTCTTTTATCATTCCAGTATTCTCGCATCCGTTTACTGAAGGCAAGTTTTCTCTCTTCTGTCCATGTTGTGCCAGTCTTCTTGGCTTTGGTTTCTGACACGACTACCAGGTCGTGTATTATTTGTCTTAAGAGTTTGCGATCTATGATTTCTGAACTCTTGATTTTAGCTCTTTACAGGTCTTGTCTTACTTGATCGAACCACCTGTTAGGTATTTTTAATTGTTGCATGAGTTTGAATATCTGCTTAGTTAATCTGTTATCTGGCATCCTGTAGATGTTTGTAATATATAATATTTTTTCGCTGTGATTATTATTCCTGTTATATATATATATATTAACCATGACAATTTTTACATTCATAGGTTCTTCCTCAGCACGGATCTATGGAACAGGAACAATAAATAAATCAATTAGGATCGATGGATAAGGAATGTAATATATTGTATTGAAAAGAAAATTTCGTTAAGTGTTCACTATTTTTTCCCCTACTCAAAAGTAAACTGCAATTAACTTATGGATCATCTTAACATAGTTATCCGGTTCGAACAATACTTGGAGAATTGTTTCTTACCCTAATCATTGGTTTGTGAAAGCGATCCTTACATTAATAAGTGACGTGAGCGAAATTGAGGGAAAAAGTTAGCTATTTAACAACCCTTCTCTCCGTTTTGTAAACTACAGAATACGCACACAGAACTTAAAACATCATTTAATCCCAATTACCAACGATTAATTCTTGATATTGGTGTTAGGTTTAATTTCGTGGAATTACAATGTAAAGGGGCGATTCTTGAAAATGGAATGTTTCAGTTTGGAAGCTCTTCCCGGTCTGCAGTTTGTACGGCCACTCAATCTTCCGTTCTGGCAAACTTGCTTTGTGTATGTGGACTATGCTGTGAATGCTCCATGGCTCGGATTCCACGTTAAGCTGTAGATCCAGACGGAATGCGGGGCATCCAATTCTGTCACCCGCTCGTTAACACAGCAGAATTCACTTTTACTTCCGCGAAGTTCTCCAAGTGCTCCATAGATACTGTTTTATAAAGTTCCCTCAGATTTTTACGTCTTTCGCTAGCTTAAGCTAGCAACTGACATCGCTTTGCTTCGATTAGTTGCAATATTATTATTCGCATAACAGATCGCTGATGCTAATTTTTCCGGATTATCCTCCTGTTGCGGAGAATAAATCCTTAGAACTGTAGGATCCACTTGCAGCCTATGGTGAACAGCATATTTTTTCGGTTACAGTTCTTCTAGAATGTTGTTATTGGTTTTTTCATCTACGGTACTCGAAGTATCTTTCCACGTGTCCACATCTCGAAGGCATCTACTATTCTACAATGGTTCGTGTGGGAATACCAGAGCGTCCAACAGCTCCAGTCTTGCATATATTGCTGTTTCTACTATACTTCATGACTTCATTTCCAGTATGCATTCAATAATTTCTGTTTCCTTGTTGTTATTTTCTAAAAAGACAATTTTAACAGTAAACCGCAGTGTATTTTTTTTAATCTTCATGCCACATTCAGATTATTTTTTACTTCCTTTTCCCACAGACTAAATATTAGTGGGAATAAATTGTAATCTTGGCTCAATCCCTTTACAATTGATACTTCTATCTATAATATTATGAACCTGCCTCTTTGTACAGACATCAAGCATAAAATACCGAACCAATCTTAATAAAATTTTCACAGATTTTAAGCTTATGGTTTAGCTTAAAATCTGCGGCATATCTAATGACTCTGCGTGTCTGGGGAACTAGACAAGAAATGTAACCAACATCAGATAGGTGCCATAGATCACACCACACCTCAGATGAGCACTCCTTTACGAGATACCCGCCAAAGATCACGCTACAACACACACAAACACTACATCTTTGGATTATTTTAATTTTGTTTTTTGACTGCGTAATTTTGGTTATTTATTTCTTCAATTTGGTAGGTTAGAAATTACACAGAAAACGTATTAGGGAAATCTAATTTGTGGTAAGGATTGCAAAGATAATATAAGAAAAAGAAATGAATAAAACAATTTGTAAAATGGATTTGCTAACACCGGTTTATTTGTCAGGGTAGACAGTATATGGTAAGTATCAGTTTCTATTTTTTAAGCTTATAAGAAATTTATGTGGGAAGTTACTGCGTTGTGCATGACGGATGTCATTGTAACAGGTCCTAAGAACCATAATATATTACCTATAATTGGCGAGAAGTTCGTTCTGGCAAAGACAATAACCAGCGCTGACCCATTGAAATTTACGCTCTTCCTACTCCAATTTTTAAAAACTAGAGATAATAGTTGCGGGTTTCTGTAAAAGATTTTGTTGTTTCAACTTTGTTTCATTCGCGAGGACCTATCCCTTCTCCGCGATGACAGAATTACTTCAACAACAGGTCCTTAATTTTGATACTTCTTGGAATCTGGAAGGAATAACAGCGGTAGATTTTTATTGTTTTTGTCCTGGCATTTCACAAAGTTAAATTGTAGCGCCTCTCCTCTGTTCTCGCGACATATATCTGCTCCGCAAGGATAAAAACAAGAACGAGGCATTGAAATGTGCGACCTGGCTTCTCGCCAGATGCTTCGCGAAGTTCGCATTTCAGTCGCACTTTGCTTCGCTTGGCTGAAAAGTTTCACACAGTCGGATAGGCTCAAACGAAATATGTCTCTCAAATAGAATTGCACTTTGTTATTCTACTAAACACCCTTTCGTTTTAGCTGGTGCGGTTCATTACCGCTTCTGAATAGCTTTCGAGATCTGTTCTGCTTTTCACCTCACCGCTTCCCACAGCAGCAAACCATTCCCTTTATATCTCTCCTGACAAACTAGCAATTAAGATGACATTACCTTTAGATGATGGCGTGGGGGACGAACACACAGAAAAGACAAAAACACAATTCATAAAGAAATTTTCGGTACGAGCCCTTTATTAACAAGAGAACATTATATGAGGTGGGTGATGTTAGAGACTGCCTCACAGAAAGACTGTTGGCCAAAATGGTGGGGGTAAATTCATCAGAGGAAAGGTAGGGGAAGTGATTCAGAGCTAGTACCTGAGGTTAGATAACTATCCAAAATGATCTCTGGTCGGTGGGAAGAACAAAATATAATTAAATCTAAATATAGAAAATTAAATATACAGGGCGTTCGCCGGGAAACGCAACCCACTGTTAGCGCTACAAAGAAGAAACTGCTCCCGGCGAGCGAGCGCTCAGTTTCCGGCATTGTTCGACCGTCGGCCGCGGACTATTTCATAATAATTACGCTTCATAAACTTCATAAACTTGTGTGCTAAGCATTTAAATGTGGCGTAATTCATTAGCTTACCTTATAAAAGATGCTGGAAGTGTTGACCCTCTTGTGTAATGCACATTTCACATCTTCTGAACATATTTCGAGACACACGCTGCCCTAACTGACTTAATGATTTTTTGGGTGACTGTTCTAGTCGAAAAGCGATATCGTTAATTTTCTCCTCTGTGAGAATACGGTTGACCGACAGTCTCTTTTTGTTAAAAAATGAACCCGTTTCTCTTACTTTTTTAACCAGACGCAGAATTGTTGATTTAGCTGGCAGTAAAGCGCCAGGAAATTCGCGACGAAATTTACTGCGACACTTTTTAAACGACTTCTTCTTCACATATGTATCGTAGAGAAATATTCTTTGTTGCAAACTGTAACGTACCATAATTATACTCACACTCAAACACGGTACAGATTAATAAGAGTATGAAGCCCTAAACCAGCCAAACCGCAAAGAAACGTTTATTCACAACACTGATTAATAAGAGACTGAAGTCACAAACTATCTACAATGCAAAGAAACCGTTCTTAACAATGTAAGGGTCACTGCACTGCACTGTTGGGGCAGCGGAGGTGTTAAACAGTGCGGTGATTCACGGTGGCGGTTGGCGGAAACTGCTGGCTCCACTGACCGAGCAAGTTGCCGATGGCAACAGACTGGGAGGGTAGCGTTTTCCGGCGAACGCCCTGTATATATAAATTTTAAAAAAATATATTAAAAATATAAAAATAATAATTTGATTTTTTTTTAAACCAAAGACTCTATGAAGTCACCTTAGGTTAGTGGTGGTTCCATATAGTTACGTAGTGGGGATGGAGGCAAAGAGAGGATGAAAAAGGGTACACATAAGTAATAATAACTGGTGTAGTTAACGGGCGTGAAAGTAGGTTTGTGGGGAGTCTACCACTTGTAGTGTCTTTATAATTGGTTTACGTACATAATATATGGTCTTAGCTCCACGTTCTAAGTGTCAATTGAAGAGTACATTATGTAAATAACAAATAATGCCTCAGCGGTTGGCCGGCAGTTGAGGAGTTCTCTTATGTGTGGAGGTGATTTGATTAATTATTTGTGCTTGGGGAGCGTCCATAAACCACGTAGCTCCATTTTGGCCTCCTGTGAACCCCTCTCCCCACCACGTAGCCCGATGTGGCTTTTGCCCCCCCTCCCCCCTCACGATGAATTTGCAGAATCCTATCCCCAACAAAAGAAACGTATAACGCAGCAGTAGTACTACAAATCTGATATCTTTTAATTTCTACTCACGCTTAGAGTTTGATATCAAAGTCACGTACAGTCTCTTCCGAATAAACTATCACTTTGGATTAATTACGTGTCGCAGGATCAGAGTGCTTATACCAGATCTCAAAAGTTTTTCTGGCGGAGGTTAACTACGTTTTATTGTACTTTTAATATAATTACTCGTAAAAGAACATTCTTAGAAGAGAAAAAAAGAGGATTTTTTTTTTAAAATCGTAAAGTGAAGTGATACTCCGTAACCTAGGTCTTCAGTTTGTACTGAAATACCTCCGAGCACGTTTGCTGATCAGTATGGGGCAAAACATTTAATTTGAGCCTTGAAGTGTAAATATTTATTTCTCTCTTGAAAATCTTCAAGTACCATTTATTTTTTTGTTTCGGACTTTACGCCTCGTCTATGTCATTAGAGGCGGGGAAGGACTGCGAACAAGGAACATGAAAAAATTCGGTCATGGGCTTTTTGAAAGTACCATCCTGCCATTCCCTTGGAGTGATTTAGGGAAACCATGGAAATCTGGAAGTCCGGACGGGGATTTGAACCCGCGTCCTCTCTAAAGCGATTGCCCAGCGTTACCGCACTGTCCTCCACACAGGCTTGGTTTGAGCATTGAGAATACAATTTAGATCTGATTATGCTCTGTTATAATTGAGAGCGAAATACCCCAGCGTATAATAGCACGCGTAAAGCTTATTGGTCGTAGGCACTGTGCATCTCAAGTGAAACCATAAAAAGAAGGAAATTTTGTGGGTGTGTTGCGTCTCTTGCCTTCAGTAGCGACTCCTGTTTGCTGTTCGGAGGCTCCGGTAGTCATTGAGTGCTATTAGTATGCAGGTGCACACGCCCACCTGTGGAGCAGACCAAAGTGTCTCCACTCGGAATGACTCTGTCAGACTTCTAATCACATACCAACGACCCGGGACATTTAACCGAATCAGGCGATCCTCTCTTCCGAATACAAACGGGAGTATCAGTTTCTCAGATACTAGAAAGTTTTTACTAAACATGAACCATACAATTGGAAGTTTATATACGGAAATAAACTTTCGCTGAGCTCAGTATGTATTGAAGTTCATAAATATTATATCATCGAGCACCTTTGACTGACCTTTGCGATGCTCCCGTAATGTGGAGTTCAGATTATTCAGTATAACAGTGTTGTCACCTGGAACAAACTCTTAACTGAACATCATTCAAACATGATTCTCCGCCACCCTAGGTTTATCCTTTCATAAAAAAAATAAAAAAAAAAAATATGTATAAAAAAGTCTAGCTAAGAGGGTTTATCCCAGGAAAAATAAGATGAAGAATAGAGTAAACAACCAGAGAAGAACTGTATGGATTTAGGGAAGGAAGTTTAATTTATTTTAATTGAATTGCAATGGAGCGCAAGATCCGGTGGCGATTTCCCTAGCACCCCCATCTTCCCCCTTTCCTGCACCGATATACATTTGTCCTCTACAAATTTTAAATTTAAATTCTTTCAACGTTTTTGGTAAATTATTCATCATTTCCCTTGGTAACTTATTCCAATCCCTGACATCCTTACCTAAAAAAGAGAATTTTCCCACACCCTTGTGCCTGAAATCGAGTGCCAGCTTGTGGTCATGGTCATCTTTTCACTTCCATGCACTACTTTTTATACCTACACCAATATATATTTCCACGCCTCATCACCAGTATACGCCTTGTACACTCGCATGACCCTCTTCACCCTCCTCCTGTCTTACAATGAATCCCGATCTGTTGATTGAATTTTTGTCCTCATATTGATCATAGAGAAAAAGTGTGAATTTTTCAGGAACACTATAGTAGCTTTCTTAGACATAAAAGAGGTATATAATAAAATGCAAAGGGAAAACACAAAGCCTGAAACGAAAGGAATAACCTCACACTAATAATGAACATTTATGAGTGTGAGAATTGAGTGTGAACAGATAGCAGACATTCGGATTAGCGTCATGTAGAAAAGGGAGGAGCTGTACTGTTATCCATTACGTGTGTTGTGGTTTTAGATGAAATCACTGCGGTAAAGTTATCGATGGTGGTATTTGCAGATGAGGTAATGAAATGGAAGGAGATAGAACACAAAATGGAAAGAGAAATGGACAAATGGGCGAACATTCCTTCGTGAAGAGTGTGGGAATAAAACAAGAACGATGAGGACACCAAGAAACAGTAGTCCATCAAAGGAGGTAAGAAAGTGCTTCACGGACGACCTGTAATCTTTTGTAGCATAGGACACACATTTCACTGGCTAACTCACTCAATAATCCAGACATCATTAGTGATGTAATAGAAAAGATTGAGCACTTCACTACAAAATCAATACAAATTGTATAGCAAACACACAATAAAAAATTTGAAAGTAAAAAAGTAACATGTAAGTAAATTTAATTTCACCTGAACTTTATATTGTTTTTTATTAAACCAAATGTAACTAACTAAATGTATAATTATCAAACAGATGTCGCTGATGATGCTCTGTAAATAGAGCGAAACGCGCATGACACAAATAATAAAACAATCATTCAATTGCATTGACGTGTTATTCCCCTTTATAAAAAAATTGATCGCTTCAGCTTTTTACCTGCGTACCTAAGAAGCTGGCTCTTCTTTGCATTTATCTTCATCTCCTGTTGACTCACCCAGCTAGTTATCCTGTCCATATCACCGTTCAGCTGTTGACAGTCCTCTATTGTTTTGATTATTATATTAGTGTTTGTGTGGGCGATAGTATGCTGCAGTGGTATGGTTTCTCTGCCCTGATCGTGTAGCGTGGGAGCGGCCTTAGTTTTTGTGCGTGCGTCGCAGATACGCATCTTCCCCGAGTTTCGGAAATAGCCGCGAGATTGACGAGCGCGGGTGCACTAGGGGAGGCTGGGCGGGGGTGAGCCGTGCCAATCCCTCAGTCAGCTGTCCACAAGTTAACATTATTACTCATGTCATAGCACTATGCGATACTGTATAAAACAGTTTACAGGGGAAAATGTGGTAATCATAATCATCAGTGTTGCTACCTTAGCATTTTGTCGCTAGATCTAGTGAATTTTGAAGCTCTAAAGCGATATTCTTATATATATTATCGCTAAAAAAATATTTGGTGATTTTTAGTGATGTTCAACCTTCTAGAGTTTCGAAAAACTTGATTGGAATTCTGGTAGGTAATAACTCACATCTACATCCATACTCTGCAAATCACAAACATTGTGGGTGGCAGAGGGTGCTAAGCACCAATCCTAAACCCGCGCATTCCAATCCCGAATAGCGCGAGGAAAGAAGTAATACATAAAAGCATCAGTACGGCATCTTATTTCACTAATCTTATCCCTCCGGTCATTGCGACCTAAATAGGTTGTCGGAAGAAGTATTTCATTGCACTCGAAATTTAAATTTTTTTCGCATATTCTCCAATAAATTCGAACGCAAGCTACGTCGTCTGTCTTCCAAACTATCCCAGCCCAATCTATGTATCAATTCTGTGACGCTTTCATAAGGGCTGTAACAACCAGTCACGAATCTAGCGGCTCTCCTCTGCACCCTCTCCACTGAGTCAATCAGAACCTTGCGATACGGATCCCAAACTCCACAACAGTAATCCAGATGCGGACGCACTAGTGTTCTATACGCTATCTCCTTTGTATGAGCATTACAATTCCTCAATAGACCTATGAATCGCAATTCACCTCTGCCATGACTCGGTTGAATAATTGTGTACATAATATATTTAAAACGGAATATGACTTACCCAATACAACAATGCTGGTGGAATAAATACCTTTCTGGAGTTATCTGATTTAGATATATCCTATTACTTTTACTCGAATGTCACAGTGGAAAGGATTTTCAATACAATGAACATTGTTAAAACAATTTGAGAAATAGGATAGCTGTAAATACTCTGAATAGCATTCTTTTATAAGGAATCGGTTAAAAAATATGAAAAAAACTGCTACAGTTACGAGCTTCCGGCTGATGTGATTGCTGGTTGGCAAAGATGATAAATACTCTTTCAAATCTAAGACTGGCGATTCACTCACCCTTCCACATCTGCAAGTGCTGCAACTCCAACGATAGACCAAGATGATGAAGGAGAAATACCGATTCACGAAATTGGATGTTGATTTTGAATACAATATTTAATGTAATGAAAATGCTAATTATTAAAATATTCTTATATTACTTACCTTACCATTTTCCTTTATTTTATTTAGCGCTTTCTAATGAATCTTTTAGTTCTAAATATCCAGCAATCTAGGGAGTTTTGAGACCAGGTCTAGCGACTTTTGCTTTCGTAGGGTGGCAATACTGATCATTGTTTTCATCCGCCTCCAGTTTCCCGGTTGCGGTATAAAGGTGCTCGCCACCTTTGTCTGTTTCCTCTTCTTGGACTCTGGACCATGATGCACCTTTCTCCTGGAGGTCCAGTTTCACGAGATCACTCCATCTCCTCCTGGGCCGGCCTCTTGGTGTTTTACCCTCCAATTCTTTTTCCAGTCATATCCTCGCTGTTCTTGTTGGGTCCACCCGCTTGACGTGTCCAGCTATCGCAATCTTACTTTGGCAATTTTTTCTTGAACGGTTTCATTGATTGGGATCTGTTTGCGGATCACTTCATTGCTGATCTTGTCTGTTCTGGTTTTCTGTTTGATCTCAGGAAGTTCATCTCTGCTGGTAGTGGTACATACTTCCAGGCTGTACGTAGTGATCGGAAGGAAGTATGAATTATTACAGTGACATTTTGGCTGTAATTGGAATATGCTTGTCCCGCAGAAGGTGCCTAACTTGAGAATAGAACTGACCCCATTTTGTACCTTATTGCTAATTTCGTTCTGGGATCGATTGTCAGAGGTCACTTTACAGCCACGCCATTTGCTGCCAGTTAATCACAGGCAGAGTATTTTGAAGTGTATTGTCTTTCGACATTTACACTAACAGTTTGTCTTTCCTCGTACATTTCATGTGAAATATCTTGCGTATAGCCTACTAGCTGAGATTCGCATGAACATCCTTGCTTAAAGCCATGTTGTAGACTTGAGAACCACTTAGGGGGCGTCCATTAATTACGTGAGGTGAAATAGGGGGGGGGGGGTCTGGCGAAATCTCATGAAAACTCACCAAGGGGAAGGGAGGTCTCAAAAAACTGTGATTAGCAGGGGAGGGGGGAAATCTCCGTCAAAATCTCACGTCATTTTAGAGGGGGTGGTCTGACCAGAACACACCAAATCTCACCAGAGGGGAGGTGGGAGGGGAGGGGTCCGGAATTTAGGAAAAACATCTCACGTAGTTAATGGACGCAACATGTTCCTCGCAGATACCTCTGATGTTGTTGTACATATATCAATGTATCCACTAATTTAGCTACCACTGATGTCAAACGACCTAACTTCTGATAGGAAATCATCAACACAGTCATTTATTAGAATAATGAATAGCAGTGGTCCCAATATGCTACCTTGTGGTACTCCCACTTTGGCACTGTAGTGTTGCTCACTTTGCACTGTATTGAGTTGATGGTTTGGATTGAGCTCGTCCTGCTACCTCTGACACACTGACTTGCTTAGTGATGTTGCCGCCGCACTTGTTAAGTGTTTTGTGGCCAGTCGGTTCCTTCAGTTCCGGCGTTGCTGCTGCTCTGAGTTCCCTTTGTGGCTGTGGTAATTGCGCAGATAAATCAGCGGCCAGGAATAGCTACCTGTCCGCCGCCCCCAGGCCCCGACAGTGTCTCACCCGAAACCGACGTAGAGCCGAAAATTATTTACGGTCGTTACACTTAACGTATAACACTACATTGCTGGCCGAAACTGTGACGATATCTGATAATGACGCAAAATACGTACTCGTAAAAGTTTCAAGTTACAAAATGTAGTGACAGCAGTAGCAAGACAAGACAAGAAAAAGAAGGGGACGCAACTACAAGGAGGCACAGTTACAAGGAGGCACAGTTCAGGTTTTTATCTTTTTTGGGGATCGATGTCGTTAAAAGCTGGAAATGAAAGAAGACATTAAAAGGGAAGGAATTCCCACCGAACCTGTAGGGTGTGCTCTGGCCTCGCATTCGAGAGGACGTGGGTTCGGATCCCCGTCCGGGCAGCCAGATTTGGGTTTTCCATGCTTTCCCCAAATCACTCCAGGCGAATGACGGGATACTTCCTTCAAAATGCCATGGCTGAATTCCTTCCCGTTCCTTGTCCCCAGTCCTTTCTCGCCTCTAATGACCTCGAAGTCGACGAGGCGTAAAGCCATAAGCAAAGAAAAGGAATTTCCTCGTGGCCTTTTGAAGGAACCACCCGGGTACTTGCCCGGAGTGATTTAGGGAAACCATGGAAAACCGAAATCTGGATGGCAGGACGAGAAATACAATTCGAGTCGTCCTGAAATCCAGATCCCTGGGTTATCACTCACCTACCAGACTCGGTGATAAAGAATACTAGCCACAAGGGAAGGTTTAATGTAGCCTTTGTATCGTTCCCTTATATTTTGTAGAGAACACATGTGTGTGTTACTTTATCATACTTTTAAATTAATACTTTTGCTTATATTTCCTGCACCAGACCAGTACATAAGGATTTCCTTAATCGCTCTTTGTCCGTTGCTGGTTTTATTTCGATACTCACGCTGTAAATCAAATTATTACTAATCAAAATCTTACCATACAAAATCATCTCCTTTGTCTGTATCTATATTTCAATCTCAATATCAAATAAAACACTTTCTACTTATCTCATAATTCCTATATTTTCAATTAAATAAACAATTATCATTTCCAAACTCATATTCCATTATCTTTATCAAAACCCTAAACCTTCTGCCCTCAGGCTAATATTTTCCTCTTCTTAATCCCGCCAGGATTCTTGTCGCTTCTCCATCTAGCCATTCTGTTTCATCTCTTCTCTTAAAACATGTTCTTTCCAAAACCAACTCGTCCTCTTCCTTTCAAATCTTTTCTTCAACTCTATCTCGACTGTTCTTTATTTTCCAGAGATCTCATTATATTCATCTTGACATGCTTTGACCTTGGAACTTAAAATTCAGAGTTAGTATATACAATTATAATTATTAAATAAAAAATAGCTTTTTTTAATGTCAAAATCACAAAATGTGAGGTTGTGTACCTCACAAGGTCCCATCTCAAGAACTGCATTCCACGTATGCACTGTGGGAAAGTGGACAGATGAGATCGAAGGAGAACATTATCTATGTCCCCGTGGCCGAACCGAGCGTGGTGGGTGACCGGTGACTCTCTGGCCTCACATTCGAGAGGACGAGGGTTCGAATTGCATTGTGGCAATCCAGATTTCCGTTTTCCATGGTTTCCCGAAATAAATCCAGGCGAATGCAAAAGACGGTGGCTGAATTCCTTCCCGTTCATTGTCCTCAGTCTTTGCTCGCTTCTAATGATCTCGCCGTCGATGAGGTATGAAACGAAAAGTAAAAAAGAAAAGATAAGCCAGGATCAAACTATCATTCACTCGTCCCATCCTGAAGGAGAACTGTACTACGGTAAACCCGCTACAATACCATCCAACATTAGTAAAATGTGCTATCTCCGTAGCAAAACCGTACGTAACTCCTGGTGTATAACTGACGAACCTGTGACATACATCAACACATAAACTGAACAGCCAAAGAAACTGGTATAGGCATGTGTATGTAAACACAGGGATATGTAAACACTGAGAGTACAGCTCTGCGGTCGGCAATGCCTATGTAAGGCAACAGGTGTCTGGCGCAGGCGTTAGATCGGTTACTGCTGCTACAATGGCAGATTATCACGATTTAAGTGAGTTTGAACGAGGGTGTTATAGTCGGCGCACGAGAGATGGGACACAGCATCTCCGAGGTAGCGATGAGGTGGGGATTTTCCCGTACGACCATTTCAAGAGTGCACCGTGAATATAGGGAATCCGGTAAAACATCAAATCTCCAATATCGCTGCGGCCGGAAAAAGATCCCACAAGAACGGTACCAACGACGACTGAAGAGAATCGTTCAACGTGACAGAAGGGCAACCCTTCCGCAAATTGCTGTGTGTTTTAATGTTTGACCATCAACAAGTGTCAGCGTGCGAACCATTCAACGAAATATCATCGATATGGGCTTTCGGAGCCGAAGGTCCACTCGTGTACCCTAGCTGAGTGCACGACACAAAGCTTTACGCCTCGCCTGGGCCCGTCAACACCGACATTGGACTGTTGATGATTGGAGACATATTGGCTGGTCTGAGGAGTCTCTTTTCCGATTGTATCTAGCGGATGGACGTATACGGGTATGGAGACAACCTCGTGAATTCGTGGACCCTGCATGTCAGCAGGGGACTGTTCAAGCTGGTGGAGGGTCTGTAATGGTGTGGGGCGTGTGCAGTTGGAGTGACATGGGACCCCGGATACGTCTAGATATGACTCTGACAGGTGACACGTACGTAAGCATCCTGGCTGATCACCTGCATCCATTCTAGTCCATTGTGCATTCCGACGGACTTAGGCAATTCCAGCAGGACAATGCGACACCCCAAACGTCCAGAATTGTTACTGAATGGCTCCAGGAACACTCTTCTGAGATTAAACACCTCCGCTGGCCACCAAACTCCCCAGACATGAACATTTTGACCATATCTGGGATGCCTTGCAACGTGCCGTTCAGAAGAGATCTCCACCCCCTCGTAATCTTACGGATTTATGGACAGCCCTGCAGGATGCATGGTGTCAATTCCCTCCAGCACTACTTCAGACATTTTTCGAGTCCATGCCACGTCGTGTTGAAGCACTTCTGCTTCCTCGCAGGGGCCCTTCACAATATTAGGCAGGTGTACCAGTTTCTTTGGCTCGTCAATGTACTAAAACCAGCAACCATATATTAGCAGTTGCATTGCTGGCGGAAATAGCAGATTTTCCTTTCAATACATGGTTTTAATTGAAGTAAAAGCGCTTTACTAAATTTATGCAGATTTTCCAGTGATAAGCTCGACAATCAGCTTTCAATTCAAATTTACTGAGCTCGACGATGAAATACTACAAAACCGAGGGTAATCGCTGAATACGATGCGACGTCTTTATTGTGTTCAGCGTTTCTCCACTAATTCGTATGACCATCGTCGGCGAGTATGGTCGAGACCTGGGGAGAGGTCCCATTGTTCCAATGTTTTGTAGAGGCTCAGCGGTGTTACTCTTGGCGTCATGGTGTGGGGAGCCATCGGGTATGAGTACAGGTCACGGCTGGTAGTGATTGAGGGAACTCTGACGTCACAACGGTACGTCACGGACATCCTGGGTCGTCATGTGCTACCTCTCATGCGACAGTATCAACAGGACAATGCTCGTCCACACACGGAAAGTGCTTCTATGAACTGTCTGCGTGATGTTGAGGTACTCCCGTGGTCAGCAAGATCCCCAGATCTGTCACCAATAGAACATGTGTGGGACCAGCTCTGACGTCATCTCCGTCCCAGTGCCAGTATCCAGGATATCAAGGACCAGTTACAACAGTTGTGGCCAGCTTCCCTCAGGAGAGGATACAACGGCTTTATGACAGCCTTCACAACCGAATCAGTGCATGCATCCAGGTCAGAGGGGGTGCAACGTCAAACTGACAAGTGTGCTCATACTACCAAGTTCTTCGTAAATCTGACTCGATTTTGTAATCATTGAAATCACATTACATACTATGGCGGAAAAATCCGTCGTGATCGTTTTACACACACACCAGTTGCAATTAAGAAAATGTTTTGGCCGCTACTCTACCGAAATAGAGAATATTTTGGGTCATGGATGGGCACACTACAGGTTATATTACCACAATGAAACACAAGTTGCTGGTTGGCGACCCTGGCAGCGTAGGGGATAGCGTGCTAGCCTCGCGTTGCAAGGGTCGCCGATTCGAGTCCGGCCCCGGGTATGGGTGGTTTTAATTAAGTGTTGTGTTTGTCTCGTGTCTTCTATACCATGGAGAACCTGTAATACATTGAGTGAGTGATCCAATTCATACTTGAAAACTACACAAAAATTACATAGTATGGCCTCGTAGCCAAATGCCATATTTTCAACAAAAACAAAAAGTTGATGGTTTCCTAGTTACAATGTTTAATTACGTTCAAATCAACCATGAAGGTCATCCCGATACCATGCCAAACGTTTAACCGTGTCGAACATCAGACAACTTATCCGTGCTGTTGCAGGTAAGAACCATCCACGTGGGAACTATTCACAAGTTGCTCCGCACACTACATTCAAGACCACGTTGCGCTGTTGTTTTTTTCCACCTCTTTTCCACACTACCCTTGCTCTTTTTTTTCACAGATATTCTTCTTCAGTCAGCGCTATCGATAGTCGAAATGTCGATATGAGAGGCTTTCTACGTTACAATACATTCTCAACGCTTGAAGTTTAATTTCCTTTCCTCTTCCCCTTCTGAGTGCTCAACATGTATTTGCGAAACATCTTGACATATCTAGACGGCAATCTCCCACAAAGATTAAACAATATACTTATCATCGGTGTTTTTATGGAATTAATTAATTATAAAGGAGTAAATAGAAAGGACAGGACATGGATTAAGTTTCCGCAATTTTCGTGTTTGTTTTTGATTTTTGTGATGTGGACACGAATAAACATTACAGTGCCTCAGTGAATGCGTCTGTCCTCTATTTCCTTTACTGACTCTAGTCTCGACTTTTAGGTATGGGCAGAACACAACACGGAGCTGTAGTGATCAGCTGTGTCCCTGTGGAGCCCACGTGCAGCTCATTAAGCGCTGCGGGGTCAAGGGGTCACCCACCACGTGTGTCTACCCTCCCCACACTCAATACAACCAACACCGCGCTCTCCACAAACCATCATCACGCGTCATGATTCAAGTATCTAAACAGTTTTTTCTTTCCCATAAATTCTATTTTTTATTATTATTATTAAATTGCGATAGAGCAGACGAGCCACAGTGATAATCAGCTTACACCCCAACCTTCGAATTTAACGAGATTTTATTATTAATTCCTACAGTGTAATAAATAATTTACATGTAAATTATTTATCGTTTCCCTCGGAAATTTATTGCACCCCTTGAACGCGTCACCAAAAAAAGAAAATTTTCATGTTCCCTTAAGCTTGAAATAGACTGTTTGCGATCCAGATCATCTCGTGTCTTCCACGTACTATTCTTCACTATTTTACCAATATCCACGCAGGCCTCATTGTCAATATGTCCCTTATTCACTTAAAACAAGTAAGAGCTATTGTATTGCCGAGGTGGTGTTCACAGAAACTATTTCTGAACACTTCCGAACATTTTCACAAGGTTCTCATCACAGGCAGGGCCGGCGCTAGGATTCTTGGGCCCGGGGTACGAGTTCTTAGGGCCCCCTACACCTCCGCCCCTCCCCCCCACCAACAATTTTTTACCTTTAAACATTGGTTTTTGGATAAAGTAAGAAAAATTTAATGCAAAAAATATCAAACAATGCATTTTTTTAAGAAAGTTCTTTAAAGTTTAATTTCTATTTAACTATACTACTCGTGGACAGAAGGTCCCCTTCGGATGTCCGGGCCTGGGGTACTTTTGCCCGCTTACCTCTCCCTTACGCCGGCCCTGATCACAGAGGGTATTACAATATTTATTTATGGTTGCTTACGACTGGAAGAATTCGTGATTCACGGTAGCGTTGAAACCGAAAAAAAAAAAATCTTGTGCATTAGGTGGAAATTGAAATCTTTGATTGTGTTAACTTGCTCAAAGGCACTAGAGTTTTTGTTTGATCCCTGTTCTGTTTTACTGAAAATTCAAGGAAATCGGAAGAAATTTAGCTATACAAAACACCAGCAAACATTTGTCTTTTGATGTGTGAAGGCGTTATACAGGCCCATCCACCGGGTATGACTGACGGTGTACTTCAAAATATCTCGGAAGCAGATGCCCGATAAAGTCTTATGGCTTTAGGCATGGTCGATGTCGTCGTTATTAGAGGCATGATCGGACTGAGGACAAGTAACGGGTAGGAATTCGTCCATGACTCTTTGAAGGAAGCATCCAGGTATTCGCCTGGAGTGATTTGGGGAAACCATGGAAATCCCAAATATGGACCTGGATGGAGATTCGAACCCGCGTCCTTCCGAATGCGAGGCAAGAACGTTAACCGTTCAACCACCCCGCCTTTTTTTTTAAACATGTGACTCGTTTTTCAAGGAACATTATTAACAATTTGCTTAGAGTTTTTAATGTTTTTATCCGTTGCTGATGTGTTTTACCGTCATTGGCTAAGAAACTACTCTTCACAATTTTCAACACGGTTTTGGATTTAGTTTGATCTTTCACTCAAAATTTTCTAATCTTGGAATATATAGACAACATTTTCACAAAAATTGAAAAAATGAATATTCTCGTATGGACTGTATTGTATGAACATGTATTGTTTGTGTAGAAACTAGTTTTCTATATTAAGCGGGACTCAATGTATTTACCTATTGGCAGAAATTTTTTAGTTGATCTCGAATGACAAGTATTAAAGCCTTCAGCTGTCTGTTTCTTTCGTTTCAACGCTACCGTGTCTCACGAATTTAATTTAACATTGGAGTAGCTATGAGCTAGAACTGATCGTAACAAAAATTCAAAGTATACTGTCCGAAAAACAACTCTTTGACAAACTGACTATTGTTTTGATGAATGTTCTACATTTTTATTTAAATACATGTAACGATTGAAATTCTATTACTTATATCAACAACTGACAAATTTTGATGTAGCTATACTTTTTGACCTAACATTCGGGAGGACGGCCGCGGTGGTTCGAATCCCCGTCCGGGCATCCAGATTTGGGTTTTCCATGGTTTCCCAAAATAACTCCGGGCGAATGCCGTGATACTTCCTTCAAAGGCCAAGGACGAATTTCTTCCCGGTCCTTGGACCCCATCCTTTCCTGGCTCTAATGATCTCGACGTCGACGAGGCGTAAAGATACAAGATAAATAAGGAGTGATTATAAAGACTTCGCAGGACCCTGTATCAGTACAATCACTGCACTCTGGTCTGAATCCATCCAACGTCATTGCCCAAACATTGGAAAACGTATAACTGAAAGTGAGTAAGCATTCGCTATTCCTACGAAATCTTACTGCCGATTTCTGTGTTACAGCCACAACGTACCGGCGGCAAGGTGTGCCATCTTTATCTGGAGTAGAGCTATCACTGCTTGTCTGTCTATCCAATCTAGCAAGACAGCTCCGATTCAGTCTTTTCGTGTGCGGTGTGGCTTTCAGCACTATATAGAATTTAATAAATTTACTTGCTCATAGTTTCAGAAACTCGCGAGTTATCGTTTGATTCCTAGCCTTGCTGATTGGTTAGAATGCGTTAGAGAGGCCAAGCATTGCTGTTGATAGAGTAAACCACAGCAGTAGCTTGCCGTCCCCAATGGCCTAAGCGCAGTAGGCGAGAAGTGGATTGGTCCATCACATTGCGCGTCCTATGCCACCCAAAAACCTCTGCTCGTCATCTGATAGCATAACAGTAATGCGCGAGGGCTGAGACAACAAAAAATCAAAGTTTGCTGTTACGAAACAACTCTTTCACAAACTGACTACTACTTAGATAGAGGCTTTACTTGGCTTTTTTTAAAACCAAATCTAATAGTTGATAACCTATTCCTTCTATCAAAATTTAACCAATTTTGATGTATTTATACTTTTTAATATAACGGTGTTTACTTAATGATGCGATTAAAAAGAAATAGTGAGGATATTCCTTGCACTGTAAGTCCTGAATTACTAACTATCAGGAAAGTAGCATGCAATATAGAGATGTAACTTGTGTTAACACCTTGAATTTTTTCGTTTTCCTATCGTCTGTCGCTCGACTGATTTAATGCAATCCTCCATCTTGAACTGACCTCTTTATCTCGGCATTACAGTCTACTTCTCCAGTAATCGGCTTCATTTCTTTGGCTTCCTCCACAGTGCGTTCCTTCCATTGCCAAATTAAACACAATTCGTCAGAACACAATGTGCAGGTGGTAGGAAGAGGTTTCAGAATCCTTCATTTATTGGAGAGGGTGATGAGGGGTGTACTAGAAGAGTGAGGGCCCCACATTCGGGTATCAAATACAGGAGATGGAGCTTGTGCAAAGAAGGCCGACTACATTTGTTTGTTGGGATTACCGCAGAACACAATCCGTAACTGATATGATAAAGGAGCTGGGTTTGGAATAGTTGAAAGACAGGAGGAGGGCAAAGAGAGTAATGGGTGTGTTTATTGGGTGATCAGGAATGAAAGATATTAGTGGGAGAATTAGGAGTGCTGCATGGCATGGTAAAGATGACCATGACCACAAGCTGGCACTCGATTTCAGGCAAAAGTTTTTTTTAGGTAACGCAGCAATGTTTTGGAATAAATTATTATGAGAAGTAATCAACAATTTACCAAGAACACTGAAAGAATTTAACACTAAAATTCGTTAAGTACAAAACTGTATGGCTAGGAAAATTGTATTCAAAGAATTTTAGTATAAAAAAAAAAAACCAAACAAGAAATGAGAAAAGAGATGCGTTGGGAAATTTCCATCGCGGGGCATGTGCTCCTTCACAATTAATCAAATTGCGCGTCTTGAAATTTTCCCATCTTCATGTGTCTTGCTTCTGCAATTCTCTTCCGCAAACTTCTTTTCTCGGCCATAATTTTCAGAATAATCTTTCTCTAGCAATTTCCAGTTATACAGATACATTCTTGTTTCAGAGACGTTGGTTAATGTTTGAAACCAAAAGATATCTTATTTTCTAGAAGGTTCTTTTCGAACGTGTTATTCTGGTTATGAATTGGTTCTTAATTTGGATAACAGTTGTATCTTTACTTTTCCTATTACTTCTGATGCAATTTTTACATTTAATCTATTAATGCTAC
The DNA here is from genome assembly GCA_031002005.1 of Vandiemenella viatica. Taxonomy (NCBI): domain Eukaryota; kingdom Metazoa; phylum Arthropoda; class Insecta; order Orthoptera; family Morabidae; genus Vandiemenella; species Vandiemenella viatica. The sequence goes on along the minus strand of CM061914.1, from coordinate 167,003,424 downwards.
CATTTCTACTATATATCATGGCTTCTACCTTGCTTTGTTATACTATTATTCGATATTCTTCTTCTAGTGGTTTTTTTCCCGTGCAATTCAGTAATTTTTCATTTTCATTACCTCTCTCTGTTGACAGGACAATGTCATCAGCAAATGGAAGCATTCTGATTGTTTTTCCTTGCACACTTGCGCCACAATCGATTTTTTTCTTTTTCTTCCTTAAGTGCGTTCTATTGGATCAAGTTGAATATTAGACTACAACCCTGTCTTATTCCTTTTTTACTGATGCTTGTCTCACGTGATTTTTATTATATTCACCTGGTTCTTCTGACTTTTTTAAATTTTTGAATGCCTTGTTCCATTTAACATTGTGAAAGCCTTTTCCATGTCCCCAGAAGCCATTAAAGAAGCCTCCTTCTTCTTGATCCGTCCTTCAAGCATTAATTCATAAGTCAGAATCTCTTCTCTTGTACCTCTGTTTTTTTTTTTTTTTCCCAACTCATACAGATCTTCAAATAATACCCCTTTCACATTCCTTTCTGTAGTGCATCATATGTTAGTCAGTAATTTTGTTGTATGACATCTGAAATTGATGTCGCTAGAAGGAAGATAAGGAACCTGCCTAAGTGTTTATGTTTTCAGTGCTGTATATTGTAGCTATTTTAATAGTTGTAGGCCTACAGGCTACGTTTCTTATAGTTCATATATTCGATACAAATAAGTTTATAAATCGTTTGGTTTCTACACTGTATCATTTAACAGATTTCCTTTGTTTAAATTAACGGTTCAATTCCAACGGTAACAGATAGTTATCTTTTTCTTTATCTCCAACTCAAAATCTTTTTCGTGTATTTTAAATCATGATAACAATAATCTTATCTATATTCATTCCCGAGCCACGCCATAGAAAGCAAACCACATATTTTTTTTAATTAAACAAATCTTCCTTCCTGCGATATTGTTTATCGACTATTCTTTGCATCCAGAGATATTCCTCCATGCCACTTTGTTCCAGAGATAGGTTTTTTTTTGATACGTGTTTATACGCGAACAAAGATACTTAGAGCGACATATGGATAACCTTCGTTATCTCACAATATATCAGGCAGAAACCTTTTTGAGCAAAATATCAGTTGCGTGATTTCTCTTTTCAGGAAGTTAGTAGTTAAATGCTATCCATCTCATAAAGGAAAACGCTCACACATCAATTTCTAGAGAGTTCAGCTCTTAACTTTGCAGGCGATCGGTGTTGCGATTCAGCTGGTGGCGCGAAGGCAGCGACGCGTTGTGGGAGGACTGGTAATTAGCACATAAATCACAGCGCCACTCGGAAAAACAGAGCGCAGGGAAAAACGCTTCCGGCCCCGCACCCCGGCTGGCTAACACGTGTTGTTGCTACGCTCACCTCGGCGCTAACTCGCGCCCATATTATTTGCGCAAACCGTAGCGCCAATTTCTTAACACCACCTTCCTGTCAACCCAGATCCTGTTCTACTCAGGAAGTAGTTGCTCTCCGGTTTCAGTCGGCTTCCCGTCAAGGTTGTGACGACATTGTTTACATTTTGAAAAAAAAAAAAAATCACGTTCCGCAGAATTAGCAACAAAAAAGTTCACAGTGTTTGTGTCGTGAAAGATAAATACACTAGAACTGAGTAACCAATAAGGTGATTACGTTCTTGACAAACATTCTGACCAAAAACCATGGTTTTTCTGGGTTATTATCATTCTAGACTCAGAAACGTCAAATACACAACTAAAAATTTTACGAGTTAATTACTTTAAACTCATTCCGCCTAGTTCTTCGCAACGTAAGTGCATTCGGTGTTGTTCGAAACACATCATCTTTGTTGCAGGATGATGGGCACATAGGGCACTCGAGCATATGGTTCATCGTTTGGTCCTCACCACATTCGCACTTAATACTGGTAGCATCAGTATAACCGCATTTCACTAGGTTTTCCTTGGACCTGCCCACTCCTGTTCGCAATTGATTTAAGGACCAGTCCTCTGCGCCAGATGGCAAGCGCTCTATAACTGTTAGTGATCGCGAGATGTTGCAGACCTTGGTTTTCCGCAACTGCACTTCTGCTTTTTAAGGTGACCCAATTACTCGTACTTACCAAGCTGTTCTCACGAAACTTTTTCTGGACCTTAGTTTTTCTAGATCCCTCCAAGCGAATTCTGGAATGGTTGCTTAAGATAGCTCATGGGAGCCTCATGTCATATCCCATTACGTTAACACATTAGTATAGGTTCAATACACACTCAACCACACATTATGCAATGAATTGCGGAGTAACAACAATAAAAAATAGTTAAAAAAATTAAAAATTCAATAAATCAGCCCAGAATTGCTTCAACAGAAAAAACTATGGTAATTTTTTCTATTGATTTAAAAAAAAATAAAGGCATCAAAAAACACATTTTTTTACTTATGCTTTACGCCTCGTCGACGTCGAGGTCATTAGAGACGGGATGGGACTGGGAACAAGGAACGGGAAGGAATTCTGTCGTGGCTCTTTGAAGGAAGCATTCCTAATTCACCTGGAGTGATTTGGAGAAACCATGGAAAACCCAAATGTGGATGCCCGGACGGGTATTGGAACCCGCGTCCTCCCGGATGCGAGACCAGAGCGTTAACCACTCACACACCACGCTCGGTATTGTTGTACGTATGTTCATTTGGGGCAATTAGGAACACGTTAAGCTTCTGTTTGGCTTCAATTTGTTGTGGATGTGCACACATCACTATTACATATAGGGCTGTATAGGGGACCTACAGTTTAACGTGGAATCAGAGCCACGGAATCGTCCTGGTGTACTTCACATTACACAGTAAACTGGGTCAGAGGTAAAGGTGGGGTTAAGGTCCTTTGAAAAGCCCCGCCGAGTCAGGGATTCGAACCGGGGACCTTTTGATCTCTAGTCAGATGCCTAAGGGAGCGTGCACAAACTACGTGGCTCGGTCCAGGGGGGGGGGGGGTTGGCAGAAAGGCTACGCTGGTACGCTGGGCTACGTGGGGGGAGGGGGGGGTTCCGAGCCAGGCCACGTAGCTTTCCATTCATAACATTTTCCACAGTTAAAATGAGGAACAGAACTCACAAGGGGGCATCCATAAATTACGTGAGGTGAAACAGGGGAGGGGGGGGGTCCGGCGAAATCTCACCAGATCTCACCAAGAGGGAGGGTATTTCGTCAAAAAAGTTAGGGTGTGACCTAAAAAGAAAGTTTCCAGGGCGATTTCTAGGGGGGGTTCTCACGGACCAGATCTCACCAGGGGGGGGGGGGGTCCGGCCAGATCTCACGAAATCTCACCAGGGGGGAGCGGGGTCCAGAAATCCGGAAAAACACCTCACGTAATTTATGGATGCCCCCCAACAGCATGTGGATATTTATTTCCCTCAGTTAATTATCTTCGTAGGTAATTTACAATAGCCTGACAAGAGAAAACAGTACAAAATGTCTTCTGGAATCAAAAGGGAAAAAAGCTACGTGCTACATGAGAAGGGGGGTGGGGGGGTATTGGCTATAGCCACGTAGGGCTACGTGGGGGGGGGGGGGAGGGGGGTTAACAGGAGGCCAAAATGGAGCTACGTGGTTTATGCACGCTCCCTTATCCACCGAGCCACCAGACCATTTGTAACTTTATAATTTATGGAAAAGGTTGTCTCGAAGAATCCGAGCGTGATGGAGGATAGTCACGCATTCGGCAGAACGCGGGTTCGATTCCCCGTCCAGCCATCCAGATTTGGGTTTTCCGTGGTTTTCCCAAATCACTGCAGGCTTCCTTCAAAAGGCCATGGCCGTATTCCTTCACGTTCCTTGCCCCCAGCCCTCTCCTGCAATAATGACCTCGACGTCGACGAGGCGTAAAGCCAGAAGGCAAACAAAAAAGTAATAAAGGAAAATGAGTCCTTCGAAACTTGGTAACCGCTGACGGCAGTCAATTAAATACACAAGGGCAGATTTTCTTATTAGCGCAACGGTAATGAATAAGATTTTACTGTTAAATTTACTCGTAATAATAAATTAATCTTTGATTGCAATGATGAATCAAAGTGTCGTAAAGTTTTAGACTGACAGTTTTCGAACATGTCGGATTTCAGTATTTGCTATTGAATTTAATTGGGATGGAGCCCATGCTCCGTTGGCAATTTCCCTAGTCATCTAATTAACCCGTTCTCATTATTTTTATCATCATATATACTTTGAGTGTTATGATTCCTTCATCCATCTTCTTTTGCCATTTACGAATTTTAATTTTAAATTTCTTCAGCGTGTTTGGTAAATTATTCATCAATTCCATTAGTAATTTATTACAATTCCTGATTTTCTGTCCCACAAAAGAAAATTTTGTTAGTTCCATACGTATGAAATCGAGTGCCATGGTATTTTAATCTTTCCATGCACTACAAAGAGATACACACACAAACACACACACACACACACACACACACACACACACACAGGTTGGCCGCGCAGACTTCCGCGGTCGTAGTAGGTGTTATCTTGGTGCGTGCGGAACCGAGTCAATCAGAGTCCTCTGAAGAACCTCGTAGAATGATGGCTGAAACGCTAGGTTTCGATAATTTGACGCAGTTCCACCACGACAACCAAGACAACACTGCCATAGGTTGTCGGTGTAGTTCAGGGTTGCCAACTTTAAATAAAATTTACAGACCAATTAATTTTTTATTTTTACAATTTATTGTTGTTATAACAGTTGCGAACTAAAAAAAAAAGAAAAAATATTGTTTGAAATAACAATCAAATATTCAATAAAATTAATAATGCAATAAAATAACTATTATTATGTCAACAAAACCTCTGCAGAAGAAACAATGTCTTCTTCAGGACAGCAACTTAAAGAAACACAAAAAAAAAAAAATGTTAAAACTGCTGTTTTAGACGTAGATTTTGTTTTCCTCACATGTCCTTCTGTACTCGCATGACCTTTCATTGTTTTTATACCATCAAAGTTTACAGTAAAATTTATTTTGCACACTTTACAACTTACGGCGGAATCGTTTTCTTTACATAACCACGTTTTAAATTCGTCATTTGAGAGCCACTCCTCTCTGAAACAACAATAACGTTTTCGTACTTTCTTATGTAAATCACTCATTATGTATATGTAACATGCCGCGTAGGTTACTGAGACAATAAACCTATCGCTTCACGACAGTCAGATATGTGACCAACTGTTGACAACTTTTAAATTCAGAGTGAAACTGTTGAATTTCGTTCAGCGGGAGGGGAATAAGGAGCGAGACGACCTTGTTAATTCCCATAATTTTTTAAATTTCTTAATAACCGGACATTTTGCGTCCGGTCGCATGTAGCGACCCGAACACGGACAAATCGCGCAAGAATCGTACAGTCCGGCCTAAAAGCGGACGGTTGGCAACCCTCGTGTAGTTTGTACGAACGTTTTGTTAGCGTTGGATTTGATAACACAGATGTCGACGGGACCAGCGTCACGGCCGGGTCTCTGCAATATCGGAGTCGAGTGTCTCCCCTCGTCCTGTGAGAGCCGGAAAATTGTTTCGTAAACCGTCGCCTCCTATTAATCACGAGGGTCGGCGGACACAATATGTCGACCAGCCTGATGAATCGATAGTGTAATGCGAGCGCGCGCGTGACTGTCGATATTGCCGGCTCGCATTGTCCCGCCAGCTAATAAAATGAGGACGACCCGGCTTTGTGGGGCCGCACCTGCTCATACTTCCGACCCCACCATCATAGTATGCACCACTAGCATTTGCCGGCAGCTCCACCATCGCGCTGTATGCGTACGGTGCACTAGATGCTTGGATTTACAAAGAGTAATATTAACTTAGCCTGTGGATAGGTTGAAATGCAGTCTGGACCTGCTAAATACCCACTCATGCCTCACATTTCACAGATATATATGTACAGGGTGATTCAAAATAACGCGGTCAAAATGACATGGTAGATCAGTCATACAATAAGAATCAAAAATCGGATAGGAACAGAGGGTCGCAACTGCGATCCGGAGCCGCTACAGGGCGTCTAAAATAATACTGACACGAAGAGAAGAAACAAAACCATTATAGATCATTTTATTGATAATTATTCACTCACATGCGACTAAAGCAAGCCAAATGTTGAGCCTACAGCAGATGCTCAAAGTTTTTGCCAGAAGCATCGAGACAAGCCCGGCATCTCCGTTGCATGGAACGGCGCACCTTCTCAAAGGTACCAGGAGTATCTCGAACACATCCGGCTGCCGCAAAGATTCTTCCTACCAAGTCTTCCGGCGTTTAAACAGGTGTTTCAAACACAAGTCCTTTTAAAAATCCCCACAAGAAAAAATCCAAAGGACTGTGTTTGTATCGCAACGCCCTCTCGTGGCTCTAGCGCCCTCTACAGGCGTTTGCGACCCTCTGTTCCTATGCGATTTTTGATCCTTGTTGTATGACAGATCTACCATGTCATATTGTCCACGTTATTTTGAATCACCCTGTATATATAAAAAAACACAGCTTCGTAGTAGTGATGCACGCCATATTTACGCGAAACTAAGGTGTTTTGTACTGTTCCCTTCGTCAAAAGAGTAACTTTTGAGTGAACATTTTCGATCATCATAGCCACACTTAGGATGTTTTGCCTGTAAACTGTTGTCAGAATTTAAAACGGCAACAATCTTCGTATACACATTACAAAGAGAAAAAAGTCATTGATAATATTTGCAGAAAGCAAAATCTGTGGACAAATGAAATCAGAATAGGAGAGTTTAGATATAAGAGGAATACACAAGGAAGAAGAAAATGAAAGTGCGTCAGACACGATCAGAAATAGGGTAATCAGTTTTTATGGTCCCATAATTTGTTTTGCTGTCATCAGTCTCTAGACTGGTTTGATGCAATCCTCCATCCCTTCCTATCTTGCGCTAGCCTTTTCATCTCAACATACCCCTTACAACCCACGTCCTCAATTATCTGCTTCATATATTCTAATCTCTGTCTTCCTCTGCAATTCTTACCTTCGACTGTTCCCTCCACTAACAAATTAACCAATCCAGCATGTCTCAAAATATGACCTACCAGCCTGTTGCTTCTTTCTGTAAGACTGTTCCACAAACTTATCTCCTCGCCCGTCATTTCCAAAACTTGTCCGTTTCGTTCTTTATCCGTCCACTTAATTTTCCGCATCCTTCTATAGCACCACATTTCAGATGACTCAAATTTTTCTTCTGTGTGGTGTTCCAGGTCTCATAATAAGAATGAATAAAATCAGACTTACAAAAAGAATTTTCAATCACAACCACTGAACCAAAGGAGTAAAGAAAAATATGATAGAGCTCGGAATAACAGGAGATGTAATACAAGATAGAGCGACTTCCAGAAGATTGATACAAAACTTCGAGGGTCTTCAGGAGAAGGAAAAGAGGAAAGGTGATAACATCTGGACAAAAGGAACGAGGATTTGTAGCTATTTTAAAATTTATTATCTTCTTGTATCATGTATTCTTGAATCTCGACGAAGAAATTAACTACCAGACATTTGGTAGATCCGAAGATTGCAGGTTTATTTATTTAATAAGGTAGGAAAATTATTTATAATTACAATACATTTAATAAAGATTAACACTTAAGAAATCACGTCTAATGCGGATCAACATTTCAACTACAATCCACACGCCATGCATCATCAGCGATAATCCTACTATATCTGTACTTCAGAGAGCTTACATAACCAACGTATCCATAGATGTAAATTCTATTACCTTAAATAAAATTACTATAAAGGCATTATGCCTGTTCTGTTACACTCCCACCGATGGAACCAGGCGGAAGTTGGCATTAACAAAGCCCCGACTTCCGTCGCCAGGTAACCCTTAAACTAAGATTGAAATGATTATACATATCAGACTAATCGACTACTCTTATGTTAATAACAATAATTTTTAACATTATTGCACAAACCTTGAAGTCCCATATAAATGGAGAAAGAAATACAATGGAACATTAAAACAAAACAAAGAAGAAGACAATCAAACACCACTCGTTGAACAAAAGTTGATATTGATCTTCATAGTGTTTTTTTTTTTTTTTTTTTTTTTTGTCCCCCAAATGCACACCTTGCCACAGGGCTACAACGGCTAACACTTCACCTACGAAACACAACATGACATGAGTTATTATTATTATTAATTGTTTTTCACATTGGTCCTATTACTTTGCCTATGTCGAAGCTGAACTTCTAATCGTAAGTTAAAAACAAAATACCTCCTTTTGGACAATAATGGCCTCAGAAAAGTGAGAAACGTGGAGGATTTGTCTGCATATAAATGCACTTTCAATCAGTGCCTGACCCCACACACCCATTCAATTTTACACTTTTATAAGATTTTCGAGAATTCCATCATTCGGGTACTCTTCTACAACATCCTCTTCTTTCACACCTACTGGCGTTCCCCTCGAATTCCCGGTGTTCTCACACACACTAGTCATTCGCACCAAGGCTGCCCAGCATTCCTTCCTATGTCGCACAGTTCTTGCGTCTCCCCATGATATCACTCTTATCTTTTTATGCTCTGGCACTTCACTCCAATCGAGGTATTTGCATGAGACAGCACACATCATGAAAAAGTCTTTCTGCGTCCCCTTAGCGGCCACATAAGTTTCTTCCCTTAACAATTCTCTATGTACGCCTATCTGCCTATCCACCGACCAATAATGTTGTAGAAACTCCCTCTTGAATTCATTAAATGTGGTACAATTGCCAGCAAACCAGTCGGCCCATCGCCTCGCTCCTTCGGCCAAGTACCAACGAACCATCTCGATCCGCTGTTTTTCAGAAGCAACGGAGAAAGGTGCAAAGCCCTCAAAGTCCCAAATGAATTCAATGGGGTGCATATGCCCATCAAATTGTTCCCATTCAATTTTCTCTTCGACCCACGCTGCTGTTGAAGTCGAATGATGGCCCCTGACATTGGATACATCCTCCCTTTCTACTGCCGGAACTTTCACTCTAGTAACATCTTCTATCAACGCTGCTGTGGATAATTGGTACTTACCCAAGTTCTGTGAAATCAACTCGACATTTACGACCACACTGTTTACCTTTTCTTTATCTTCTTTGATGTGTTTCCCCAAAAGGATACAGTGATTCTCTACCGCCTCCAGTCGCCTCCCGTGACTTACATTGACTTCTTCCCCGACAACTAACTGTTTACTGAGTACTTCGTTATCCTGTCGTAACAGTATTGTCTCCCTACTCACACTATGCTCTAACCTAGTTAGCCGTTCCGCTAGCCGTTCAGCTTGTTCCTTACAATCAACATTATGTTGTCTTAATTCTAATTGGACATTCCCTAATTGTCGGACATTGTCTTCTGCCAACTTATTTAAATTCCCTACTGTACTCTCAAGTGATTGCAATCGACCCCCAAGCTCAGCCTTCAAATTACTTTCTACTGATTTCAAATTACTTTCTACTGATTTTAAATTACTTTCTACTGATTTTAAATTACTTTCTACTGATTTTTGAAACGATTGCAACTGTACCAAGATAGCACGGACTGACCCATCTGTGAACTCAGGACCTGAGTCATTCAAGGACTCACTTCCTATTGCTGCCATCTCCTCCACCATTTCACTCATTTCTGTAGCCATGTTGTCAACACTTTCAATACAATCGCCCAACATTTTGATTGCAAAGAAAAAAATATCCACCGAACCAGCAAGCAAACAAAAAAATTACAATTAAAACAGATAAATTCTGCTCCAACACTAATCACAGTTATTGTTAAACAAGGTGTACGCTATTGCATGCAATGAAATGCAAACAAGGTAACAACTATTAATTAATAAAATTCCCCAGGAAAGTTGAAACTAATTTTTTTTTTTCCAATATTAACTCAAACTGACTTTTACTCGTGAAGAAAATAATTTAATTTTTTTTTTCTTTATGAAAATTAATTTTTCTCAATGCAAATTTTCATATGAAAATTTTCTCATGTCAGTTTGTGTTTCTTACAAAGATAAAAAAATTTGGCACTTTCCTTTTGAAGAGAACTGCTAGCTTCTAGGACTGCGTCCCGCTCTGCAATGCCGCCCCTTACAGTCTCCCATAAATGGTCATTCTCCGCTCCGGTCGAGATTTTGCCTGAATGTAGTTCTTATTAATACTGAGCGGATCGGCTCTCCTCGGGAATCGTCGGCTCACTTCGGTTGTCGCGTTCCGGTGGTAATGGCTGCTCGCTTGTTAATTATTGTTACTTTATGTAATTCACTTTTCCTACCTTTTGTTTCAGTGTGTGTCCGTGGTTAATTATGCTTTTAATTAATCCCACTTCAAAACACACTGTCCTGTCGCGGTATTGCCATGTAGCTATGTTAAAATTTTATTATCTTCTTGTATCATGTATTCTTAAATCTCGACGAAGAAATTAACTACCAGACATTTAGTAGATCCGAAGATTGCAGGTTTATTTATTTAATAAGGTAGGAAAATTATTTATAATTACAATACATTTAATAAAGATTAACACTTAAGAAATCACGTCTAATGCGGATCAACATTTCAACTACAATCAACACGCCATGCATCATCAGCGATAATCCTACTATATCTGTACTTCAGAGAGCTTACATAACCAACGTATCCATAGATGTAAATTCTATTACCTTAAATAAAATTACTATAAAGGCATTATGCCTGTTCTGTTACAGATTCTTTGATGTAGTGAGCGACCTTTGAACTGTATTAAGAATCTTTGATGTTGTGTGCAAAATTTAATGATGATGTTTCCACAGCATTGAAGGCGATAATTCTCAAAAGTGAGAATGTAGAGAGAAAGAAGATAGTGACTGCCTAATACTAGGTGATCAGAGGAGATCAAAAGAGACTTAAGAACTTTTCATCGCATAACGCTATTGGCAGTGGAAGGTATCATAATATAAGCTGATCTTTAAATTATTTTTTGGGGGGGTTTAGGGGCTGAGGGGGGGGGGGGGGAAGAATAGTATCAGAATATAACGACAGATGTAAAATGAAATTTTGTATATCATGATAAATTGTATTCCCGCCTCTAATGACCTAGACGTAGACGAGGCGTAAAGCCATAAACAAATATAAAGTTTTTAAGTAGGTTTCAGACTGTTTTATGCAGTTTAGTTCCATTGTAGGTGCGGCTTTATGCGGCATAAGGTTGTTTTACAATATCACATCACATATGATGTGACGTTAAGCGTAAGACACTACTGTGCAAACGTAGCCGTTAGGATCTTCGGTCTTTGAAGTGAATAAGTAACAAGAACGCTAATTCTTCCACCAATATCTTTCCACGCCTCCTCACCAATACAAGCCTCTTGTACTCCCATAACTTGTCTTCACCCTCCTCCTGTCTTCCAATAACAGCATCATTCTGTTACTCGTGTCACTGTTGTGGTCGATAACAGGTATTGCATATGTCGATGGCAAACTGCAGCAGCGGAATGTCGGGTTCATGTGGGGGGAGGACAGGAATTCGACTGCCACATGCTGATCGTGTCTGACGAGCTTGTACGTATGACGTCATAACTCATGCTCGTGGCGCATCTGCATTCTGTTTGTCACGAATAAAATACGGAACGGAGTTTGATGGTGTTTTAATAGTTTGTAACATTAGGATCTGACGTTAAATCTGCAGGTCTTATGCCTTTACGTACCTGGCACCGGAGCAGGAATTGCAAATCTGACCTTAACCTAAAAATTTTCTGGGGTGGTATTCTGGTCAATTTCTGTAAGTTCGCAAGGCAATGACTTCCGTGAGGACATGGGAATAAAATAAACTCTCAGGTAACTCATTCTAATACTATCCGCGTTGGCGAATCTCAGTTTAGAAGAAATCGGAGCTTAAAAATCGTAAATTAAAAATTTGCTGAAATTTTCTGCCTGCATTGAAGGCGTACAGGATCAGCCAAGACAGTTCCACAGAGTGCGTCATTCCTTATGCTGAAGGGCTGAGGCATGCATTGCCGTGGACAGACGTCACATTGAACACCTGTTATTAACTCCGGAAGTAAGCGTTTGTGACCCAATGATTACTGAACATTTTTGTCTTATTTTGATGCATACCATCACCTCCTAAAATATTTTACACTTTTTTTACACCCTATTACGTGAAACTGTCTTAGACTAGTTTGACAGATTTTGCGAATGTGCTAAATTGATTGCAATACCTGGAATTTTAATTAATGGACGTTAGTAAGTTGTGCCATCTATCATATATGAGCGTGTTTTCAATGTACTGGAATTATTTAATTTAGCCATTGAGATGTCAGAAGATTGTAAGGTTTTTCTAATTTTATTTAAGTTTATTTGCAGTTATGGGCAAGTATTCTTTTAATGGTAGCATATTATTTTAGTCATTGTTTTGCTTTCTGGACACTGGCAGCAGCACTTTTCTTTTCGTCAAGAATTTTGCTGTAAAATAATCCAGCAGAGTTACCAAGGGAGATGATGAATAATTTACCAAAAACTTAGAAATAATTTAAAATTACAACGCGTAAATGGCAAAAGTAGATGGATTGAGAAATTTAACTCTTACATTATATCAGATAACAATAAAAATAAAAAAATAAGAAAGGGGTAATTAGATTAGTAGGGGAATAGCCACCGGAGTATGCGCTCCGTTGCAATTAAATTAAATTCAATCTCCGGTAAGAGTCTGATGTGTATCTTGAAAGTATTTCTGTAATAAAAGTGAAGTAAACCGCATCTTACGCTCTCGTTTAGAGTGATCTTACCATCACAGTTGAGATAGTTAACCACTCTAGTTGTCAGTAACACTTGGCGACCAATTCTATGTCCAAACGAGCGTGGTGAGTGAGGGGTTAACGCTCTAGCCTCGCATTCGGGAGGACGCAGGTTCGAGTCGCCGTTTGGGCATACAGATATGTTTTTCCATGGCTTCCTCAAATCACTCCAGACGAATGCCGGGATGCTTCCTTGAAAAGGCCATGGCTGAATTCCTTCCCGTTCCTTGTTCCTAGTGCCATCCCATCCCACCAAATCATTCCAGGGAAATGCCGGGACGCTTCCTTAAAAAGGCCATGGCCGAATTCCTTCCCATTCCTTGCCCCCATCCTTTACCGTCTCTAAAGACCTCGCTGTTGAGAGACGTAATGCAATAATAAAAAAAAATCCCATCCCACCTCTAATGACCTCGACGTCGGCAAGGTGTAAAGCCATAAATAAATAAAAATATTCAGTGTACTATTTTCAAGTATATTAAACCTATACCGCAGTAATATTGGGAGCTACTGTATAGGTTCTATGTTTCGATTTTGTAAGGGAAAACATGTGAAGTTTTTTTTTTTTAATTTAATTTAATATTATTTAAAATAGAAAAGATTACCCAGTGAATTGTTTTGTTAGTTGTTACGAAAAAGTTCTATGGTTACCAAATAAGAACGAGGTGCAATGATCTGTGGAGTAGATCAGAGAAAAGATACATGGGGTTTTGGTGGGAAAGAAAAAGAGAAGAGACGACCCAGTGAAGAGAAAACTGAAGTAAATATTGGTTTTAGGAATGTGATAGTATGTATTGTATGAAGTGTAAAAGTTGTTTATTAAGAAGAATGTTGATTTGAATAAAAGATCACTTCCTAAAGATAACGAAGTCAGGAACTAATCATTTAGAAATACCTTATAATTTACACGTTTAGTATGGTAAATGCTAAGGTCTAGTGTTTGGTGCGCGTGGCTTGTTAGCCGGTGTAATGAAGACTCTGAGACTCCTGAGAGTTGGCGCCTTTGAAGTGGTCTCTGGCGCCGTACAGAGGCTTCATTACCACCAAGACGTTCCCCTTAGCTTCACGCCTGCTCACCCTGACTCTGCCTACGATCATTTTTCTACAGGACCGTAAATTCAAACGCTTTAGATAAAATTCTCGCCAAACTTCCCATTAACTTCTCCTTTTGTGGAGCTTGTTTTTACCTCGGTGTGCGCAGCAATGCGTTTGACTTTTGATTTTTGTTTTCTAACAGCAAAGCATAAACGTTTATGATGTTATGTATTCGTAGTCTTTTTTTTCTTGCTGTCGTCAGTCTTTCGACTGGTTTGTTGAAATCCTCCATCCTTTCCTATCCTGTGCTAACCTCTTCATTTCTACATACCCCTTACAACCCACGTCCTCAATTACCTGCTTCATATATTCTAATCTCTGTCTTCCTCTACAGTTCTTCAACTGTTCCCTCCACTAACAAATTAACCAATCCTGCATGTCTCAAAATATGACCTACCAGCCTCTCTCTTCTTTCTGTAAGCTTCTTCCACAAACTTCTTTTCTCACCCACCATTTCTAAAACTCGTTCATTTTTACTTTGTCTGTCCACTTAATTTTCAGCATTCTTCTGTAGCAGCACATTTCAAATGCTTCAAGTTTCTTTATTTCCGGTATTCCTAAAGTCCATGTTTCGCTAGCATAAAGTGCTGTGCTCCACACATAGAGTTTTAAAAGGGCTGCTAGATTTGTTTCTGGAAATTATCGCAGAATGCAATCAATTACAGATATGATAAAGGAGCTGGAATGGGATTCATTGCAAGACAGGAGGAGGATGAGGAGGGTCATGGGAGTGTACAGGGCGTATACTGGCGATGAGGCATGGAAAGATATTGCAGTAGGTATGAAAAGTAGTTCATGGAAGGGTAAAGATGACCATGACCACAAGCTGGCACTCGATTTCAGGCACAAGGGTGTGGGAAGATTTTCTTTTTTAGGTAAGGGTGTCAGGGATTGGAATGAGTTACCAAGGGGAATGATGAATAACCTACCGAAAAAGTTAAAAGAATTTAAAGTTAAAATTTGTAGAGGGCAAATGTAGGTGAGTGTAGGATAGGGGGAAGTTGGGTGTGTAGGGAAATTGCCACCAGAGCGTGTGCTCCATTGCAATTAAATTAAATTAAATTAAATATTTAAAACTAAAAGTTTTCTCTTTTTCATGAAGGCTCTTTTTGCTAGTGCTATTCTGCTTTTAACATCATTCCTGCTTCGGCCATAGGTTGTAATTTTACTTCCCAAGTAACAGAATTCTCTTACTTCTCGTATTGCATCCGATCCTATTTTTATATTTAATCCACTAGTATTGGTATCATTTCTGCTACTTTTCATCACTTTTGTCTTGCTTTGATTTATATTCAGTCCAAAATCTTCCTTCAGTATTTTGTTCATGCCATTCAGTAACTTCTCAATATCCTCAGCCCTCTCTGCTAACAAGACAATGTCGTCAGCAAATCGTAGCATACTGATTTTTTCTCCTTGAAAACTTATGACACATGGAATATTTTTCTTTGACCTTTATCACAAATTAATTTCCAACTTTTTGTAATGCTTATTAGAGTATTCATCTTTGATGTAGTTGTTTGATTTGTTTTCTACGTAATATATTTCATAAAACTGAAGAAATAAATACCCAAAGTTTCGCAGTCAGAAAACAATATTAACAGATTCCAGAGAGTGGAGTATTGTGTTGTAGCGAGATATTCGGTAGGTGTATCCCTAAGAACTGTTCATTGGAGACCATCAGCCTATCCGTGACAAAAATGGAGCTCAACAAGGGAATGGAAGAACAAGTGACAAATGCTTATAAACATTGCAAAATGCTTGTGTGAGATGCCAGTTTACTAGCAGATTCGCCTCCTGACTTAATTTCATTGGGTATGGGTGAGGCATATTACGAAGCCATTGTTGATATATTGGCCGAAATTACGTTTGGAGTATCTGTTATAAGCAATGTGATTTGTTTTAAATTTTATTTAGTGCAATAAAAGTATGTAAGTGAAGTTTAAACAAAATAAAATGGTCAAGCATGACAATTTCTGAAGATAAAAATAAATAAAAACATTTGACTGTGCAGGGATTTGAAGTGGGGCCAGGAAATCAGGGAGCTAACACTCTATCACATAGACCACACTACCATATGGTAGTAATGGGCAATAATTTTCTATACAGAAGTTATTTAGACTTTTGTTTTTTGCTTTTATGCATGGGAATATCTCAAAAAACTATTGCGCATTTTTAGAAACGTCTGTACCACAGACATATATGCTGTGTACCCTTCATTTATGAAGCAGATCGAAATCCGTTCTTAACATGTTTAATGGTCTCCAAAGACGACTATCTGTTATCGGTACTAAGGAATGATAATCTCTTGCTCCGTACCGGGGTCACGGAGTGTCATAAGTAGGGTTCGGATCTTTATGACCAAAAAAATAGAGAAATATACAGGAAAATATGTCCATAGGAACGGGTAAATATGACCTGAAAATAACAAAATATGACCAAACATTTAAATTTACTATACATCAAAACATGCTCAATTACACTTCATTTACTTTATCTAATAGTGTCGCTTTCATGTAGACAGCATAATTTGCTTCCGTGCACTCACTAAACCATTGGTAAATTAAATGTTAAATCACTTTGTTAAAGTCACTTTAATTTCACATTTACAGAAAATCACTCTTTCGTCTGTACCAAACTACTCCTCTCAAAATTCCTTTGCGTAGCTACATAACTTTGCACTTAATTTGTTTTAGGAATGCCGGTGTTCACTGATCCACTGCAGATTTAACACTGACTGAGGATTATTTTCTAATGTATTGGCGACAGTGAGACATTGATTGACGCGGCTCGACACAGGCATGCTGCTGCTGCTGCATAGTCGAGATTAAAAGACGGACGGACCATTAACGCTTAGAGAGTGACAATAATGTATAACTGTAATTTTTGTCTGGTGAATTCTGGAAAATTCAGTGACAATTAGTTTTGTTTCTTCCTCCAATAAATAATAGGAATACAGTTCTGCGAAAGATTATCTTAGTTTCTTCTCATCTACAACTTCTAGTGAATTCCTGGTTCTATTAAAAAATTACGAGATTATCCCTCAATATATGAGCATATGACAATAACTAAAACTAGGAAAATGTCCTGAATATACACTTAAATGCTATATAAAATACATTTAAATACAAATCAAAAACGTTCAATCAGTGTGTAATTCAGCTTTAAAATTCAAGAAGAAGGCAGGAAAAAAATATGACTTCTCCTAAAGGTCCGAACCCTAGTGGTAAGATATGTCGCAGATTTCAAGATAGACCATAAACTATTAAACTGAGAATACGTCACGCAAACTTGTTCAGTGGTTTTTATGTGACGTATGCTACAAAAGAGGCAGACAGATGCTTCTGGCTTACAGATTTATAATAGTATATATATATATGTATATATGTGTGTGTGTAAGTAATAATTACGATAACAGTCTCCCGTCAAACATATTATCTAGATTGATAATGTTTCGCCGTTACTAATTCAAGTATAGTTAGCCTCTAAGATCTTAAAAACTCTACTCACATGCGTGAAGTAGCTTTGCAGCGACTGTACACAGAATGACGTTAGAAACTTATTTATGCTGCTTTCACGCCGTTCCTACGTCTTGTTCATTCAGTATTATGAAATTCGCATACTTATCATTACCTGTTCTACCTGCGTGCATTTTTGTATGTGTGTCTCATCAAATTTGAGCGGTATTTTAAGGTGTATTCTCTTTAAAATTCCATCATTTTTTTCAGTTTCCTGCAGGTAAATTGTAATGCGAATGCGTTACTGCTATTAGTCGCTACCCGCTGTACGAGAGTGGCCCTGTACTATGGAATGCGTTATCCTGAGTAACAGAAGTTTAGATAACTGCGCCGGTGAGAGTGTTCAGTGTAAAGTGTTCTTTGCGTTGAGGATGATAACTACATCTACTTGCATTAATTTCATCGATTTATTTATTTATTTATCTCTTCAATTCTCTTTTATTAGGTAGGAATGTCAGAGAATGGGATAAATCTGCTAGGGAAATGAACAATTTATCAAAAAAATTGATTTTAAAATCAAATGTAGGTGGGTGGCAATATTGCACTTAAAGTATTTAAGATTAAGGTTGGGGGAGGGGGGGGGGGGAAACATGAGATGGCAATGCAGGTGTGTTGGGATCATAGCATCAAGGGCAAGTCGTGGAAGTGGATTCACTATTAAATAAGCAACTCATTTAGTTTTTATTCTACGGACAATATGTAAAAAAAAAATATGTATAAATGAATATTTAATTCAAAACGAAATTAATGTTAAATTGACGGTCGGAAAATTTAACATGGGCCTAATATTTATGTTTACGTGTCTCAATTTCAGTGGAGGATATACTGAATAAAACACACACAGCAAAATATATTAAATTTTAATATCAACAGGTTCGTGTAGCATTTGATATTTCTATTTTGGGTTGGCATCATTAATGTACTATGAATGTTTCATTAAGTTAATAATTTTTTCTGAGTGTTGCGGTACCCCATTAATTTCAAAACTGGTGAACTCGGTTACAGCGAAAATTTTTACGTTTGCCAAGTGTTGCTTTGTGTATAGGTTGTGCGCTGCAGTTTGTGTGGGGTTTGTGATTCAAGTTAAACTGCAGGTCCCGGAGGAAAGGAAAGGATCGTCGTACCCTTGACACATTACGTCAATTTTTCAACGGTATGAAAAATCTTTTAAGACCTTTGAATTCCTCCTCCCTCTCTTCCCAAACAAAATGGCTTCTTTATTTACAACTGCGTCGATGATAAGATAAATAGTATTCAGTATTTACTGTGCAGCAATAACATTTGGAAGAAAATTGTAGCAATTTTCAGGTCTCTTGTTGTTGATACATACAATAAACGTACTTACCTCCTGTCTTTATGTATTCTCCGATTTAACCACTTAGTTACGATGTTGACATTCATGTTGGTAGTGTCGTAGTTTTTTCCGATCCAACTCGTTCTGCGTTGAAGGTAACGGCGTGGTTCTTCTGCAGCGCCGCTTCACCTTACCTCGTTATTATAAACTTCCTGTCGGGACGTCGAGATTCATTACACAACTGTGTTACTACTTCTTCCAGCCACGTCCCCTGAATTGGCGGCAAGTCGTTGCACATTCCTAGCGTGATGGAGTCGCGACCTTCATAACATACAGGTATAACACTGAGGTCTTACACCATCCGGAGGTACACCCGTGAAGACTTCATTGAAAACATACGCCGGGAAAGTCTACGTTCTTATATACCGGTAACATTCAAATCAGGGGTGCCCGCATGCGGCCCGCCTTGAAAATTTTTCCGGCCCGCGAGATTCATCACACTTTTACAAAACATTTTTTATGTTTCATTTTTAGTGTTATATATTTATTTACAATGTGCGTTTAGTATCATTATTATTATTTATGACCTATGTTTACATGTAAGAATAATAGTAAACACAATAATAATAACTCATTATGTTTCAATTCTTCACTAAAACAATAAAAAAATAAAATAAAATATAAAAAAATGTCTATAGTGGGTCTAAATCTAATATGGGGATATATAATTTTATATGCGGCCCGCGGAGTTATGATGCATTTTAAAATTGGTCCGCAAGATCATCTGGGTTGGCCACCCCTGATTTAAATGTTTGATAAAGTTCTTTTTATCCGTTTTACATTCCCTTCGTAACAGTTACACAACTCTTGAACTAGGACAACTTTGTTATTTTCGCTGTTTACTTAACACCAGATTTAATTATTTTTACCAGCTGTTGATACGAAATGTTATTAAATAAGATACGGCGAAGCGGTAGGATAATCTCAAACTATTCAGATTTCACTTTATGAGCTTCATACTAAATGACAAAGCAATTTTAGGATAGTAAAATGTTTTGTTGATGTTTAAGATCATGTTATTAAAATTTTGTATTAAAAACTTTAAGTATGTAATAATAATAAAAGTTTATAAGTGTCTGTGAAGGACTAAAGACAAACTGATAGCGTTGAGAGAGTATCAAAGGAATAAAGTTCGGGACAGCGATCGAAAGAAAGAAATCGAAATGATGTAGCGGAGGAGGACTTAAATTGGTAGCTGGAGAAAAATGCGGCATAAAACCAATAAAAGTTGATAAAATTATCACAGGAAGAATGTATGTATGGTATTGTATAAAGTATTTTAAATTGGCGGAGATAAGATTCCGAATTAATAAAGTTGTAAGATGTTTCTGAAGTGATAAGATAGTGAACGAATAAATTTTGAATGAGCTGAATTTGTCCAAATCATTTGAACAGAAGCATATTTCAAAAATTACTTTTGGTGAGACGATAGTTACTGAATTAGAAGAAGGATTCCAAGATTTATCCTGGAAATGAGACAATGCAATCATGGCAGATCGGCTGAGAGGAAAGCTGATACAGGAGGTTGGCAACACTGTTGGAGCCATAATACAAGATATAACACGGTAGAGAATATACTATATTCATTAAATTACGGCAGGGTCGTCAAAGATGGAGTAAAGACTTGTAATATCCGTTATAAAAATGTAATTGGTTTCATGCTTGGATAGATTTAATTAATGAATTGTAGTAATAAATAACACGTATACGTCGTTGTGTACAGCATAATGCAAGGAACATCATAATCTTACTCCACATCAGTTCAAGGAAAACATTTAGACAGCTGTCGAAAGAGAATAAAATTAGAAGAAAAAATATGAATCAGACAGAATTAAATTTAATTATATTTAATATATTGCCAAAAGGTAAGCGAAAATTATAGTCTTGTGACAATGTCGTTGGTGTTACAAAATGTTGTACGGCGTGATTGGACTTTCTAACTGTTAATAACGTTCTATAAATTTACATGTTATCTGAATTTCTTTGTGATGCGTTACCCAAATGAAACAAAGCCAACAGCAGATATTTTTTTTCACCGCTTTGTTGGATTTATTTCACAACTGTTACATTGCATTTTGTACTCTATAAAAGATATCTACAATCGGTTTCAGTTACTGAACAACTGGAAAAAAATAGTTCCTACATATTAGTCAATTTTAACATATCTAATAGGTCTGAAATATACTATAGTTTAAACTGCAGCATTTATAACTTTTTACTTGTTTCTTAAAGTTTATCGGAGTAAAGGAAAGTTGCATCATTTTACATGAAAAGTGTTATTACGAATTAGTATAATCTCTTACTACACCAGTCAAACATGTGTTCTGTTAACTTCAATACACTGGGAAAGAAGTAGAAAATTAGACAGAATAAAAAGCGGAACATTTATTTGACAAAAGTATTTAATACGCAACTTAAATGATAAAACAATGGCACAGTCAATATTCACATTACATCTATGATACAAATAGTTCGCAGCAGATCGCAGCACATTGGCTAATACAAGGAACACTCTGGTTTATGCACCCCGCGGAGACGTTTATTTACAGCCAGTTAGTTCCGGTAGGGTGGCAGCACTGGGGGAGAAACTCTGTTTGCCTTAGTCAGCTAACAACACGCAAATTTCTCGTACAGATCAGCGAAATGTTTGGCGATTTAGAAGAGGAAGAGAGATGGTATCTGCCTCGACCGAGTCAAAATGTCTGTCTGAGAAAGATGAATCGAGATTTATGTATTGGAAATAAAAGACCCCATTGTCTCTGGTTTTTATCGATCTATTTACTCTATGCAGGTTCCTCAACAAAAGAAAATTGAATATATGTGTAGTAGCTACTAATCTTTTTAATATGCGACGCTTACATGCAAAAAACGTTCGAGGAAACAATCGTAATGATTTCACTGTCATCGCTAGTCGGGAATTCGATTACCGACTTAAACATCATTTACCTCCGAAATAGGTACTGGTACAAAATGTTGTCATATATCTGCGCTGTGAAGGTGCAAGGCACCCGATGCGGGGGTTGTTGTGTCGAGTCCTGGTCGTGGAAGAAATGTTCCTCACCACGACTGGGGTAGCAGAGGCGGTGGTGTTCAATCAATAATCATCAAAGTCCTGGGTTAAATTTAAAACCTCTCCGCTGTGCATATGGATGCTGATTCTCCAGTGAGATGGGGACGTAAAACATGGCGAGGCTTGTGAGGTACAAAACCTCACCTTTTGTGATTTCAACATTAGTAAAGTTGTCTTTTATTTAATAACTGTAATTGTAAATACTAACATTGAATTTGTGAGTTCCAAGGTCACAGAATGTCAAGACAAATATACGAAATCTTTGGCGAATAAAGAACAGTTGGAAAAAAGTTGAAGAAAAGGTTTTGTTGGAAGAGGACGAGTTGGGTTTTGAAGAGAAAATGTATTGAGAGAAGAGGTGAAAGAGAAAGGCTCCATAAGGAAGCTGCAAAGAATCCTTGCGGGATTAGTAACTGGAAAATATTGTCGCACATCAAGAGGATCAGGCCATAAAGAAGGAAAGACTGTTGTAGTGTAGTGGTTATCTTAAAGAGAATGTGGGTTCGAATCTAACAAGTCCCGTAAAATTTTAATTTCTTAACTTTGTGTGAACTGTTCTGGAATGTTCTTGTTGTAACCAGTGTTGATGTTCTAGACTGTTCTTCATTACTATATAAGCGATACTCCCTTCTAGCCGGAGTCAGTTCGCTCCGTGCTCCTGTACTGTACGAACTGTTTAATAAAGATTCGTTGCGTTAAAGTAAGTGTGTTCATCAACGACCCTGATCGTGGTTTACTACGTGACAATATTAGCCTGAGGACAGAGAAATTAGAGTAATGATAAAGACAATGAAATATGAATTTGTAATTGATAATTGGTTGTTATGTTGAAAATAGAAGGTATAAGAGAAGTAGAAGATGTTTTATTTAATATTGAGATTGTAATAAAGACAATGGAGTTGATTTTTAAAGTTAGTGTGGTATATTTTTGTTAACCGTGATTTGATTTACAGCGTGGGTATCGAAATAAATTCAGCGACGGAGAAAGAGGGATAAATGAAATTCCTATGTACTGGTCTGGAAACGTAAGTAAAAGTATTATATTTAATTGGATAAAGTACATTTTCAATTTATAAAACATAAAGAACCTTACAAGCTTGGCGCCTTTCGGAAGAGTAGGGCCTTATCTCTTCCTTTCTTCCATTTGTCATACACAACACAAAAAGTGTTGTATAGTCAGACACACATATAGTAACACTTAAAAAATTCTGTAACACTGGGGAAGACAGCGAGATAACGCCCCAGTTTATTTCTCCGGGACGTTACTATGCAGAGGTGGCGAAAGAAATTTTGCTGCACTGGGCCAGGAAGGCACCAGATCTAACGTTTAAACCCTATCCGCAATCCTACATCCAATAGTAACGATGGTGTTTTGTCAGTCATCAAACATGGCGGACCGCAAGATGTTTTTCGGAAGCGTAGGCATGAAATGAGGACAGAGGACCGAACATCAACTGATTATTCTAGACACGACACTACAATACACTATAAACACACATCACATTCACTCACATAAGCAATTACAGTTAGCAATAAACACTATTCACACTGTTAAGTGTTTCCTCGGGGAGTTCCCACACAGGAATAACATATTCCATTTTATTCACCTGCATCGAGAGATTCGACGTAATAAAAAGATAGAGAGAGAGAGAAGAAGAAGAAGAAAAAGGAGGACAAAGAAGGAAAAAAGAGAAACAAAAAAGAAAAGGAAAAAACGAATTTTGTCTCATTCACAAATGTCAGTTACAAAATAATAAACATTAGAAGTATGGGCTAAAATCGAAAATTTATTTTTAAATAATACAAAAAACAAAATTTTTTCGTCATAAACTCTTCCTTGATTAAAAAAAAACATCTGTACTAACGTAAGTACTACAAAGCCAAGGATTTTCGTTAGTGTATGAATAAAAACGAATTCTGGAATGGGGTCAGAGAACTGTAACCATGATTATAGAAGACAATAGCTTAAATTCTGACGTTTTTAACTTTGAGAGTCATTTGTTACACTGAAAGAAGTGGAGGGATTTGATGAATTATTTTTCTGTGTCGCTGCTAGCTGAAAACTCATCTAATAACTACGGAGTCTCATTTACTAAGTATAAACAATACCGGAAAACATCGTTCAACCCCCACGACCTCAATATTGAGCCGGGGGTGTAAAACCAGAGTGTTCCGAACAACTTACGATCACTGAAGATAACATGAGACCAGCCACTAACATTCAGGCCTGCTCGATAAATACAGCTACACATCAACAGAGGCGACGACACTAACTATTGCACACACTGTCTTTTATCAACGCTGCACCAGCAGCAGATAGGCGCCTCAGTGGCACCAACATTCCACGCACATTTACCTACACGCAAATACTGATCGCAGGTGTCTACCACTCGTCTAAAGCGAAATATACCGACTGTAATGTTGCTGACAGGAGGTTTCGTTGTTGGACCGGGCAGTATGCTGTCCCCTGCTCTGGGCAGCGTTGCTATGGAAACGATGACCACTCCAGAGTACAGACAGCTCCGCTCAAAACTGGACATCTGCTCAGTATGCATCTCCTTCTTACCATTCAATACTAGAGAAGATAAACTTCTGTTTCTCAGAAATGTAATTCTCGATCGAAAAGTATTTTGTTAACTTTGAAATTTAAACAGAGCTTTCATATTTAATGCGTTCAGTAAGTATACTCCTGTTTACAAGTTTCAAGATGGACGAAAATTTTGTCTCTCATACTGTCTGTTTCAAGTCCTCGGTCGAAATATTAGAATCCTAACTGTTCTTTGAGAAACGAAACATGTGTGTCTTTATTGCTGAAGATTAAAAAAGTAACACAATGAATTTTTTAATGTTCGTAAAGGAACGGAAACATCTATTTCTCCCCTTTTATTAATTTTTTCATAATTACTTTACATGAAGTTTGAAGAACGTCACTTATGTAACTACTTCGAAGATCTGTAGAAGAAAAGGTAAAAGACTAATTGTATTCAACCCGAAGGTTGGTTCCTTTCCTCTTTACCTAACCTAACCCAGTTATCATAGCGGGTAAAGAGGACCTATAGTTTAACGTTGAATCCCGACCACGGAAGCGTTCTGGCGTACTTCACATTACACAGCAAGCTGTGCTAGATCTGAAGGTCGGGTAAAGGACCTTTCAGAATCCCCGCCAGGACAGGGATTCGAACTGGGTACCTTTCGATCTCCTGTCAGACGCCTTAACCACTGAGCCACAAGGCCGCTAGAAGGAAACTTACATGTATGGCAAAAAAAAGAAGAAAATGGATAATCTTACTTGCACAAAACACTGCGATCGAAATGTCTACTTCCAACAATCATTGATCAAAAAGTTAAGGGAAAGAACTGCAGATGGGGTAACACCATAATCGATAACTGAAAATAGAGCACAACTGACAACTGATGCAAAGAGATACTCGAACTGAAGGCTGGCGTTGTAAGAAAGTTTCTCAAAAACAGCTAATACTACTCGTTTTACTATCACCAACCCGGACGTTTGGCACCTTGTTTGCTACTAAAGTGACCTACAGCAAATTACGGTTTGATGTAAAAATTTAAGCACATATTAACACCATAGATTGGACACACGGGATTTGCTTCACATCGTAGAATCTGACAGGAATTCTGGTGTTGCGTTTCAGACAAACAGCTTTAAAGATAACATTTAACAATATAACAATAGTCCAACTACGGTCCAACAGTAGAGCGTTGTGATTGACACCTCCGATCAGAAGCACACACACTTACTGTTCTCGCAGTCACTAAAGCAGAGTGAATTACAGGAATATGGAGGAAGCGCGACTTCACTGTCTTGTCAAACGTCTGATTGCGACTGAGTCCTTAAGTCCTGCGCAGGCTGCTCCCGCGGCGAGTGGGTCTCAGAACCAGTAGAGGTCCTTGGAGGACTCCTGCACCTGCGCGTCCAGACCTGGAACAAGACACCAGAGTTACTGTCGCTGGACAAAGGCGCCGCCTGCAATAAGGCCGCCCGTATCGTGTTTTTTAATTACAGGCGCGGGGAGGGCTCGGATATTGCGCCCGCTCGCTCACCCCTAAGAATTCAAATAAATTTTGATTGGTTTTGCCCCGGCGAGCGCTTCCCCTGCCCCACGTGGACTAGGCGCACCTGCCACGTGTCGGGTATCTCCCCGCGCCTTATTCACTGCATTATGCGGTAAGTAGCAGCGATAGCATTCGTATTCATAAACTTGAGTGTGCAATACTACCGGGTGTTTAAAAAATGACCGGTATATTTGAAAAATCAATAAAAACTAAACGGGCAGCGATAGAAATACGCCGTTTGTTGCAATATGCTTGGGACAACAGTAAATTTTCAGGCAGACAAACTTTCGAAATTAGTTATAATTTTCATCAACAGATGGCGCTGCAGGTGATTTGAAAGATATAGAAGTAAACGCAGTCTGTGAGTTTGCCATTCTGTAAGTCGTCTTTCTGCTGTAAGTGTGTGCTGTTCACAGATTGCAAGTTTGCTGTGAAAAAAATGGTTTATTCCTTAGAACAGAGGATTTTTCTGATGTTGGAATTCCACCGCCTAGACTGCAGCGCCATCTGTTGTTGAAAATTGTAACTAATTTCGAAAGTTTGTCTGCCTGAAAATTTCCTGTTGTCCCAAGCATATTTGCAACAAACGGCGTATTTTTATCGCCGGCCGTTTAGTTTTTATTGATTTTTCAAATATACCGGTCATTTTTTTAAACACCCTGTATATTGTCATCTAATATGCTTGTGGGTTTAAGTAGATGCAAAGTATCACGAGGGTTTTTCATAGCAGATTAGAAAGAAAGTTTCTTATTGCTTTATAGTCGGTTTAGACAAAGGTAAATTATACTTAAAAAATGTGTTGCTTGATATAAATATTTAATTGTTTTGGTGATCTGAAGTTAATCGTATATCGTAGCTTTGCTTGAGAGAACGCAAAAAATGTACAAAAATTGTAGTTACGTGAAAATAGATCAAAATGTAAAACCAGATCTTTAATTACACGATAGCATTGGTTTTAATAAAGTTGAAAGCACAAAACTATATTGGCCATTTAGTATATATTTTGTTTAAGTGGATGCAAAGTACTGTCAGAATATTTTAACAACAGGTTGGATGGTTTATTGTTTTATAGCCGGTTAAGATAAAGGTAAGTTATATGTAGAAAATGTGTTGTTCAACAAAGATATTTCTCTGTTTTGCTGATATGAAGTTAATCGTATACAGTAGCTTCGCTTAAAAAAAAAAATAATAAAAATATTATAAAATAATGTACAGGTACTGTAGATACGTGAAACCAGATCCAAATGTTAAACCAGATCTTTACTCACACGATAGCATTGGTTTTAATAAGGCTGAGTGTGCAAAACTATATTGGCCATCTAGTATAACTTATTTGTTGGTTTATGTACATTCATAGTACCACGAGGATATTTGGTAGCAGATTAGGAGGTTTATTGGTTCATAGTCGGTATAGACAAAGGTAAATAATATGTAGAAAATGTGTTGTTTAAGAAAGATATTTCTCTGTTTTGGCGATATGACATTAATCGTATACCGTAGCTTCGCTTGGGGAAAAAAATAATGCACAAAAATTATTGTTACATGAAACCAGATCAAAATGTTAAACCAGATCTTTGATTGTTGTCAGAAATTGCTAAGTAAAATGTAAATTGTAGAAACTAAAAGCTTTTTCAACTAAACAGGTAGTGGTTTATGTAAGACAAGGAAATAAATTAAAAACTGAAATAGAAACCGAAGTAGTAAATTTACAAAACTTTAATTTGTCGTTTGTTTGTTGAAAATCAATTACATGACGAACTTCAAGACAGAAACTATAATTTCGTAAATTAACTTAATCTACTATTGGAAAGATCGACGTTATCAACAAAGTCACGACTTTAACGATACTAAAAAATTCTGTCAGAAGATACAAGATTAGGAAGAGAAGAATATTAACTGTTGGAAACTATTTGTGCGTTTCATTTCTGTTAGAATAGTTAACAAAAAAAAAATAATAATAATAAAAAAAAATCAATACAATTTATACTATAAAACTAGATTGGAAATGTAAGGATAATTATTTCAATGATATTAAAAATGAAAACAACCATACAGATTATTTTACAATAAAGTATAAAATTAACATTTTCTTGTTGGATATAATTTTACAATGAAATATACCTGTAGTTAAAATACTGAAAAGTCTTTTCAATCGTGAAAATCCAGTTTTTTATATCTTTCTAAAACCGAGTGTCCAGACTTAATTTTTTGCTTTTTGTTTTTCGGCTTGGTGACTGCGAGGTACTAGAGACGGGAAAACATTTGGGGGGGGGGGGGGGGCGGAGGGGAGTAAGGAATGTAAAAATATTCGGTCGTCGCATTTTGAAGGAACCATCTTGGCATCCGTGTGGAGTGATTTGGCGAAAGCATGGAAAACCCAAATCTGGATGCTCGGACGGGGATTTGAACCGGGGGATTGACAGCCCTAACGCCAGACTACTCCGGTCATAAATTGTTACCATCATATAGTTAGGGGAGGGGGGGTATTAGTTCACATGAAGTTCATAATGCAACAGACAGCCGCGTGATCCTTCCAGTTTGATCGAATACGCAAAAACACACGCAATAAATAAGTTAAAAGACACTTTCATTTACATAGCTTATTCACACCCACTTCCTTTAAAAATTATAATTCTTTTGCGCTAATAACTTACTGTAAAAAATCTACCGAAGTGGGCAGTGGGTATTAAAACGTCGAAAGTTCTTACCGTAGATTTCTAATAGGTTCATTTTATATACAAGAATAGGCTGATCTAGGATAGACAGCAAGATGTTCGTAAACTGAGAAGATAGATGCAAAAGATCACTATATTTCAAAGATAGTCACCCCTTTCGTAAACTCAACAGACAAGTACCAAAGATCACTTTTCGTAACCTGAACATATAAACGCCAAAGATCACACTAGATCAGACCAGTGAAGTTAATAACTGGCTGATTTCTTAATTTTTTTTATTGCATATTAGCTTCTCCAGTGGGACCCCACACGGAAACCAAAAACCATGAATACTTAAATTGGTGCCCGCATAACAGATGGTGAATTTAATTATTAATAATTTAATTTGCCTCCAAGAGTGCTATGTTACTAAATAATCAATATCGCTTAGTTAACAACAGAAGTAACAGAAGCCAAAGAGTGTAGCGTGTTTATCTTCGATGTAGAATATCTGTTCAGGTTAGGAAAGAAGTATTTATCTTTGATTTATTGTGATCTTTGTGGTCTATCTAGTCAGTTCACGAAATTAGCGTTCATCTCTGATCTAGTGTGATCTTTGGCACCTGTTCGTAAAGGTTACGAAAATAGAGTTTATGTCTTATGTCATGTGATCTTTGACACCTATCTGTTCAAGTTATAAAAGGAGTGTTCATCTTTCATGTTGTGTAATCTTCGGTGCCTATCTGTTCAGGTTAGGAAAGGAGTGTTCATGTTTGACTTAGTATGATCTTTGGCGTTTATATGGTGAGATTGCGAATGGTGTGTTTATCTTCAATGTATTGTGATCTTTGGCGTCTATCGTCTCAGTTTATGAATAGTTTCTTGTCTATTGGTCCATTCACGGTTCACCCGGAAATACCACAGCTTTTAAGTTAGATCTTATGTTTTGAAACTGTAAAAGCCCCATCGAAACTGGTTCTGTAGTTTTTGCATTGTGCATGGACAAAGAAATCTCACGCCAGCTTACTGATTTATAGGAGTATGTGTGTATGATTTAGCAGCATGCTCGCCGTCTGAATGTTTAGTAATTGGAGTCTGTAAGCACGAAATGACTGGTACTGTAGTGAACACAGAATGCGAATTCGTCAGGGTTGGCGGTGTTTGACACGTTATGTGTGTGTGTGTGTGTGAGGCGGGTCCACACGCGTGATCAATACGTGGGCGGTGCTCGGGACAGACATGGCGTCCACCCAACACTGTACAAACACATCTCCACAACATCTCAAACAGTCAATATTATTTCGTCAGTGTCTTCAATAGTTAGAAATATAGCGAACACCGATATGGCGCTCATACTAATATTTTCTTTATTGTATCGTTAAAATATATATTCTGCATTTCACAATACCTGGGTTGCGGAGGGTTGTAACACCACAAAAGTCGCTATTTAGTTTGTAAGAGCATATCGATATGTTTTACGATGCGCGATATCGCAGGTGCGATATACAGGGTGTTACAAAAGGTACGGCCAAACTTTCATGAAACATTCCTCACACACAAACAAAGAAAATATGTTATGTGGACATGTGTCCGGAAACGCTTACTTTCCATGTTAGAGCTCATTTTAGTTTCGTTAGTACGTACTGTACTGTACGGACCAATTCCATGGCCCCCACGCTCTCCTGACCTCAACCCTCTTGACTTCCATTTATGGGGGCATTTGAAAGCCCTTGTCTACGCAACCCCGGTACCAAATGTAGAGACTCTTCGTGCTCGTATTGTGGACGGCTGTGATACAATACGCCATTCTCCAGGGCTGCATCAGCGCATCAGGGATTCCATGCGACGGAGAGTGGATGCATGTATCCTCGCTAACGGAGGACATTTTGAACATTTCCTGTAACAAAGTGTTTGAAGTCACGCTGGTACGTTCTGTTGCTGTGTGTTTCCATTCCATGTTTAATGTGATTTGAAGAGAAGTAATAAAATGAGCTCTAACATGGAAAGTAAGCGTTTCCGGACACATGTCCACATAACATATTTTCTTTGTTTGTGTGTGAGGAATGTTTCCTGAAAGTTTGGCCGTACCTTTTTGTAACACCCTGTAGAATATCGCGGGGTTAGTCAGTTAGTGGTTGGAGAGTAGGGAGAGAGAGAGAGAGGTTGCAAGATGGCGAGTTGTGAAGAATAGCGGGGGAGTGTGGACAAGTTAAAAGAATTTATATCGTAATGAGCAAACGTTGCGGCGTTCCTATCAAGGTATTCGATAAGGATACAATGTAGAGAGTGAAGTTATGCGGCGAGTGATCGGTAGGAGAACGAGGACAGAGTTTGTAAGTGAACGATTACGTTATGATATCTGTTAGAGTGTGGGTCAGAATTCTGAATTACTATTACAGAAGTGACTCACTGTTACCACTATCTTACCGAACTCGTGTCTTTGTCTGGTGGCTTCCGTTTGGCGGGAAGTGTTTATAGGCAATAAAACATCGTGAGGTTTTTTTTTTTTTTTTTTTTTTTTTTTTTTTTTTTTTTATGGCATTTGGCAACGGAGGCCATACAGCCAGCTCAATGTGTATTTTTTTCCAATGTATGGACGCCACAGGACGGACAGGACATTCACACAGACACACAACACTTAACATCCATGCCCGCGGCCGGATTCGAACCGGCGGCCTTCGGCACGTGGAGCTAGCACTCTAGCCCCTACGCTACCGAGGCCGGCCAGTCGTGAGCTTTGGCGAACTACTCGGGTGCCTTAAGTTTTCTTAGTACAGGGCCCGTATAACCTTTCCTTTAGCCGCAACGCGTCTAATTAAATCTATTAAATGTATAGTAGCTGATACAGCTACAGCTAAAGTACTTTAAAATATGACAAAACAACAGTTATAACGTCACAGGACGCTATTGCCAAAACTATTCTCTATATTGCGCTGCCCAGCCCTTAATGACATGACGGCAGGAATGAAACAAAGGCATTGATGCTACAACCTATTTCGGTAATGCCAGCACTGTGACGTATTTACGTTGAAAGGAGAATAAATACTAAGCAGTCGTAAACGGAAGTGCGTGTTTCGGTGTTAACGAATAAATTAAAACAGAAATTATGTCACAGTGTGTTGAAGTATTCTTTATCACGACTGTAACACTTTAATAAGGACTGTGACTAACTTTTCACAGAACTGGCCACACTTCTCTAGTTACTTGATAGTGTTAAATGGTTCTTTGTTATACCGTCCCGTGAAACACCATTCTAAATGAGGCCACACAACAGTTTTTCGCACTACCTCCTATACAGAGTTTAAGTTGTTTGCAGATGATATAATAGTGTGTAATAGGATCAAAACAAGAGAAGACTGTGAACAGTTGCAGGGTGACCTGGATAGAATATCTAAAAAGGTAGTTCGGCATGGAATGAAGATAATTACAAGAAAATTCAGCTTATTAGATACACAAATAAAAATCTAAAGATTATTTATGACTATAGGGTGGGGTCAGAATTGCTTGTTGAAGGCTCGAAGTTTAAATACCTTGGCATAACGTTCGATAATAAACTAAACTGGGCAGAACACATTGGGCAGGTGGTAGGAGAATGTTACAACCCTTCATTTACTGGAGAGGGTAATGAGAGGATGTACCAGAGAATTTAGGGAACTGGGTTATTAACCTTTGGTTAGACTATTAGTTGAATATGGCGGTGTATTTTGGGGCCCACATTTTGGGTACCAGGAGTTGGAGGACGTGCAAAGAAAAGCAGTTATATTTGTTTGTGTTAATTATCGCAGGACCCAGTCAGCAACTGATATGATAAGGGAGCTGGATTGGGAGTCACTGGAGGAAATGAGGAGGGTGAAGAGAGTGCTGGGAATGCACAGGGCATATGCTGGTGATGGGGCTTTGAGAGATATTGGTCAAAGAAATAGGAATAGTGCATGGAAGGGGAAAGATGACCATGACCACAAGCTGGCGCTCTACTTCAAAGGGAGTGGGAAAATTTTCTTTTGTGGGTAAGAGTGTCAGGGGTTGGAACAAATTACTACGTTAAGTGATGAATAATTTACCAAAAACTTTTAATCTAAAATAAAAATCTGTAAATCACAAAAGTAGGTGAGGTAGAAATTTAACACTCAAATTATATAAAGTAATTAAAAAATAAAATATAAAGTGATAATTAGGTGACTAAGGGAATTCCCACCGGAGCGTAAGTTCCATAGAAATTAAATTAATAGTAAATATGTTTGTTACAATTGATTCACGATTTGATCTCTGAATTACCATCTAGAATTTTGTTACCCTATAACGGCTACATTTTACCTTGTCATCGGAATAATTCAGGCAGTGAACGTGTCAAGAGTTTGACAACTTCGTTTTAATAATTTTCTTTTTTAAGTAACTCTCAGTTACCACAGTTGCCCTTAGCTATTCACTGGTTGCTTTTTTTCTTATGCCTTTACTCCTCTAAATCATTAGTGACGGCAGAGAACAGGATTAAGGAACGGAAAGCCATGGAAATCCTAAATCGGGGTGGCCAGGCGGGAATATCAATCTCCTGAATTGCAGGGCCGAGCGTCACCGCATACCCTCTGGACAAAAAGCGAAAGAGTTGATCATAGCTGAGAGAGTGTTGGATGAAATAACCGCCGGCAGGCTTCCGTTCTACAAGCCCGAATGAAGGCTAAACTGAATGCTGCAAGAATACCTAGAAACATTTGCGAACTGCCTGGACAAGTATAAGCCCAGAAAACGTCCAATGAGAGAGTACAGGAATATGATACGGACAGAAATTGAAGAGAAGACAAAACCTGGAGGAACAGAAATTAGAAGAAGTGGTTGATGGAATGACGTGGGAAAGGGATAAAGAATTAAGCAATCACATTTCATTTTTGTCTAGAGCAGTGACACACGAAAATGTTCGAAGATCAGCCTTACCCAATATTTTTCAACGGTGAACCCCTTAAAAGCATGTATGACCGTTTGAGCCAAGTAGGACCACTTTAAGCCTTTGGTTACCTTCAGTTATTTGCTGTGGATGTGTACTCATCGTGCTACAAGCAGGGTTGTTAGCCCTGGAGGGGACCTACAGTTTAACGTGGAAACCGAACCACGGAACGTCCTGGCGTAGCTCATATGACCAAACACAACTCCCAAAATTCCTGCGCCTACCGGGATTCGAACCCAGCGCAGCGAACTGTTTGAAAGCAAGCATCTTAACCGCTGAGCTCAATAACAATAATTGAAAATTAGCTGTTCTAGAGCTGCCGTTTGATAGCTCGACTCGCATCCAGCACATTGTAGTTAGAGTTAGCCTACAGTTATGTTTTCGTTATTATTAATTTTATTTTGTCTGCGGACCCCTATTGATAGGTTGGGAAACGCTAGCGTAAACGGTTAAGCTGCAATTTTGATTTAGCAAAAGTCACTATAATGTTCCTTCACCGGGAAAGTCTTGGGAATACGCAACTAAAAAATGTAGAACTGGATGTAAATTTTCAGAATTTAATCGAGTTAAAACTTCAGTTTTTTTTAACTGCTTTACGTCTCTCAACAGCGAGGTCTTTAGAGACGGGAAAGGATGGGGGCAGGGAATGGGAAGGAATTTGACCATGGCCTTTTTAAGGAAGCATCCCAGCATTTTTCTGAAGTGATTTGGGAAACCATGGAAAACCCAAATCTGGATGCCCGGACGGGGATTCGAACCGCCATCCTCCCGAATGCTAAAACTTCAGATACTAAACATGATGTAAATCCTCCTCAGAAATAGTTTTCAATGGTCAGAACAGTCCTACACTGAATGTGCCATCAATTTTGATTAAATTTCTCATTTCTGGCTGGTGTGTCTTGTTATACCTTGTAACTTTCCCTTCGTATGTGGAAAGTTTGTAACGTGACTTAGTAATTTTTATCTTTTTTTTTTCAAAAATCAATATTCAAATTCTCCCTCTGATGATTTAACAATGGTGAGAAACAATTTTACAATACTATTCTGTACCTTGTAGTGGTGCTTATTACTTTCCGTCAGAAAGGAATTACATTCTTTGCCATCTCTTTTCACTGAGTCGGATTACAACGTTCCCTATTCCAGTTATATTTCATCTTCTTAACATCATAAACTTTTATACTGTACCTGAAATTATTATGCAATTCCTTCATATAAATGAAATCAACACAGTAAAAGATCTTTCTACTACGCTCTGTTTCCGTGCTTTCCATGGTTTTCCCGGATCACTCGAGGCGAATGCTGGGATGGTTCCTCACAATAGCCCATGGGCGCCTCCTGCCATATCCCTTCCAAACTATTACCCTGCAATGCACCCTCCGCCACACACTTTTAGTGAATCACGGGGTAATAATAATAATAATAATAATAATAATATTGCACTTTAATTACTGATTCACTGGATAGTGCAAAAGAACATATCGAAGAACTGGAGAAACAGGCAGCCAAAGTAGGATTATATATATCTTATGAAAAACCACAGTTCATGACAAACATCAATGATGCTCCTCAAAATCTTAAACTTCGCAATGGAACAATAGCTAAAACAAATTGTTTTAAATATTTAGGAAAATGGATAACGAATGACACAAAAGAAAAGACTGCAATAGAAACTAGAATACATAAAATGGAAAGAGCATTTCATATGAAAAAGAACGTATATAACAAAAAATCCTTATCATGGAACACAAAACTAAGGCACTATCAAGCAGTGGTTAGACCAGAAACACTGTATTCGTCAGAAACGCTTAAGCTAACAAGATATGGGGAACTTGAAAAACTGGAAAAAGTAGAAAGAAGAATCTTGAGAAAAATACTTGGACCCAAACCTAATAGTAATGCTGAATACAAATTAAGACCAAACCGAGAACTATATTCTAAAATAGAAAAATTAACAGTTATAATGAAAAGAAAACTGAAATTTTACGGGCACATATACAGAACGGATAATAATAGACTAACAAAACAGATCTTCACCTTACTGAACAAATACAAATCCAAACCCACATGGTTCACTGAAACTGTAAAGGACATGAAAAATGCTGGAGTGAAAGCAGATATAATAGACAACAGAACACTTTTTAGAGAAGTAATTCACAAGGCAGGTTTTCAGGAGAGACAGAAATACATCAAGGGAAGGATATGGACCCAGAAACAGAAGGAACAACACTCTCAAAGAATGAAGGAAGTTTGGAAGCAAAGAAAATTAAATACAAAGAAACATAGTCAAAGTTGATTTATCGTACCCTCCAAATGGGTTATTCGGAATAATAATAATAATTGCACTTTATACAGCACTTTTCAAACTATGGCTAATTATCTTTACACAACTTTATCTTCATCAATGTTCTCCTTGGCCGCATTATTTCATTATTCAGTATTCTTTCTTAGGCCGATAACACCCAGCCGCCACCATTTTCAGTTACATTTCGTACCCTTTTTACTCAGTCCATTTTCATTCAAACATTCTTCTTTTTTCATAACTTAAATTCCCATATAGTTCTTATTTAATCTTCAAGACCAGACCTCGTGTATTTTCTTTTCTGTCAAAGATTCTTAACAAAAACATCTTATTAGTATTTTATAATACCACCTCATTTTTATTACGCATAATTACATATTTTTCACCTCACTCTTTTTTTGACATTTCACATAACAACGGGTGGTATGACCGTTACAACCTGATGACGTAGACATTTCTTACAACTAAGTACTCGACT
This sequence comes from Vandiemenella viatica, assembly GCA_031002005.1. NCBI lineage: Eukaryota > Metazoa > Arthropoda > Insecta > Orthoptera > Morabidae > Vandiemenella > Vandiemenella viatica. The sequence continues at coordinate 166,967,190 of CM061914.1, read as the reverse complement.
ATGCTGCATCGACGGCGGTGCGTAGTCAACAGCACATTACGCACTGCACGCCAGCCGCTAGATACGCGTCACTGTAGCGCAAGGCTGCCTGCCTGCAGGCGCTGTGGCTTTCCATAGCAGTTCGAGTTAATCATAATCCCCAGCAGTACATTCGCATTCTATGTGCGATTCCTTACGCTTCAGTTCTTCATATATTACATAAAATCTTCCCGCGTGTTCGTGTTATAAGAATTCACAGAGTTAAACCACACCATCATAATCTCGGTGTACGTACAGCGATGTGCTTTGATTAATTTAGTTGCTGATAACCGTCTTTTCTCTCCCCTTTGATATATGAATCATCCTGCATCTTACAAATCCCTCATTTCAGCACGACTTGCGTTAATCCTAGCAGATCAACAGCAGAGTATCTTTGATTACTTTACACCCATAGCTTTCACGATCACATCTATTATTCTCACAGATACAGGCTTACTATAATCGATTGAAGCGACTTGACAAATTTACTGTAGCTACGTTATTTGACATATTGTTTCAAAAGTTTACAGTAATACAAAAAACCTCAAAAGCTTTTGCAGCCGCGTACCAAATTATGCCACGTTCGTGAATTCTAAACAGGAGATTGAGAAACTGATGGATCGGTCGTGGTGGGGATGATGATCATCAATCTCTATCTTGGCCTCCACGCTTTCCACATACGATTTGTGTGTGGGGGGTTATATCAAAGATTCATTGTTTAAGCCACCTCAACCAGTAAACCTACCAGTATTACGATCTGACCATCAACAGTGTTTTTCAACGCTGGTTACAGATAATTTTATTCCGCCATTATCATCAGAATGAAGCAATGACTCCGTTAATAGGTGGTTTTACTTTCTGTATCGATCAGTTGTTTCTTTTATCCTCAGACGCGACGCGCACTAACATTGGAAATATAAGTACAGTATTGTGAAGTAGAGGGTACTTTAAGTATGTTTGTGAACATTTTTGAATATTTCTCACTGTTCCCTACATCTTTTAGCATATCACTCCCCAAACCTACATCGTAAGTGCTTTTACAATGGTTTTAGATGTCATTTGCAAGTCGAATAGCCAGTATTTGATCTTACACGTTTCCTGTACAATAAATACTGTTAACGCGCATTAATTTGGGTGAAATGAATAGAAAACCAGGAAATAATGCTTCAGCAATAAAGAAGTGAATTATCTGAAAATGTTACTTAATCGATTGAGGGTATATACAGTTGATCTGGAATTTGCTGAAGGACTTAATCCACGTTACAAGGAAATGATCCAAAGATTATAAGCGATAGCTCAGTAAACTGTAAATAGCGTGGCGATTTAAGTTGTTTCAAGCCTTTGATATGAAATTACTGGAGTTGAAATAAAACAGGATCAATTATTGGGAGACATCAGAAGGTAAAATTATTAACGATTTTGAAGCAACAAGCAATAGTCAGTGGGTCTGGTAAAATGTAGTATTGTACGGAAAATGCGGAGAGGAAGGTCGGAGGCTGACCCCAGAGATAATCGATTTGGCGCTGCCTTGCGCTCCCCTCCACTCCGCCATAATATCGCAGTAATTGCGCCGGCCAATGGCTGACCACTCCCCCACCCCGGCACGTCCGTTGCCATAGCTACCGCTCGGCCGCTGGTGACGTCACAGCGGCCATTGGAATTCCGCGTCTCCGCCAGCAGCCCTGGTTGTCCCGACGCGTGGCGGAGACTGAACAGGGACCCAGCAGTGTGAACGGATCAGCGGCGACGATCATCTACACACTGCGCAATTCCAAGGCGACGTGACGGAGACTCGAGAATATCCAGTAAATCACTTCCAATGCTGTGTAATGGGGAGACACAAACGGCACTTCCCAGCAGACGGGTATGCTACCAGTCTCACGCGACCTGCAAGCGAGTCGGCCGCCAGTCGCGTCTCTTGGGAGTCTCATCTAACATGGCGGATGAACACGCGCTCAGCGTTAAGTTTGCTGGTGAATTTGAGAAAAGCGTTGTGGAGACTGGGGAAGGGGGCATATTGGCCATCAGCTTCTAATTTTCTCTGTAGCGTGTGTGGAAGCACCACCTGCTGACCACGTGAGCTCCATATCCTCAACTACTTCCAACCAAAACAACAGTGTGGGTTCTCTAGTTGTGGAAGGAGAGCGTGATTGTCATAGACTTCATTCAGTAAGTAATTTTTTTTTCTAAACTATCTTATTTGTTTTCTGTACCACAGGCTGTATGGGATAGGCCTAACTTGTGTGGCACATTTGAATCATTGAACTAAGGGCTATGTTTCACATTGTTAAAACATTCATTCTCAAAATGGTAGTTTTTACAACTGCCATCGTTGTTATACAAACGTGTTTGGGTCAGGTTGGCCGTCTGTGTTCGGGGCTAGTTGGCACATAGACAAAAGGGGGAAAAGTGAAGAAACTAAGTGCAAATAGTAAAATATATTTTATGATTTCAAGTGAGGAGGAGAGCTCTCTATGTGAGCCTGCAATCGAGGGTAACCACAAGATACTTTCCATGGAATATCTTCGGCATAGAGTTTCAACTGGTGATCAGGCTTGGCCACACTTTTTACTAAGCATGATATCCTGGGTCAGACTTATTTTGGTCTGCCATATCCCCGTCCCTGTGTCAGTCTTTTTGAGGATCTCTTGCAATATCCGCGTGGTAATGAAGGCAGTGTCGACGGCGTACGTAGCAGTTTGGACACTGGCAGTCGTTGGTACGTCAGCTGTGTACAATGACTACAGGTTAGGGCCAAGTACTGAACCCTGGGGGACCCCGACATTCTTCCAGGGAAGATGAACAATGCTACAGACAGATTTTGCTGGTTAGGCGTGATCCGAAGAATGGTCGCAATGAGAAATCCGTCATTGATGGTCCTGGAGCTTGCACTCATTCTCCCATCAACAATCTCACGATAACTACCCACTGATAGGAGCTATATCCACCACGCGGGTTTGGATCGTATGAAGAATTACCCGCCATTACAGCAGGAATGTTGAGGCGAGGCGACGTGGAAGCGGCGATTGTCACGAACTAAGCTGAAGGTCCTCCAAAACCATGCTGTAAAGCAAAAGACTCTCTGATTGTACGCGCGAGCGCCAGAACCCATCGACGCTCCAGTATAGGCACGGCGCACGATCCCAACCGACACACTGGGAGTCATTAATGAGCACAGGTTCCCGCACACTCGTCCAAGCTTCACAGAGCACCATAGCATCGCGCGGTCAAGCCGAATCTACACGAAGGCCTCCGCAGAGCTCAAGAGATTTTGCTTCCCCAGCCGGGTCACGTGTTCGTATCCATACACTACCAATTCCCAATTACATGACAGGAAAAGCCACATCCCTGCACCGAAGCTCTTAAGGCTGGTTCGCGCTACGGTAGTAATTTAGTCGAGTGGCGAGTATTTTAGTAGCTAAATTACTCGGTACTGATCAAAAATCGTCCGCACTACGGTCGAGAACAGTACACAAGTAGCGTTGTCTTTTGCCAGATGAACTGGTTACAACGCAATAACATGAATGAGCTGATACAGCTCATGTTAAGCGCTATTTTAGATGAGATGGAATAAGATGTTTATGCGATTAAAAAATAATAAAAACGCTATGGTACGAAAATGGGTTAATAGTAAGGATGAAGCTGGAGATGCTAATTGCCTTCTGTAGGAATTAACATTAGATAATCTCTAAGAATAATTTAAGAATGTCCAAAACTTGTTTTAATGAAAATGCAGTCGCAAATTCAGTGTGAAGACACCTATTTAAGAAGTGCAATTCCGGCAATTACAAAATTACAGGCATTTCAATACTTTATTGCCAACGGATGTAGTTAAAGGACATTCACACCTCGTATTTATACACGGAAAATCAGCTATTTCCTAATTCACCACTGAAGGAATCTATGAAACATTAAAGGAATTACGTAGAGATGCATTCAGTAAACTGAATCATTTTACTGGAGGAATGTAAACTGTTTCAGTCCCTAAGCCTAAATTTTTGGAATACTTTTTTTTTTGTTACTTAGAAAGATTTTTATGGCGTTAGGTAATACTTCTAATAACAATAGTAATAATAAGATCTTATTGTATAATCTAGATGCTATTGTAAGAAAATAATTAGTAAAATTGTGCACTAAGAAGATTTTCAATTTACATTTCACCAAATCCAGGTATGTTTACTGTATTTTCCAAATCCATGCGTGCACATTGCTTCCTTTTGTTTGTTTTTATAGTGCGGGGATTTAATATTCTACAAGCGTTCATTGTTCTACATATTTAGAAACAAATTTTAAAATTGTTTCTTCGCTCTAGCGAAAGGACATTTTTGCGGCAGTTAATGAACTCGGGTTGAGACTTGTTTAGCCGATGAGCGAGTGGGCAGTGGCGCGTGGTGGGGGGTGCTACTCGCCCGGTTTAATAGAACAAAACGGATCGACTCAACTAAACTACTCGACTAATTTTCATTGTTCATACCGTTTAGTTACTAAATTGCTCGCTACTCGACTAAATTACTAGCATAGCGTGAACGAGCCTTTACTGCATTGGCACTGAGTGCATACCGGTGGAAAGGGTCACCATTTCACATGAATTTGGACGCAGTCTGCAGATCAACTAGGGATCACCTTGTGAGAATTCAGTTTTTCCCGGCGCAAAAATGAAATGAAATCTTCCCGGTTTTCCTTCCGGATGATATCTTTATTAAACATAATTTCTTTAATATTCAACGTTTCGGCAGAAACCTCCGCTGCCTCCGTCACGTAAACTTTAACAAAATGAGGCAACACATCGCTGTACGGTGAGGAGATGTTACATCATTTAAAGCAATTTGACAAGCAGCGGAAAAAGAAGGCCAGACTTATCAGCACTCTGACTTTTCTAGTACGCTGTTTGGACAGCGATATGTTTCCTCATTTTGTTACAGCTTACCTGACGAAGGAAACCGAGGTTGCTGTCAAACGTTGTATATTAAAGACATTATGTTTAATAAGGATAACAGCCGGCAGAAAACCCGCGAAAATTTCATTTGAGCATCTCCTAGTTCATGATGAATGGAGTTGATTCTTGACTGTCCGGGTGGCAACGCATCATGTTTCTTGAAACCGACGTTTCGACCCTCATTCTGGGGTCTTCTTCCAGGGCAGAAACATGACGCGGCGTCACCCGGACAGCCAAGAATCAACTGACTCTGGCCGCCGAAGCCTACGATTACAACGTTAGATGGAATTGCTTGGAATATGGAGGTCTGCTACAAATGGAGGGCCTCCGAGTTTATCCTCATACCCTCCCAGGTATCCACCTCCAGCGGAAACCTCCCCAGCGAGCGGGCCCGGTGAAGCTAGGCACCTTTAGCACCCGTGAGGGTGCCCACGGGGAGCACCGTGGCCGCGGCGTATAGCTAGTGTATTGTGTACCTGCCATGGACGCGGCGGGGTAGGCCGCTGGGTACGCGGCCGCCGCCGCGGCCGCCGCCGCGGCCGCCGCGGGGTCGAGGTGGTGGGCGGCGGGCGGCGCCTGCCCCGCCGACGCGGCGGCGCTGGGCTGCGAGACGGCGGCGCTGGCCCAGGCGTCGCCGGCGGACTTGGCGGCGCCGTACTGCGCCGGCAGCCGCAGCAGCCCGCCGTAGCCCGCCGCCACGTTGTGGTGGTGGTGGTGGTGGTGGTAGTCGTGCACCGCCCGGTGGTGCGTGTACTGCGGGTAGTGCGAGTGCCACGGGTCTGGCTGGTGGTGGTGGTGGTGGTGGTGGTAGGGGTCCGCCGAGTACAGCTCGTGGTGCGCCGCAGACCCGGCCGCGGGCGGCACGTAGCTGCTGTTCCAGAAGCTCGCGGGGAGTTGCGCGTCGACATCGGCGGAGACTCTGAAACCACCGTCAGTGAGACAGCGCATGAGCTGCTGTATCCGTGGAGGAAAGAAATATATGCAGACGACGCAAGAGACCTTCACCACGCATTGCAGTGACGCCGGGCGGAGGAGGAGTGGGGGGGCTAGGCCGCGTCCATACAGACACGGGGTATATGTACATAAACCTCAAGGGGACTCTAGGATAAACGTAACGCCGCAATCTGGTGATGGATTATTATGTAACTCGATGAGAAAAATAAAAAATGAAGAATAAAATTTTTTGATATGGGGACATCCATTAATTACGTGAGGTGAAATAGGGGGGGGGGGTCCGGCGAAATCGCACCAGATCTCACCAGGGGGGAGGGGGTCTACGGAAATCTCACGTGAGATTTATGCGAAAAATTTGGGGACAGTAGAGCCAAAAAAAAAAAAAAAATGTATACAATTTACGCCAAAGTCGATTTTAGGAGGGTGTATTTCGTCAAAAAAAGTTAGGGTATGATCTAAAAATAAAAGAAAGGTCTACAAAAGTTTCCAGGGCGATTTCTAGGGGGGGTTCTTACGGACCAGATCTCACCAGAGGGGGGGGGGTCCGTCCAGATCTCACGAAATCTCACCAGGGGGGAGGGGGGGTCCAGAAATCCGGAAAAACACCTCACGTAATTTGTGGATGCCCCCATATCTTCCCTAGTTTCTGAGATATTCTGTCTCAAATGTGAGATGTTTTGGTTGAAATTCAGAAGAAAAAATTTGTCAAAGTCAAATGTGATGACGGATTCTTATTTAAAAAGACGAGACAAATAAAAACTAAACAATAAAAATTTTCGATATCTCACCTAGTTCTCGAGATATACTGTATCAAAAGTGAGGTGTCTCGAGCTGAAATGCAGAAGAAAAATATCGCAAAGGTCAAATTTGATGATCGATTCTTATGTAACACGACGAGACAAATCGAAAATAAAGAATAAAATTTTTCGATATCTTGCTTAGTTTTCGGTATATACTGGCTCCAAATTGAGGGGATTGGGTTGATATGTGGCCTGGACCAAAAATTAATTCTGCCAAAGCCACAATGAATTACATGGTGGACATGCAGAATGGATATTTCAGTTTTATTACTACCACTTGTGGTTAGGTTGAAATGCCGCCTAGACCAGAATAAAAATAGTTATCTTGTTACCATACATAGTAAGCTTAATTGCGAATAGCGGGAAGTAGGTTACACTGCGATAAAAGTTTTGTCACTAACATGGTTCTCATGAAATTACTAACAATAATAGATACATTCTTTGTCCCTTATATATGCAACAACAAAACCATTCTGGAACAGACTGCATTTAGACCTAACCACAATCTCCACTAAATTTCCGCTATAAAAGCAAACTATGTGGACACATCCACACACGCGTATTTGAATCGCAAACTGCATTTGGGGTAACAATATCGTTTGCTTCATTAAGATTCCTAGATGGCATTATAAAATACTTAGACATATTAGAAAATGAAATCCGTCTTCTAACAACTGTTTTTATTATTAACTTTCATCTAGCAGACGCGTTTCGCCCTTCTGGAATGGGGCATCGTCAATGGTAAAAATTGTGGCGGCTAGCACATGTCAGTAAAATTGTGGCGGCGGAAGGTGCTATTCCGGACTGACATGTGCTAGCCGCCACAATTTTACCACTGACGATGCCCTACTCCAGAAGCGTGAAACGCGTCAGATAGATGAAAGTTAATAATAAAAACAGTTGGTAGAAGACAGATTTTTATTCAAAAATAGTTCCTATAAATTGATACATTTGTTTAACTTTTTGATTTAGAATACATTGTTAATTGTTTTATACACTAGCAGCACTTTTACCTTACTGCATTTTTTTATTGTATATAAAGGCCCATATATATATATTTCCTTTCTCTAATATACAGGGTGTTGAGGACTATGTGACAAAATTTTATTTTAGTAAGTCTCACCATTTCCGAGATATTGATTTTTAATTTTTTCTTCGAAACATGTGACTGTGTTGAGTTTATTCGATGCCATTTCTACAAATTAAGACTTTTTTGAACCCTAGTTCTTTTTTTAATTTACTCAAAGTATTTGAATCGTGTAAAACAATGTCTTTTTCTTGAAACTTAAAAAAAAAAACATAAAAATCTTGAATGGTATAATTGTTTTATTCCTCTTTTAAAATGATTGTTTTATGGTAGTTCAATCTGATAAAGGCAACATTGTGTATTTTAAACATGTAGTATAAAAATGATGATAACGATTTTTTTTTAAAAACTTTTGCTATGGTGTCCATACAAATAATAGAGAGAATAAATGCAAATAACATTTTTTATTTCGTTAATTACAAAAGTTGTTCAAAATGGCTGCCATTTGTACTTATGCACGTCCAAAATCTTTTGATACAAGATACGTTTTATTCGGTGAGCATAATCTTTGCATTTAATGTGTTCCGCAACTGTTTTTATTTCTCAGGCAGCTGTGTAATCCATGTTACCTCCATCGTGTAAACTAAATCTTCTAGGCGGCCCCAGTAAAAAAATCCAATGGATTCCTGTCCGGCGATCTTGTAGGCCATAAGATAGGGCTGATGCGCCCGATCCACCTTCTTGGTTACCTTTCATTCAGGTAGTCTCAGATCTCTCTAAATAGTGTGCTGGGCATCCATAGTTTGAAAAAAATTAAAAC
>CM061914.1:166636329-166957635 GCA_031002005.1 Vandiemenella viatica | reverse complement strand
TGCTTTTTCAATATCTTCCGTCTCTCAAGCAAAGATATTTCTCATTATCCTCTCTGTTTAATAATAAAAAAATACATTTCGTTTCCTTTTTTTACAATATATTTTCATAACAATTAGAATCAGTAACCAAGTAACCTGTTTTTTTCCTATTAAATATTAAAAACAAATAAAATCACGATTACATGCTCTTTAGAGCCCATTCGTTACGAACTGTAATGAGATTTCTAGAACTATTACAAACAATGTTGGCCCTACAAAAACAGTGAAGAGTGTAAGTACGTTCCAGTGCAGTAAATAATTATATTATTAATAATTAGTTTGACTGCGTGGAATTCCATCTACCAATAATGCTAATATAAGTTTCTGTAGCTGATGCAGAGGATAGTAAGATACTTTATTTATTTTCGTCAGTTTCAGAACCGTTGTCTGATCCCGCAAAAAAAAAAAAACCAAATGGAGTGTAATATATTAAACGATGGTACGCAGTGGGTAAAGTTTCCTTGTATTTAATAATTACAGTATGCAAGCTGTGATTAGATTTCATCTAGGAAGTAATGGCTGTAATGTAGTCGGCTCAGAGGTGGTTATGGTGTAAAATCCAGTCCTGAGTTCAAATAGGTTACTACAGTACACAGGCACAACGGCAGAGATGACAAAACAGAGAGCCAAAACAAAGTAAATAACGAGAGCTACGTAGTTCCAATATTTTAACAAATTTTGGTCCCAGCTCAAAGATAGCGGAAGTAGCCTATGTTTAAGTAGATCAATGTTTTGTAAGAATGAAGAACTATAAGTAATTTCCGACGTATTAGAGGAAAATTCTTTTGTCGGGAAACATAGATTAGAACAAATGCGCAGAGGGCAAGCTCACGTATTTCTTCAGAAATCAGATCCACCCGCATTCAGCCCAGCAAATGCAGCGAGGATCTGCGATAACCTGGGTTCTTGTGTAACTTGACGAGACAAATCGAAAGTGAGGAGTAAATTTTGTTTATATCTCACTTCTCGACACACACACACACACACACACACACACACACACACTTATATATACATATATAGTGTCTCAAAAGTGAGATGATTAAGTTGAAATGCGGCTTGGCCGCTTGGACTATAAGAAAACTTTTACCAAAACCAATAATTCAAAAAGAAAAATCTAAAGTGAAAAATCAAATCTATCTATCCAACACGTTATTCACAAACTGCTGAAAGTAATGTGATTAAAAAAAAATATGTGTGTAAAAAAGGGGTAAATTTATGACTGGGAGAATAATTAATAATAATAATATTTCTCCGATGAAGTGCATGTGTCGAACGATTAGTGCAAGAAGGCGGTGTAACAATTTTGTAAACATACTACGCTCAAATTCGTAGGTTCAAAGCGGCAAGCAGGCAAGTTGTGTCTCGAACGCATTCCCATTCATATCCAACATAAGCATAGCGAATAATGTGGCAAAATATGGGAAACTTTTAGGTCGGTTTAGAGAAATACCCTCTGGATCGAAACTACCCGCTTGCAGCAACATTAAATCTTTCCGCAGAACTGCTCAATATATTTTTGAAGATTTGTCCAAAGTTCCTAAATGAATTACTATGGCTGTCGATTGTACATTGTACACTGTTTATCGTCTATGGACGAAATGATTTGTAGTGCCTGTCAAGGCGTAGGACACTTTTGCCCTCGGCGAATTTCAGCTTTAAATTCTTTCAGCATTTTTGGTAAATTATTCATCATTTCTCTTTGTAATTTGTTACAGTCCCTGACACCCTTACATACGAAAGAAAATTGTCCCACACCATCATGCCTGAAATAAAGTACTAGTTTGTCGTCATGGTAATTTTTACCTTTTATTCACCAGTCCTAATTCTTCCACGAATGTTTTTCCAGGCTTCATCACCAATACTCGCCTTGTACACTCCCATTACTCTTTTCACCCTCTTCCTGTCTTTCAGTGAATCCCATTCCAGCTCCTTTATCATATCAGTTATTGACTATATTCTGCTGTAATTTCCAGAGAAAACTCTAGCAGCCCTTCTTTGCATTCCCTCTAACTCCTGTATTTGATGCCAAAATACACAATACTACCATATTCAGGCAATGGTCTGACCAAAGTTTTTTCAACCCAATTCCTTCACTTCTCTGGCACACCCATCATCACTCTCTCCACTAAATGATCTCTAGTTACCAATTGGCTTGAGAGGCAAATATAAAAACACGTTCTAAATCCTGGCGGGATGAATGCAAAGTTGTAATTTGATATTTGATAAAATCAACCAGAGCCTAGAGAAGAAGGATAACAGTACAAATGAATTGTAACCATTTTGTTCAAATAGAATAAAGTGTATTAATAGGATACCGAAAGGTAAGTAAAAGGTAATTGTTATTGTGTAATTTTAATGAACCAATGCAGTTGTTATTTGAAAAATTGGCCAAATTGTTAGTGTAGCACTAGATCTTTCAAAGGCGTTTGACAGAGTAAGCCACAGAATAGTAGTAAATAAGGTGGATGAGAAATTGATTTGCTGGGTAGAAGAATTTTTAAAAGGTAGAAAACAGAAAGTTAGGGTAGGAAATTCAGTATCAAAGGAAGTGAAAGTAAAAATGGGAGTGCCGCAGGGTAGCGTATTGGGACCATTGCTATTAATTATTCTAGTGAATAATTGTGTTGATTGTTTACTATCTGAAATTAGATTGTTTGCAGATGACATAATGCTGTATAAAAGGATCAAAACGATAGAGGACTGTAAACAGTTGCAGGGTGATCTGGACAGGATATCTAGTTGGGTTGGTAAACATGGGATGAAGATAAATTCAAAGAAGAGTCAGCTAATTAGATACACAAATAAAAAACAAAAGTTTAATTATGAATATAAGGTGGGGAAAGAATTGCTTCCTAAGACTTGAAATGTAAATATCTTGGCATTACATTTGATAACAAGCTTAACTGGGCAGGACACATTGGACAGGTGGTAGGAAAAGGTTTCAAAATCCTGCACTTGTTGGAGAGAGTGATGAGGGGATGGACGAGAGAAGTAAAGGAATTGGCTTACAAAACTTTGGTCAGGCCATTGTTCGAAGATGGTAGTGTAGTATGGGACACACATTTTGAGTATCAAATACAGGAGTTGGAGAAGGTGCAAAGAAGGGCAGCTAGATTTGTTTCTGAAAATTATCGCAGAATACAATCAGTGACAGATATGATAATGGAGCTCGAATGGGATTCATTGCAAGACAGGAGGAGGATGAGGAGGGTCATGGGAGTGTACAGGGCGTATACTGGCGATGAGGCATGGAAAGATATTGCAGTAGGTATGAAAAGTAGTTCCTGGTGGCCATGACCACAAGCTGGCACTCGATTTCAGGCACAAGGGTGTGGTAAGATTTTCTTTTTTAGGTAAGGGTGTCAGGAATTGGAATGAGTTACCAAGGGAAATGATGAATAACTTACCGAAAACGTTAAATGAATTTAAAGTTAATATTTGTAGAGGGCAAATGTAGGTGGGTGCAGGAAAAGGGGGAAGTTGGGTGTGTAGGGAAATTGCCACCGGAGCGTGTGCTCCATTGCAATTAAATTAAATTAAAAATTAAATAATTGCACTTTGTGGAGAGACAGTATTAAATCAGCTATAGGCAAAAAAGTGGATAAGCAATCGTAAAGTCAATGTGTTTTGAGGATTAATGGTTAATCAAAGTAGGAGACTAGTCGGAGAAATAAATGAATTATTTGTAAGATCCATTTGCCCCACAAAGCTTTGTGGAAGCGCACAGAGAAGTTTGAAGCTGACGGGCGCGGCGTATTGTAGTAACGCGGGCCTTGCTTCCGCTGGAGTGCTACCTATTTTTGTATAATGTTATAAAATTAAGTGTTATTATATTTATTAATGATCCTTGTTCTTCTTTGCGATCAATTTGAAAATATTTTGAGACTATTCCACATCTTGAAGAGAAAAACTCAGCGCAATCAATGTAACAAAATTAATGTGGCCGGAAATAGACCACTAGACAGAAAATCAGTGAAAGCGATTTGGTTTCGGTCGAGGGCATATTACGGGAGAGACGAAAAAAAATTGCCGAGACAGTAGTTTAAAAGGAGACAGCCGGGGCGGCGTCTTAATTGCTTCTCTGCTGTTAAGACGTCTCGCCAAAGAATTTCTTTAACTCAAGCTCTCCGTCCTACACCTAGACGAACAGAAATATTTAAAACAGCTCTTAAATCAAGAACATCACTGAAGTGACACTTGTCTACGAACATGATTTTGGATTTAACTCAAACATCATCGTTCATGCATTATCAATTTAAGTTGCCTGAGATGACGCTATTTTGGGAAAAAAATCATGATACTTCTCAAAATAAATAAATCAGAAATTTTTATATATAATACCCATTAAGTGAAGCAACTCATTTAATGCTAAATGCCTCTAAACTGGAACTGATGATTGCTATAATATATTTGGAATTTTGAGATAAATATCAACAATAACAAAGAACATTACTGAATAAAATAATATTCACGACATCGAAAAGTAATTAACAAATTATGAACCGCTTGTGAAGTCTGTTGCTGAACAACAAACAAGTGGAAGATCTTAAAACTGTACGCATTCCGCACTGAAGCAAATATCATACTCAGTTGGAGTTTGTGTTTCAGTTTCGATTCTGTCTGTGTTATGAAACCCATCTCTTGTTTCACTTTATTACTAGTCACCTGTGTAGGTGTCAGGGATTGGAATTAATTATCGGGGGAAGTGATGAATAATTTTCCAAAAACGCTGAAAGAATTTAAAATAAAAATTCGTAAATGACAAAAGTAGATGGGTGGGACAAGATGATCAAATTTTTAAAGAAGTCATATCTAAAATATCGAGATTGAAGAATATTCTATAATAACCAAGTGGCTATATATATATATAAAAAAAAAAAAAAAAAAAAAATACAACAGAAAATCATGAGAGACATGCGTCAGTTAAAAATGGGGTGAGACAAGGTTGCAGTCTATTTCTATTAATATTCAATTAGTAATATGTAGAGGAAGCAATAAATGGAGTAAAAAAAATATTTGAATTTGGCAGAACTATTTAAGGAGAGAAAAAAAAAGCAGTATGCTAAGATTTATTGTTAACAGAACAGACTGAGGATATTGAGAAGTTACTGAGTGTCATGAACAAAATACTAAAGGAAAATTTTGGACTAAATATGAACCAAAGCAAGACAAAGTGATAAAATGTAGCAGAAATGATATCAATAATATTAAATATAAAATAGGTTGGGATGCAATAGGAGAACTAAGTGAATTCTGTTACTAGGGTAGCAAAATTACAACCGATGGACGAAGCAGGAATGATGTCAAAAGCAGATTAGCACTAGTAATAAAAGAGTCTTCATGAAAAAGAGGAATCTTTTAGTTTTTAAATACTGATCTAGGACTCAGAAATAACTTTCTAAAACTCTGTGTGTGGAGAACAGCACTTTATGGTAGCGAAACATGGACTTCAGGAATACCAGAAAGAAGGAAAATTGAATCATGAGAAATGTGGTGCAATAGAAGGGTGCTGAAAATTAAGTGAACAGGTTAACCTCAAAAGGAACGTGTTTTGGAAATGAAGGATGTGGAGAGAAGTTTGTGGAAGAGATATTAGTAAACTGCTTCACTAGCGTTTAGTTTTGGTATTTACCTATTATACTAAACAAATAAACAATTGAAACAAATGAGAAAGAAGAGGCAGGATGGTAGGTCCCATTTTAAGACACGCGAGATTGATTAATTTCTTAGTGGAGGGAAGAGTCGAAGGTAAGAACTGTAGAGGTAGATAGAGATTAGAAATCTGTGAAGCAGATAATTGAAGATGTAGGTTGTAAGGGGAATTTTGAGATGAAGAGGTTAGCTCAAGATAGGAAGGGGTGGATGTTTGCATCGATCCTGCTACACATGATAAGTAGTTGTATTTTTTAATAGAATACTTCTCTGTTCATTATGACAGAGAAATATGGCTCGAATCAAAGTAAAAAAAATGAATGCCATAGAGCAAATTTTTCTGGCACATGCATAGTACATGACAAAAGTAGATCGGTGGGGGAATTTAAACTTAACGTATATAAGATAATAATAAAAAATAATAACAACAAGGTAAATAAATGACTAGTGAAATTTCCTCCGGAACATGCGCTTTATCGCAATTCAATTCCAGGATTTATTTAGATGTCACAACTATTCGAAAAAAAAGGTCTCAAAATCAAAACGTTATATTGTAACAACTTGTCTTTCAACAGATGTAATATAATCCTTGATGTCTTCATATCCTCATTAAGTATCTTCAGGTCCACATAACAATTAAAATTTTCTTCTGTTTCTTATGATCCAATTTGCAATGTCTGCTTCACGTGCTCTCCGTTTATAAGCTGAACAGTTCATTTCGTGCTTCATCTGTGTACTTCCTTTTCAACATCGCTCCTGAGCAGTGCACTAGGAATGTTCCGGTATTATCAGAATCCAAGTATCAGTTTCTTTTTTATACTCGTAGCTTCGCAAACTTGTTTCAGGTGGGTATTTCCGATCGCGTTGAGTGAGAGATAACGTTCTGACACGACATGTTCGATTCACGTTACTAGGCGTGGTGGGGTTATTCTCTCTGAAAGATGGCTGATTTCTTCTCCTTTCCTTGTCATTAATTCTTTTCTGATTCTAATGACCCTTCAAGATGTAACAAGGAAATAGGGTTGTTTACTTTGCATAATACTCGCATATTATTCTGATCGGTGAATGTTTTGTTTTTAACTATCCAAGATTACTACTGTTTAGGTGGTCAAAAGACTAAAGTTTGTATGTTCTGCTTATATCTTCACTGAAGGAAGTTTGAGCGACCGAGCGTGGTGGGTGAGCATTCGGGAGAACGCGGGTTCGAATCCCCGTCCGGGCATCCAGATTTCGATTTTCCATGGTTTCCCAAAATCAATCCAGGTGGATGCCGAGATAGTTACTGCAAAAGGCCATGGCCGAATTCCCCTCCTTGATCCGTCCTTTCCCGCCTACAATGTCCTCAACGTCGGCAAGGCGAACAGCTCCTGAGCAGTTCTCTAGGAATGCTCCGGTATTCTCAGAATCCAAGCTTCAGTTTAGCAAAAAAACAAGAATCGATCGTGTTTAGGTCGTTTTAAAACGTTATCATCATCATCATCATCATCATCATCATCCTCAACAGTTTCCGGCCTCTGGCCGGGTCTGCATTATGCACAAGCCTCTCCATTTCCTTCTTTCTTCCCCTTTCTTTCTTTTAAAACGTTATCATGATGTGAATTCCTTAATTTTGTACTAACTGCCAGAATTTCTATATTAGACGACCAATGTGAAAATTTCGCGAATACGATTAATAGGTTGGAGGTTTGTAATAGGACGATAGAAGAACCGTCTCATTTGTTTCAATTGTTTATTTGTTTAGTGTAATAGGTAAATATCAAAACTAAACGTCAGTGAAGCAGTTTACTAATATCTCTGTCATATGTGCTGCTGCTATCTAGTGGCTTGGCTCTGAACTGTCTCATACGTCCGACTTTCACAAATATAACTTTTGCTCTTCAAAGGTCAAATTCCGAAAAATTTCGCACTTAATTTATAATTTTGCCTGAGTGGAGACCTTAATCTTTTAAATGAAACTTCATTTCTCGATTTCTGTTAGATATCAAGGAAGATAAATGGCGCGTTACAGAAAAATACATTATGCAAATAATGATACTTTTACCATTCAAGGGTCGAATTCCGAAAAATCCTTTTCTTAAAATATGATGAGACCAACGTGGAGACCTTAATCCCTAAAATAATAACTAATTTCTCGATTTCGGTTAGGTACCAAGGGAGATAAATAAATCGTGACAAAAAATACGTTATGGAAATAATAATTCTTTTGTCCTTTAAGGATCAAATTCCGATTTTTTTTTTTTAAATATGTTGTGACCACAACGGTGACATTAATCTTTAAAGTGATGCCTTATTTACCTTCATCGGTTAGATATCAATGGAGATAAATGGACCGTGACCAAAAAACGGATTGTAGAAATATTGATTGTTTTGCCCTTTAAGGGCTGAAGTCCGAAAAATTCCTTTCTTTAAATATGATGTGACCAAACTAAAGACCTTAGTCTTTAAAATGATACCGCGCTTATCGATTTTGTTTTGGTATCAAGGAGATAATGATTGGCGGGAAAAAAACTTTTTTAAATATATATATATATACTATTATAAATCTGTAAGCAAGCTGCGTTTGTAGTGAGGCTTGATCTCTAATAACGCAAAAACTACTGCATCAATTTGCATGGTGTTTCCAAATTTTTAAAGCTAATGTTGCTGATCAACATCTGCAGAAGTAGCTAACGACTAATATGTACCATGGGAAGAAGCAAGTCAGTAAAAAACTTCAGAAATGTGAAACTGTAGACCACAGATAATTATACACATTCAGACGGTCACTCCTTTCATAAAGAGACCTGACAAAATTTAGGATTTCCCTTTTTTTTTTTTTTTTACTTCTGCGATTCATTTTTCTGGACCGCAGTACTTCAAAATAAAAAGAATACGTGAATCAAGTATAATCAGCATTTACTTGAATCGTAACAGGTCTGTTGAATTACGAAAAAGTTATATTACTTATATTGAAGACATGTATTGTCTCTGGTAGACTGTTATACAGTTTGTCTCTGGAACAAAATTGCTACGTGAACGCTGTACAATACAGCCACAATAAGCCAATACTTAATACGAAATTCAGTTTTTTCTCGAAGAGCGATGTCTGAAAAACAGCTATTATAAATATCAGCAAGTAATAAAACAGACTTCTTTCATAATGACTTGTGCGGAATTGTACATATTTGGAAGTACTTTATTCGATTAATATGTCTCGTGGCTATAACGTGCAAATATAACTAGGCATCCGAAAATTCAGGTTCATGCGACTCAAATAATTACATAGAAAATACGGATATATTGAAAGAAACTCAAATAAAAAAAATTTCATATCCTAATGCTACACCGCGTAAATTATAAAGCTAAAAGCATCGTCCCTTTGGCCTATAACAAAGTATATCAGCTGTCATCACTGTCCAGGTTGCATTTCAATCGATTTACAACTTGCCATAATTTTGCCACTCAGAAATAATTGCTTGAGTTACATGCACATTAGTACATATACTGTACCGTGATCCATTTTGACATTTTTGAATTAATTATATCTGACTGAAATAATGACAATAATGATACGACGATTTGAAACCAAGATTAACTCCAATTCACGTAAATTTCTATTTTAAAGCAGGAATAATTGATGGTGTATCAACATAAAATAAAAACCAATATCCAAACAGCAAAAAATAAATAAATCAGAAAAAATTGAGATGCTGTGATTATTGGTAACGAATTTTTATTTCAAATATAACTAGGCATCCTAAAATTCTATTCTACACCGCGTAAATTTTAAAACTAAACCCGTTATGCCTGATGCTAAACAAAACGAGTCAATTGTCATCTGGTCCAGGCTGTTGTTTCGCCAGGTACTTACATGCGACTGAAATAATTACATAGAAAATACGGTTATATTGAAAGAAATTTAAATTAAAAATGTTTCATATCCTAATGCTACACCGCGTAGATTATAAAGCTGCAGGCATCGTCTCTTAGGCCTATAACAAAGCATCATATCAGCTGTCAGGTTGCATTTCAAGCGATTCACAACTTGCCATAATGTTGCCACTCAGAAATAATTGTTTCAGTTACATGCACGTTACTACATAAACTGTACCATGATCACATCTCGACATTTTTTGGATTAATTATATCTGACTGAAATAATGATAGTAATGATACGACGATTTGAAATCAAGAGTAGCTCCAATTCACGTAAATTTCAGCAGGAATAATTGATGGTGTATCAACATAAAATAAAACCAATATACAAACAACAAAAAATAAAAAACAACAAAAAATAAAAAACAACAAAAAATAAAAAACAACAAAAAATAAATAAATCAGAAAAATTGAGATGCTGTGATTATTGGTAACGAATTTTTATATTTCAGCACACTTCCAAGAGGACTAAGTCGTAGATTACTGCTATATTTACATAAATTTATGGCACCGCGGTTATGTTGCAATCCTCGGTATCCACATTTAAAAATAAACTTTTTTTAGTTAAGTATCATGGAAACAATATTTTTCATTATATCCACAGATACATCCTTAACAAAGCTTATACCTAGCTATATAATCCCAGGCAAAGTTTACACATAAAATCGCCAAAAAAAAAAATGAATACACATAATGATTATAATATCAGCTTTCTTAACGCTACAACTGTTATATATCCATTTAAATTTTCGGTACCACGGTTAACGTGGAATCCTCCATATCAGCATTTAAAAATATTATGTTTTAGCTGAGTTAAATATTGTTTTCAGAAATAATATTATTTATTACTACCACAGATATTCTATATTGTAACCAAGTTTATGTTCATCTATATACTCGCAGCCAAAGTTCACGCATAGTGATAATTGCAGCTGTGAAAACGTTTTAATTGTTAGTGCTGTGAGTTGGGTAAGTATAAAAGTTTATGATATGCCCTTGCGAAAGAGATCTAATCTGTCGGGGTCAACTTCTGCAGCTAAAAGATGTCGCCGAAATCGGCTAAATGAGAGTGAAATAGACCGACAACATCGTCTGCAACGTCAAAGAGAACGAGATGAAATAGCTAGAGCAAATGAAAGTAACCTGCACCGAGAAAAGCGATTGACCTATAACCGGGTTCTATACGCTAAATCCATAGCTTCTGAAAGCGCACAGAAGAAAAAATGTCGTTTGAACCGTGAAAGGGTTTCTCAGGCTTTGGCTAGAGCAACTGAAACTAGCAATAACCGAACAAAGCGTTAATGTCTGATAAGAGAATAAAATCGGTAAATAATTTCTACACCTGCCAAGGCACGCGCGCGCGAAGCAGCGGGCAAATGCTAGTATATATATATTTGCCCTTTAAGGATCGAATTCCGAAAAATTCCTTTCTTAAATTGTAACCTTTAAAATGATACCTCATTCATAGATTTCGGTTTTGTATGATGGGAGATAATTTATTGTGAAAAAAAAACACATTATAGGAATAATGTATGATTCTTCTTGTTACGACTTTCGAAGTTGAATAACCAACATAAAAGAAGAACTTGCTATAAACTGATTTTCATGTGAACTAAAAGCAAACAATCGATTTTCGACGTTGCGTAATTATTCCAGGCAAATGGCAAGTGATATTTTCTAATTTCTTTGCCGATTACCGTTTACAACTACTACGCTGTCAACCGTTCCTAAACACTCAAGGGCAGGAGGGTGAAAGAAGAAAAACAAGAACCTGAAATAGAGATTGAAAGACGAGAGCACGTGTGTAGTTCTTTGTTTTCCTTTTTCGTGTTATGTGGGGTGAGTGGAAAGCCCTCCAGTGCCTACCGTTGCGTACTGCGATCGTTGCTTTGAAATATTTGCCGAAGCAATCGACCGGAGCCAAGTCTATTGTGACCGGAACCTCTCCCCCGTAATATTTGGCAAATTAATAGCGCCATCAATTGCGGCAACCCCCACCCCCCACCACGCTGATGATATTACACTCGACGCTTTATTGCGCGCGGCGCGCGTCATTTGTTAAACCGTTATTGCGCTCGGCGACCCTTCACGTCTCCCCTATGTCGCGTGTCTCTTCAAACACTGCCGCTCATTATTCCATTACTCTTCCCTGCCCCTGACTTCAACACTTGCTTCACTGATCGTAGCCAGTTTTGAATCGAGTGGAACAAAAGAGTAGAGCTGTAAAAGTAACAAGAATTTCTGTACCCGTATGTATTCGTTACTAAACCAATCAATACACGTTACTTTCGAATCGTTACTCGTTACTTTCGGTACAATCGAGCGCTGCAGCGTACGGGACAATTTCGTTACTATCGTATCGTTTCGTTACTCGTTACTTTCGATACACTCGAACACTAGCATGAAGCATTGCATCGCATCGAGTCGCATCGCATACGTGACATCATTCGTACTTGGTAAAGTTTAAGTAAATTATTTTTTTAGTAAAATAAGTTTAGGTAAGTTGTTTATTTGGATAAAACTTAAAGTAATTAGCACATGAATCTTACGGAAAACCTCTAAATGTACACTTGATTTGCTCTAATGAATTTTATATACGAAACAATAATCTAATTTCAAAATAAACATCTGTTTGCACACACACAAAAAGACCTGACCTTACACCTGACTGTGACATATCTAGTGACAATAACTAATGACGTTTATTTTTAAAAGTAGCCTACTGAATAGAAGCCTGGTATGATAATGGGGCATGTATTTAACAAATATTATAATCTCATCAAAGTATTTCGTTTTTAAATCACTGTCATCCTTTACTGTTTTCATTTATTTTTGTGATAGATTTGTTAAAATAAATGTGGACATACCATCAAATCGTGCCTGCAGGCAGAATGCTACTGACTCCCACTTTAATTGTTTCATTTTAAAAATATAAATTTTCAAAAAATTTAAATCAATAACAGCGGCACAGGACAAACATGCGATTAGATTCGTAATTGTTGTTGCGTCGCGGTTACAATAAACATTCCGCATCACAGCCAGTACCGCATTGATCACATGGATCTTACGGTAATAATACAATAACTAACACTACGCAAAAGGAATAAAGTCATTGTACTTTATTATTTGACTATGACCACAAGCTGGCACTCGATTTCAGGCACAAGGGTGTAGGAAGATTCTCTTTTTTAGGTAACGGTTTCAGGGATTGGAATAAGTAACCAAGATAAATTATGAACAATTAATTAAATATTTTTAGAAAATATTAAGTGCAGAGATGTATATCACAAACTACTAGACAACTCTTTTATATTGTAAATTACACTATAAAATGAAACAGAAATGCGAATAACGAAACATGCGAGTAACGAAACATGCGAGTAACGAAATGAATTTGTGAGTAACGATTCGATACTTCGAGTCAGGCGATGAACCCGTTACTCAGTAACGAATATATCGTTACTTTTACAGCTCTACAAAAGGGGACAACACAGAATTTTGCCAACAAATAATATCTTTTATTTATTACATTTTATGTATAACTTTGGTGGGAATGAAGATGATGCTGTATGGAGCTGTAGTGAATATACATTATGTGAGATTGATGTTCTTAGCAAATTAACCTTACGTTAAGAAGTTTTAGTTCTAACTACAACCAAATAATACTGTTTATTAATAAATCAGCCAAAACATTATGACCACCTACTTACTAGCATATTAGCCCACCTTTCGAACGCAAAACAGCAGCGATTCGGTGAAGCATGGATTTTACAAATCCTTGGTAGGCTTCCAGAGGTATCTGACACCAGATTTCTACGCACAGCTCACGAAATTCCCTTAAATTACGGGCCAGCGGTTTGTGGACGCGGCGTCTGGGAACGAAAATCTCGGAAACGAAGAGGCTGGTCGGCTGTTCGCGTGCTACTGTAGTGAGCATCTATGGAAAGTGTTTGAAGGACGATGAAACCACGAGTAGGCGACAATGTGGTGGACACCCACGCCACATCACAGAACGTGGAGGTCGGAGGCTTGCCCGCTCTGTAAAGCAGGATAGGGGGTGATCTGTGGCAGAATCGCAATTCTTGTGCTCATAAACACTTCTGGAAGCAGCGGAATTGTTCTCTTCCGTCAGGTCTGCTTATTTTGGTATCAAACACAGAGGGTGGATAGTTTGCACAGGAGAGCAGCTAAGCTTGTTGGTGGTAATTACTGCAGGATAAAGGAGCTGGATTGGGAGTCTCTGGAAGAAAGAAGAAGGGTGGAGGGAATGCTAGGGGTGTACAAGGCATGTGTTGATAGTAGGGCTTGGAGCGATATTGGTCAAAGAATTTGGAATAGTCCATGGAAAGGAAATGATGTCCTGCAAGCCGGCACTGGGTTTCATGCATGAATGAGTAGAAAATTTGTGGATAAGGGTATCAGGGCCTGGAATAAATTACTTAAAAGGAAATCATGAACAATTTTTTCAATGTTGGAACTGACTTTATCATTCTTATTGGAAATACTGGGATTTTTGGTATGACTCTAAGACACTAAGTTATACACGAAACAACTTGCTGTGCACGTGATGCAGTCTTGGCAGAGCTTGTTTGTTTATCAATCTGCTGATATGCTGAGTACGAAATGCTGATAACTGACGTAAATACAAATATCAGAGCTTCACGACCAATACTGAATCGCATTATAGTGATATTAATGGGTTAAGTAACATCTTTAGCCGCTCTCAACAGTTATCATTACCAGCAAGAAACTGATAGATTTTATCTATCTTATCACTATGGAAACTTTGAATCTACGGTAGCTCGGAACTCTTCCTTGCAGCAGTCACGTATTGTCTGTATTATGCAACTGTTAGTAATCTATTAAACAAGGTTTTACCTGTTAGATGTCTTCGTTCCCTTGCTAGCGTTAGTAGTGATCTTCCCTTGCACGTGCTATTATCCTGATAAATTACTAATCATTATAATCAACCACTCCGTACAGCAAATACGGATGGTGTCAGCCTCAGTTAGTACTAACAGTAGATAGCCCTCGAGACAAGAAGAACGAAGAGCCATCAACATGATAGGTTATATTCGATCGTCGCAGAAGACGAAGAGGATAGTTAGAATTCCTTCAGGTTAGTCCACTAAACGCCCACAAACATGACTAATTAGCAATCAGACCATTTGGCCCCTTACAGTTTATCAAAAACACTGAAGGGATCTCTCTCTCTCTCTCTCACTCTCTCTCTCTCTCTATATATATATATATACTTGGTATCTCGGAAACTGCTCTAACAATTTGGATAAAATTTCATATTTAGATAACGTTTTGCTTTTTACGATTATCGAAATAGGTGTTTCCCCCGCAAAAACGCGATTTTACAAAACACGAACAATTTTTGTATTTGGTGTCTTGCAAATGGTCCTAACGCCGTCTCGTAGACGTTTGAGGTACCAAAAAGCCTACTGATAGCTAGTATCTCTAAACGAACAGATCTTGTATACTAGTTATCCCATGCGAATATTTCGCATAGTATCGTGGCCAGTCACCGAATGGTAATATAACAATGTGGAAATAAGTAAATGCATGTATATTTATTAATGAAAGGTATTTTATTTTGAAGAGTAGTAATAAATATCACTTATTGTAAAAAGTCGTTATCATTAAATACTACTTGTTCAATTGTAAAACATTTAAGAAGTAGATATTTTAAAAATAGATATTGGTTCTGGCAGGTATGATTTTTTCAAAATTCTTTATTTAACTTCTTTGAAAACTATATTAAAAATTATAATGTTATCGTTTACTTTTTGACCGTATGTGTCTTTAACACAAACATAAATACTGTATTGATTGAATCAACTAACTCGTGAAAAAGCACGTATAGAAGTCCATACGAAAAAACAGGTTCTGTTGAATACAATACTGTGCTTTGAAGCATCTGACGCTGTGCTTTATTAATGGCCACCTCGAAGTTTACTTTTATTGGGAATTGTTCTCTTATCATTTTGAAATACACGGTTGGATCAGAAGGTGTGAGGTTAATGCGAGGTTTGTCGGAGTGAATGAATTAAGCACTGATGACGTATTCGTCTAAATAAATTTACCAGTAATCTTGCACCATTAATTAATCCCTGATTAGTATTAAGATTTCTATTTAACATAACAATAGGGTTTTTGCTTCAACAGCAATTTATGAGATGGTAAAGAGGACGATCTCGGAAATGGCTCTTGCTGTTTGCATGAAATTTCATATGTAGATAACGTTTTGTTTTCAAGTTCGTAACACGATTTTACCAAAAAAGAGCAATTTTTGTATTTCGCGTCTCGCAAAGGGATTTTAACTCACCTCGTAGAAGTTTCAGGTAGCACGGATGTATGTTAAGCTTCTATTTGGTTAGAGCAAAGAATTTTGCCGTTCGAAATGCCTAGGAATCCTTCAAGAAAAACGTTTAACTGTAATCAAACTTCACGCAAAATCTTACATTTTTTATTTATTTAATTTTCGTGTCCAGAACATAACATTACAAGTTGGAAAAAATTAACATCAATTAATTAATATCAAACTAGAGAACACAATTAAATGGAATGTGACCAGAATTCCGCAATCTTGATGGCCTTCTCGTTTGCCCTAAAAAGGTCGTCGATAGTGCAGGTTTCAGGGAGATTCCTGCATATCAGAAGATGCTGTGGGTTCTGAAGCTCACCACTTTCACATAAATCGTTTTCAATTCTGTAACCCCATTTTTTAATATTAGATCTACATCGGGACACTTCAGTTCTTAATCTGTTTAGAGCCTTCCATACAGCACATGGCTGATTACACCCCGCAGCCGGTGCCTCTTTGATGTTCCTCCACTGTCCTTCAGGCAACGAATTTCACCATAGTTCTAGACGGCGTGCTTCAGGGGAAGATATAATGAATGTAGTTGACTGTACGAAGCTCTTTCTTGACTTGAGCCTTGTGGGTTGAGGTTCGTGTCCAAACAAAGGGTGTCTGGGGTCTGTTTCCTGTATCTTCTTCACCATCTCTGCAGCTGTTTTCCTACGAATGTCAGGTGGTGCTATATCCATGATTTGGTATGTTTTGCTGACAGGAGTTTGTTTCAGGCAACCTGTTACAATGCGCCCAGTATCATTCAGTGCTATATCAGCCTGCCTATCATGTAAAGAGTTTTGCTTAACTGGTGCTGAGTATTCTACTGCAGAGAAACTGAGTGCCAGGGCAGATATATGAAGCACATTTGGCTGTGCTCCCCAGGAGGTACTTGTAAGTTTCCGGATGATGTTGTTCCGGGCGGATACTTTGAGTTTCAGATCCTCACAACGGGCTTTACATGTTGAACAGAAATCGAAAGATGCGTAGCAAAGATGGGTCACTCAGGTACTAATAATTAACAAAAAGATAGTAAGAAAGGAGTAATTAGGTGGCCGGGGAAATTACCACCAGAGCCGGCATTCCAACGAATTTAAATTCAATTCAAGGAACTGTGCTAAACTATGTTATGTGTTTCTGAATCCTTGTAGTAAAGATAAAAGAAATATTGATCCAAGGTTTAGGAAGAGACTATACAGTATCTTGAAACTTTGTGATATCAGTAAAGTTAAAAATCATGTCGTATGGGCATTAACTGGTAGTCGGGTAGCAGCCATCACGTGGTCACGGATATAGCCGTCTGGACGGTGTGGGGGTAATTTAGAGCGATATTGCGGGAACGCGGGCTACATGGAAAGGGAATCGTAGGGAACCGGTCGGCGGCGCTTTGAAGCTCCCCGGCTCCCACGGCTGCAGGAATGCGGCTCACTCGCTTCGCAATACACAGTGGCCCAACCGCACACTCCATGTGCAAAGAGTCACTTCACAGCAAAATCATCACATCACAGCACTGTCACAGAATAATAGCTTATTAGCTACACAGATAAAAAGATAAAGGTTGATTATGACTATAAAGTGGGGAAGGAGCTACTTATTGAAGCCTCGAAACGTAAATACCTCAGCATAACATTTAATAGCAGACTTAACTGGGCAGGGAATATTGGACAGGTAGTAGGGATATGGTTCAAAATCCTTCACCTTTTTTTTTTTTAATTGCTTAACGTCTTCTATAACAACTAGGTCTTTAGAGACGGGAAAGGATGGGGGGCAAGGAATGGGAAGGAATTCGGCCATGGCCTTTTGAAGGAAGCATCCCGGCATTCACCTGGAATGATTTGGGGAAACCATGGAAAACCCAAATCTGGATGCCCGGACGGGGATTCGAACCGCCGTCCTCCCGAATGCGAGGCCAGAACATCCTTCACCTGTTGGAAAGAGTGATGAGGAGATGCACCAGAGATGTGGGGTACAAAACTTTGGTCAGACCACTGCTGGAATATGGTGGTGTAGTTTGGGACCCACATTTTGGGTATCAAATACAGGAGTTGGAGGGGGTACAGATTTGTCTTTGGAAATTACCGCAAAACACAATCGGTAACTAAAATGATAAAGGAGCTAGTGTAACCGACCGTTTAGGCTTAGTCGATTAGTTGACAGGATGGTTGAGTGGTGGGCCGCCCTTCCTATCATGGCACTGCGTGTGATCGCTAGTATGGGCCTAGGGCTTAATGCTGGAGTTTGTTGCAGTTGTGAGCGCAATGTGGCATTGGAGAAACCGACCAGATCCTAGGTACTGACCTGTGCGAAGTATTCCTACAGTTTGCCTCGGCAATCTTCTGCTGTCTCCACGTAGTACGGCAGCTAGATAGATAACTGACACCACATGGTTAAGGACATGACCCTTTGCTTTATAATAGTACCAAGTAATCATCATTGAATTGGGCTATGGCTAGCTATAGGTTCTTCTACTTCTATTACGATAGACAAGGCGTCTAACTGCTGCGGTAGGGGTTTATTGTACACTCTTGACTGAAGCCAATACATCCAAATGAATACTGCCTGCTAGGCTAACCCCGATGGTACTAATCACTGAAGTCATAGTTACTTGTTGTTAATGTTCTACTCAGAGTATAGATGGTGGATCCATTACTTACAATGGAGAATGGCAAGCAGCTAGTCTTGGTAGCGGTGGTACCTGCTGTCGGCCATGACGCGAGACCCGGCTATGGAGAGAGGCACCCTAACCGTTAAACTGATAATAGTGTCTGCCCCACAGTACTGATGCTTCGAGAAGAGAGCGAGTGCGTACCGTCGCTCTTAATTTATCCCGATCGCCGAACGTTCTAGAATCTAGAAGTTCGTTCGGTCGTCAGCCCGGTCATCGTCTCCCGTCCTGGCATCTGCTGACGCTTGCGTCTGCAAAACGTGGCTAACCTCACGCGAACTCTTCACGTGAGGTTTCAACTACAGTACTAATATTTAACCACTAATAATATGTCTAAAAAGCGTCCATTACACTAGAGTGGGATACAGAAGGAGGTTGAAGAGAGGCATGAGACTTGGGAGTGTACCAAGCCTATACTGGTGATGAAGCGTGGGAAGATATTGGTGGGAAAATCATGAGAGGTGTTTGGAATGGCAAAGATGACCATGAACACAAGCTGTCACTTGATTTCAGGCATAAGGGTTTGGGAAAATTTTCTTTCGTAGGAAAGAGTGTAACGGATTGGAATAAATTACCAAGAGAAATGATGAATAATTTAGCAAAACCAGTGAAAAAATTTAAAGTAAAAATTAGTAGAGGGCAAAAATAGGTGGGAAGAGGAAAGTAGAAAGACTGGTGTGCAGGGAGATTGCCACCAGAGCGGGCGCTCCATCGCAAGTTTATCAATTATTATTATTATCTGCAATTGGACCCTGTCGGATCACGCAAAGCCTTAAAGAGTCAATTTTCTTAGTTTCCATATAGCTTTCATTTTTTCTCCGTGGATTCTCTTCCTTTCTTCAGTCCACTTCGTCCCCGGTCTCTTAATGACTTCATTCTCTGGTGGTACTTCCCATTTGTTAATTTTTTCTCTGTATGTTTGTCTGTCTACGATTTCTGATGAGTTTATGTTGGCTTTTTCCATGTCTTTTTTGATCTCCTGGACCCAGGGCATAGTTTTTAGCTGTTCTATATACGTCACAATTTTATGAATCAGTCTTGTTGCTGGAAGTCTGTGGGTATGTCCATAAAATCTCAATCTTCGTTTTCTGCTGGCAACTCAGGAATCAATAAACTATATTAATAAACTAGATATAAGTATTTAATCTTGTAATGTTGCATTGTATATATCTTAAAAGTGTCTGAATTGCCATACGATAAATAATTCGTTTCCTGATGTCTGCTGCGAGGTTTGACAGTCTTTCTGTTGTCTTTCGAGATTTAAGTCTATATCCGTCATCTGTTTTTTCTGGGCCAAGAATCTTTCTTATAATTTTGCGTTCTCCTTTCAAAAAGCTTTCTAGGTAACCTTTCCTGTGTAGTGTTAAAGTTTCGCTGGCGTACAGGGCTTCAGGTTTGATAACTGTGTTTTAATGTCTGAATTTTGTATGTATGGACAAACATTTTTTATTATATATGTTGTAGGTTCTACCGTAGGCTCTCCTAAGTTTTTGCATACGAACTTTCTGTACTATTTTCTCTCCTCCTGTGGGTTCGATGATTTATCCCAGATACTTGAAATATGGGACTCTCTCAATTTGTCCACATTTTGTGACCAGATTTTGAGTGTGGAGTTTTGAACAGATGAATTTGTTTTTTTGGAACGATATTTGTAAGCCTACTCTTTCAGCGCATTCTTTGAGAGTTTCAATCTGTTTGATTTATTATTATAATAATTAATTGCATTATACAAGGGTAGGTGGCCCTAGCAAAAATTTCGCGAATGATGTTAGATGAATAGCGAGTTTCGAGGTTTGTAGTAGGATAAAAGAAGAATCGGCCCATACTCAAATGGTCTGACCAAAGTTTTGTACCCCAATTCCCTTACTTCTCTGGTGCATCCCCTCATCACTCTTTCCAACAGGTGTAGGATTTTGAACCCTTTCCCTACTACCTGTTCAATGTATCCTTCCCATTTAAGTCTGCTATTAAATGTTTCGAGTCTTCAATAAGCAACTCCTTCCCCACTTTATAATCATAAATAATAATCAACCCATAGCTTTTTACCTGTGTAACTAATAAATGGGCTCTTCTTTGCATTTATCTTCATTAGTTGTATGTTAGTAATATGAAACATCTGTGTCTGAGTATTTGACCTTAATAAAATG
Organism: Vandiemenella viatica; assembly: GCA_031002005.1. NCBI lineage: Eukaryota > Metazoa > Arthropoda > Insecta > Orthoptera > Morabidae > Vandiemenella > Vandiemenella viatica. The sequence continues at coordinate 166,936,853 of CM061914.1, read as the reverse complement.
AAGCCAGAAAGCAATTTTTGTTTATTTTTTTTCAGGAAGGGAAAACTTAATCGTAGCTCAAAACAGGAATAAACTTTAATGAAGAAAGTAACTTTTGATGATGCTGTTTATTAAGCCACTAGTTAAGCGATTTCGTATACTCACAAACCGAATGCCAGAGCTACAAGGAACCTTTCACCCATGAAGAAACGGTTTGAGCCATGCAGCGGTTTTAATCAATGGTTAAAGCAAACTGCGGTGAAAGAAATGAGAATCTGTGCCGATAGGAAGTTCTAAGGCAACTTAAGGACTCCTTGTATATGTTCTATTTCTATGGTATGTTGTAAACAAAAATTAGTGCACAGTGTGTCATAAATAACTTAAAAAACCAATGAACGTATATTTTTAGAAAAATAAAATAAAAATGCTTCCGCAGGTTTTCTAGATCATTGCCGTCCATCGTTCAGGACGAGAACGTTTTGGACGATCTATTGGTGCTGTGCCTTTGGAGGCAACTGAACTCAATCAAAGATAAATCTTGACTCTTCAGTATTTTCCGTGGCAGAATTCCTTCCAGTTGTTGCTTTTCACTTAACGATTTCGCCGTACACATGTCGCAAAGGCTGAATAAAAAATTATGAAGACATTGTTATGAGTGCTTATCTAAAAACTTTAAAATAAGGCGCTACAACTCAGTCGCGAAACCGAAAAAACTATACGCCAGTAAGTGCCTGGTATTGAACTATAGATTAGATACATTGGAATTGCTAGAAGAAGAATCACGAGAAAATTCTTGCGTCCAATGAAAACAACAAAACTATTGAAATTAAGAAACAGTAAGGAAATATACCAGAATATAGAAAATCGTGAATCGCGGAGTAATAATAATAATAATAATAATAAAAACAGAATTGGAATTTCTAGAAAGAAGAAACACGGGAAATTTTTTGGATCTAATGAAAATAATACAACTATTAATTTAACAAAACAATAAAGAAATATATCAGACCGTGTAAAATATAACAGAATCAATAATTTTTGGACATGTTTTTCAGACGTAGCCTACCAATAAAACGGATGATTTTTTTTTGCTGTCATCAGTCTTTCGACTGGTTTGATGCAATCCTCCATCCCTTCCTATCTTGTGCTAATCTCTTCATCTCTACATACCCCTTACAGTCCACGTCCTCAATTATCTGCTTCATATATTCTAATCTCTGTCTCCCTCTACAGCTCTTACCTTCGACTGTTCCCTCCACTAACAAATTAACCAATCCAGCATGTCTCAAAATATGACCTACCAGCCTGTCTCTTCTTTCTGTAAGCTTCTTCCACAAACTTCTTTCATCACCCATCATTTCCAAAACTCGTTCATTTCGTACTTTGTCTGTCCATTTAATTTTCAGAATTCTTCTGTAGCACCACATTTCAAATGCTTCAATTTTCTCTCTTTCTGGTAAGTCCATGTTTCGCTACACATAGAGTTTTAAAAAGTTCTTTCTAATTCCTAGATCAATGTTTGAAACTAAAATGTTTCTCTTTTTCATGAAGGCTCTTTTTGCTAGAGCTAATCTGCTTTTAACATCATTTCTGCTTCGGCCATCGGTTGTAATTTTGCTTACCAAATAACAGAATTCACTTACTTCTCCAATTGCATTCGATCCAATTTTTATATTTAATCTGATGTGATTGGTATCATTTCTGCTAACTTTCATCACTTTAGTCTTACTTTGATTTATATTCAGACTAAAATCTTCCTTCAGTATTTTGTTCTTGCCATTCAGTAATTTCTCAATATCGTCAGCCCTTTCTGCTAACAAGACAATGTCATCAGCAAATCGCAGCATACTGATTTTTTCTCCCTGAACACTTATGCCACATGGAAATTTTTCTTTTACTTTCTTTATAAGTGAATGGATGATAAAAGATTAATAAAACTGATTCCCAATTAACTTCGGGGAAAAAATATCAACAACAAGCTGGATTCAAGATGTCAAGAAAGATTTGGAAATAAATAAAAAAGAGGAAACTACACTGAGAGATATTTACAAAGGAGGTATTAAGTGTGGAAGAATTCCAGAGCAGAAGAGGAAGGAAATATGGTGCGAGGTGATCTGAGGACAGAAGGAAGAAACAGTGAAATCATGAAGGAATGTTGGTTTAAACATAATGAAAAAAACAACAAAAAAAAACAAAGAATTTATTTATTTACTTGCGGAGTTCCCGGCGTTGCCCGGTATAGTGGGCCTAGATTTACCCCTAGATTTAGCCGTACGCTATGAGAAACATTTTTACAAAGATTCATAAAATTCACGCCAACTTTTTTCGGAATTAAAACAAACCTAGATTCACACGCCACCTACCAAGAAATGGGTGGATTGAAGTTTATTTACACATACACTATTTTCATTCGTCCGAAAAGATTCATGTGTATCAGGCTTCGTTAATTTGGTTAAGAAATTGCGTTACTACATTACTAAACAACGCTGGGTTATGTTAGAAACTCACATTTGATTCAATTGCGAAGTGAATGGATATACTTTTTGCTGGAAACGCCAGATACTTTAACTCCGCAGATTCAGCCTTTTATACAAATATCAAAAGTGAATCCAGAATAATATTATCGTAAATAAATGATTTTATTGTGAACAGAAGACTAATGCTGATGGCCAGAGAAATTGTAGTTGTACTGCCAGAGATCGTGGTTAAAGAAAATCTCTGTTGTTTTTACGGTTATCTATGAAGTTTAAAAATTGAATATCCCGAATTAAAGGAAAGAATACTTCAAGGTTTTTTTAATGTGCAAAATAGTTATTATTGTAGTTATCTTATTGCTTTCATTAAAGGTTATGGTCAGAGACATTGTAATTGTGTGTTTTGTGCGAAGCATGCTGCATCTAGTGGTTCCATCTGTGGTATTCCTCACCATACGTTCAGAATTTCATTTAACGTTCCGGTGTTATGTAACGTAGAAGCATAAGACATAACAAACAAGTTGATATTCTGAGCTTAAAAATGGTGAAAACCCCATCGAAATCCCATCGAAATCTTCGCACAAATATACCCGGTTTTCGTTTTACAGATATAGATTTCTTGTCAGAAACATACATAGTTACGCAATAAAAAGCCTCAAATTGGGCGGGACCAAAGCTTGCCCACTTCGATTGCATTTTCCCAGGTCTCATATAAGTCAACTTCCATAAAGGAGGTTTGATGCAGTCGGCACTGGAGCATGAGTGGCACAGCTCCATGTTGCTATGTTTACCTTGGATCTATCCACTCCTGATCTCGGCCTATTCAGAGACTTCCATCCCTTTTTATACCTAGCCGCGTGGTAAATTTTGAAAAACTCTTCCCCAGGGCAGACATAGCTTCCTACAATTATAAGCTGTGTAGTTGTAAGTTCCTTTGATCTGCTTAAGAACCTTTCCCTGAAGTTGCCTATGCGGTAAATGCCCATGTAATGATGAGTTCTTTCATGATCCCCTTTCTTCCTTTCCTTGTTCGCTACTATTTCTTTTCCAGCTGAAGCTGGGTGGCGGTGGAGTGTATTTTAAACTGCCTGTTATGATTGTGCAGGTGTCGTTGAGAGCAATGTCCATCTGTTTGGCATGAGTTGAGTTGCACCATACAGGACAGGCGTACTCTGCAGCCGAACAATACAGTGTTCTGATGGTTTCAGGTTGACTACCACCATTCTGACGAAGCCAGTTTTCTAAGGAGATTGTTCCTAGTGGAAACTTTCAGCTTGCAATTCATGCATTTAACTGATCTTCCGAGGGTCACTCCTAGATATTTTGGAGTGTCGCAGTGATCCAGTTCGACCAAGACCATATTACGTTTAACCTACAAGTGGCTTTTCTATTGCTTAAATGAAAAGCGCATGCTTGTGTCTTCGAAGGATTTGGTTTAAGCTGGAAATCGGCAAGTAATACTAACAGGCCTCATCGGAAAGAAGAAGGACACTGTTCATTATGTCCAGCGTAACAAGCAGCCAGTGAATGCAGAGAGACAAAAGCTAAGGAGTGGACCAGGTCAATGTAAGACGACATTTGGGACTGCCTGGCTGTGCGCTGGTAATGCAGTTTAATAAGAAAGGAGCTGGTTGGCAGAGCGAGGCGAGGGTGGCTCGGGCAGTGGGATCGATGAGGAATGCGAGAGACGGCATTCCGCCAAACACGGCCGATGGAGAGCCCTCAGACACACCTCAACATACTGCTCGCCGTTCACTTTCACCTTTTACATTTCCTTGGAAAACGAATGCTGAGCAAAATTTTTACTAGCCTTGGGTTGGTGTCCAATCATAAGGATGATTAAATATATACTCGAAAAAGGAATCTTTAACGCAAGGTGAAAAACTTGCAAAGAACGCTGGACTTAGGGTAGTATATTCTCCACCAGCGAAAAACTGGTACTGACCTGCTGAAATTTGGATTAACTGTTTCCTTATAATGTCCTCTTCAAGTTTTGCACTCTCCTTTTCCGGAAAATCACCACCAATTAAATTAAAAATGCCGAAATGTGGAACGCTCCCCAACGGCAAAATGTTAGCAGCACTGAAAAAATGACACAAAAATTATCGGTACAGGGATCATATCAACCTAAACAGGTTCGTTTTGTCATAGTGATCGTGGTTAGGTTGAAATTCGGCCTGGACCAAAAGTAAAAAATTTACGGGAAATTCGTTCTGCGGCAGCCATCTCGGAAACTGCGCATTTGTTTACAATGTAAGCAATCGATTATCTCTGACTGCTTATATCGACTGTAAGATGGAGAGCGTTGTTGTACTGCATTTCGGATAAATATTTTGTATCTGTTAATTTCATGCGACGTTTTACAACGGAGTGAAGCTAAAACGGCAAGGAAACATTACAACGAACCATTAAACCAACATTTCAAGAGATTATCATTGATTTCGCATCGCAGGCGGCATCTACAAGCTGCGCTGCAATGTCATATTTCAGAATTTTTTAGTTTAATTCGTGGCGACTTTTCCGTAAAAGGAGAGTGCAATACGTGAAGAGGACATTATAAGGAAGCAGTTAATCCAAATTTCAACAGGTCAGTACCAGTTTTTCGCTGGTGGTGAATATCCTACCTCAACTGAACGCTGCACAAGGAGCATGAAAACTAAAAGTTGCAACTTGCAATGTGAAAGGAATCACACCCGGAGAATGTGTATTATTATCTGAACTGGATGAAAGGAAAATTGAAATTATCACAAGTAATTAACAAAATATAAGGTACTTTCCCTTCAGTCGCTTGGTCACTTCAAACCTTCCTCTGAAATTAAAAAAAGGTTAAAACGAACGCTCAAAACTGCTAAATGATAACAGATATTTAGAGATTAAATAATTTCCACTTAAGTCTTTAGTGCACAGTCTCCTAAATTTCTTAGACTCACCGACCGGTATATTATTTGAATTACCATCCGTAGATTCCTTACACAACAGATTTTTCTCTCCAGGTAATTATTTCTCCCTCTCAAAAAACCAAAACACAGTTCTGCTGCGACCACAAATAACCCCTCGGAGTTTCTTAATACTGTTCGCTAACAATCCCTAACCACTTTTTTCAATTCCTCAAAAATTGCTCAACATTGGAAATCTGCGAAATCCAACAACTAAAGTTCCCAGCAGTTCCTTTCGATTACTTGCAAACTTGTTGCAAATTATAAAGTCTAACACCTCATTAAAAAAAAATACTTGATGGCTGATTCGCAACATCTAAATCGGAGCAAAGTCCTTTATGCATATAAAAGGCAGAATAGATGTGGCGATATTTTTTAAACGTTGCGCAACCGGTAAGTTTCGACTAATAATTAATTTAGTTGGTATTTATATTGCTTTCCTAACCTGACACACTTCTGGTAACACTTATATAAACTTACAAGGGACACCTTCGATCTCGAATGCTCGGAACCGCACAACAACATGTTTAGAATAACAAGCGATCATAAACGAAACAGTGGTGTGTATCATTTCCATGCAAAACTCCGCACTTGTCTGCTTCCGCCATTAAGGAGCCATGAAAAGAGTCTACTGTTGTTTGATTCCTGGTCAGGTGATACACATCGTTCCCTTCTAGATGCAACTTTTCAAAACAAAGATTTTATGCTGAAGATATTGCCACCGAAAACAACAAAATATTGCCAACTCCTTGATGTTTACTTCTTTCGGCAATATAAGCTCTATATCAGAAGGATTACTGATTTTGTAAAAATACAATGTTCCAAACCACAAGTGGAGATACATTTATTTAGTTATTTTATTTCCTGATTTTACATAGCCTTCTATCTTGTTACCTAAAGTAGGCCCTTAGTTTCTACAGTTTGTATTTTTAAAACAATTTACTTTTTTTAAAATATATCTGGATTATTATTCTTAAGGATTTAATGGGGTGAAGATACATTCTCGTTATTTCATCATGAAACTTCGCTCTGTGATTTACAATCATTTTGCAACAACTAGGTATAAGCCTATTTTGCAATATGCTCAGCGAAAGCCAGGTCATGACATTGACATACCAACTTTATCATTTGAATATGTAATTAGTGTGGCTTTTGATATTGGACTGCATGAATGCGAAAGTGATTTGAAAAGTGATAACGTGGTTATAGAGGTGTGCACATTGTTCTCTTCCACTTTGTTTTAACCACCTCATTGGAAACCCGCATCTGCGCTTTGAGGACTAATATAAGCACTATTAGGTGTGAGGTACTGCTGTATATGCGTGTTTTGCGCTATATTAAGTACTTTAACAGAAAGTTTCTGGCACTGTTGATTGAAAATGTAATGATACACTGACGTCATTGAATTACTTTTAATTTCCCTCCTATGGTATTGATTTATTGTTACTTTGTTTATCTCTATTAAAATGTTACTTGAGGTAGAATGCAACGTTTTGAATGGAAATGACACACACCACTGTTTTGTTTATGATCGATTGTTATTCTAAGAATGTTTTCGAGCAGTTCCGAGAGTTTGAGGTCAAAGGTGTCCCTTGTTAGTCCTCATTAGTTTTGACGAAAAAAATTAATTGGAATGATTATACTAAAATCCTCACATTTGATTAACGATAACAACAAAATACACCAACCAATCAACTTACTCTCCGTACATGACAAATTCAGATGGTTACCACAAATAACTAGATGAACACGATAGTCTCAGACGCAGCCAAAAAAATTAAAACTTTGCCCTGCACCGGTCGTCCTCCTTCCGATTATGACTGGTGATGAAAAAGCCACGCTTGGTGGTTAACCGAAGCTTCTGATGCAATCCCAAGGCGTTCTTTATCTCCACGAAGGTTGGTATCGCGAAGGTTCTTTATCCTTTACGGGTGAATCCTAATATTGCACCACGCTCGCAATTCATACATATTAACATAAAACTCAGAATAGTGTCCCAAAATACACTCTGTAAAGCCCTAGAGCCGCCACAGTTCAGTGCTGTAAACAGGTCATTAATGAGAGATATGAATGTCTTCACGAGAAGATGCTGTCTTCTGAATTATTCTTGGAATTCGGGTTAGAGAAGAGAGGAATATAGAAAATGCATAGGAAATATTGATGAAAGCTTAAAGATAAAAATGAAACAGGAAACATCAATTTAAAAATATTTCCAATTAGAAGTCGAAAACAGAAGTAAGTAAGTTTCAAAGTGTCTGATGTTGTAAGAAGATGTGAAAATCCAAATAACTGGCGCAAAGGAGCTATGGCATGTATACAGAAACTAATGCAACGAAGAGACGTACCTGAAAGTGTTTCAGATCTGAAGTTTTTATTTTAAAAAATAGCTGAGGTACGTACCATTATTCGTTTCCTGTTGGCTTCTCACCAAAAAATTCTTAATTATAAGTCAACTTAATACGTACACAGACACTAAACTAAAGGCATTGGAGAGTTGCTTGTTGAAGGCGTAAGCATACTCACGTATCTTCTGATATCTAGCTTAGTAGAGCATCACACATTAGCTGGTAGTGATGAAAGGTTTCAGTCTAGGTTAGGGTTGTAGGAGTTGTACTGGAGCTGTCAGGTCCTTGCTTTTCTGGGGAGAGAGTAGTACGGAATTCACATGTTGGTATGCAAAACAGGAAGTAGAGGAGCTGCAGAGAACACCTATATTTGTGTCCAGAAATTATCGTAAAATAGTATCTAATATGATAAATGAGTCACTGGTGGGAGATGAGAGTGCCGGGAATATGTTGATGGACGTTACAAAAGTAATTGAAAGTAATTTGTAGAAGAGAAGAGAAGGGAAACTAAAAAAAAAAAAACTGTTTATTGGGCAAGCTATTAGTTTTACAAAAAAAATCTTACTGTTACAATTATGTAGGCATAGGCTGAGATATCTCTTCTTAGAATTTAGACTTTCAATGTTAGTCAGTTTCGTAAATATAAAGCTTTTTTCGGTGGAATGTAATCTTTTTTCCAATAATTAGATTTTCTTTGTAAAAAAAGTGGAAAAATGCAGCTGTAGTTTTATGTTGTTTTATTTATTTATGGACCTACACTCAAGATAATTTTAGGCAAATTCGAACTTACAACATTTGCTTGTTTCATAGATACAAAAATTATTTAAAATTGAATAATATCCTTTTTACACTCATTAGTATTTTTGGGCAAAAAAGAACTGCAATGTAGAATTTGTTTTAATTTACTATATTTATTAACGAATATAGTGATTCAGTTTTGAACTTAAGGATTTTTGATGAAAAATTACGTGTCACTTGGACTAAAATATCGTACTACAACATAATAAGAGAAATGGGTATACTTGACAATGGTTAAATACATACTCAACAACAGGTTAAGAAAAAATATGGAATGTCTTTTGGAGTAATCAAGTATGGGATTATGAAAGGCGATATACAATTGATGATATCCTTGGACTATCACAGATAACAGATAATGAACGTGATACTTACAAATGTTTACATTTTGCAAAAAGGCTGTCGACACTGTGAATAGAAGAAAGTTATGTAACATTGTGAAGAAGGAAATATACACACAACCTTTAGCTTCAGTTAATAATTAGTTGTTTCGCAATGTGTCTGTTGTTCGAGATTTTAAGTAGAGGATAACAGATTAAAATGAAACAAATAAAGAGGTTAGACAAAGTTCCAGAGACCTCCAAACCTATCTAACAGTTACATTGACGAAGCCTTGAGATATAAAATGACGAAGAGGATATAGCGGGATCAGCACGTATGATTTAATTTTCTTTTGAATACGCATGGCACTACATTGATGTTTGATAAGGAAAATATTTAAAAATTGATATATTTAGACTTACTATTAGTAAAATAGGTGACTCTTCAATCAGAAAAAAAGAACAAGAAAACGAAGATAAAGGATTTTAGAAAAAATCAGATTGTAAATGAATTAATTCCCAAATAAGATAGAATTTTAAATTTTCGGGAATAATCTAAAACATGATAAATGTATTGACAGTCTTGAAACGTGGGTAGGAAATTGATAGATATCACAAAAACAAAACAAGAATGGATATTACATTAAAGATTTATAAGTCAATAGAGGTTTAAATTTTAAGTGAACGTGAGCAATAAATCCAAAGGAAATAGAAAACAGGCTGCGGAAATCAAGATCTTGTAGTCCTTCAAGGCATGATAACAAACATATGTGATGAGGAATGTTGAAATTAGAGAAGAACTGGGAATATGCGGTATAAAGCTAAAAGTAGAACAAAATAGAGTTAAATGGTCAGAATACGTAAAGAGAATAAGAAGAGGTTACACAGGAAAACAAGAGAATACGAACCAAGAGGAACAGTAAGTTTAGGAAGATCAAGCAGAGGGTAGGCCACAAAGAAGGTCAAGATAAACAAATGTAATCACAGCATTAGTACAAATTCTCTTACTTTGGTTACAATTATCCAAAATTATATCTCGAGAACAGAAATAAGTAGTGGCTTCGCAAACAATATACTAGTGTTTGTTGTTTTATCCGTACTCGGAATATCGCCACCAGTGAAATTTGCCGATGACGAAGTTCGGAAATGTGACTGCTGTCCTTGCACACACTTTTTCTCCACTTACCAGATATTAACCAGTTGCTTTAACTTTCTATACGGACTGCAATATCTGGTGTAGCCTGTGTCCAACGCATTAGCACCTGAAATCGCAATCTTAATACTTTAATTAATTATCTAGTACACTTATCTCTTAAATGAATCATTGAGACTTTCTTTGACTCATTAACATTACGATTTATTTTTCAGTCTCACAGCTCTATTATGTTTAGCAATGAGTACTTTCCTTTATTACGTTTCACAATGCACAATATTCAACTGACATCCCAGACCACATATTTCCTTTGTCCTCGGTCTATTTAAATATCATACAGCATACAGAAACACACCTGCACTCAACCACCATTGATTTAATTTTCTTTTAGACTCCCTATGGTATAACCTATATTTTGTGAACTGATTATAACTATAAAGAATCCAATCCTTTTGTTTTCAACAGTTTTCAGTTTATTATATAAAATTTATATTCCTCTAGGAACTACGTCGAACTTCGGATGTATCCGAAGATGCAAGGTCCTTCAGCAATGAATGTTTTAAAAGCAACCGATCTGTATCTATGTCGTTAACCTCTATGTCTTTTTTTTCATCTCCATAGCAACCTTTCTTTTCATTAATAATAAATATATCGATTTTTGTCTACACTCAAGGAACAAAAAACATAATTTTCTTATAAAATATTTTGTTATGTCAAATCCCCTTCCTTAAAACCTCTTGTTTATAACATTATCATTACGTATGAATAGCTTCCATCTACCAATTTATTCCATACATCACTATCCAACTACCAAAGATACTGTTTCACGCAGCTCGTGACATCTTTGACGAATTTAATTAAAGTTTTCAGAGTTTATATTGCACTTTATTTTATTTTATTTTGTTTTTTTATTTTATTTATTTGGCCTTTGGTCTGAGACCATTTAGCCAGCATTATACATTAATGTTTGTTTGTTATTTTCTCCTTACAGAGTATTGGAGGCTTCAAATCTTCAGTTCTGTGTCTTGAAGGAAGCGAACTATTGCCTTGTAGATTTGGACATTTTTTGATTGAAGAATTGTGGTAACACTCGCAGGGAATTTGACTGAAAGCTGTTCGAGGCGCCTGTAGAAACGTTTTCGTTGTGATTGAAACCGTGAACAGGAGAGAATGATGTGATTGAGGTCTGAAATCTCTTGGTCTAAGGTGCATACAGGTGTTTCTATTATATGAAGGCGGCATAAGTGGTGAGGATAACAACCGTGTCCTAATCTCATTCTAATAATGGTTGTAGCGTGTCTTCTTGCAATATTGTGCTCTGCGAACCACGGTGTCTTCGGTATTGTAGGTTGTACTGCTGAGTAGTGTTTTCGTCTTAGTAGCTGCGTCCGGGACCAGTCTTCATTCCAATCTACTATATAATTTCGTAAGGTCACACACTCAGCTCGATAGCTATTGGCTGGAAAATGGTGACGTCATGGGCCAGCCTTTTCTCACAAAACAGCGACCAGAGATACCATTATAAGAAATGCGTGGTTATGTCCATAATTTAATAGCTAAGCAACTACTACCAAATTAATAGCCATAATACGGTCATTAAGTTTCATTTTCGTGACGTTTCATAGTTAAAAAACAATATTGATAAATTTTGCGGCTGAAAAAAAGTGGATCTCCTTTTCAGTAACATGTTGCTTAAGAAAGCAACTTTGAAAAACCTTTAAAAAATTACTCATGGTCTCCGCTGTAACCACGAATGACAATTGTTATTCCGACATGGAAAAATTTCAATCTAATTAAAATTTTCACTAATGTTGTTGCTTGGCAAAATTTTATGCATTACGGTTTATTTGCTTTTTAGGGATTTTACTGACCACTTTCGTAAATGGATTTTGTTCATGTTCGTTGTACGTGAGTTATTAAGTTATTTTAAGTGGACATCAGACCAAATGTGTCACAGAATCGCCTATTCTGGTAACTTATTTCTGCGGAGTTGCTCAACTGTTTGATAATATGGAATATGTATTAAGTTCTATGGCCTTTACAGATACTATGACCAATGATTACATTACGAGTTTTTTTCCCCGTCTCAATAAAAGATGCTTTCGAAGCAAACAGGATTTTTTAAATTTTGCAGAGTGAACTTTAAGGGTCAAATACAAATAAGTTTCTATTTAAGCAATTATACGATTGTGCTATCGTCCCTGTAAGTGTTTAAGAGCTACCTCTAACAAGCTCAACAGATTTTATTCACTCTGAAACACTGGTCAAGTTTATATTTGGTCAGATCAGATCAATCTGTCATAATCTTTCATCCTAGAAACCGCAACTATTCTAGACCAGTGACGATATGAAAAAGACGGTTACGGCCTTCCATTAGTTATTATATATTTACGTGAATGTGTTCACTATAGTGGTCTTAATCCTGAGTGAGGACTATGTACTTCGCGCTTTGGAAGCTGTGTTGGTGCATTCAGGTGGAGCGGACTGAGATTTGCGCGGCGGGTGGGCGAGTTCATTTGCGGGGGGTGGTTTAAAGCGGCGATTAAGCTCGGCCGGGGTCAATAAGGCGAGAGGGCCGCCATTGGCGGAGGGGCCGCGGGGGCGTCTCCATGGCAACCGCGCCCAGCCAATCCACGGCCGGCCGGCGTTTCCAAGGCGACGCAATAAAATCGCCCCTCCACCCCGCCCGGCCTTGATCAGCTCTTGATTTAGAGAATTTGATTGGTTAAGCAGACCCGCCGCGAGAGATGGCTTCTGGGTAAATATCTGTATCACTCCACAGTCGCAGCTCTGGAATTGGGAAACCTGCCTGGGACGAACACGTCTTGAAGAAACGTTCCTAGGACGTCGAGAATCGAACATATTGATGAACGGATGTCCGAGTTATTTTAGTCTAGTCTTAAAATAACTCAATTGGGGGCTTGTACTGGGGAAACATAGAAATTAGCAGAACTGGGAGAGCGGTAGACTGACCGGGGATAATATCACGGGTTTATTCATATCAATACAATAGCGACACAATTGTACATAACCATTTCAGAAAGCATGGAGCTTGGATGTCATTCTGCCCTAGGAAGAACTCACTTCGTGTAAAGAAAGAACGCTATGAACATTGAAAAAACATGATTGCGATATGAACTGTAGTGGTTTTCAGGCGCGTTGATGGAGTGATCATTAACATCCCAACATCTAATTAGACTTATAAATTGCACTATAAAATAACTTTTCCAACGACTGATGTTTCGTGCTGATCCCATATTAAACTGATTTGTACTGATACACCTAGGTGCTCAGAGGATTCAACATTCACCAGAAATGAGCGGCGTACTTAGTGCTCATTGGTAACAAATTCAACTGGGCAGGACACATTGGTAAGGTAGTTGGAAAAGGTCACAAAATATTTGGAGAGAGTGATGAGGGGATGTACGAGAGAAGTAGAGGAATTGGGTTACACAACTTTGGTCAGATCATTCGTCGAATATGGTGGTGTAGTATGGGACCAAAATTTTGTGTATCAAATACAGGATTTGGAGGGGTGCAAAGAAGGGCTGCTAGATTTGTTTCTGGAAATTACCGCAGAAAACAATCAGTAAGTGATATGATAAAGGAGCTGGAATGAAATCATTGGAAGACAGGAGGAGGGAGAAGAGAATCATGGGAGTTGTACATGGAATAGAAAGATAACCATGATCACAAATTGGCACCCGTTTTTAGGCGTAACGGTATGAGAAGATTTTCTTTCGTAGGTAAGGGGATGATAAATTGGAATAATTTACCATTGAAATGATGAATAATTTACCGAAAATGCTAAAAGAAATTAGTAGAGGGAGAAAGTAGGTGGGAAAGGAAAGGAGGAAATTGGGTGTGTATTACATTGCAATTACATTAAATTAAAGTGTTGTCTTCTTATTAGTTATGCGCATTACCTTGCACTGGTTACAATTTAATAAAGCTGTCATTTATCGCAACACGCTGAAATAAGTTCGAGATCCCTTTGCATTTCTGAACAATTTCTGCAGACAACTGTGTTATCATCAGCGCGTATTTTTCTTTTAGCCATTTCAAGTTTCCAAATTCCAACAAAAAATTTCTCATCAGTCGCATAGTTATGATGACGAATTAATTAATCCAGATTGCTTCCGTAATAGTAAATCTTCCTTTTGTAATACTGTTTCACAAGCTCTTTTGCTCGCGCATATTTTCCAAACCACTTTGTTTTCCTACACATCTAACATCCCTAAATACTATTAGAATTTTAATTACTCAGTTTTCTTTACAGAGACTCTATCAGAGTATAATACCAATTATTTTCTCAGAGCCTGTCTGTGACAATCGCACCGAGCCCGGTGTGTCATTGGTTAGCTTACGGGACTGACATGTTGTTAAAAATCCCCGTCCGGCAATCCAAATTTCGGTTTTGCATAATTTAATGAAATCCCTCCATGTAATTGCATGATAGTTTCTTGGAAAGGCCATCGCCGAATTCCTTCTCAATCCTGTCCCTAATCCTGTGCCACCACTAATGATATTGATATCGACGATGCGTAAAGCCCAAAAGTCGAAAATTTAATTTGTACATGAATTCTAGTTTTACTTCCTAAATAATAGATTTCTTTCTCTTGCTCTTTTCCAGGTTTGAAACTTAATCTGTTGTTATCATTTCAGTAGCCCTGCCTTATCTTTCCTTAGCTATTTGATGTTTATTTCCAGTAACTTAGTCAATATCTTATTGAAGACAGTTGTTTGTTTCTGCATACGTTCGCTCAGATCACGAGGATTCAGCCATTCGTCTTAAGATGAGTGATTCTGCCTGATCCTTTACACTACACTCAGTTTTATCTTTTGTTTCGTAGATTCGTTGATTCTGGGTTGAGACAGACTATAGCGCTGCGTTAACCCCCATTCTAATATGTTTCCTATCTGTACTTTCTCTTTCCATTTGCTACAGTGCGATACTGCTCATCAACAGATTCGAGGAGCAGGATCGACGTTTTCTCAGATCTTCTGGAATTATTGTATGCTTCCAACTCGTCTTGAAATTGAAGCAAATGTGGTTTTGTATTTGTAAATAAAAGGTTCATTCCCGATGAGCTATGCCCCTGTGCAGACCGCGGCATTGTTGATGTAGGAAAACACTGGTCAGGGACTAGTGGGATTGAACGATCCCTGACATTAAGTCACCACAACTCTGTTATTACGTGGTCACGTTGATGCCATCAGTGGCGAATTCAGAATTTTGGTTTGGGGGGAAGGGGGCATCCATAAATTACGTGAGGTGTTTTTCTGGACCCCCCTCTCCCCTGGTGAGATTTCGTGAGATCTGGCCGGAACCCCCCCCCCCCCCCCCCCTCTGGTGAGATCTGGTCCGTAAGAGCCCCCCCCCTAGAAATCGCCCTGGAAACTTTTGAAGACATTTTTTTTTTTTAACTTCACACCCTAACTTTTATGACGAAATACCCTCCTAAAATAGACTTTGGCGCAAATTGTAGACCTTTGCTGTCCCCAAATTTTCGCAAAATCTCACATGAGATTTCCATAGACCCCCCCTCCCCCCTGGTGAGATTTCGCCGGCCCCCCCCCCCTATTTCACCTCACATAATTAATGGATGTCCCCGAAGGTTGAGCGGATTTCGCGTGTGTGTGTGTGTGTGTGGGGGGGGGGGGACTTCAGTCAGGCAGGGATAGGGCTTATAGTCTTGCCACCCTTAAAAGATCAGCAGAGCTGAAAAAAAGGGGGTCTCCAAATTACAATGTCGCGCGATCCTATCAGTGGCGAATTCAGAATTTTGGATTGGGGGGAAGGGGGATTTGAGCGGATTTTGGTTTGGGGGGGGTTGAGCGGATTTCGTGTGTGTGTGTGGGGGGGGGGACTTGAGTCAGGCAGGATAGGGCTTATAGTCATGCCACCCTTAAAAGATCAGCAGAGCTAAAAAAAAGGGGGGTCTCCAAAATTACGATGTCACGCGATCCTATCAGTGGCGAATTCAGAATTTTGGTTTGGGGGGAAAGGGGTTTGAGCGGATTTTGGTTGGGGGGGGGGTTGAGCGGATTTCGTGTTTGGGGGGGGATTTGAGTCAGGTAGGATAGGGCTTATAGTCATGCTACCCTTTAAAGATCAGCAGAGCTAAAAAAAAGGGGGTCTCCAAAATTACGATGTCACGCGATCCTATCAGTTGCGAATTCAGAATTTTGGTTTGGGGGGAAGGGGGGTTTGAGCGGATTTTGGTTTGGGGGGGATTTGAGTCAGGTAGGGTAGGGCTTATAGTCATGCCACCCTTAAAAGATCAGCAGAGCTAAAAAAAAGGGGGTCTCCAAAATTACGATGTCGCGGATGGATATAGATAATTTTTCGGGGGGGCTTGAGTCTCCTAGCCCCCCCCTCCCCCCTGGACCCACCACTCGATCCCATATCCACTCGAGATACCCTTACTTCACTTTTTCGTGTCCGGAACTAGTTTCTCAGCCCACTATTGAGGAATGTAAAATTCTTCTTTCTTGCGAGTCCACATATCGTCGGGGATACGGGTAGTAGGACAGTTTTGGAAGACCAGCAGGTGCTCAACAGTTTGTGATGTTACTCAGTTGCAGGTATAAGGTATTTGTCAATGCATTAGTTCTTGTCTTCGTTATTATTAGTAAATGAACCTTTATTCATATCAACATTATTCATAATACACAACTTTTACACTTCATACAATAATATCCATCTCGTCTCCTCTCTCTCTCTTTTTTCCTTGTTTACAAAACCCATCCATCTTTTCTCCCTGACCTATTCCACAGATTACAGCCCCTCATTCTTCTTTGGTAACCGTAAATATTACATCATCAACATTTTCGTAACAACTAATAAAACAATTAACTGGGTATTCTTTTCTGTTTTAATTGACATTAAATTAAATAAAAATATACCTTCATATGTTTTCCCTTATACAGGGTATATCATTTTTATGTATAACACTCTACCTTGGTAGGTTGGTTTTTACTGGGACCAAACCTGTCCTAGTCTGATTCAGTGTTCTCCATACCTTCGAGTTTAGTGATGAGCCACTGTTGTGGCTGGAGGTGATGGTTCACCCAGCGCTCTGCTCACAAACCTACTGAGCCTCCCGCCACTATTTTCAACTCCATAAAGAGAGTGGATTTGGTCAAAGGTTTGTTGAAACCATCCGTATATTACAACAAAGTCTTCACGGGTGTACAGACGGATTCTGTTTTCAAAACACAACACAATCCGCCGGTACAACCGTGAACACTTCATTGCAATAGTTCTTATATCCGACTTATATTTTTGATTGAGGCTGATCTTGCGGATAGATCTGATCTGTAGTCTACGGCGGTTCGAATCCCCGTCCGGGCATTCAGATTTAGGTTATCCATGGTTTCCCAAATCACTCCAGGCAAATGCCGGGATGCTTCCTTAAAAAGGCCGTGGCCGAATTCCTTCCCATTCCTTGCCCTCATCCTTTCCCGTCTCTAAAGACCTCGCTGTTGAGAGACGTAAAACAGTTTAAAAAACGTAGTCTACGGTTTTGACGCACCTCGCTTTGAGACAGCGTATGATCCATCCAACATCTAAATTAATGACTTGGTATATATCTTGTTCAAGAGAGGCTTTCAGTTACTGCATTAATTACGGATGAAATTATGTATTCACAATGATTTAATACGATGAAGCTAGATAAGAGGTCTAGAGGTAGACGGCAAGTAAACTCCAAATCTGCAGGAACAGATCCTAAAGCGATTCTACGATCATTTATTGTTACTGTGGATAATAAGTGTAACTGAATGAGGATTAGAGAGAGAATAGGGCGGAATGGGGAATCTGATTCATTGCAAGACAGGAGGAGGATGAGGAGGGTCATGGGAGTGTACAGGGCGTATACTGGCGATGAGGCATGGAAAGATATTGCAATAGGTATGAAAAGTAGTGCATGGAAGGGAAAAGATGACCATGACCACAAGCTGCCACTCGATTTCAGGCACAAGGGTGTGGGAAGATTCTCTTTTTTAGATAAGGGAGACAGGAATTGGAATAAGTTACCAAGGGAAATTATGAATAACTTACCGAAAACGTTGAAGCAATTTAAAGATAAAATTTGTAGAGGGCAAATGTAGGTAGGTGCAGGATAGGGGGAGAATGGGTGTGTAGGGAAATAGCCACCGGAGCCTGTGCTCCATTGCAATTAAATTAAATTATTATATTATTAGTCTATTATTAGTCTATTATTATTATGCAATGAAACTTTCTTAGAAGATTGTCATCTATAAGCGCAAAAAACGAAACACTGGAAGGCTTGTAAACCACACCCGGGGAAACTGGAATGGTCCCAAATGATGATGATGATGACTGTTGATAAGGAAATTAGTTTATCAGTTGAGCTTCTTCCATAGTGACCAGAAGATGTTAATTCATTTGGCAGTGTGTGTCTCGAGCGAAGTCGATAAAGAGTCGCCAAAGATTCGGTTTTGTTGGAGGGCTGAAGGAAAGTCACAGCCCGTCAGACGTTGAAAGCGATTCGGAGAAAGGCGACAGCAGAACAAAGAGGCGTCCACTGACGCCTTAATTAAGATAATTTAGGACAACAGTAAATTACGGCAGCGGAGGACGACTTCAAAGAACGATGACGCTAATTAAACATCCCACCGCACTGCAAACACTTTACTCAAACCGACACCGGCCGATTATTTTCGAACGCACGAAGGTGCGGTGATAAGTGATTCTCAATACAGCGAATACAGTGATTTAAATGACTGCACAGGTTATTGTAGTGAGTCGCAAAACTATCTGATTAAGTTTCATTCGAAGTAATTTCTATGTTGTGTACGTTACTGCATATGACATGTAGCTGCCACCCACCTCCTCAGCTTGTGATGCATCTCGGACAATCATTTTTGCTGTTACGAAATTTAATTTCGATTCCATACACGCCTATTGTAACTTTTGTTATTAATTTTTGTCTTAAATTATTCAAGTATAATTTTCACACCTAAATATCTTTCCGTTTATAATTTTTAATTTTTTGTGCTTCCAGTTTGATTGGCGAACAATTCAGTACATCCCTTGTTAATATATTGAAATCTCGGACTCCAATACCTGCAAAAGAAAATTTTATCATACCCTTAAGCCTTAAATCGAGTGCTAGCTGTGCTTATTCTCAACTTTTTCCTTCAATGTACATACTACTCTTAATTCTTCTATCACCATCAATCCTGATCTGGGTTTTCCATGGTTTCCCTAGATCGCTCCAGGCGAATGCTGGGATGGTTCCTCACAATAGCCCATGGGCGCCTCCTGCCATATCCCGTATATCCCTTCCAAACCATTACCTTTCCTGACAGGTGCAATGCACCCTCCGCCAAACACTTTTGGTGAATCGCGGAGTAATTGTAATAGTAATAGTAATCCAAGCCTAATCACAATACAATTAAACTCAATCCAGCTGCTTTAACAATTCAGTTGCTGATTGTATTCTGGCGCAATTTTCATAAACAAATCCTGTATTTGATACCTAAATTTGGGACCCTACACCAGCGTATTCAAACAATAGTCTGACCAAAGGTTTCTAGAAGAATGCAAGAATGAAATGGACAAAGAACGAAATGAAAGAATTTGGAAATGATAGGTCAGGAAAGAAATATGTGGAAGAAATTTTGAGACATGCTGGATTGGTTAATTTGTTAGTGGAGGGAACAGTTGTAGGTTAGAAGTGTAGAGGAAGACAGAGATTAGAATATATGTAGCAGATATCCAGTCGAGAGACTGATGACAGCAGAAAAAAAACTTTTATTTTTCAGGATAGGAAAGCGTATGACTTTTTTTTTTTTTTAAATTAGCGACTGGAATTTTTTCTAAAGAAGTATAGCCAAACTTTTCAGTTTGTTGACGCGAACCTTAAAACTTCAGTTTTTAAGTGTTTTATGCTGTATGTGGTACTTTCTAGAGTCAATAGGACAAGTATATAGAAAGTAGTGTTGCCAGGGAGGATCGGAGTCTTTTCTAGAATTAAAAGGTCTCACGTTAAGACTGAATTGCCTAAAAATTGATTAACATTAATATCGAATCAAGTGGCTATAATAAGGGCGGAAAATCGTGAGAGGCGTGCATTAGTTAGGAAGGTTGTAAAGGAAGGGTACAGTCTATCCTTTTTAACATTCAACTTGTATGTAGAGAATGCAATTAAAAAAGAAATATTTGGTGTGGTATTAGTGTTCAAGGAGAAAAAAAAAATCAGTACGTTACGAACTGTCTTGTTAGCAGAACAGACTGCGGATCTTAAGAAATTACGGAATGACATGAACAAAATACTGAAGGAACGTTCTGGGCTAAATATAAACTGAAGCAAGACAAAAGTTATTAAATGTAGCAGAAATGATAGCAGTAATAATAATAGATTAAATATAAAAATGGAATCGGTTGCAATAGGAGAAGTAAATCAATCATGTAACTTATGAAGTAAAATTTCAACTGATGGCCGAAGGAGGAATGATGTTAAAAAGAGAATAGAATTAACGAGAAGAGCCTTATTGAAAAAGAGAAATCTTTTAATTTTAGTTATTAACCTAGGAGTCGAAAAGAACTTTGTAAAACTCTATGTGTGGAGCACAGCACCTTATGGTAGCGAAGCGTGGACTTTAGGCATACCAGAAAGAAGGAAAATAGAAGCATTTTAAATGTGATGCCTTAGTAGGATGATGAAAATTAAGTGGATAGATAA
This sequence comes from Vandiemenella viatica, assembly GCA_031002005.1. Classification (NCBI taxonomy): domain Eukaryota; kingdom Metazoa; phylum Arthropoda; class Insecta; order Orthoptera; family Morabidae; genus Vandiemenella; species Vandiemenella viatica. The sequence continues at coordinate 166,916,133 of CM061914.1, read as the reverse complement.
AGTAGGAAATGATGGGTGAGGAAAGAAGTTTGTGGAAGAGGCTTACAGGAAGAAGAGACAGGATGGTAGGTCATATGGACATGCATGATTGGTTAATTTGTTAGTGGAGGGAACAGTCGAAGGTAAGAAGTATAGAGGAAGAAAGAGATTAGAATATATGAAGCAGATAATTGAGGACGTAAGGGGTGTGTTGAGATGAAGAGTTTAGCAAGGGCAAAAATCGATCGAAGCTGGGCAGACCAGTTGCCTGTACTTGAACATGTTAAAATAATCCAGCAAACAACGCACAAATTACGAGCACATAATAGAATACCTATCAGTTAAAAATCAGATTCCAAAGATGTAACAGAATGAAGAGACAAGTTGATGTGTCATATGTTTAAGACTGGTATAATTCATTAATTTGACCGTAAAAGAGACTGGATCATATCATAAAGATTAAAGAAGTAAATGTTTAGATTTTTTTAAAGCAGATGTTTGGAAGCGATAGTCGAATGCTTCAAAGCAATGGGTAGACAGGCTGTTCACGAAATCATTCATCCAAGTGTTTGCATTGAGTTTGCACTTAGTGTAGTGTGGAAAATACCAAAGTAACAACCTGCTGAATGTAGTTGCCGCCTTTACGTCGTGTTTACCTGTTGTCTTGTCTGCTCGCCACAACGACTATGAGGGGAGACAACAGCGGGAGTTGTCTAATTAAAATGAGATCTCTGCCAGACCCGACGTCGCCATAATTAATATATTACGCGCTAACTCGCAAACAATTCAAACCACCAGAGCGGCGCTTTTGCATGCTTTTGACGGTTAAAAGCAGTGTATAAAGTACAAGCAGAGGCGTTCTGTTTTAATCGTTGTTGAAAGAATGTCTAGATTTTTTTTTTCTTAGCGTCTTGACTTTTCCTCAATAGTCTTTCATTCTGAGTTAATCTAGTCTTCTCAAAATACTGCCATTACAACCCACGTATTCAATTGCCCGTTTAACTGTTCTACTATCTAGTCATCCCCTTCAATATTTCAATAAATCATGCGAGGTATCCTTTCCATTTTCTCTATATTTTTAGCGTCGATAACCTTCCAGGTTCTTTGCAATCTCTTCTGTATCTGACTGCACGCTCTGGACGATGAATGTGTGGCCCCAGGATATCGCCACACACGTATTTTGGCTATCACCTCGCAGATTAAATTTAGTTACACAGGTACTTCTCTATGAAATCAAAGTGTCTGTTGTTTTATAACAACTACTATTTATTAACACTTAGAATCAACTCAAATAATTACACTTCTCGCATTCATGAAGTCAAATACAAACAACGGCGCCTTAAAACATTCATTAATTTCAGCGCCATCCTTCTTATATCAGTCGGCATATCCTTGGTTAAACTAAGAATACCATTACAGTCTACCAACTTCAACACAACAAAACATATTATGAAAACTTAAATTTACCCATTTTTACACATACTACTACACTGTATGGCCTTGTATTAAAAAAAATATATTCATACATTCCATAAAAACGAAGTCGTATACTTATTACTTTTATTATTATTATTTCAATGTATGATGAAGTGGGACCTCACAATCAATATATTAACAATTTCCCCCATCCTATTTCTCCTTTAAGTGGGACTCTTCCATAAAGGTCATTCCTCACTCATCGTTTCCGTGACATGTCCCAACTCATAATTATATACCCGTCAAGGTTTCCTTCTATAGCGCCCTATTTTGATATGCGTATCTGACCAGTATGTGCATGGTACTTTTTAGCCAACACAGTTCAACAGTGGACCGATCCGATCAACACGAAATTTCCAGTCTAACTATATAACCAATATGGCTTATTTGTTTTTAAATACCTTACTTGTTTGAAAATACCCTATCTACCCTATCTATGTGCCATTTGGCGTAGGTAACAGTGTTTTTCTGGCTGTGTACTTGATGAGTTTTAAATTCATTTAATTGTGACGGAGCGCTCGCTTCGGCGGCAATTTTCCTACACACCCATTTTCCCCCTTTCCTGTACACGCCTATTTTGCCATCTACAAATTTCAACTTTAAATTTATGGTAAATTCTTCATCATTCCTCTTGGTATCTTATTCCACTCCCTGATCCCTTGTGTTGAAGGCGGCATTAGGTGAGGGATCACGGGGAGTGTGGGACGCATATGTTGGCGACGAGGCATTCGAACAAGAATTAGAAATAGTATGTGAAGATGGCTATGGTCAGAAACTATTACTTTATTCAAAGTTAAATTTTTAATTTGTAGGTAAAGGATTAACAGAACGGAATAATTTGTCGATGATCGTTACTCAAATGTCGATAGAATTAAAAATGAACATTGGTTTAATGCAAAAAATAGGTGTGTACGGAAATTTCCACTAGAGCCTATGATCCGAAGAATGATATTCGTATATTTCCCCTTGACTTGTTCCTGATAGACTTAAGACAACAAATGGCTCTGTCGATACAGACATGAGTTCCAGTTTTTATTTTCGTTTCTTTAATGGTGCTGATTATTGCCATTTTATACTCGAACCTAAAAGATTTATCATTTTCAAGAAGTCTCTTTTTGCTTTTATCTCCATTCCTGCTCCGGACATCAATAGTAATGTTACTTCCTAAGTAACAGAATTCATTTACTTCTTCTATTCCGTCCGATCCTATTTTTATATTTAATCTGCTGTTACTGCTACATTTCATCACTTCACTTTTGTGTCGCTTTGGTTTCTTTTTAGTCCAAAATCTTCCTCCAGTATTTTCTTCGCGTCACTCAGTGATTCTCAGTTCTGCCAATAGGACACTGTCATCAACAAATCGTAGCATACTGAATTTTCCCCCCTCGAACACCTATTCCACAATAAGATTTTTCTCTAGTGTTCTCTCTGTTTACAAATTGAATATCAATGAGGATAGTCTACATCATTTTTAACTGATGATTGTCCCTCGTGATTCCTATAACAATCCGATTCTCATATGGATTCTGCGCACAGATAGAAAAAAAATTACGGTTTTGTTCTTTTGAATATCGAGAAGTTTTTAATGTATTGGGAAATAAGGAATCCTATATGTTAATCCGTGCGATAGGCTACAACCATGTTTAGTTTCGTTGAAACCCATTTATTAGGGGACAGACATAGAAATTTACGAATTTGATCTCTTTGTTATCGGGAAGTCCATTACCTTATCTTGATAAAAAATATCCTGTGTCTTAGTTCATACCATAAGCTAAGTGAAGTTTTGTTAATATCCATCCTTTTTTTTGCGTGGTGTTCCGATGGGCACATTATTTATTTATCGCATGATATTTAACAAGGTACACAATAGTTGAGGAGAAGTATGAACATCACAAGCTTGTACAATTTCATATCTCTAGATCTAATGTTTTGATCCAGTCAACTGCACTGATCGACGCATCATGGATTTCCGCCATTGTTCCCTTGTAGGCCAGAAGAAGACAGTCGGGAACGATGTGACTGATTGTCTGTAAGCTGGCTCCAGAATCACAATTTCGAGAGTTTACACAGCCCCATTCGTGTAAGAAGTAGCGGCATCTGCCTTGTCCTGTTCGAATCCGATTGATGATTCTCCATTGCCTTCTGCGGAGATCGAATCCTTGAAATCTTACTGAAGGGTCCTCAACTAGATTTTTATTGGCTACTGATGACTGCTCCCATTGAGTTATCAACAGCTTGCTGATGTTGAAAGAGGCCACTGTAAAGGCGTGTTCCCACGTCGTTTTGTAACGAAGGCGGGACGGGCGAATACTCAACCACACGCCATGGGAACAGGGCCGCCTCTACTAGCGGAGACGAGACGCAGCTACCCACTCTGAGTCGGTAAACATCACAGGCGTCTGTAGTGGAGCGCTGTTGCCATCGGTTTGCAGCAGCGGTGCGCACCCCTTCTGTTGCTGTAAAGTGCTCTGTGCCAAACGACACGAGGCAACGTGGTGCGGAGGTGGCGGCGAGGTAAGCGAGGGCTAACCTGCGGCGCGCGCTCGCTCATCCCTACACTTCGGCTAATAAAGTGCCACCTCCGTTACAAGAGGTCGTGGGAACGCGGCTTAAGGTTGATTGCTGTGCGCCATGGCGGTTTTCTTGATTTCATTCAAGCGTTGGTGTTTTGCTTGAATAATGTCTTGATGTATAGGCAGCTGAGGATTCTTCAGGATGTTTTTCCAGATTTTTTAGAAAGCTTCTGATCTTCTTAGTGTTGTAGGTGAAATGTTACATAGAATTGGAAGCCATATGATGTTCGTGCTTCGAATGCATCCCGTAATTATCCGTAATGTTGCACATCTATCTTCTTTGTGTGGGCACTATTGATCCAGGATGGGCAGCAGTATACAGCAACATAGTATGACAGAGCTAAGGCTGTGGATCTTAGAATGTGTGCACTGACTCCCCATAACGTACCTGCAAGCTTTTGAAGAATATTATTTTCAGAAATAATATTGGTATAAGATTTATATCTTTGATTCCGACGCCCATAGTTGGAACGACGGATATTTATCGATCCAAATATGGTTGTATGGAAAGGCGGAGGTACAGAAATTTCGACTTTGGGCGAGAAGTGCTGGTGGTATGATTTTACTGTGTGGGGTTTGAGGAGTTGATACAGGGTTGTATGCGCTGACTCTAGTGTAGGAGATTCTGAGGCGATCGACGAATACAGTGCGCGGGAAGGAGAGTCTTTGGTATAGGATATAGTTGGTAAAAGGAAGGCGGACTCTATAGGCGAGTGCATTATAATTACAGGTATTATAGGATGGACTGGCGGAAATACATGCAATACAAGCATAAACTGAAACTATAGTTATTGAAGAGAGATTCACAATTAAGAATACTTTCCAAATCTTTAAACTTACAAATACATTTTCCAAACAGCGTCAGGTTCATCACTGTTTCTATGCCTTCTCGTTTTTTTTTTTCATTAAATTCAACATACTTTCTGTAATAGGAAACTTGTAACAATATATTGATATATTAAACATTCTCTTACGTATAAATCCTGCTGCTCCAATTGTTAAACTGCGTCTCCTGTGATTCTCGGATATCGGTTACGCGCTCGTTGTTTTATTCTCGGAAGGCACTGCTACATAGGACTGTTGATAATATATCGATATATCGAAATATCGATATTATTTTTTGTAAATATCGATATTTATGAGTGATATTTTTAGGACGATATATCGATACTGAAATCTGGATATCGGCTTCGATATTATTTAAAATAAGTAATCATTTTTAGTTTGTTCTGAATGACACTATGTCCCTCAAATTTTGGTTACGCATAGAGATCAGCAAGCTTAAGTGAATCTTACTACGTTTCTACAATTAATTTGGAAGTTATAGGTACCAAGTCTACTCAGATGATGACAACAGTGTAGGCAAGGCATCGCTCGCCCAGCACGAATAGAACGCGAGCCCATTGTTTGAAATGAGCGTGTGGATTGTCCAGGGTAGTCCAACTTGAAATTAGCGTGTTAGCAGGAATAGTGGGAAGTGTTAATAACAAAGAGTTGCTAATTCGAGAGCAAGAAAAATAAGACAACTCGGAATAAGCTATCAACATACAAAACTAAATCAAATACCACAAAAAAATCTTATGAAAAAAGTTATGTAACTTGGCCATAATGCCTGCTATGATAGCTAAACTTTTACCTAAATAAATACCTCAATCTTAAAAATACACAAAATAAGATTTGCCTCGAACCTCTTTCGAGTTTCACAAATTTTATTAATTTTTATGAAACTTATGAGACTCATAATGGTCAATTTTTTTAAAAAAAATCGATAATCATCATCACCAACATAACCATTCGAAAGTGAAAACCTGATTAAGAACAAAATCACACGACTATTTATCAGTGGTCAGCCTTAATTTTGCAAGGTTTGACTGTATGAAATTGTGTTTATAAAAGTATCGATATATCGATACTTTTTTTAACGATATATCGACAGCCGATATTGATACTTTTTAAAATATCGACATATCGAAAATCCGATATTTTTAAAAATATCAACAGCCCTACTGCTACATACTGACGTACCAAGGAGAGTGTCTGTAGTGTGGTCTTTTAGGGTTGAATTTAAATCTATAATAAAACATAATGTGAGCTTTAGTTCATTTCAATCGGTGGTTTACGTGAGCGGTTCAGCAAGAAAACGATTCATAATTACTGACAATTCTGAAAGTCAGGTATCACTAAATACCAAGATTTCAACAAAAATACGAAGGTATATAAGGAAAGCTCAATAAGTGGCAAAAAGAGGAGATTTATTTATTTTGTAGTCCAGTACACTTCAACTGCGAGAAGATACTTACTTTTTGTTTACCGTAAATTTGTATTCCAATAACATGTATTTAATTTAATTGCGATGGAGCAATTTCCCTACACAGCCATTTTCCCCTTTCCTTTCCCCACGTACTTTTTCCCTGTACAAATTTCAACTTTAAATTCTTTTTGCGTTTTTGGTGAATTATTCATCATTTCTCTTGGTAATTTATTCCGACTTCCTTACCTAAAAAAAAATCTTCCTGAAATCGAGTGCCAATTTGTGGTCATCTTTTGCCTTCCATGCACCTCTCCTCCAATTCTCCCCCCCCCCCCCCCCAAAATGAGGTTGGAGCATTATCCATAAGCTATGGAGAAACAATCAACAGTTTTTTAAAATTTGTGTCTGTATCTGTTTGAATGAACGGAATTCGCACAAGCTACTGGTTGTATTTTGAATACTTTCGCGTTATGTTTAGCCCAAGGTCGTACGGGTACAACTGGTTGTGATTCATATTGACGTGAAGTCAGAAAGTTGACAAGTTTAAAGTGGCCACACTTTAGTATCCATTATCGGTTATACGTGATTCACGCACTAACTCCTGGTCAGATGTAGTTGCCTTCGTCAGTACACCTGGAGGCACTGATGTGTGTGTGTATTATACGCAACCATGTCCGACAGATGATTCAGGATGAACAGTAACTAATTTCTAGGAATCACCCCAGCGAAATGCCAGCATGGTTCCTTCGAAAGGCCTTGGTCGAATTCCTTCCTGTTCCTTTCCCCCTCTAATGAACTCGATATCGACGATACGTAAGCTATAAAAAAAAACAGTCAACAATTATTGGCGTAAGGATACCAGTTTGGGGCCCGTTGTAATGGGGGCCACCCTCGGACCAGATCACCCAATTTATGGCTGACTTTTTTGGCTGGTCATCGGGGTCCCCCTCCGGCTGGGGGCCTTGGAATTTTGCCCGTTCTGCCACCCTATTGTTATGCAACTGTAAACACGCCATGTGCACTGCGGAGAGATTTCGGATTTAATTTATACCTCTGAGACACAATTTAGTATTAATAATTGCGCACCATCACCTCTTTATCATAGCTGGATTGTTACCAGATGATGAAAATTGACAACACCGTCGCAGCTCAAACTATCCAACTTCTGACGTGTGGCAAAGGGAGAGTCCATTAACTACGGGAGCTGTTTTTCTGAAATCTGTACGCCCCCCCTCCATTTTCTTGGTGAGATTTGGTGATAATCGGTCCGCCCCCCCCCCCCTGCTGACGATCTCGTGAGTTTTTTTATCTTTTTTTTTTACCTCTCCTGTCTTTACGGGTGGCTAGCGCCCCCCCCCTCCCGCCAACCCCCTAACGTTAGGACCGACGCCATTTGTAAAACTATTTTTTTCTCTACTATTCTTCAATGATCTAAAAAGTTGACGTTAGATTTCTCCTCGACCCCCGGCCCCAGTTTCACCTCGCGTAGTTAATGGACGTCTAAAAACACAATTTCTGTGCCTGAATGATCAGCGAAACGAAATTGTTTTTACAGGTTACCGAATATTATGACCAATCTTCTAAAACTGATTGTGGAGATATTGCTTTAGAAGAGGGATTTATTAGATATAAATCGATTCAGCTGACAGGTTTCTTTGAATTCTGAGGTGAAAAACACAACTTATTGTATTACCGATACACTGTCTGGGAACTTAACTTTTTCCACTTCACCAGAGATAATAATTTTTATTTTGGGAAGAAGATCAGGATATCGGAAACTAGGAAGACTTGACTCTTGACTATTTCAGAGCAATAAAAACACTTCTGACACCATTAACTGAGTTGTGTGATAAAAACTTGAAAATAAATGCAATGCGAAGACCGCACAGCAAATTTTAATTACAAACTTTAACTAAATTTTGGAATACGCATGAGGCTGAGTAGAAAACTCGGGTGGTGAAATGAAATTGTGGAATCGAATCGACAAAAAAGAATATCTACTTTGCAGTGTAGCTTCGCTGACTAAGATCGATTATTCCAAAGTAATCGTGACTAAAATTAAACTTTTTTATCGTTGCACTATTTAGATTTTTCTCTGCCGATCTAGTATTTTGGGAGATGGATGATTTTCGGTGGGGTTGGTTGAAATGCAGGGTGCCAACTTTACGCATCTACATGTTTTGTTTTCCTAAGACAAGTTTTCTGATTGTCAGACGCGTGTCTCTTTCTCTTCCTACGCATTTTATTTTTTACCAGTTTGAAAAATAAATTGTTAACCACCATAATGCAGATTAAGCTGTCTGCGGCAATTGTAATCTGACTTCAGCTTTTACCTTATCTAGACGACTTTTGGTGAATTTTTGACATAAAATATTACGAGGGTTATTCCAAAACTAAGGTCCGATTCGCTGTAACTATTTGAATTGGGCGCCAAGGACAAAACACGCATGCGCGCCCACTCCCGGCATGCCTTGCGCGTCAAGCGCCGCCATTAGCGTTGATACTGTTGCTGTGTGCTGTTTGTAGTGTCAGTTCACAATGTTTAAGACAATTTATCGGCCCACCGATTGTGAAGTAAGGGCAGTGATACGGTTTTTGTCTGCAAGAAACGTTTTAGCGGCAGAAATTCATCGGCAGATTACTGAAGTTTACGGTCCTAACATAATGAGTGACAGTAAAGTGCGCAAGTGGGTGCGAGCTTTTAATGAAGGACGGGAAAATGTGCATGATGAACCACGGTCTGGCCGACCATCAGTGATTTCAGAAGATTTGGTCAATGCGGTGGACCAAAAAATTCGTGAAGATCGACGATTCACTATTTCAGATCTCGAAATACTCGTACGAGTAGATTTCCCGAATGTGAGTAGAACGACTTTGTACAGAATTGTGTCTGAACATTTGAATTTTTACAAATTGTGTGCCCGTTGGGTTCCCAGGCTGCTTACTGAGTCCCAACAAATGGAAAGAATGGCTTATGCTCTTGTTTTTTTGGAGCGATATCATAAGGAAGGTGACAGTCTTTTAGACCATATTGTCACAGGGGATGAGACATGGGTTTCTCACATAACCCCCGAGTCTAAACGTCAGTCGATGGAATGGCGTCACACGTCATCGCCAGTCAAGGTCAAGGCAAAGCAGACAATCTCAACATGCAAGGTTATGGCGACCGTATTTTGGGATAGACATGGAGTATTGTCAGTCGACTTTATGGAAAGAGGGACAACGATCAATAAAGCAGCTTACTGCGCTACCCTGACTAAACTTCGACGTGCAATCCAGAATAAGCGACGTCGTCTGTTGTCGTCTGGAGTGCTGTTGTTGCATGACAATGCCAGACCCCATACTTGGAAAGAAACGCAAGCTCTAATTTGGATTGGAACAGCTTGACCACCCACCATACAGCCCGGATTTGGTGCCAAGTGATTTCCACTTGTTCCGCTACCTAAAGGAGTTTCTTGGCGGCAAGCGCTTCGACACAGATGATGAAGTGAAAGAAGCAGTTAAAAACTGGTTATCTTCGCAGGCGGGCCGATTTCTACGACTTAGGCATTCAAAAGCTTGTTGAACGATGTGACAAATGTTTAAATAAGCATGGAAATTATGTAGAAAATAGAGAAATATGCAAGGAATGTAAATAAAACAATTGTTTTTGAAAATTTTTTGATTTTTATTTATTTTTTCTTAACCGGACCTTACCTTTGGAATAACCCTTGTACTTGTAAAATTTATGAATAGTTTAAATACTAAATTCCTGAACATATTACAACCAGATTGAAATGAAGAAATATTTATCACTCATGGTGTCAACTGATATAGTATTGAGCTGCTTGAATTACGCGTTAAAGTAACTACACTGTTAGTAACTTATTCAACAATATTGTGGCTTTTGACGGAGCTAAGTCGAAGGTTTTAGGCTGAGGGACTGTATTGGATTATTTTGTTTGCCCAATGTAGCGTCTTAAAGTAGTAAGCGACCAAATACAGCCATCGAAAGAACTAGTCGGGCTGTACTTCTGCACTACTCACAGACTCATTTAGACTACTAGTTTAGTTGATAGTCCCTTGCTTCGGAAGGAAATTGTGTATTTTGGCGATTTGACAACTGTAAAGTCATCAACAAACGAGTTTTCCCAAAGTTTTATGTAACGAAGTTGTTACAAATCTACCCACGTAATTGATTTGTTTTAATATTATATTTTGTGGCCTCAAAGTTTGTTCAGTGTTGCAACTGACTCGGTGCAGTGAACCACATAGCCAAGAAATCCTCAGTTACGCCAATCTTCAGCTGGCTACCACTCGAAACGTATAAGTGGCCTTCTAGAAAGCAAGCATTGTGGAACAATACTGATGCAGGTCTTCGGTTATAGAACTTCCAGCAGTTACTCGCGACTTCGTACGTGTAGACTTAGAATTTTATTGCTAGAGTTAAATATAGAAATATGTAATTAACTTAAAATCACGGAGTCGGGATAATCTGACAGGAAACCTGTCTCATTAAGAGAACCAATATGCGACATGTTTAAAAGCAGCAACGAACTAAGGGAGGTTGAGTTATCTGTGTGAGATTACGTACCACAGTTCCTCCGGCAGATTTTTGTTTGTTGTTTAAAATTATGACACCTTCTGGGTACATTTCATGTCAATATCATTTTCTACACAACATTGTTGGTTTTGTTGTCCTTGGGGGGTTGGAAAGCGGTCAGCTAGTGATGTATAAAACAAAATAATGGTCGGTGTAACACAGTAGTTCATAATATTGGTAAATTAAAAGTTTAAAGAATTTATAAAAAAAGAATAGCAAATCTAATAAATAATAATTACTCTGAGATGTTTGAAAAGATAGGATCACACGAAAAAAGAAGACGTCAGTCATGAGAGAATTGTTGAGCAGAGCGAATGACTAAGATTTTTTTTATTACCTTTTTTTTTATTTCTTTATTTTGGCAATCGGCCTGTAGTCATTCAGCCAGCACTCAATGTATTTTTATATATCGTCAATGCTAATGAAGCTTTCCAACTTTCATTACGTGAACGCTCAATTAGTAACACAACACAGGAGACATACAACACAAACTTAACCTCAACACCCATGCCCTCGGCCGGACTCGAACCGGCGACCATGGGTACGGGGAGGTAGCACTCTAGCCTCTACGCTACCGAGGCCGGCTAAGACAAGGTTGATCTAGCAGCACATTGAGTTTGGAAATAATGAGTTGCATATTGAGAAATTTAGAACTTCATATTAGCGTAAAAATAAATGGATTAAATCTTTAGTAGAAACGAACCAGCGTATCTTTGGATATCAATATTGTCTCAAACACGGTCGTTGTTGGTATGAGAAAACTTTTAAGCGAACAAACGAAAGAAATAAATTGCTCAAGATTGTCATCAAAATTATATTTATTTAATTACATGGTCATCATATTTTATGTGACATCGGGTGCAGCGCAAATCCACATCTATACTATATAATAAATTCTGCCTTTGCATGAACATATCATACACAAACTGACTGCGAGAGAAACAAAGCCTGAGCGGCAAGGGCGTATCCAGGATCAGAACTAGAGGGGGCAGGATTTGAACTAGGGGGGGCAACTCATTTTGGTTTCGAGGAAGTGGGGTGGGGACTGAAACATGACATTACAAAATAAAACTCAAACCTATTCAGGAAACTATTTTTATCATTGATTAATATAGTAACCTAACTACTTAATCCAAGGACCTACTATGTAGTTAATTAAGATCGTAAGTCAGTTAGTTTTTTATGTAAACATTAACTGTCTCGGATTTTCAATTTCAATAATTTTGTTTGTCAATATCTCATGGTGTTCTTTCACGAAATTTCGATGCACACTCATCAGACATAATCCAGTTAATCTTTCTCTCCCAAAATGCTCCTGAACTAGTTCTTCACTCGTCGAAGCGTACTGAAGGCAAGTTAATTTTTCTTCTAGGGGGGGGGGGGGCAGCAGCCCCCCTCTGCCCCTCACTGGATACGCCCATGCTGAGCGGCCGATATAACATTACAAAGCCTAACACACGTTATCCGTCTGTCTATCACCATTCGGTTAGTTTTCAAAATTTCATGAAGAAATATGTTATTTATCTCAGAAAACGTATACTAAACCTTCCCAGTAATACGAAGTATTTCGTTGCCAAATTTAATCAAGGTTGGCTTAGCTATTTAGTCGTGAAAACGTATCAAACAGACTGAGTTACTTTCGTATGTATAATATTTGTGTTGATTGGTGAGTAACTTCACAAACGAAGTGGAGCACTAAGTAGCTGAATTGGCATTATTTTTCTGTAGATGGCGGAAATTTGAGGTTCGTCGACGGTAAGCTCAATAGAGCCGGGAGAAGACTGTTGAATGACTGAATCACGGCGAACTTTAAGAAAAGATCCTGGCATTCGCTCGGATTGATGTGGTTGGCAGGTGAATCCTGCCATAGAGACGGTCGCAGGTGGCAGGTTGCGGTTATAATGACTGAGCTGGGGTAGCGCGTGTTTACAGTGGTGTTACCGCATTCCCGGGATGAGCGACGGTAGCCGTCGACAAAGGCGGCGGCGCGGCTTTTTGCCGGCGATCCGCCGTCGAGATAGTCCGCGTGACATATGGCCCCGCCACAGCAATTACCGCAGATGAATCGGCCTCTCCTACTCTGTCAGACAATACCCCAACGTGCCAACAGTCATTATACACCACATCTCCTTGCAGTACCTACTCCCAGGCCCAGAACGTCTTCCTTCACCAGGTTCCATCTCACACTGCGAACCAAGAATTTCTGGCATTTATCTGGCGAGCCTGAACCTGAGGTAACAGTAACTTTACGGAAGGCCGCAGAGGTCCTGGTATGTTGGAACTCGGTGGCTAATTGGCAAGTCGATTAACTCTCTCGGTCGCCAAACAGAATTTATTGGTTGTGTCGATGTGAAATCAGGATTCATTTCTGAACCGCTCGACGAATTAATCTACCAATTCACTGCCAGAGTGGTCATGAACAGCCAAAACTCAAAAAAAAAAAAAGTTTAAAGTAATTAGCTATTGGTGTTTTTATAACTGACACAACCTACAAGTCGGTTCGGATCTCCAGTTTAGTAAAGTCGTGAAATTGAAATATCTTGGCATATAATTTGATAATACGCATAGGGAAACAGGAAAAAGTCAAGTCCTGGATTTACCGGTGAGGGTAGAGTGTGGTGGGTGAGCGGTAACGCTCTGGCCTCGCATTTGGGAGAGCGCGAGTACGAATCCCCGTCCGGGCATCCAAATTTGGGTTTTCCACGTTTCCCAAAATCACTCCAGGCGAATGACGGGATGCTTCCTTCAAAGAGGCCATGGCCGAATTCCTTCCAGTTCCTTGTCCCCCATCCTTTCCCGCCTCCAGTGACCTCGATGACAAGTCGTAATGCCACAAGAAAAAAAATTTAAAAAATGAAGGATCGTACCAGGAAGTAAGTATTGTAGGGATGTATGGGACCACATTATTGATATCAAATATAGCAGTTTCATAGTATTGCGTCTCAAATTATTGTAGAACTCAATCAGTAACTGATATGACAAGTAAATTGAGCTATGAATCATTGAAATTCAAGAGGAGGGGATATACAAAATAAACATCTTTCCCAAAAGAATAATAAAGTATTAACCACAAATACATAACATTCCATGTTGCTTACTTTCTATGTATCAATGCAGTTTACAGAGATTCGTATCAATTGCCGGTACAATTATAAACAGTTTCAACGAAAAACATTGCATGATAAGGAGTGGACCAATGAAAATGCCATAATTAATTATAAGATGTTTGTGTTGTACATAATATTTATTTCAGACATCACGCAAAATTACTGCGAGAGAAACATAGCCCTTTCTGGACCTGTTCACAGAGCATAGGATATTACATTACAGACACTTCGTACAATCAATACTTCTATAGCATGTAATAAAATTGTAGAAAAGGTTTGTCTATACATGAAATTTATTTAAAAAAGAGTAATTGCAATGTTTTCAACAGTAAAATTTAGAATTTTTGCCTATCTATCTGTCTGTGATTGTATTCGCGCTAATGGACAGATCTTCCTTCACGAAGCTGCCTGTGGTCAGGATATTCAGATTAATTAATAACACACTTCCTCACGATGCAGAAACAAAAAAGGTCTAAGAACGTAAATTTTAAAATTTATGTTTCTCTGTTTAAAGAATACAAATAGTGGTTATTTATGTTACTGGTTAATAAGATATTCCTCATCGTACAAATACAAAACAGTCCAAAACCAATAATTTTTCAATTTTTCTCTTTATCGACGCAATGCACAAAAATTAATGAATGCATTTCAAAGAAACTTCATATAGTGAGAGCTTATGTAAGCAGGTAATATGCAGGACACTTTTTTTTTTTATCGAAATTAGTAACATAATTTCCGATGATACAGGACAAAAACCGTAATTTTTTTGTCCATCTGTGTGCGCATCTCGCAAAAATGAAGAACGTATTCCAACGAAGTTTCTCATAAGTTAACATTGAGGATACATTTTACCTAGATTATTAGGGAAGCTATAGGTGACATAGAGGCAAAAGCTGTTAATTTTGGATTCCTTGGCGGTACATGCACGCCTCCCACAAATCTTCTATATATTAATACGCTAAGCGAAAACTTATGTTACATTTTTAAGAATATTGCGCGCACGGAGAAGTGTGAGATTTGGCATAAGTTAAATATTATATGGAGAAGAAGTGAAGGAAGCTAAAATCTATATATATAATATGCGTTACAAATACACTAAATTAAATAAAATAAAACGCTCGCTCGCCTCCGTAGTTCGATCAGATGGCTGGTAGATGGCGCAGCTAGCGGCCTTACTTTGTCTTCTTTGGTGAAACAAAACAGTCGAAATTAATCTCTGAACTTATATAGAAGCAAAAAGCAACATTTCGAGGGCTGGCAGATAGCGCAGCTAGCGGCCAGAATATTGGGCAAATGGAGGAACTTAAAGAAATACAGAAAGCTAAAATTATATATAATATATTTTACAAACCTTGGAATCGATATAAGCAGTCAGAGATAATCGATTGCTTCAGTTGTAAACAAATGCGCAGTTTGTCTTTGGTTTGCGACATGTGCTGCGCAGAACGAATTTCCCGTAAACTTTTTACTCTTGGTCCAGGCCGAATTTCAACCTAACCATGATCACTATGACAAAACGAACCTATTTAGGTTGATATGATCCCTGTACCGATAATTTTTGTGTCATTTTTACAGTGCTGCTAACATTTCGCGGTTGCGGAACATCCCATATTTCGGCATTTTTAATTTAATTCGTGTCGACTTTTCCGGAAAAGGAGAGTGCTAAACGTGAAGAGGACACTATAAGGAAACAGTTAATCCAAATTTCAACCAGTTAGTAACAGTTTTTCACTGGTGGGGAATGTCCCACCCCACCCAAAAATATAATAAGCATAGTTAATACATGTTACAAATAGATTATTAAAATAAAAAATTAATTTGCGAACGTGTGTGTGCGCGTCAAATAAGATCGGAGCCAACGATCTTACGTGAATTCCCCGCATTGAGACACTCTGTGGTTTTTGGTAAAACGAAAGACTCGGATAAAGTAGAGATTAATGTTTAAAGTTATGAAAGGAATACTTTGAAAAGGAATGTAGCGATTCTGCCAGATACTATATGGTCATTTGATTATTTAAAATGATAAACTTCGGTTAAGTGTATTTTGATTTTTTTTAATTTCAGTAATTTCATTAGAGACAGAGAGAGAGAGAGACAAGAAATAAGGAATACTTATTTGCGTGAAATTCAAAATAATAATAGACCAAATTTAAATAGCGAACACACAAAATGATGAAATTATTTTGATAGATACATTTAAATGCGCATGTTTCATAAAGCTAAAGAAGTTTTCGGCCTAAATGAACCATCGATAATACATTTCATCATTTGCTATGGTTAGATTAGAAGCTAAAATTTAGAATACAGTCACGCGTGGAGTGTATCGTTTTAATTTGATAGGTAATGCAGAGAATTACTAGATTATTACTCTTTCATGAAACAAACTAAACAACTTAATGTATTACGGTCGAATTTCGATCGCTGGGCGATCACTAGTAATAATAATTGGATTTCAACGTAACTACACATAGTGATGGCTTATGTATTGAATTAATATGCATGATAATTTTTGTGTTGATTAGTGAGATATTTCATCGATGATGCAGAGGCCACAGTGTCAAACTCTGGAATATTTTTACGTATCTGCACGGATAAAACAATAACCAACCATTGCTTTACGCCTCGTCGACGGCTAAGGCCATTAGAGGCGGGATGGGACTGGGAACAAGGAATGGGAAGGAATTCGGCCATGGCCTTTTTGAAGGAAGCATCCCGGCATTCGCCTGGAGTGATTTGGGGAAACCAGGGAAAACCAAAATCTGGATGCCCGGACGGGGATTCGAACCGGCGTCCTCCGGAATGCGAGGCCAAAACATTAACTGTTTACTCACCAAGCTCGGTCCCAACCAAACATTTCAACGAAATTGTACAGTACAATTTTGATGCTGGAATACTGTGTTTATATAAATAACAACACCAATCTGTTAATAAATGTTAGTTATAGCTTTTTCATTTCACTTACAGTTCTTATTTAAAAAAAAAAAAATTTCAGTTGGGAAATATTGAAAGCCAGTTCCCCTACTTCTTGTGTTTCACAACAAGCACCGCAGAATTCAGACACACAAAGATACAACTCAAACGCATGAAACAAAACGTAATAGGTTGGGAATGTATTTTCTTTAGACGGTTGGCCCATCTGGTAAATCAGTTATAAACAATAATAAACGCTTGTTCATAAGTTACAAGTCGGTGAATAGTAGGGCGTACAACAGAAACAGTAAGTCAGCTAAATGTAAAAAAAAGCAAGGGTTGTAGGTCTTACATCATCATAAAAACACAAAACTTTTAGTGAAATGGCTGTTTCTGTTTACATTTTAATAAATTGTGGAATCGTGGTTGTATTATTCAAAAATAAATAACTATCATTTTCTAATTGGAGTCTATTTCTTTTCTTTCTACCATATTTCAGGTACTTGTCGTTAAGTCTATTTTTTTTCGGTTTTGATTTGCTTCCGCCTCTGCCACATGTTGCAGACGTGCAGGGCTACACATATCGTTTGAGAACTCCATTGTATCCTCTATAGCAGGGGTGGCCAACTTGATAACACACAAGATCTACTGTTTACTGGCGAAACCCTGTGCAATCTACCAGATACATACTTGAAATTTTTAATGAAACACTATAGTTCAGTACACATTTATGTAGTATTTTTATTTTATTAAGAGGGAAAACATAAAACCGAAAATTATTCTTAGTAACTACTTGCTTATATTAGTGTGAGTATTGCGTCTGACCATCTTCCTCTAGATTAGCAAAATCAGGTTTGTAGTTGGAAATTGCCAACCTTAAAGAATCCAATGTATGAGCATCTGTCAAGCAAGAATGATGTTAATTTTTTATTTTAAGTAGCAAAATGCTGATTCGTATAAATACGTTGAACCAAAACACGAATGCAGTTTTTCAACACATTTCTTCAAATTTGGATATTTCTCGTTGGACATCAATGCCCAAAAATCTAGACCTGAGGATGACTTTGCGTTTAGAAATATGACGCAGTGTAGAGAGTAATAATTTCGTTTTCAAATATCATGTGGTCCATTTGAAATGTATCTGCAAATTTCTTTAGCCATTTCATAGATATCACTATGATTAATGGAATTATTAAACGGATAACTGATGAATTCCACCAACTTCTCAATTTTTTTGAAATCACTGAAGCGAATTTCGAAGTCTGATACCACTGCCTTGCCACGATCGACTGGACTATTAGCCGCGATCGACAGGTCGATCGCGATCGACGGGTTGGCCACCCCTGCTCTATAGCATCGAAGCTAGTTTGTACTCTGACAACTGATTGCAGTGAACGAAGACAAACTATTCCTACGTGGCCGCTGACTCCACCTTCTAACCTCCCGCGCCGCCACCACGGAAAAGAATACGTCACTACTCGCAGTGTGACCGCGACTACTTTGCACAGTATTTAATTTCTCGATCAGTAGGTATAGTCTCAATACAAAGAAAATTAAACACGTTGTTTTATTAAGGATCTGGGGGCTAGCCAAAGTTTTTATACAGACATGGGGGGGGGGGGGCGGCAAAAAAATTTTACTTTGAAAGGGGTCGCGAATTCAAAAACGTTGAAAAACACTGTTATAACTAACATTTAATAACAGATTATCGTTATTATTATTTACATAAACATAATATTCCAATATCGGAATAGTTACATACATAGTGATAGCTTATTTTACGTTAGTGACGACACACCGCGAAATAATAAAATTGACCTCTAACTGAATTGCTCGGTGTGTGCAATCTGTTTGTACATAAGCCATTTGCGAAGCTATGCGAACAAGTAGTTTTTTTTTTTTTTTTTTTTTTTTTTTTTAACAGTTTAACGTCCCTTTTTAACAACGTGGTCTTTAGAGACGGGAAAGGATGGGGGCAAGGAATGGGAAGGAATTCGGCCATGGCCTTTTGAAGGAAGCATCCCGGCATTCACCTGGAGTGATTTGGGGAAACCATGGAAAACCCAAATCTGGATGCCCGGAAGGGGATTCGAACCGCCGTCCTCCCGAATGCGAGGCCAGAACGCTATCCGTTACACCACCACGCTCGGTAACAAGTAGTTTGACTGTGGATCAGCCTCAACCATAAAATCTTTGGAATTACTCTAGTTGGAGTTTCAACAGGTGGCAGAAACAAATGAAGCGCCAAACGTGTTTAAAGCATTAACACACAACCTAAATTATTTAGAATAAGGAGAAGATCGAAGAAAGACGAGAAACTGAGCTGCTATTCTGCTTCTTCCTTTGCAGGACATTTCTTTGATAGTTTATCAGCGAATCGATGACATGTAACTCAGATTGTGCGTGGACGAAGAGCAGGGCGCAGCTACCAGGGAATAACTCTGTTTCTCCTTCAAAACACCAAACCTTTTGTTATTTTCTCAGTTATATGTCGTTGCAGCTGTTGAAATGGTTGATTCTGTGAAGTATTTCGGCGTAATAGTACAAAGCAACATGAAATGAGACATGCACGTAACATCCGTTGTGGGTAAAGATAATTCTAGATTAAGATTCACAGATCGTATTTTGAAGAATTGCAATGCTCATACAAAGGAAACAGCTTTTAAAACTCCACATTTGGATTACTGTTGTGGAGTTTGGGATCCTTGTCGCAAGGGACTGATTGACGCTTTAGAGAAAGTACAGAGGAGAGCCGCTCGATTCGTGACTGCTTGCTACAGCCGTTACGAAAGCGTCACAGAATTGACACATAGACTGGGCTGTGATTGTTTTCCATACAGACGACGTCGGTTTCGTCTGAATTTTTTGGCAAATATGCGAAATTATTTTTTCTTTTACGAGTGAAACGAAATATTTCTTCCACCAAGCTATTTAGGGCGTAATGACAGGAGGGATAAGATGTTGTACGTATTCTTCCTCTCCTCAGGCTATTCGAGATTTGAATGCCCAGAGTTAGTTTTCGTGCAAAACACCCTCTGCCAACCACTGTATTTGTGAATTGCACAGTATGGATGTGGATGTAGTTGCCAAATCCCTTGAACAAAAAACTTTCACAGAGTAAACTGGGTTCTCAAGCAGAAACTGTTTTAGTTTCGATTTAAAACTGTTAGGCTTTCAGAGATAGTTTTTTATTTACTGTGGTAGGAAATTGAGTGAAAAGTTTCATAGAATGTTATCCTTTTCGGTACAGCTGAAAATAAATCGTAAACTTAGTAAATGTTTTATTTATTCCCGTTGTTGTTACTACACATGTGAGGGTTGAAAGTGAAGTGCCCAGGATATTCTACCGAAAAAATAGCAGGGAGTACTTTTATCGTGCTGGAATTGTAAATATGCCTACATTTATGGATAGATTTCTGCACGACGTCCATGGGCTTGTTCATCAAATAATATTCTTAGAGTACATTTTTGTGACTTCCTGCTAGTGAATAGTTACTCCAGAAGACGCCATCAGTGTACAGGGTATTCATATACATGCTATTGCAGCTGTTATTTGCTACGAAAATACGCAAATTCAGTGGTGAGAAAAATATTTCATTGAAGTCAGATTTTCGTTCTCAAATTCAAAAGGAAACTATGGTTTCTGTCTGGTGGACTATGCAACACAGGATAAATACGCTATATCCTTTTTATATAGGCCAAAATGTTTCAAAATTTGATCTACTAACTGCAGTTTACAATTTTCCTTAATTACGGTGTCATGTATATGCTAAACCGATTTAATGTTCCTTTTACCGAAATACGTAAAGAACAGCACAGAACATAAACGCGTGATGTAGATGACTGTAGATATCGTTCGTAATTGGGCTGTTTAAATTCTTAAGGAAAGCAGCTAGAGACAGGCAACAGATGGCAGTTTCACAGTTGGCTTGGGACTACGGGACCGAAAGGACATAAGTCTTCCAGTTTATTTGGCAACGGGAATTAACGCGCCCTGTCCGCTTTTGTCTGCCAGCGCATTGTCTGTCCAGCTATTTCTGTCAACCGCGTCTGGGTACAAAGGATTCGATTGAAGATCTATTAAATTCCAGACAAGAGATCAGCTCGTACCAAGTTCCGCTTCCTTTGTGTCTTAAAATCATAAAGGAGATCTATAACGATTCCAAGCTATACTTTCAGAGAGTATTACAAATGCGAAAACACAAATCAATCTCTTGGAAGCAATAGCCAACAAAACAGGTTTGAGAGTTTTGGTAGAAAAAACTAAATTTATTTAAAACATTAAAAATGCTCCAAAAATTTTAACGATATTGGACGAGTAGAGAAAGTAAAGAAATTTAAATATCTGGATGAAATAATTTAAAAAAAAAATGGATTAGATAAATCCGCTATAGAAGAAAGGATACACAGGATGGAAAGAGCGTATGGAATCGCTAAAACATTTTTAAAACAAAAAGTGCCTGTTAAAAAATCCTAAAATAAGTCACTACAACTCGGCAGTGAAACCAGAATATCTATATGCTAGTGAATGCCTAGTGGTGAACTACAGATTTGATAAACTGGAATTACTAGAAAGAAGAGTCACGACAAAAATCTTGGGTCCAGTTAAAACAAAAGAACTATGGAAATTAAGAAAGTAGTCTAAAACGTAGAAAATATAGCAGAATCAATAAAAAAATGAAATAGATGTTTTTTGGACATATCTACAGAATGAGTGATAACAGACAAACGAAAAAGATACTCAATTATTTTGGGGGAAACAACCAGCTGGATTCAAGAGGTTAAGAAAGAAATAAGAGAAGAGGAAATTATGGAAAGAGAGATCTTTAGAAGGGGGTATTAAGTTTGGGAATATTCCAAAGCGGAAGAGGAAAGAAATCTGTTCCCAAGCGGTATGACGAGAGAAGGAAGAAACATAGTGAAACGATGAAGGAATATTGTGTTGAACGGAAGAAAAGAACAACAACAAAGGATGAAGAATTGAAACTGGAACGTGGTCCCAGAAGGCCTTATCGGAAAGAAGGAGAAGAAGTTGGTTTTCAAGCGTTCGTATTTTTATTGTTTTGGTATGCATGCCAAATAATGGCGCAGATACGTTTTATCGCCACATAAAAAGAGATATGTCAGTTAATCTACACTGCATAACAAAATCGTAGAAAAGATGTGTGTGTGTGTTTGTAAAAAAAAAGTAAATACTCACTGTTTAACATAAACTTAAGTGACAGTGGACACAATCGCAACTGCTTTTTTTTATTATAAATTCTTAGAGTGCAATTTCCTCAGCCATATACTTTTGCCCTATACGAATTTTGATTTTAAATTCTTTCAGTGTTTTTGGTAAATTATTCATCACTTTGGTGGCTAATCTATTCCAGTCCTAAATTTTAACAGTCATGTATATTTCAGAGAATCTTCGACGTCTGTTAGGAATTACTCTTATTCATCAGCCAAGTATTTCGTATAGTTTAAAAGTCACGGAAGCTGTAAGTACAAAAATACGATTGTAAATCGCTGATTTGCTTATTGAACCAAACTAGCCAAGATTCTTGTACTAATATTTGTTTTCTGCAAAAGTGTTACCTAAAACAGAAACAACTTCAAATTATTGGCATTAAATTGATTCACACGTATTTGCCAGGACGGTGTCTACCTTGGGAAAAAAGCCCCTCCTTTTGGCTAGGCATTGTTAGGTCAACATTCTCCTTGCAAAGCTAAACCTGACATCATTTCTTTCGACCGGAAATTGTATTCTGTAATTGGACACAATCCACACTTAGAAATGCAACTTGGGCACAAAGTTTGAGTAGTAACGCTCTGTCGCCATTTTCAGGTTCGAAACCCCGCCCATTCATTTAGATTTCAGTTTTCAATACTATCCTCAATCCTGGAAAAAGCAGAGATGGTCCCTTCAAAAGACCATGGCCGAATTCCTTCCCGTTACATACCCTCATCTTTTCCTGACTATAAAGAAATAGATGTCGCGTGAAGCCATAAAAAAATCGTGAGTTGGCGTATAATAGCTCAACCTTCGATTAAATTAAGTTTCTCAGGGTGAATTCTAGTCAGTTTGTATAAATACTCATTATTTAAAGAAATGAAACATAATTTTGTTGATGGTTTTATTTTCTCCGCACCCGTTTTCTTCATTTATCGGAGTGTCTTCAGCAGTTATCTCTACTTGTTACAATTCTTGTTGGTTACGTTTCAGTGTTAACATTTACATGAAGTTAGGATTCGTATTAAATCCGAAGGTTGGTTAGACACTCCAGAAGAAGTTGTACTTATCCTGGCACTCGAGGAAGGGTGAACAATCCCTTTCCTAGCCTATAACTGTAATCGTAACGGCTATACAATACCTGTACTTTAATTTAACACGGAATACATACCAGGAAACCTATCTGACGTGTTTCACGTTATACAGAGGTGAACTGGTGTATGAAAATTTGCGTGGAGATAGGGATTCGAACCGGGGACCTTTCGGTTTCCAGTCAGATCCTTTAACCAATAAGCCACTTAGATAAGATAAACTTGGTATTAAAGCAAAATGCTGGATAGATCCTCCCATAGGGTTATACTCGGCGTGCGATCAGCGGTCGCGTGACTGACTTCTTGCGTAACGTGTCCCGTTAATCCTAATTGCTAAGGAGGATCTATAGTTTAATGGGGAATGCATGCCACGGAACCTTTCAGGAGTATTTCATATTACACAGCAAGTTGGGCCGAAAGTGAAGGGGTCCATGAAAATCTCCGCCGAGACAGGGATTCGAACCCGGCACCCTTCGATCTCTATTCAGATGCCTTAACCTGTTAGGGGGCATCCATTAATTACGTGAGATGTTTTTTCCGGAATTCCGCCCCCTCCGGGTTACCCCCTCCTAAGAGATTTTGAGGGGAACCCCCTCCCCTGCTGAACAACATCGTAATTTTATGAGACCCTTTTTTTTTGTAGCTTTCCTGTTTCCGAGGGCGGTTAAATCCCCCCCCCCCCCCGACCCCCTAAAGTAAAGTCAGTATCCACGACGTTTGCAGACTTTTCTTTATAGCTTTTCTGTTCTTCAAGAATTTAAAAAGATGACGTGAGGTTTCAATCGACCTCGCCCCCCTCCCCCTCTCCCCCCACCCCCTTCATCTACATCTACATATATACTCTGCAATTCACAAAATTGTGGGTGGCAGAGGGTGGTCAGCACCAAAGCTAATCTCTTTGCTGTGCATTCCAATCCCTAATGGTACGAGGGAAAAAAGAATTCATATAAGAATCAATCCGGCACCTTATTTCTCTAATTTTATCTTTCCTGTCCTTCCGACTCAAATAGGTTGGTGGAAGAAGTATTTCACTACACTCATGAGTGAAAGTTGGAGTACGCATGTTTTCCAATAAGTTTAAACGAAACGTGTGTCGTCTATCTACCAGAGACTCCCAACCTAATCTACTAATCAGTTCTGTGACGCTTTCATAAGGACTGTAGCAAGCGGTCACGAATCGAGCGGCTCTTCTCTGTACTTTCTCTATACTTTCGATCAATCCCTTACGAAACGGGTCCCAAATGGCACAACAATAATCCAAATGTGGACGCACAAGAGATTTGTACGCTATCTCCTTTGTTTGTTCATTACAATTTTTCAAGATTCTACCTATGAATCGCAGCCTAGAATTTGCTCTACCTACTAAAGAATTAATGTGTATGTCCCATTTCATGTTCCTTTGTACTGTTACTCCCAAATATTTAATAGAATCGACCATATCAATAACTGTATTGTTTAACTCGTATCTCTGAACAATCGGATTCTTTTTGTTAGTTATGCTCATTGTCTTGCACCCCTTGGTGATATTTCGCTGGAAACCCCCCCCCCCCCTCCCATTTCACCTCACGTAATTAATGGACTCCCTCTTAGCCATCAGACCGCTTAAGATGAAATACAAATCAATATATTGGCCTACTTCCAATTGTGGACATGGCGCATAACATCCCACTGTGGAATTCTAGCGTTTACTAAAACAACTTTCAATTGAACGTTTAATTAATGCTATGATATGATTTGCAAGGCAGTTTTCTGTCCCTGCTTAGATTCAGATATTCGTGTTGTTTAACCGTCGGCAGAGCGGGGAATGTTTTGTTTTTTCAGCGACAGCGCGGTTTCTTTGTAGACCGCTCCGCTGCTCGCCGAAATAAATTTATCGACGAGAAAATTGCCGCCCGCCAGTCCGGGCAGAGATATGCGGCCAACTCGCCTCCACACCACCAGGTGGCAGGCGCAGCGCAAAGCCAGAAAACCTTAAACTCATCTCCCTCTGGCCCCTCAACCTAGCTTTGCCTACGACGGAAGTTATGTGCAAGTGCCATTTCATGTTGCTTTCTACTATCACCCCCAAATACTTCAGGGAATCAACCATGTCAACAGCTGAATTGTTAATTTTGTAGTCGTGAGCGAACTGATTCTTTTTGTTACTTATTCGCATCGTAGGTCCTACAAGTTGTACTGTGAATGGGCCGCTAGAGCGATGGATAGACGGGTGGCGGGCACGGAAATGTGCGGTGGGGTGGCCTTGAATTAGTCGAGCCGCGTACTCCGCAAAGTTCACGTGACAAAGATTGTTTTTTAAATGGATGCGTAGTTAAGTAAATAATTTAATTCATCTGTGAAATCATTCCACGTTTGTTGTTGTTGAGAGATGAGTCAAAAAATAAAACAATATGGAGGTATTATATGGAAATGGACTTTAGTTACAAAAAAACGTAGAATTTGGCATAAAAATATACTTATTTTGATTTTAAGATTATTTTTTAATAAATATCAAAAATCTAAATCTAAATAATTATAAATTTACTTTTCCACCTCTGCATCCGCTTCCGTAAAACATCCGCTTCCGTAAAAACATCCGCTTCCTCAAAACATCCGCGGATGTCAAGCACTGAACATCGGCATACAAAGATGACGTCCTTAACAACCCTAGTAGTTTATGAGACGGTAACTGGTGATTGTACCAGCATTCGCCTTGAATATTGCAGGAAACCATCAATCATGACGACAGGTACAGTGCGGCGGTGCAGCCACCGGCGGGATTGATAGTTACCACTATTATGTTGCCGAAGACGTTTTCTACTATCGGCGTTTGAGTCATTAGAGGAGGGAGAAGATAGGGGCAAGGAACATGAAGGAATTCGACCATGATTGTATGTAGGAATTATACCGGCATTCGCCTGGGGTGATTTCGGAAAAACTTCCAAAACCGAAATCTGGATGGTTGGACGAGAACTCGAACCTGCATCCTCACGAATGCAGAGCCAAAGCGTTACCGCTCATATACCACGCTCGTTTTTTTTTTGTTTATCGTCCACCTTTACGCCCCGTCTACATCGAAGTTATTAGCGGTGGGAAAAGACTGGAGGCCCAGGAATGGGAAGGAATTCGGCAATGGCATTTTGGAGGAACCATCCCGGCTTTCACCTGGAGTGATTTGTGGAAACCACAGAAAACCCAAATCTGGATGGCTGGGGGGTTTGCGAACCCGCGTCCTCCGGAATGCGAGACCAGTGCGATACCTCTCACGCACCACGCTCGGTCGGTCAGGCGTAAGGTTACATGTATATACAAGTTACCCCTGGGACTTGCACCTTGGTCTGGGACTTCACTTCGATTGCGCTGAGAATTGCCGTGAGAGTTAGCTAGAGCCGCTTAAATAAGTGGGGTGGATTTATCGATTCCATAATTCAGGGCGGCACATTTTTTAAACGCCGTGCACGGACGCTTGCCTCTGGGACAAAGCGGGCTATTAATGGAGTTCGCCACTCGGCGATATGAAATTCCTGTTAATTAGTTCGTCGGCCGGTGGTTAATTAGCCGTGGCTGCGCCCCTGGGGACACTTGCCAACTCGGGCGCATCCCACAGAACAAGAGTCCCTGCCAAGTCGGCGGGTCTCCGCTCGCCCAGCAGGTAAACACGCTCCTCAGCGCCAAGGCGACAAGCAAGACCGCGGGCCGCGTAGTGTGACACCTTAACAGGTTCACTGCTTAAAGCTCCTGTGGTCGTAACAGTGTTTTAATTGGTTGGACATTCCACCGCTATCGTAGGTTGCTTTAAGGGTATAAGAAAATCCGCGTCGGGACAGGGATTCGAATAGGGGACCCATCGACCAGTGCTGTCGTGGAATGCGCGTTTTTTTTGTTTTTTTTTTTTGGGGGGGGGGTGTATATCTGAAGCCATACAGCCAAATCAACAGTGATTATGTGGTATCCAGCGCTTTCAGTTTCTGCAGTATACATTTTTTCCCCAACTAATTATACACACCACAGGACGGACATCATGTACACAGACACAACACTTAAACACCCATGCCCGCGACCGGACTGGAACCGACGACCTTAGGCACACCGCCGTTTGTATCCACTTTTTTGTGTTCCATTTTCAAGTATTTATTTTCTCTTAACATTAAACTATTTTGAAGTGTACCAGTATATTTTCAAGGCAAAAATAGTTAACTGTTTTATGGGTTATGTTTCCGAATTGCAACTAAACAAATGTTTTTGATGGCAGACGCGTTTCGCCATTATTCATATCATCTTCAGTGCCCTAGGTAAACATATATATATATATATATATATATATACACAATCAATGATGTTATTTGAGTTTTGTACAGTTTTATGATATTATTAACTAGGTATTTACAGTTTTCATATATGCATTAGCACGCTCAAGTTCGTGTTTCCATACCAGCTACCATTCACGCACTGTCACTACTGTCCAAAGTTTTGTAGGTTGCATTCTAGCGAATTTCACCGGCCACGAACTGTATATAAAATCGCGTGAATCTGCTTTCAAGGGTGTCTTGGCACCAACTCAATTCGCGCGTATACAAGTGTATTGCTAAGAGCATTTTTCGCGCGAATAAACGTACATTATGGGGTGTTAAGAGTCTAATCTTACAAAATCGTTTTGTCGTAGAACCAATTCATATCATCTCTGGAATACCATATACTCTTTCCTTAAAAACAAAACAATCCAACCAAGTAATCGAACCAAACAATCAACGAAACGTATACAAACAGACTTTGGCAGAAGATACAGCTACCAAAAGAAGCACTGAAGAAGATCGCAGGTTCAGACTGAAACGTCAATAAAAAAACAACAATTACATAACTACATACGAGCCCCCAGAAGTGGCGGAGGAAACGAAATGAAACTTCACCTTGGAGAGGGTGTCTGCTCTTATTTCAGCGATTATAAAATAGAGTCTGATTTACAAAGAACTTGTCAGTATGAGTCCACTTATCAGTATGACGTTGCATCCCCTCTGTCCTGGATGCATGCACTGATTCTGTTGTGAAGGCTGTCATAAAGCCATTGAATCCTCTCCTGAGATAAGCTGGCCACAACTGTTGTAACTGGTCCTTGATTTTCTGGATGCTGACACTGGAACGGAGATGACGTTAGGGCTGGTACCACACACGTTCTATCGGGGACAGATCTGGGGATCTTGCTGGTCATGGGAGTACCTCAACATCATGTAGACGGCACATATAAACTTGTGTCGTTTGCAGACGTGCGCGTTCCTGTTGAAAAAAGGCACTACAATACTATCACATGACTGGTAACACCTGAGGACGCAGGATGTCTTTGACGTACCATTGTGCGGTCAGAGTTCCCTCAATCACTACCAGCCGTGACTTGTAGTTACACTCGATGGCTCCCCACACCATGACGGCAGGAGTAACATCGCTGTGTTTCTACAAAACATAGGAAGAGTGGGACCTCTCCCCAAGTCTCCACCATACTCGCCGACGATGGTCATCCGGGGTAGTGTAGAACCGCGATTCATTATTGACCACAATGTGACGCCATTCATTGTGCGACTTCATATCGATAAGTGGGCTCATTCTGTCAAGTTCTTAGTAAATTTGACTCGATTTTGTAATCAATGAAATAACATCACATACAAAATCAACACGTGAAATTTAATTTCATTTACTCCTCCCCTCCTGTGCGTTCACTTTTTTTTTGTCAGGCAGTGTATGGATTAAATGGCACCTGCGAAAAGTATAAGTTGTCCTATTCATTTTGCTACTTTTCATTCACTGCATTCCACAAGTCCTTCTTTGTGAGTACTTCTCTCCTCATTTACTTTTTAATTTTTTGTTCTTCCTCAGCCAGTACCTAGCTGCTAGCCTCCTAACATCTAGATCTAGTGGAAGTACATCTGTTGCTACTGTTACAGACAGCTTGTGTTGACGTTGTAGTAAATTCGACAGTAACCCAAAAAATATTATTGCAGTGTCGGATGTCTTGTATGTGTGTGTCTAGAATGACAGCTTCAAGCGGGGATTCTACGATAACCATGGCGCCGCAATTTGATGACAGATTCGTAAGTAACTCGACGAGATAAATCTAAAGTGAAGAATAAAATTTTTTCATCCCTCGCTTAGTTTTCGAGTTGTACAGTTTCAAAAGTGAGGTACAACATGGATCAGAAAAAAATGTCGCCAAAGCCAAATTCGATGATTTTTTTTTTTTTTTTTTTTTTTTTTTTTTTTTTTTTTTTTTTATAACAGGACGAGACAAATCTAAAGTAAAAAAAATATATTTTTTTATATCTCGCTTAGTTCTCGAGATATCGTACCTCCAAATTAAGGTGGTCAGGTTGAGATGTAGCCTTCACTAGGGAAAAAAAAAAAAAAAAAAAAAAAAAAAAAAAAAAAAAAAAAAAAAAAAAAAAAAAAAAATTTTTTTTTAAAAAAAATAAAAAATTGCGAAATCCGCAAGAAACTAAGGAATCTACAATCTGGCTATGCCAATGGGTGTTTGTTTTCGTAATGATTGTGTTTAGGATGAAATTCGGCCTGGACCAAAAGAAAAACGTTACCAAACGCACAAGGAACTGTACCTATAAGCGACTTTGACATTGTAACGTCGAGAAAAGTTAATTCTATTTGGCAATACTGCTACCACTACTTTCCGTCGCGCGGACAACGATGAAAAAACAAATTGCTGTTGTTACTAGTGACGTCATTGTATGACGGGTATGACGGAAACTAAGCGAGATATCAAAATATTATATTCTTTAGTTTAAATTTGTTTCCTGTAATTACATAACAATTCATCATCAAATTGCTGCGCCCCGGTTATGATAGTGCCGCCTTTCGTGCGGGATGATGAGAGGCAGGAGGAACGAGTGATCGGCGAAGGCTAAAGCACCGCTGGGAGATGGTTTCGAGAGGAGACAGAAAACCGAACTGTGCTGTCGCGGCGAGAGCGGAGGGGATCATTTGTTTGGCGCGGACACAATGGACGGCGAGATAACATTCCGGGCTGTCACCGGCTGGCCGCTGTGGGAACCAGACTCAGTCCCACCGAATCCAATTCCATACCAACACCGCGCTAAATAGCGTGCAGAGCCCAGGATCAAGTGTGGGGTTAGCTGGAGCTGTTCAAGATGTCAGGAATTTTAACAGTGGTGACAAGCTATGTTCATGTCCTTTATAGTCACCAGTTAGACAGATAGATATGTTCACTTTGATCCCATGTGAGAATAGTCTCGGGGATGTGGAACATACACTTATTAGTAATGTCAATATTACTATATAATTGATAATATTATTATATATTGTCAACAAGTTAGCTACAACCCATTAGTATAACCAATATCCAGAGGCGTAGCTACTATGGGGCTAGGCGGTGCAGTGCACCGGGGCCCCTACGCTCAGGGAGCCCCTACGTTCAGGGGGCCCTCAAGCATACCTCAGGGGGCCCTCAAGCGCGGTTGAGAGGGCCCACGAACTTTCATGGCAAACTGGCGACCTTTTTTTTAGCTCTACAGTCGTCTAAGGGGGCCCCTGTCACACAGGAAGCCCCTCACTAAGGGCCCTCACTGCTCAGGGGTCCCTAATCACAACTCAAGGGTCCCCCAGCTCAGGGGGCCCCTACCAGCAACACAAAGCAAAAAAAAGGTCACCCATCTGGCATGAGGGCCCAAAATAAATTTTTTGCACCGGGGCCCTTGTTGACCTAGCTACGCCACTGCCAATATCTCCGGTAATCTACAAATACAATCCCGAGTTAATTAATACTTATTATATGGAACAGTGTATACACTTGTTACCAACATCTAATAACCAGTTATTTTCTTACCAACCAGTTACCATGATACGTTTCACTGTAATTTGCGACTACATATTATATCATGTTAGTTGCTATTTATGTGGAACAGTACATACACTTATTAACAATATCGTTTATATTACCAACAACTGATAAGCAGTCATTTATTTAAAAACCTGTTAGTATGATAATTTTTGACAGCAATTTGTGTGTGCATGCTATCCCATGTTAGTTACTATATACGAGTGAATTTTGTAAACAGTGTAATTACTTCATTTGTCAACAGTTTCAATAGAATGAAAAACCATATATAACTTTCATAATTCCATACACCATTTATACGATTTTATCAGTCATTCTTAGTTACCAAATTCGAAGAAGAAAATTCTTTCACAGAGTAAAATGGGTTCTGAAGCAGAAACTGTTTCAGTTTGGACTTAAAGTAGTTGGGTTTTCGTAGATAAAATTTAATTTCTTTTGGTAAGACATTGAATAAGGAAGCTCCAGTAAATGTTATCCCTTTCTGTACAATTGATAGTGATTTGTAATCCTTGTGAATATTATATTTATTCCTAGTATTATGGCTTTGTATGTCAGCATTAAGATTGGAGTGTTCAGGATTTTCCACTACAAATGATAGTAGGGAGTATACATACTGTGCTGGCATTGTTAGTACACCTAGATTTCTAAATAGATTTCTGCACGACGTCCGTGGGCTTGCTCCTCAAAAACTTCTTACAGCACGGTTTTGTAATTTAAATACCCTCTGAGTTTGTGAAGACTTTCACCAGAATGAGATGCCATAAATGAGCAGGGAGTGAAAATATGCAAGATATACTAGCATTCTGGTTTCTATATTAGCTATTCCAGATATTATCGTCAGTGAAAATGTTGCAGAATCCAGTTTTTTAAGTTGTTGTATACTCTATACCAAAATCAGCCAGACGTTGAACAAAATAAGCCACATATAAACAAAAGTAGTGTGGGATGTCATTCACCTACAAACAAAAGAAGAATAGAAATTATTCTCCTTGCTCAAATACCTATGTATACCAATAGCGTCATCTATAATGACAATACTAATAATAACAGGTTGAGTTATGGCCATTTGTATTTTAAAATTTATTAACGTTATGAAGTGATTTATATTTCCTGCTCCGGTACTATTTTCCATGTTCGCACTTCTAAACTGTTCACACCATTGAATATATCTTAATGTTCGTGCTATGATCTCTGCAAAGCAGTGTATGCGATTTACGGTAGAACCAAAGAGTAAAATGCCAGTACCGTCTGTGAGGTAGGAGACTCTTTGGTGTTGGTGAAATGCGAATTGATAATGACATTTCTCCAAGGAATTATTCGTTTTTGTGGCTTGTTACAACACAGTGTACAGTCAGTATATAATTCTTCTGAAGGAAAAAAATCATATATATGCCAACTTTCATAGCGATCGGCCAAACGGTGTCCAAGTCTATTAATCTCAAACAGATATACCAAGGCTGCTCAACCATTGGACATGGGCCACAATTTCCATTTTATGTTAGCCTGCGGGTCACGTAATACTTACCTATGGTTACAATAATTATTTAAATAAATCTAAGATATAAGTAACACTTTAATTATAATGAAAAAGTAAAAAAACATCAATGAGACCTTTGCAGAGGTGTTTGTGCTAGTAAATTTTAGACCAATGTTGTTGGCGGGAAAATTCAAATGCGCTGGCTTGCGCAGCCTTCAGATATACCTACATCCGTTTATAAATGGATGTAATTTATATACACAACTATGACACTAAAATTAAAAATAATCTTCACGAGGATTAGACGTCGCTGT
Source organism: Vandiemenella viatica (assembly GCA_031002005.1). Taxonomy (NCBI): domain Eukaryota; kingdom Metazoa; phylum Arthropoda; class Insecta; order Orthoptera; family Morabidae; genus Vandiemenella; species Vandiemenella viatica. Next base: position 166,883,324 of record CM061914.1, on the reverse strand, counting down.
CCTTTGTCTGACAGAGGATAAGATTGAATTTAGGAAAAAATTAAAAGAAATTTAATCCACAACTGCTTTTACTCTATGGAAGAAATTTTTTTCTAAAGTCTTACACAATAATTATCAATAGATGGTGTCCTTTTTCTTCTGACTTTGTGCCCCATCGACATCGAGACGGGAGGAATTCAGCAAGGGCCTTTTGAAGGAACCATCCCGGCATTCACCTGGATTTAATTGGGGAAATCATGGGAAACCCAAATCTGGCTGACCAGACCCGCTTATTCCAGAATGCGAGGCCAGAGCTTTACCGCTCACCCACCACGCTTGGTATGCAAATGTAGGTGATATAATTAATGTAAATATTATTCTGTAACAATGCATCTTCCGGTATATACATCTATTATGTTATGTAATTGTTTATCTGTAAACTGACAACTTTCGATATTCACGGAAACAATCTCTTACCTTTTTTCTTTTCAGATCTCAATAATTTTTTAATGACTTCTCAGTATATAATTTCTCATGTGCTTTGTTATAGAACATTTTAACTTTTTTGCATCACATGTACACAATTTCAATACAAGAAACATAAACAACTTGTGCATAACACAAAAATCACTGTCACTAGCACAAAGAAGAGTTAATTATTCTGGTACACACATGTTTAGTAAAATTCCTAAACCTACAAAACAGTGTGTAGATAATGAAGATGTATTTGGAGAAAAACCGAGGGAATATCTTAGAGGCAACTCTTTCTATTCCATTCAAGAATTTGTACAAACTAATTAATTGTATCTATGTTTTCTTACAAAAAATCAGTTGCAAAAATAAATGTTTATTTTTTTTCTATTTTTTGTGTTTGTTTGCATTATATAATATTTTTCGCTGTGATTATTATTCCTGTTTTATTTAAATATATTAACCATGACAATTTTTACATCCATAGATTCTTCCTCAGCACGGATCTATGGAACAAGAACAGTAAATGAATAAATTAGGATCTATGGATAAGGAATGTAATGCATTGTATTGAAAAGAAAATTTCGTTAAGAGTGTTCACTATTTTTTTCCTACTCAAAAGTAAACTGCAATTAACTTATGGATCATCTAAACATAGTTATCCCGTTCGAACAATATTTGGAGAATCGTTTCTTACCCTAATCATTGGTTTGTGAAAGCGATCCTTACATTAATAACCGACGTGAACGAAATTGAGGGAAAAAGTTAGCTATTTAACAACCCTTCTCTCCGTTTTGTAAACTACAGAAAACGCACGCAGAACTTAAAAGATAAATTAATCCCAATTACCAACGATTAATTCTTGATATTGCTGTTAGGTTTAATTTCGTGGAATTAGAATGTTAAGGAGCGATTCTTGAAAATGGAATGTTTGAGTTTGGAAGCTGTTTCCGGTCTGCAATTTGTACGGCCACTCAATCTTCCGTTCTGGCAAACTTGCTTTGTGTATGTGGACTATGCTGTGAATGCTCCATGGCTCGGATTCCACGTTAAGCTGTAGATCCAGACGGAATGCGGGGCATCCAATTCTGTCACCCGCTCGTTAACAGCGAAGTTCTCCAAGTGCTCCATAGATACTGTTTTATAAAGTTCCCTCAGATTGTTATGTCTTTCGCTAGCTTAAGCTAGCAACTGACATCGCTTTGCTTCGATTAGTTGCAATATTATTATTCGCATAACAGATCTCTGATGCTAATTTTTCCGGATTATCCTCCTGTTGCGGAGAATAAATCCTGAGAACTGTAGGATCCACTTGCAGCCTATGGTGAACAGCATATTTTTCGGTTACAGTTCTTCTAGAATGTTGTTATTGGTTTTTTCATCTACGGTACTCGAAGTATCTTTCCGTATGTCCACATCTCGATGGCATCTACCATTCTACAATGGTTCGTGTGGGAATACCAGAGCGTCCATCAGCGCCAGTCTGTCGTATATTGCTGTTTCTACTATAATTCATGACTTCTGTGTTTCATTCATTTACTTCATTTCCAGTTGTTCTCCTTGCATCTTGTTTATGCATTCAATAATTTCTGTTTTCTTGTTGTTATTCTCTATAAAGACAATTTTAAGAGTAAACCACAGAGTATTTTTTTTTTAAATCTTCATGCCACATTCAGATTATTTTTTACTTCCTCTTCCCACAGACTGAATATTAGTGGGAATAAGCTATAATCTTCCCTCAACTCCTTTACAATTGATACTTCTATCTATACTATTATAAGCCTGCGTCTGTCTGCATCAAGCATAAAATGCCGAACCAGTTTGAATAAGGTTTTCACAGATTGGAAGCTTATGGTTTACCTTAAAATCTGCGGCATATCTAATGACTCTGCGTGTCTGGGAAACTAGACAAGAAATGTAACCAACATCAGATAGGTACCATAGATCACACCACACCTCAGATGAGCACTCCTTTACGAGATACCCGCCAAAGATCACGCTACAACACACAAACACTACACTCTTTGGATTATTTTAATTTTGTTTTTTGACTGCGTAATTTTGGTTATTTATTTCTTCAATTTGGTGAAATTTGGTAGGTTAGAAATTACACAGAAAACGTATTGGGGAAATCTAATTTGTGGCAAGGATTACAAAGATAATATAAGAAAAAGAAATGAATAAAACAGTTTGTAAAATGGATTTACTAACATCGGTTTATTTGTCAGGGTAGACAGTATATGGTAAATATCAGTTTCTATTTTTTTAAGCTTATAAGAAATTTATGTGGGAAGTTACTGCGTTGTGCATGACGAATGTCATTGGAACAGGTCCTAAGAACCATAATATATTACCTATAATTGGCGAGAAGTTCGTTCGGGCAAAGATAATAACCAGCACTGACCCATTGAAATTTACGCTCTTCCGACTCCAATTTTTAAAAACTAGAGATAATAGTTGCGGGTTTCTGTAAAAGATTTTGTTGTTTCAACTTTGTTTCATTCGCGAGGACCTATCCCTTCTCCGCGATGACAGAATTACTTCAACAACAGGTCCTTAATTTTGATACTTCTTGGAATCTCGAAGGAATAACAGCGGTAGATTTTTGTTGTTTTTGTCCTGGCATTTCCCAAAGTTAAATTGTAGCGCCTCTCCTCTGTTCTCGCGACATATATCTGCTCCGCAAGGATAAAAACAAGAACGAGGCATTGAAATGTGCGACCTGGCTTCTCGCCAGATGCTTCGCGAAGTTCGCATTTCAGTCGCACTTTGCTTCGCTTGGCTGAAAAGTTTCACACAGTCGGATAGGCTCAAACGAAATATGTCTCACAAGTAGAACTGCACTTTGTTATTCTACTAAACACCCTTTCGTTTTAGCTGGTGCGGTTCATTACCGCTTCTGAATAGCTTTCGAGATCTGTTCTGCTTTTCACCTCAACCGCTTCCCACAGCATCAAACCATTCCCTTTATATCTCTCCTGACAAACTAACAATTAAGATGACATTACCTTTAGAGGATGGTGTGGGGGACGAACACCCAGAAAAGACAAAAACACAATTCATAAAGAAATTTTCGGGACGAGCCCTTTATTAACAGGAGAACATTATAGGAGGTGGGTGATGTTGGAATCTGCCTCACAGAAAGACTGTTGGCCAAAATGGTGGGGGTAAATTCATGAGAGGAAAGGTAAGGGAAGTGATTCAGAGCTAGTACCTGAGGTTAGATAACTATCCAAAATGATCTCTGGTCGGTGGGAAGAACAAAATATAATTAAATCTAAATATAGAAAATTATAGATAATTAAATATATACATAAATTTTAAAAAAATATATTAAAAATATAAAAATAATAATTTGAAACTTTTTTAAACCAAAGACTCTATGAAGTCATCTTAGGTCAGTGGTGGTTCCATATAGGTTCGTAGTGGGGATGGAGGCAAAGAGAGGATTAACAAAGTTACACATAAGTAATAATAACTAGTGTAGTTAACGGGCGTGAAAGTAGGTTTGTGGGGAGTCTGCCACTTGAAGTGTCTTTAGTTGTCGAGAGGTTATTTTATAATTGATTTACGAACCATATAGCTTCACGTTCTGGGTGTCAATTGAAGAGTAAATAACAAATAATGCCTCAGCGGTTGGCCGGCAGTTGAGGAGTTCTCTTATGAGTGGAGGTGATTTGATTAATTATTTGTGCTGGGGGAACGTCCATAAACCACGTCGCTCCATTTTGGCCTCCTGTGAACCCCTCTCCCCACCACGTAGCCCGATGTGGCTTTTGCCCCCCCCCCTCCCCCCTCACGATGAATTTGCAGAATCCTATCCCCAACAAAAGAAACCTATTACGCAGCAGTAGTACTACAAATCTGACATCTTTTAATTTCTATTCACGCTTAGATTTTGGTATCAAAGTAATGTATAGTCTCTTCCAAATAAACTATCACTTTGAGTTACCGAGCGTGGGGGGAGAACGGTTAACGTTCTGGCCTCGCATTCGGGAGGATGCGGGTTCGAATCCCCGTCCGGGCTTCCAGATTTGGGTCTTCCATGGTTACCCCAAATCACTCCAGGTGAATGCCGGGATGCTTCCTTCAAAAAGGCCATGCCCGAATTCCTTCCTGTTCCTTGTTCCCAGCCCCATCTCGCCTTTAATGACCTTAGTCGTCGACGAGGCATAAAAAAAAGAAAGAAACCTTTCGAGTAGTTACTTGTCGCAGGATCAGAGTGCTTGTACCAGCTCTCACAGTTTTTCTGGCGGAGGTTAGCTACGTTTCTTTTTTCTTTCAATATAATTACTCGTAAAAGAACATTCTTAGAAGAGAAGAAAAGGTGTTTTTTTATCGCAAAGTGAAGTGATACTCCGTAACCTAGGTTTTTTTCTGTTTGTACTGATATACTTCCGAGCACGTTTTCTGATTAATATGGGGCAACACATTTAATTTGAGCATTGAAGCCGAAATATTTATTTCTATCTTAAAAATCTTCAAATACCATTTTTGTTTTGTTTTGCTTGGGGCTTTACGCCTCGTCGATGTCATTAGGTGGGAAAGGACTGGGGACAAGGAACATGAAAAAATTCGGCCATGGCCTTTTTGAAAGAACCATCCTGGCATTCGCTTGGAGTGATTTCGGAAAACCATGGAAAACCAAAATCTGAAAGTTGACGGGGATTTGAACCTGCGTCCTCTCTAAAGCGACTGCCCAGCGTTACCGCACTGCCCTCCACACAGGCTTGGTTTGAGCATTGAGAATAAAATTCAGATCTGATTATGCTCTGTTATAATTGAGAGCGAAATACCCCAGCGTATAATAGCACGCGTAAAGCTTATTGGTCGTAGACACTGTCGATCTCAATTGAAACCATCAGAAGAAGGAAATTTTGTGGGTGTGTTGTGTCTCAGTAGCGACTGCTGTTTGCTGTTCGGAGGCTCCGGCAGTCATTGAGTGCTATTAGTATGCAGGTGCACTCGCCCACCTGTGGAGCAGACCAAAGTGTCTCCTCTCGGAATGACTCTGTCAGACTTCTAATCACATACCACGACCCGGGACCTTTAACCGAATCAGGCGATCCTCTCTTCCGAATGCAAACGGGGTATCAGTTTCTCAGATACTAGAAAGTTTTTACTAAACACGAACCATACAATCGGAAGTTTATATACGGAAATAAACTTCCGCTAAGCTTAGCATGTACTGAAGTTCATAAATATTATATCATCGACCACCTTTGACTGACCTTTGCGATGCTCCCGTAATGTGGAGTTCAGATTATTCAGTATAACAGTGTTGTCACCTGGAACAAACTCTTAACTGAACATAATTCAAACCCGCCACCCTAGGATTATCCTTTCATTAAAATAAAATTTAAAAAAAAATATATAAAAAATTCTAGCTAAGAGGGTTTATTCCAGGAAAAATAAGATGAAGAATAGAGTAAACAACCAGAGAAGAACTGTATGGATTTAGGGAAGGAAGTTTAATTTATTTTAATTGAATTGCAATGGAGCGCACGATCCGTTGGCAATTTCCCTAGCACCACCATCTTCCCCATTTCCTGCACTCATATACATTTGACCTCTACAAATTTTAAATTTAAATTCTTTCAACGTTTTTGGTAAATTATTCATCATTTCCCTTGGTAACTTATTGTAATCCCTGACATCCTTACCTAAAAAAGAGAATTTTCCGACACCCTTGTGCCTGAAATCCAGTGCCAGCTTGTGGTCAAGGTCATCTTCCATGCACTACTTTTCATACCTACACCAATATATTTCCACGCCTCATCACCAGTATACGCCCTGAACACACCCATGACCCTCTTCACCCTCCTCCTGTCTTGCAATGAATCCAGATCTGTTGATTGAATTTTTGTCCTCATATTGATCATAGAGAAAAAGTGGGAATTTTTCAGGAACACTATAGTAGCTTTCTTAGACATAAAAGAGGTATATAATAAAGTGCGTAGGGAAAACACAAAGTCTGAAGCTAAAGGAATAACCTGACACTAATAATGAACATTTATGAGTGTGAGAATTGAGTGTGAACAGATAGCAGACATTCGGATTAGCGTCATGTAGAAAAGGGAGGAGCTGTACTGTTATCCATTACGTGTGTTGTGGTTTTAGATGAAGTCACTGCGGCAGAGTTAACGATGGTGGTATTTGCAGATGAGGTAATGAAATGGAAGGAGATAGAACACAAAATGGAAAGAGAAATGGAAAAATGGGCGAACATTCCTTCGTGAAGAGTGTGGGAATAAAAACAGAACGATGAGGACATCAAGAAACGATAGTCCATCAAAGGAGGTAAGAAAATGCGTTACGGACGACCTGCAGAAGCGGAAATAATAAATGATGATGATAGAGATACTTATTCGAGAGAAAAGAAGGAAAGAAGTATGATTGGTATTCTAAATTTCTTCGCTAAACCAAAAATGATTGGCAGTATTTACTGGTGTCCGGGATGAGGATGTTAGATAACTGATTGAAACTATATTTTAAAAAAGTTAAAAGAAATGTTAGTATATCGAATAGAAACAAACTATGACAGCTGATGCATCAAGTTTTGTCAAAATCAAGAGCATTCGTTCATTTTCGGAATTATGTCGATTTCTTAAGAGAATAATTATTTGTGATTTAAGGGCAACCTGCTTCAAGATCACGTAGTAACGTTCTATAGGCCCAGTTCCCATTTATTACCATCCTGCTATTTTGTGTTTAATAAAGAAGGGAAGTGATTGTTAATATACAGAATTATTTTCTAAATGTCAGGTGTTTTAATGGGCATGTTGTGTGAAAATGCTGGAAATCAACTACATAACTGTTGTAAATGTATTAAAAGTATTACAGCGCCTGGCACAATAATTAAAAAAAACTGTAATTGTCAATATTGTTTAAAGCGATATTTTGACTGATTAAGGATGTTTTATTTTCTCAGTATAATGTTAAATGCTCGTAAATACTTAAAAAAATTGTTCCCGTATCATTTTAACTGATTTTGAATGAGTTTTAATTGTTTTAGCATTATTTCTATTGTTGAAGTAATTATTAGCTTTCCAGGAAAGGCTATAGGCGCTTTTGTAGTTATAGATACCTTTGTGTGCCATGTATTTAACCTCTTGCTAATATTGTACCAGAAATTTTGACTCATTAAGAATGTTTTATTTTCTTAGTATAATGTTAAATTCACGATAAAACTTATTTTTAAAATTTTTTCCCGTTACCATTTTAAAAGATTTTGAATGAGTTTTAATTGTTTTAGCATTATTTCTATTGTTGAAGTAATTATCAGCTATCCAGCAAAGACTATAGGCGCTTTTGTAGTTATAGAGACCTTTGTGTGCCGTGTATTTAACCTTTGAAACTTTTTCTTTACGAACCTCAGACGAAACGGCAGTCTGCTGAATGGAAGTGAAATACAACACCAGGAAAACAAAAATTTCGCTTGGACAAAAGCCAGGGTAAAGTAATTTTGGAGGTGTCTTTTGATTCATTATGAATTTATTCCTGAAGGGAAAACAGTCAACAAAGAACTGTACACAGAGAATCTAAAACGGTTACGAGATGCAATTCGACGAAAACGATCTGAACAGTGGGCAGGGAATGATTGGTTTTTGGTGCATGACGATGTCCCGTCACATCGATACGTAATGGTGATACAGAACCTCGCCAAAAACAATATTACCAGTCCGGAACACCCTCCATATCTTACACCACCTGATTTTTTTACCTATTTCAACGGCTGAAAATTACATTAAAGGGACGACGTTTTGCTGATTCGTCAGAAGTGGTTGAAAATGCGACGAAGCGGCTGAAAGAACTTTCGAAATGATGCTTTCAGGAGTGTTTCCAACAATTGTAAGAACGGTGGAATAAGTAAGTAGAATCAGAAGGAGAGTATTTTGAAAGAAAATAAGGTAAAAAAACATACTTTCAATAAATTTTTTTAAGTAATTCCGGGAACTTTTTGACCCTACCTCGTATAACTTGAAATTGGGATAGTAATAATAATAACTGATAAAATTGCGATGAAGCGCACGATCCGCTGGCAATATCCCTACACACCCATCCTTCTCCCTTCCTTTCCATCCCACTTTTCCCCTCAACCAATTTTTACTTTAAATTCCTTCAGTGTTTTCGGTCAATTATTCAACACTTCTCTTGGCAATTTATTCCAATCCCTTACACCCTTTCCTATAAAAGAAAGTTTTCCCACACCCTTATGCCTGAAATCAAGTGCTAGCTTGTGGCTATAGTGATTTTTATCCTTCCAAGCACCTCTCTTTATTTTCCCCACCAATATCTTTCCAAGCTTCATCACCAATATACATTCCTATGACTCTCTTCACCCTCCTTCTATCCTGCAATGAATCCCACTCCAGTTCGTTTATCATATTAGTTACTGATTGTGTTTTGCGGTAATTTCCAAAGACAATTCTGTCATGCCTTCTCTGCACCCTCTCCAACTACTGTATTTGATACCCAAAATGTGGGTCCTATACTACACAACCATATACGAGCAGTGGTCTGACCAAAGTTTTGTACCCCACTTCTCTGGTGCATCCCCTCATCACTCTTTCCAACAAGTGACGGATTTTGAACCCTTTCCCTAATACCTATCCAATGCGTCCTGCCCAGTTAAGTTTGCTATCAAATGTTATGCCAAGGTATTTACATTTCGAGTCTTCAATAAGTAGCTCCTTCCCCACTATATAATCATAATCAACCTTTAGCTTTTTATCTGTGTACCTAATAAGGTGGCTCTTCTTTGCATTTATCTTCATCCCATGTTGACTCATCCAGCTAGTTATCCTATCTAGATAACCCTGCAGCTGTTTACAGTCCTCTATTGTTTTGATCCTTATATATAACATTATATTAGTGTAGTATCCTGCAGTGGTTATGGTTTCTGTGTGGTTTAGCCCTGCCCTGATCGTGTAGCGTGGGAGCGGGCTTAGTTTTTGTGCGTGTGTCGCAGATACGCATCTTCCCCGAGTTTCGGAAATAGCCGCGAGATTGACGAGCGCGGGTGCACTAGGGGAGGCTGGGCGGGGGTGAGCCGTGCCAATCCCCCAGTCAGCTGTCTACACGTTAACATCATTACTCATGTCATAGCACTACGCGATACTGTATAAAACAGTCTACAGGGGACAATGTGATGATGATCATGATCTTCGTCCGTCTTCAGTTTCCGGTTGCGGTGTGAAGGCGCTCGCCACCTTTGTCTGTTTCCTCTTCTTGGATGCTAGACCATGATGCACCATTGTCCTGGAGGTCCAGTTTCACGAGATCAGTCCACCTCCTTCTGGGCCGGTCTCTTGGTACTTTACCCTCCAGTTCTTTTTCCAGCCATATCCTCGCTGTTCTTGTTGGGTCCATCCGCTTTACATGTCCCAGCTATCGCAATCTTGCTTTAGCAATTGTTTCTTGAAGGGTTTCACTGACTGGGATCTGTTTGCGGATCATTTCGTTCCTGATCTTTTCTGTTCTGGTTTTCTGTACCATTGATCTCAGGAACTTCATCTCTGCCGTCTGGAGTCTGTTTTCATCTCTACTGGTATTGGTCCACACTTCCAGTGTGTACGTTGGAATGGGTAAGAAGTATGAATTACACAGTGACATTTTGGCTGTGATTGGAATATGGTTGTGCCACGGAAGGTGCTTAACTTGATGATACAACTGGGCTTCTTTTTGTACCCTATTAGTAATTTCGTTCTGGGATCGATTGTCAGAGGTGACTTTACTGCCAAGATACTGAAAATTATCAACCTAATTCAATTTTTAAATCTCCAGATAAATAACAGGCTTCATATTCTGTCTGCTGACAGCCATTACCACTGTTTCTGTGCGGCTTATTTTAAGGCCAAATTCCTTAAAATGCTTATTCCAGATGTTCTGTTTCTTTTGTGCTTCTTCTTATGTTTATCTCCAAATCACAACATCATCTGCAAATGCAAATGATTTAAAGTCCTCAGGGTCGAGTTACTGTTTTACTCTTCATAATTTCGTCCATCACGGTGATGAACAACAGCGGTGATAATGCGCTACCTTGCTGAACACCTTTGGTAGTCACAAACCAGTCTGAATAGGAGTCTCCGATATCAATGCAGCTTTGGAAGTTCTCATAAAGCATTCTAACTTCGGTGATCAAGTTTGTTGGTACGTTTCGTTTGGACAGACATTCCAAGAGTTTATCTCTAGGTATACTTTCATAGGCCTTTTCAATATCTAACACAATAAAGATGACATCTCTTCCCCTCTCCCAATGTTTTTCCATAATCAACCGAGCAGTGCAGATGATGAGAGGTTTTTTTTTTTTTTTTTTTTTTTTTTTTTTTTTTTAAATAAAAAGACCGTTGTTTTATAAGAACAAAAATAATGTAAATATCATTAAAATATTTTATTTCCTATTCTACATAGCTTCATATACTTTTCTACATAATTTCGATTTCTATTTAAACATTTTTGATATTGTTCAACAAGTTCTTGAATTCTGACGTCAAAGAAATCTATGAGGAAGGCCAATGCATGACCGCAGTTGTCACTTCTTCGTTGTAATTGAACCCTCAACCACCGAGGAATTCCTCGAAGTACCGAAAAGTGACCTTGACACCTGTGGAAAATAAAATAATAAATGTGAAATCGTGAATCATCGGTCATCACGAATTTTGTCGTCCACATCACGAAAAAAATATACAGAAATCAGAGAAGGTAGGTCTGGCTGTGGCTCATCATGCATATTAACCCACCCGTCCTTGAAAATTCTCACCCATTTTCGAACTTTACTACCAGTCATATACAATGATCACCCATAACATTATGAGTACCTACCTACTATCGATATAAACCCGTCCAGGCGATAGCAGCGTCACCTGACGAGGAATGACTGCTAGTCAGACACACGCACGGTGCATGTAGTATCAGTGAGCGTGCTATCTTAGTTTACAATGGGGAAGGCGCGCGGTCTATCTGCGTTTGACCGAAGGCAGATTGTGATGACCCGGAAGCTCGGCACGAGCATTTCGGAAACTGCACGACTTGTTCGGTGTTCGAGGCGTGCTGTGGCGAGTGTCTTAAACAAGTGACGAAACCAAGGTGAAACCATATCCAAACGCCAATGCTAACACGTTAATGACATCTTCAACTGCAACCAAAAAGGATGAATCCCGATACCTTCTACGTCATGCCGATGGGAGGGGACGAATCCTTCATTTTCCAGGGGAACAGCTTCTTGACACCTGTACTGCGGTACGGATACAAGTTGGCGGCGGCTCAATTATTCTCTGGGGAACATTCACGTGGGAATTCATAGATCCAGTGGAGCTCGTGCAAGGCACCATGACGGCTAATAAGAGTCGTACACTGGTTGCAGACCACGTACATGCCTTCATGACGACGATGTTTCCCAACGGCAGTGGCATTTTTCAACAATATAATGTGCCATGTCACAAGGCCAGGAGTGGTTCGAGGAACACAATGGAGAGTTGCAGTTGACGTGCTGGTCCCCGAACTCGCCAGGTCTGAAGCCGATCGAACAGATCTGGGATGTGATTGAACGTGGCGTCAATGCTCCTCATCTCCCCTCCCCGGAATTTACGGGAATGCGGTGACTTGTGTGTGCAGATGTGGTGCCAGCTCCCTCCAGCGACCTACGAAGGCCTCAATGCTTCCATGACAAGACGCGTCGCCGCTGTTATATGTAGCGAAGGCGGACATACCGGCTATTAGATACGTGGTCATAATGTCCTGGCTGATCAGTGTATATTTATAGGTTTCATTGGTCCGAGGTGACGCCTGATAGGCCGGTTACTGTTACTCAGGGACCTTTCCAACCGACCTAACTTTAGGGTGTAAGGAACGTGAAGGAGTTCGGCAAGAGTATTTCAAAGGAACCATCCAGGAATTCGCCTGGAGTGACTACGGAAACAGTAGTCAGGATGGGCAGATTTTAAACCCCATCCTCCTAAATGCTCGGCTGGAAGGCGATACCGCTCAACTCTCCACACGACTGTAAAAATTTCATCAATTATTCAAAATATGTATCCATTCATAAACTGTTACTGAAATTTTTTAAGCTGAAATTCGTCATGATCATGTATGCTTTATGCGACATCTGTAACATCAAGAAGATGCTACTCCATCATATTTATATTCTACATTGCAACAATTGGACTGCGAGAAGCAACTTCTGTTTATTTTTCCTCAATTCACCCCGAAATTTGTTTTATGTAAATAATCTCTACTTCGATTCCATGGAGATTAATAAATATATAATTTAACTGCGATGAAGCGCCTGCTCCAGTGGCGGCTTCCCTACACACTCACTTTCACCAATCTTTTAGCCTTATACGCCCCCCCCCCCATGGTAATATCAATTTTGTTTTTGTTTTTGGTAAATTATTAATCATTTTCCTTGGTAATTCATTCCAATCCCGGGCCACCTTATCTAGGAAATAAAATTTTTCCACACTCTTTTGCTAAAATCGAATGCCAAATCTTTCTAAACTCTCATGACCCTCTTCACCCTCCTCCTGTCTTCCAATGAATCCCATTTCAGCTCCTTTATCATGCCAATTAGTGATTGCATTCTGCGGTAATTTCCAGAGACATATCTAGCAGCCCTTCTTTACATTGCTTCCAACTCCTGTATTTGACACTCAAAAAGTGAGTCCCTTTCTACACCACCATATTCAAGCAATGGTCTGACCAATGTTTTGTAACCCAATTCCCTTACTTCTCTAGTACATCCCCTCATCATTCTCTCCTACCAATGAAGGATTTTGAAACCTTTTCCTGCTACCTGACCAATGTGTCCTGACCAGTTGAGTTTGTTATTAAATATTATGATAACGTATTTAGATTTCATGTCTTCAACAAGTAATTCTTGCCTCACCTTATAACCATCATCAGTCTAATGTTTTTTATCTGTGCCTCTAATAAGCTGACTCTTTATTGATTCCATGTTGACTTTTCCAGCTAGATACTCTGTCCAGATCACCCTGCAGCTATTCACACTCTTCTGCCGTTGGGATCCTCTTATATCGTATTATATCGTCTGCAAACAACCTAACTTCTGGTAGCAGTTCAAGATCCCAGTTGTTGTATATCAATTTCTCCATTAATTTAGCTACCATTGATAGGAAATCATTAACACAGTCATTTATTAGAATAATGAATAGCAGTGGTCCCAATATGCTACCTTGCGGTACTCCCATTTTGGCCCTGTAACATGCTCACTTTGCATACGGGGGAGATCACTGTATTGAGTTGATGGTTTGGATTCAGCTGGTCCTGATACCTCTGACATACTGACTTGCTTAGTGATGTTGCCGCAGCTCTTGTTAAGTGTTTTGTGGCCAGTCGGTTCCTTCAGTTCCGGCGTTGCTGCTGCTCTGAGTTCCCTTTGTGGCTGTGGTAATTGCGCAGATAAATCAGCGGCCAGGAATAGCTACCTGTCCGCCGCCCCCAGGCCCCGACACTGTCTCACCCGAAACCGACTTGGAGCCGAAAATTATTTACGGTCGTTACACTTAACGTATAACACTACGCTGCTGGCCCAAACTGTGACGATATCTGATAATGACGCAAAATACGTACTCGTAAAAGTTTCAAGTTACAAACTGTAGTGACAGCAGTAGCAAGACAAGACAAGACAAAGAAGGGGACGCAACTACAAGGAGGCACAGTTCAGGTTTTTAGCTTTTTTTGGGATCGATGTCGTTAAAAGCTGGAAATGAAAGAAAATATTAAAAGGGAAGGAATTCCCACCGAACGTGTAGGGTGTGCTCTGGCCTCGCATTCGGGAGGACGTGGGTTCGGATCCCCGTCCGGGCAGCCAGATTTGGGTTTTCCATGCTTTCCCCAAATCACTCCAGGCGAATGACGGGATGCTTCCTTCAAAATGCCATGGCTGAATTCCTTCCCGTTCCTTGTCCCCAGTCCTTTCTCGCCTCTAATGACCTGGAAGTCGACGAGGCGTAAATCATAAGCAAAGAAAAGGAATTTCCTCGTGGCCTTTTGAAGGAACCACCCGGGTACTTGCCCGGAGTGATTTAGGGAAACCATGGAAAACCGAAATCTGGATGGCAGGACGAGAAATACAATTCGAGTCGTCCTGAAATCCAGATCCCTGGGTTATCGCTCACCTACCAGGCTCGGTGACAAAGAATACTAGCCACAAGGGAAGGTCCCGTCTGAATAACTGCATTCCATGTACGCACGGCGGGAAAGTGGACAGATGAGATCGAAGGAGAACATTATCTATGTCCCTGCGGCCGAACCGAGCGTGGTGGGTGACCGGTGACGCTCTGGCCTCACATTCGAGAGGACGAGGGTTCGAATTGCATTGTGGCAATCCAGATTTCCGCTGTCCATGGTTTCCCGAAATAACTCCAGGCGAATGCAAAAGACGGTGGCTGAATTCCTTCCCGTTCATTGTCCTCAGTCTTTTCTCGCTACTAATGATCTCGCCGTCGATGAGGTATGAAACGAGAAGTAAAAAAGAAAAGATAAGCCAGGATCAAACTATCATTCACTCGTCCCATCCTGAAGGAGAACTGTACTACGGTAAACCCGCTACAATACCATCCAACATTAGTAAAATGTGCTATCGCCGTAGCAAAACCGTACGTAACTCCTGGTGTATAACTAGGGCCCGGATTTTTCAAAAAAGCATATGCGCATATGCAAATGCATATTTTATGGATATGTGCATATTTTAGCTTTTATTTCATCTCATAACTGAATATCCGATACTTCTGAAGAAACTGTAAAGCCTAATGTACCTGTATGTTGGACATCCTTGGCAACCGCAACAAGTAAGTTAAATTCTTGGAGTAAACAGGATTTTTTTGTACTGGCATTCACATGTAGAGAATTTTCTACCTTATCCAAACTCACACAGTGACATGTTTGGAGGTGCTGCAAATGGAAAATTTGTGTGGCGGCGACCTTCTCTACTGCCCTGAGCGGTAACATTCACGGGAAGGGCGGGTGGGGTCGGCAAAATCAAAGAATAGCTCTATTCTCCCTCAGGCGGCAAATTCTTGTTTGAGGAGACGACAGTCACAAGTATTTACCCCCACTTGGAATATTCGTTATCTACCAGTGTGTTTATTCGTGCGACAACTACCGGGAACGCCAGCGGTTTTCTTTAATCTTTTCGGGAATATTCCCCTAATTGCGGTACGAGCCAGTTTTCCTGAGAACAGATTCCTGGCTTCCAGACCTGAGGGATTCGTACTTTTAAAGGGACGTGTACATTCCTTTCCAAAAACAGTAGCCTCTCAAAGTTTGTGTTGACAGGAGTGTTCGTGTGCTAAGATTAAGTTTCTTTAATCTGACTCCAAAAAATGCCTAAAGAAAAATGCACAAGATCAGTTTTAATTAAGCAGTGGATTTCAGGCAACAGTGACTATTCTAGTGACGGTGAAGTTGTGTACTGTCAAGTATGTGAGAAGAATATAAAATGTGAGAAAAAATTTCAACTTGAACAGCATTCTAAAACAGCTGTACATCTCAGGTCAAAAGAAAAGAATAGGAACACGCAACAGCTACTTTTAACTCAGGTATCACGGTCTGTTAATACATTCTCTGCTGACCTGTGTAAGGCTTTTGTATGCAGCAATATCCCGCTGCATAAATTGAATAATCCAGATCTACGAGCATTTCTTCAAAAGTATTGTGTTAATCAAAGGATACCGGATGAATCCACCCTCAGGAAAAATTATTTGCTCTCTCTACACGATTCTGTCCTGGATTCAATTCGGTCTGACATAGGAGGGAACTGTGTCTGGATATCGGTAGATGAAACAACCGATTCATGTGGCCGATACGTAGCGAACTTCATAGTGGGCAAACTATGTCAAGAAGAACCCGGAAAACCACATTTACTTTCAACCAAAGTGTTAGAGAAAACCAACCACAGTACAATTGCAAGATTTATAAACGATTCCCTGCGACTTCTGTGGCCTACTGAATCGGAGAGTGATTGTTACAAGGTGCGTGTTTTAATCACAGACGCAGCTTCATATATGTTAAAAGCTGGTCAGTCGCTTCGAGTGTTTTTCCCCAATCTGATCCATGTTACATGTTTGGCGCATGGATTACATCGCATTGCAGAAGAGATACGTTCTCTATTTCCTTCAGTTAACAAAGTAATTTCAAGTGGAAAAAAAGTGTTCCTAAAAGCACCAGCGCGTGTACAGTTTTATAAGGATCGTCTGCCTGAGGTTCCTCTTCCACCGGAACCTGTTCTCACTAGATGGGGAACTTGGTTGTCTGCAGTGCTGTTCTACCAGGAGAACTTTCATCAAGTGAAAGATGTGGTTACAAGTATTGGTCATGACGATCGTGCTGCGTGTGTTCGTGAAGCAAAGTGCGCATTTGATTGTGATACTGTATATCGAGATATCAATTTCATCCATGTACACTATTCGTCACTTTCTAATGCTATTAAGGGTCTAGAAACTAGCGGTGCACCCCTTCACGAGTCTATTCAGTTGCTTCACAAAACAATTTCTTCTTTAAATGCCGTCCCTGGTGAAATTGGAGAAAAAGTTAAATCTAAACTCAGCAGGGTGTTAGACTCAAACCCAGGTCTGCAAAAAGATTCAATCAATTAATACGTATTTAAGTGGAACCACACAATCTTTGCCAGATGAATGTTCCGAACAGTCAGCACCATCGTACAAGTATTGCCCAATAACGTCCGTTGACGTGGAACGATCATTTTCGGCTTATAAACTAATTTTGTCTGACAACAGAAAATCTTTGACCCCTGAAAACATTGAAAAACTGTTGGTAACATATTGTGATTCATCATTTTGTAAGGAATGAAACGTGTATATCAGTGAGTTGACATAAAATAAATCATTTGATAACTGTATATTCTTTAATAGTTAGTCCATGTTCGTTAATTGTTAGTGTATATTCGTTAATTGTTAGTGTAGATTCGTTAATTGTTAGTGCATATTCTTTAATTGTTAGTGCATATTTTAGGACTTTTTTGTGCATATTTGCATGCATATATTAGATGTTTTACGTGCATATATATCCGGGCCCTATGTATAACTGACGAACCTGTGACATACATCAACACATAAAGTGAACAGCCAAAGAAACTGGTATAGGCGTGTATATGCAAACACAGGGATATGTAAACACTCAGAGTACAGCACTGCGGTCGGCAACGCCTATGTAAGGCAACAGGTGTCTGGCGCAGGCGTTAGATCGGTTACTGCTGCTAGAATGGCACATTATCACGATTTAAGTGAGTTTGAACGAGGTGTTATAGTCGGCGCACGAGAGATGGGACACAGTATCTCCGAGGTAGCGATGAGGTGGGGATTTTCCCGTACGACCATTTCAAGAGTGCACCGTGAATATAGGGAATCCGGTAAAACATCAAATCTCCAATATCGCTGCGGCCGGAAGAAGATCCCACAAGAACGGGACCAACGACGACTGAAGAGAATCGTTCAACGTGACAGAAGTGCAACCCTTCCGCAAATTGCTGTGTGTTTTAATGTTTGACCATCAACAAGTGTCAGCGTGGGAACCATTCAACGAAATATCATCGATATGGGCTTTCGGAGCCGAAGACCCAATCGTGTACCCTTGCTGAGTGACCGACACAAAGCCTTACGCCTCGCCTAGGCCCGTCAACACCGACATTGGACTGTTGATATTTGGAGACATATTGCCTGGTCTGAGGAGTCTCTTTTCCGATTGTATCTAGCGGATGGACGTATACGGGTATGGAGACAACCTCGTGAATTCGTGGACCCTGCATGTCAGCAGGGGACTGTTCAAGCTGGTGGAGGCTCTGTAATGGTGTGGGGCGTGTGCAGTTGGAGTGACATGGGACCCCTGATACGTCTAGATATGACTCTGACGGGTGACACGAACGTACGCATCCTGGCTGATCACCTGCATCCATTCTAGTCCATTGTGCATTCCGACGGACTTAGGCAATTCCAGCAGGACAATGCGACATCCCAAACGTCCAGAATTGTTACTGAATGGCTCCAGGAACACTCTTCTGTGTTTAAACACCTCCGCTGGCCACCAAACTCCCCAGACATGAACATTATTGAGCATATCTGGGATGCCTTGCAACGTGCCCTTCAGAAGAGATCTCTATCCCCTCGTACTCTTACGGATTTATGGACAGCCCTGCAGGATGCATGGTGTCAATTCCCTCCAGCAGTACTTCAGACATTTGTCGAGTCCATGCCACGTCGTGTTGAAGCACTCCTGCTTCCTCGCAGGGGCCCTTCACGATATTAGGCAGGTGTACCAGTTTCTTTGGCTCGTCAATGTACTAAAACCAGCAACCATGTATTAGCAGTTGCATTGCTGGCGGAAATAGCAGATTTTCCTTTCAATACATGGTTTTAATTGAAGTAAAAGCGCTTTACTAAATTTATGCAGATTTTCCAGTGATAAGCTCGACAATCAGCTTTCAATTCAAATTTACTGAGCTCGACGATGAAATACTACAAAACCGAGGGTAATCGCTGAATACGATGCGACGTCTTTGATTGTGTTCAGCGTTTCTCCACTAATTCGGATGACCATCGTCGGCGAGTATGGTCGAGACCTGGGGAGAGGTCCCATTGTTCCAATGTTTTGTAGAGGCTCAGCGGTGTTACTCTTGGCGTCATGGTGTGGGGAGCCATCGGGTATGAGTACAATTCACGGCTGGTAGTGATTGAGGGAACAACGGTACGTCACGAACATCCTGGGTCGTTATGTGCTACCTCTCATGTGACAGTATCAACAGGACAATGCTCGTCCACACACGGAAAGTGCTTCTATGAACTGTCTGCGTGATGTTGAGGTACTCCCGTGGTCAGCAAGATCCCCAGATCTGTCACCAATAGAACATGTGTGGGACCAGCTCTGACGTCATCTCCGTCCCAGTGCCAGTATCCAGGATATCAAGGACCAGTTTACAACAGGTGTGGCCAGCTTCCCTCAGGAGAGGACACAACGACTTCATGACAGCCTTCACAACAGAATCAGTGCATGCATCCAGGTCAGAGGGGGTGCAACGTCAAACTGACAAGTGTGCTCATACTACCAAGTTCTTCGTAAATCCGACTCGATTTTGTAATCATTGAAATCACATTACATACTATGGCGGAAAAATCCGACGTGATCGTTTTACACACACACCAGTTGCAATTAAGAAAATGTTTTGGCCGCCACTCTACCGAAACAGAGAATATTTTGGGTCATGGATGGGCACACTACAGGTTATATTACCACAATGAAACACAAGTTGATGGTTGCCGACCCTGGCAGCGTAGGGGATAGCGTGCTAGCCTCGCGTTGCAAGGGTCGCCGGTTCGAGTCCGGCCCCGGGTATGGGTGGTTTTAATTGAGTGTTGTGTTTGTCTCGTGTTGTCTATACCATGGAGAACCTGTAATACATTGAGTGAGTGATCCAATTCATACTTGAAAACTACACAAAAATTACATAGTAAGGCCTCGTAGCCAAATGCCATTTTTTTTTTTTTTTAAAAGTTGATGGTTTCCTAGTTACAATTAGTGTTGCCCAAATGCAAGAACAAGACAAGACTTGGCCAGTCTTGGTCTTGGTCTTGCATCAATACACCTGGTCTTGGTCTTGGTCTTGGTATTGCACTCCCAGTCTTGGTCTTGGTCTTGGTCTTGCAGCAAGAGTCTCGCAAGTCTTGCAATTACCTATTAGCCTGTCGCTATTTATTAAACGTTACTTTAGATATTAGAACAACGCAACAGAATAGGTATATTTTAAGCTTGAATTAACATAGCCATGGTAAAGACCAACCAAATTAATAAATGTCTAAACATTTCATGAGAAATTCAAAAAATCAACTGACACCAGTTGGGGTTTGAACCCACGACCTAAGCGATCAGTGGCGATGCTCTAACTAACCAACTGAGCTATCAACTGTGTCCCGCGGGAGTCAGTCTGTTTCTAAATAAACGTTTACATTTAATAATCTTCAATGTACTAAAACATGGTATAAACATATAGAAAACAAATTAATGACATTAACTTGACTGTATTTTAAAGAACATTATCTGTCTAGAAAGAGATTGATAGACCCTCACCTTATATGAAATGGAATAAAATAATTATACAATTTACTGAATTGACCATTTACTTCAATAAAAATACAACACAAATGAAATTACATAACAGTACACAATAGCTGACATTACTGTTACTTTATATTAATTCTTTTGTGAATATATAAATGCAGTAGAAGAAAAGGATTGTGAAGCGAGTCTTCTTCATTATTTGTAGTGTCCTGCATTTCGCTCCTATGTAGCTTCCATAATAATAGAGAACATGCAGTTATAATAAGTATGGGTATTTTGTCATTAAAATGTTAAAAAAATATAAAACAAAGACTACAGCAACATTTTAATTTTGGTTAATATTGATTTTTTACAATAATTTCGATTTGAAGTTACTTGAAACGGAACGTATTTTAAAACACCAATCAACGTCTAGTGACGTCACTACTGTTATGACAGCTTATTGTTGTCAAAGAGAACATTGTTTTATTGAGAAAATTATTTGTATTTTTCAATAAAAATGGAAGTCAGATTTATAAAAGCGGACTCCAGGAATTTACCGAAAGTCAGTGTAGATATGGTCGTAATTTTTTTTGTCGAAAGTGCTGAGTATTCAAGTGTAGAAATGAAAGGGACTAAACTACTATGGTACGTATAAATCGCATTGAATTTTCCTATTTCGTTTAGCAGCTTCTATACATAGCTCTTATTTCATCTCAACAAGGGAATCATATGGCCATAATGCAATCGGCTATGTCCAAATTAAAAGAGATGGCGAATTGTGTATAGTAAAAAGTAGAGTTACACCGGAGCATAAAGTTCGCAAAGAAGGTTATCATGTTACAGCCATTATAAATGAAAGGGAAGGTTTAGTCCAGTCCTGCCAATGCGAAGATTGTGCCACTTCTGAAGGTAAAGTTTGTATGTTATTTATGGCCTATAAAATGTCATGCGGACAAATGGGGAGCAGAAAACTCTCATCGTCTCGCCAGAGAGTTCAGTTGTTCTGTGCTCTCACCACACCCCTAATTTAGCACATTATTATCACTAAAATCTTATTCCCGGTGGGTGTAAGCATGCTGCTGCACTCTTGCTATGGTTACACAGAAGATCTGAGTAGCCTGCGCTTACATCTATAACATGGTACTGGAAGAAATCAAATTTATCTAAATGTGCTTCTGGAAAATCTTTTATAAAAGCCAAAGAAATAGGTCACATTCCTGTCACTAACAGTTTCTCTCAAGTAAGCAGTTCAGTATACCTGTTTATTTGATGAAACTATAAATCTTTTAGAAAGAAAAGATGGAACTCACCACAAGATGGATTCGAACCTGCAGCCTTTGCCTAACAAGGGCAATGCTCTGTACCCCAGAGCTACCAAGGTTCTCACAAGCCGTGGCGGAATCCAACTTGTGGGGAATCTTTCTCTATACAGGTTTATAAGAATCTCTAAAGCGTGCATAAATGCTGTTAAATAAATAGTATCAATGAAATTAATAAATATATTTTATATGCTACAATAATAACCTCATATTTTTAGGTGGATATTCTGAGTGAATATATAAATGCAGTAAAAGAAAAGGATTGTGAAGCGAGTCTTCTTCATTATTTTGGAGAAGATTTACAAACTGTAAACATCCATAAAGTGTGTTCAAGCTTGATTGGAAAGTTGAACTCTTCACAAACTCTCCTTGAAATATTATCAAAGACAATGACCGCTGATATGATTAACATGGTTTTTTCCACCACAAAACGACAAGTTTACTTCCACAGCAACTGACAGGTCAGAAAGGACTTGACAGGAGTGACGTCATCGGCTCTGGAAGTCAGTTTTGGCGCGCAAATTTAAACTGTCAGTTTCAGACCGCCGTTTTGCGAGACATATTACAGTTTTAATTTTTTTAATTTATTTGTGGTGTATTCTGCATGAAGTTACTTAAAATGAAAGCAAAAATAAAAATATTGCATGTTCCCTATTAATGAGGTAGATAACCTTATTAATTATTATTAAAAGCTAGATTTTAAATTAGTTTGTAACTTTAACTTTTGAAACTGTAACTTTTGAAATATTAAGAAAATAAACATCTTCTCGGTAACATACTACATATAATTTGATTACGCAAATTCTATTTAGTTTATTTTTAGTTTTTATTATTTCGATTTTCGATACTTCAATTAAGTGTCATACTTACTACATTTAATGTATTATTTTTATTTACTTATTCAGACCGTCAATTCCTTCTTCAACGAAAACGCACTGATAGTCATTTATATTATATCAGTACTTTACGTCTTCCTACATATTTTCTGCCTATTTTCTTCTTCAAAATTCTATGTACTAGTACTTTAAGTTTCGTTTGTTTTCTATGTGTCAATTTCTTGTATTATATAGGATAAGTATATAATTTAAATTAAGCCTGTTCGGTCAACTGACTCTGGAGTTTACTCCTCGAGTTAAAATTGTGCAAATACTATATATTCTTTACATGTAAATGAATATTTGCAAAAATATATTGTGATGCAACAGTCAATATATCAGTTTATTTATTTAAACAGTTCTCTTATATATTATTATATTCGGGCTCCTAAACAGTACATAAATCTTATTGCACGCTTTTTATATTATTCGATTACTACTATAGAAAATTTTTTCACGTTTGAAGTGTATTAAAAGTGTCTACAATATTTATTAAATGGGTGACGACATATTTAAGCACTTTGTGTTTTAAAACCACACAGAACACATCAGCATAATGTATTCGTGTCCATTCTAAGCACCCAAAAACTTATTTTGTATAGAAAGTATAAAAAAAAAGTCCTAACTGCAAGACGCAAGAGTCTTGCAGGCTTGGTCTTGTTCTTGCTTAAATCTTGCACAGTCAGTCTTGCTCTTAGTCTTGCTAAAATTAGGCGGTCTTGGTCTTGGTCTTGGTCTTGCAAAAATGCAAGACCAAGACCAAGACTGCAAGACCAAGACCGATTTTGGGCAACACTAGTTACAATGTTTAATTACGTTCAAAATCAACCATGAAGGTCACCCCGATACCATGCTAAACGTTTAACCGTGTCTAACATCAGACAA
Organism: Vandiemenella viatica; assembly: GCA_031002005.1. Taxonomy (NCBI): domain Eukaryota; kingdom Metazoa; phylum Arthropoda; class Insecta; order Orthoptera; family Morabidae; genus Vandiemenella; species Vandiemenella viatica. Next base: position 166,859,725 of record CM061914.1, on the reverse strand, counting down.
CTTATCCGTGCTGTTGCAGGTAAGAACCATCCACGCAGGAACTATTCACAAGTTGCTCCGCACACCTTATAACCACACTACTTTCAAGACCACGTTGCGCTGTTGTTTTTTTCCACCTCTTTTCCACAATACCCTTGCTCTTTTTTTTCCACAGATATTCTTCTTCAGTCAGCGCTATCGATAGTCGAAATATCGATATGAGAGGCTTTCTACGTTACAATACATTCTCAACGCTTGAAGTTTGATTTCGTTTCCTCTTCCCCTTCTGAGTGCTTAACATGTATTTACGAAAGATCATGACATATCTAGACGGTAATCTCCCACAAACATTAAATAATATAATTATCATCGGTGTCTTTATGGAATTAATTAATTATGAAGGAGTAAATAGAAAAGACAGGACATGGATTAAGTTTCCGCAATTTTCGTGTTTGTTTTTGATTTTTGTGATGTGGACACGAATAAACATTACAGTGCCTCAGTGAATGCGTCTGTCCTCTATTTCCTTTACTGACTCTAGTCTCGACTTGGAGGTATGGGCAGAACACAACACGGAGCTGTAGTGATCAGCTGTGTCCCTGTGGAGCCCACGTGCAGCTCATTAAGCCCTGCGGGGTCAAGGGGTCACCCACCACGTGTGTCTACCCTCCCCACACTCAATACAACCAACACCGCGCTCTCCACAAACCATCATCACGCGTCATGATTCAAGTATCTAAACAGTTTTTTCTTTCCCATAAATTCTATTTTTTTTAATTAAATTGCGATAGAGCAGACGAACCACTGTGATAATCAGCTTACACCCCAACCTTCGAATTTAACGAGATTTTATTTTTAATTCCTACAGTGTAATAAATAATTTACATGTAAATTATTTATCGTTTCCCTCTGAAATTTATTATGCCACCTGACCGCCTCACCAACAAAAAAAATTTTTCACGCTCCCTTACGCTTTAAATAGACTTTTTGTGACCATGATCATCTCATTTCTTCCACGTACTATTCATCACTATTTTACCAATATCCACGCAGGCCTCATTGTCAATATGTCCTTATTCACTTAAAACAAGTTAGAGCTATTGTATTGCCGAGGTGGTGTTCACAGAAACCATTTCTGAACACTTCGGAACGTTTTCACAAGGTTCTCATCACAGGCAGGGCCGGCGCTAGGATTCTTGGGCCCGGGGTACGAGTTCTTAGGGCCCCCTACACCTCCGCCCCCCCCCCCAACAATTTTTTACCTTTAAACATTGGTTTTTGGATAAAGTAAGAAAAATTTAATGCAATAAATATCAAACAATGCCTTTTTTAAGAAAGTTCTTTAAAGTTTAATTTCTATTTAACTATACTACTCGTGGACGGAAGGCCCCCTTCGGATGTCCGGGCCCGGGGTACTTTTGCCCCGCTTACCCCTCCCTTACGCCGGCCCTGATCACAGAGGGTACTTAAGTTCAGTATTACAATATTTATTTATGGTTGCTTACGACTGGAAGAATTCGTGATTTACGGTAGCGTTGAAACCGAAAAAAAAAAAAAAATTCTTGTGCATTAGGTGGAAATTGAAATCTTTGATTGTGTTAACTTGCTCAAAGGCACTAGAGTTTTTGTTTGATCCCTGTTCTGTTTTACTGAAAATTCAAGGAAATCGGAACAGATTCAGCTATCCCAGACACCAGCAATCATTTGTCTTTTGATGTGTGAAGGCGTTATACAGGCCCATCCGCCGGGTATGACTGGCGGTGTACTTCAAAATATCTCGGAAGCAGATGCCCGATAAAGTCTTATGGCTTTAGGCATGGTCGATGTCGTCGTTATTAGAGGCATGATCGGACTGAGGACAAGTAACGGGTAGGAATTCGTCCATGGCTCTTTGAAGGAAGCATCCCGGTATTCGCCTGGAGTGATTTGGGGAAACCATGGAAATCCCAAATATGGACCTGGATGGAGATTCGAACCCGCGTCCTTCCGAATGCGAGGCCAGAACGTTAACCGTTCAACCACCCCGCTCGTTCTTTTTTTTTTATAAACATGTGACTCGTTTTTCAAGGAACATTATTAACAATTTGCTTAGATTTTTAAAAATGTTTTTATCCGTTGCTGATGTGTTTTACCGTCATTGGCTCTCTAAGAAACTACTCTTCACAATTTCCAACACGGTTTTGGATTTAGTTTGATCTTTCACTCAAAATTTTCTAATCTTGGAATATATAGACAACATTTTCACCAAAATTATGAAAAAATGAATATTCTCGTATGGACTGTATTGTATGAACATGTATTGTATGTGTAGAAACTAGTTTTCTATATTAAGCGGGACTCAATGTATTTACCTATTGGCAGAAATTTTTTAGTTGATCTCGAATGACAAGTATTAAAGCCTTCAGCTGTCTGTTTCTTTCGTTTCAACGCTACCGTGTCTCACGAATTTAATTTAACATTGGAGTAGCTATGAGCTAGAACTGATCGTAACAAAAATTCAAAGTCTACTGTCAGAAAAACAACTCTTTGACAAACTGACTATTGATTTGATGAATGTTCTACATTTTTTTAAAAATACATGTAACGATTGAAATTCTATTACTTATATCAACAACTGACAAATTTTGATGTAGCTATACTTTTTGACCTAACATTCGGGAGGACGGCCGCGGTGGTTCGAATCCCCGTCCGGGCATCCAGATTTGGGTTTTCCATGGTTTCCCAAAATCACTCCGGGCGAATGCCGTGATACTTCCTTCAAAGGCCAAGGACGAATTTCTTCCCGTTCCTTGGACCCCATTCTTTCCTGGCTCTAATGATCTCGACGTCGACGAGGCGTAAAGATACAAGATAAATAAGGAGTGATTATAAAGACTTCGCAGGACCCTGTATCAGTACAATCACTGCACTCTGGTCTGAATCCATCCAACGTCATTGCCCAAACATTGGAAAACGTATAACTGAAAGTGAGTAAGCATTCGCTATTCCGACGAAATCTTACTGCCTATTTGTGTGTTACAGCCACAACGTACCGGCGGCAAGGTGTGCCATCTTTATCTGGAGTAGAGCTATCACTGCTTGTTTGTCTATCCAACGTAGCAAGACAGCTCCGATCAGTCTTTTCGTGTGCGGTGTGGCTTTCAGCACTATACAGAATTTAATAAATTTACTTGCTCATAGTTTCAAAAACTCGCGAGTTATCGTTTGATTCCTAGCCTTGCTGATTGGTTAGAATACGTTAGAGATGCCAAGCATTGCTGTTTATAGAGTAAACCACAGCAGTAGCTCGCCATTCCCAATGGCCTAAGCGCATTAGGCGAGAAGTGGATTGGTCCATCACATTGCCCGTTCGATGCCACCCAAAAAACCTATGCTTGTAATCTAATAGCAAAACAGATATGCGCGACGGCTCAGAGAAACAAAAAATCAAAGTTTGCTGTTACGAAACAACTCTTTCACCAACTGACTACTGCTTAGATGGATGCTTTACTTGGCTTTTTTTAAAACCAGATCTAATAGTTGATAACCTATTCCTACTATCAACATTTAACTAATTTTGATGTATTTATACTTTTTGACATAACTGTGTTTACTTAATGATGCGATTAAAAAAAAAAGAGTGAGGATATTCCTTGCACTGTAAGTCCTGAATTACTATCAGGAAACTAGCATGCAATATAGATATGTAACTTGTGTTAACACCTTGAATTTTCTCGTTTTCCTGTCGTCTGTCGCTCGACTGATTTAATGCAATCTTCCATCTTGAACTGACATCTTCATCTCGGCGGTACAGTCTGCTTCTCCAGTAATCGGCTTCATTTCTTTGGCTTCCTTCACAGTGCGTTCCTTCCAGTGCCAAATTAAGCACAATTCGTCAGAACAGAATGGGAAGGTGGTAGGAAGAAGTTGCAAAATCCTTCATTTATTGGAGAGGGTGATAAGGTGATGTAGCAGAAAAGTGAGGGACCCACATTTGGATATCAGCGTGTGCAAAGGAGGCAAACTAGATTTGTTTGTTGGGATTACCGCAGAACACAATCAGTAATTGATATGATAAAGGAGCTGGGTTTGTAATCGTTGAAAGACAGGAGGAGGGCAAAGAGAGTAACGGGAGTGTTTATTGGATGATGAGGAATGAAACATATTATTGGGAGAATTAGATTTGCTGAATGAAATGGCACTCGATTTCAGGCAAAAGGGAGAAAAGTTTGTTTTTTAGGTAGCGGAGCAATGTTTTGGAATAAATTACTATGGGAAGTAATCAACAATTTACCAAGAACGTTGAAAGAATTTAATACTAAAATTCATTAAGTAAAAAAACTGAATGGCTTGGAAAATTGTATTCAAACAATTGAGGTAAAAAAAAAAAAAAAACAAGAAATGAGAAAAGAGGTGCGTTAGGAAATTTCCATCGCTGGGCATATGCTCCACCACAATTAAACAGATTCCACATGTCTTGAAATTTTATCCATCTTCATGTGTCTTGCTTCTATGATACTCTCCTGCAAACTTCTTTTCTCGCTCAATATTTTCAGGATAATCTTTCTCTAACAATTCTCAGTTCCACAGATAGAATGATACAACCTTGTTTCTGAGTTGTTGGTTAATGTTTGAAACCTAAAGATATCTTATTTTCTAGAAGGTTCTTTTCGAAAGTGTTATTCTGGTTCTTAATTTGGATAACAGTTGTAACTTCACTTTTCCTATTACTTCTGATGCAATTTTTACATTTAATCTATTAATGCTACCATTTCTACTATATATCATGCCTTCTGCCTTGCTCTGTTATATTATTATTCGATATTGTTGTTCCAGTTTTTTTTTTTTTTCGTGCAGTTAAGTAATTTTTCATTTTCCTTACCTCTCTCTGTTGACAGGACAATGTCATCAGCAAATGGAAACATTCTGATTGTTTTTCCTTGCGCCACAATCGATTTTTTCTTTTTCTTCCTTAAGTGCGTTCTATTGGATCAAGTTGAATATTAGACTACAACCCTGTCTTATTCCTTTTTTACTGATGCTTGTCCCACGTGATTTTTATTATATTCACCTGGTTCTTCTGACTTTTTTAATTTTTGAATGCCTTGTTCCATTTAACATTGAGAAAGCCTTTTCCATGTCCCCAGAAGCCATTAAAGAAGCCTCCTTCTTCTTGATCCGTCCTTCAAGCATTAATTCATAAGTCAGAATCTCTTCTCTTGTACCTCTGTTTTTTTTCCCAACTCATACAGATATTCAAATAATACCCCTTTCACATTCCTTTCTGTAGTGCATCATATGTTAGTCAGTAATTTTGTTGTATGACATCTGAAATTGACGTTGCTAGAAGGAAGATAAGGAACCTGCCTAAGAGTTTATGTTTTCAGTGCTGTATATTGTAGCTATTTTAATAGTTGTAGGCCTACAGGCTACGTTTCTTATAGTTCATATATTCGATACAAATAAGTTTATAAATCGCTTGGTTTCTACACTGTATCATTTAACAGATTTCCTTTGTTTAAATTAACGGTTCAATTCCAACGGTAACAGATAGTTATCTTTTTCTTTATCTCCAACTCAAAATCTTTTTCGTGTATTTTAAATCATGATAACAATAATCTTATCTATATTCATTCCCGAGCCACGCCATAGAAAGCAAACCACATATTTTTTTTTAATTAAACAAATCTTCCTTCCTGCGATATTGTTTATCGACTATTCTTTCATTCAGAGATATTCCTCGCCAGCGATCACTTTGTTCCAGAGATGGTTTTTTTCCGTTGATACTGGTTTATACGCGAACAAAGATACTTAGAGCGACATATGGATAACCTTCGTTATCTCATAATATATCAGGCAGAAACCTTTTTGAGCAAAATATCAGTTGCGTGATTTCTCTTTTCAGGAAGTTAGTAGTTAAATGCTATCCATCTCATAAAGGAAAACGCTCACACATCAATTTCTAGAGAGTTCAGCTCTTAACTTTGCAGGCGATCGGTGTTGCGATTCAGTTGGTGGTGCGAAGGCAGCGACGCGTTGTGGAGGACTGGTAATTAGCACATAAATCACAGCGCCACTCGGAAAAACAGAGCGCAGGGGAAAAACGCTTCCGGCCCCGCGGCCGGCTGGCTAACACGTGTTGCTACGCTCACCTCGGCGCTAACTCGCGCCCATATTATTTGCGCAAACCGTAGCGCCAATTTCTTAACACCACCTTCCTGTCAACCCTGATCCTGTTCTACTCAGGAAGTAGTTCATCTCCAGTTTCAGTCGGCTTCCCGTCAAGGTTGTGAGGACATTGTTTACATTTCGAAAAAAAAAAAATCACATTCCGCAGAATTAGCAACAAACACTTTCTTTCTTTTTCATCTCAAAGTTCACAGTGTTTGTGTCCTGAAAGGTAAATACAGTAGAATTGAGTCACCAGTAGGATGAGAATGTTCTTGACAAATATTCTGTCCAAAAACCATGGTTTTTCTGGGTTATTATCATTCTCGTCAAATACACAACTAAAATTTTTTCGAGTTAACTATTTTAAACTCATTACGCCTAGTTCTTCGTAACGTAAGTGCATTCGGTGTTGTTCGAAACACATCATCTTTGTTGCAGGATAATGGGCACATAGGGCACTCGAGCATATGGTTCATGGTTTGGTCCTCACCACATTCGCACTTAATACTGGTAGCATCAGTATAACCACATTTCACTAGGTTTTCCTTGGACCTGCCCACTCCTGTTCGCAATTGATTTAAGGACCAGTCCTCTGCGCCAGATGGCAAGCGCTCTATAACTGTTAGTGGTCCCGAGACGTTGCAGACCTTGGTTTTCCGCAACTGCACTTCTGCTTTTTAAGGTGACCCAATTACTCGTACTTACCGCCATGTTCTCACGAAACTTTTTCTGGACCTTGGTTTTTCTAGATCCCTCCAAGCGAATTCTGGAATGGTTCCTTAAGATAGCTCATGGGAGCCTCATGTCATATCTCATTTCATGCACATACGTTAACACATTAGTATAGGTTCAATACACACTCAACCACACACTATGCAATGAATTGCGGAATAACAACAACAAAAGAAACAGTAAAAAAAATTAAAAATTCAATAAATCAGCCCAGAATTGCTTCAACAGAAAAACCAAGGTAATTTTTTCTATTGATTTAAAAAAAAATAAAGGTATCAAAAAACACATTTTTTTACTTATGGCTTTACGCCTCGTCGACGTCGAGGTCATTAGGGACGGGATGGGACTGGGAACATGGAACGGGAAGGAATTCTGTCATGGCTTTTTGAAGGAAGCATCCCGACATTCGGGTGGAGTGATTTGGGGAAACCATGGAAAACCCAAATGTGGATGCCCGGACGGGTATTCGAACCCGCGTCCTCCCGGATGCGAGACCAGAGCGTTAACGACTCACCCACCACGCTCGGTATTGTTGTACGTATTCTCATTTTGGGCAATTAGGAACACGTTAAGCTTCTGTTTGGCTTCAATTTGTTGTGGATGTGCACACATCACTATTACAGCAGTAGAGGGGACCTACAGTTTAAGGTGGAATCAGAGCCACGGAATCGTTCTGGCGTACTTCACATTACACAATAAACTGGGCCAGAGGTGAAGGCCGGGTTAAGGTCCTTTGAAAAGCCCCGCCGGGTCAAGGATTCGAAACGGGGACCTTTTCCACCGAGCCACCAGACCATTTGTAACTTTATTATTTTTGGAAAAGCTTGTCTTGAAGAAACCGAGCGTGATGGATGATGGCCTCGCATTCGGGAGGACGGCGGTTCGATTCCCCGTCCGGCCATCCAGATTTGGGTTTTCCATGGTTTCCCAAATCACTACAGGCGAATGCCGGGATGCTTCCTTCAATAGGCCATGGCCGAATTCCTTCACGTTCCTTGCCCGCAGTCCTCTCCTGCCAATAATGACCACGACGTCGACAAGGCGTAAAGCCAGAAGGAAATCAAAAAAGTAATTAAGGAAAATGAGTCCTTCGAAACTTCGCTGATGGCAATTAACTACTAAGGCAGATTTCTTTATTAGCGCAACGGTAAGGAATCAGATTTTACTGTTAAATTTACTCGTAATAATAAATTAATCTTTCATTGCAATGATGAAGCAAAGTGTCGTACTGACAATTTTCGAACATGCTGGATTTCAATTTTTTTTTTTATTTATTTTTTATTGAATTTAATTGGGATGGAGCTCATGCTCCTTTGGCAATTTCCATAGTCATCCGTTCTCATTATTTTTACTATCGTATATACTTTGAGTGTTAAAATTCGTTCACCCATCTTCTTTTGCCATCTACAAATTTTAATTTTGAATTTCTTCAGTATTTTTGGTAAATTATACATCAATTCCATTAGTAATTATGACAATCCCTGATACCCTTACCTAACTTAAACTAACTTAACTTAGTCCTCAACCCGAAGGTTGGTTGGATCCTCCCGAAGGAGGCATACTAAGCCATTGTATTCCTCTGGGACCTACAGTTTAACGTGGAATCCGAACCACGGAGCGTCCTGGCATAGCTCATATGATTAAACAGAACTCTCAAAATTCCTGCGCATGCCGGGATTCGTGCCCGGGGCAGGAGCAGCGCAAGTTTTGAAAGCAAGCGCTTAGCCACTTTTTTTTTCGGAAAAAAAACTATTTATTTAAAATTCATGGCAAATACACACTATTTTGAATACAATATAACAAACGATACCAAATATATACACGTACATTAAAACCAAAACCCGCTCTTGGAAAAATTGTAGAACTAATACCATCACAATACTCAATTAACAAAACACACTTGTGCACAAAACGTCCCATTTTCCATCATAGTCAGAAACAAATCAGCAAAACAACAAATCGTGGAACATTTGACTCAGAAACTATTTATTTCTTGTGTTATGCAGCACGGCTTTGCGGTAGCATCTTCAGCCCAGCTCCCTGGCCGTGGTTCTTTCCGTTTTATATCCTCTGACTGGACGGGTGAAAGGAATGTCACGGGAATCCTGTTATTTCTTCCTTTGTTTGATTCATTTCTTGACTGCCAGATTGAGCGCACATCTCTTATATGTTGCAAGCAATATTTGGCGCCAGAGACAGTCAAAACAATTTCTGGCATTGTTGTCGTAAGATTTTATTCAGAGACAATCACGTGCCTCCCTTGTGACTGGTGAATATTCTCCCTATTTATTTAAGGTAAGTTTTCTGTCATTATGATGTCTAACATCCTCACATAGCATTTTTTGTAATTTTGAAATTTTACTGTTTCATAATAGGTGACGTTCATATAGCCAATGTAATCTTCAAAATTTATTTTTCCATTTTGTATTATATAGAAAATGGTGTTTCCTATTAACCATAGGATGGTATTTTGTTTTGTGGTGGGAAATCTAATTTTTTCTGGTTTGAGAATTTCATTTACGTTGATTGCAAGCGAGCTACCAGAACGACACTTACATACAACAGAAAATTTTCCTAATTGCATACGCATGAAATCCAGTGCCATTGAATCTTTTTCTTTCCATGCATTACCACAGGTTGGGTGCACAGACTTCCGCGGTCGTAGTAGATGTTATCTTGGTGCGTGTGGGACCGAGTCAATTCGGAGTCCTCTGAAGACTGCCATAGAATGGTGACTGAAACGCTAGGTTTTGATAAACTGACGCGGTTCCACCCGTACAACCAAGATACCATCGCCACAGGTTGTCGGTGTAGTTTGAACGAACGTTTTGTTAGCGTTGGATTTAATAACGCAGATGTCGACGGGACCAGCGTTACGCTCACTTGATGCCGGGTCTCTGCAATATCGGAGTCGAGTGTCTCCCCTCGTCCTGTGAGAGCCGGAAAATTGTTTCGTAAACCGTCGCCTCCTATTAATCACGAGGGTCGGCGGACACAATATGTCGACCAGCCTGATGAATCGATAATGTAATGCGAGCGCGCGCGTGACTGTCGATATTGCCGGCTGGCATTGTCTCGCCAGCTAATAAAATGAGGACGACCCGGCTTTGTCGGGCCGCACCTGCTCATACTTCCCACCCCACCATCATAGTACGCACCACTAGCATTGCCGGCAGCTCCACCATCGCGCTGTATGCGTACGGTGCGCTAGATGCTTGGATTTACAAAGAGTAATATTAACTTAGGCTGTGGATAGGTTGAAATGCAGTCTGGACCTACTAAATATCCACTCATGCCTCACATTTCACAGATATATATGTACAGGGTGATTCAAAATAACGCGGACAAAATGACATGGTAGATCAGTCGTACAATAAGAATCAAAAATCGCATAGGAACAGATAGTCACAACTGCGATCCGGAGCCGCTACAGGGCGTCTAAAATAATACTAACACAAAGAGAAGAAAAAAACCATTACAGATCATTTTATTGATAATTACTCACTCATAAGTGACTAATGCAAGCCAAATGTTGAGTCTACAGCAGATGCTCAAAGTTTTTGCCAGATGCATCGAGACTAGCCTGGCATCTCCGTTGCATGGAACGGCGCACCTTCTCAAAGATACCAGGTGTATCTCGAACACATCCGGCTGCCGCAACGATTCTTCTTACCAAGTCTTCCGACGTTTCAACAGGTGTTTCATACACAAGTCCTTTTAAAAATCCAAGGGAGACAGGTCTGGTGATCGTGGTGGCTCGTGTTTGTATCGCAACGCCCTCTCGTGGCTCTAGCGCCCTCTACAGGCGTTTGCGACCCTCTGTTCCTATGCGATTTTTGATTCTTATTGTATGACAGATCTACCATCTCAATTTGTCAACGTTATTTTGAATCACCCTATATATAAAAAAACCACAGCTTCGCAGTAGTGATGCACGCCATATTTCCGCGAAACTAAGGTGTTTTGAACTGTTCCCTTCGTCAAAAGAGTAACTTTTGGGCGAACATTTTCGATCATCATAGCCACACTTAGGATGTTTTGCCTGTAAACTGTTGTCAGAATTTAAAACGGCAACAATCTTCGTATACACATTACAAAGAGAAAAAAGTCATTGATAATATTTGCAGAACGCAAAATCTGTGGACAATTGAAATCAGAAAAGGAGAGTTTAGGTATCAGAGGAATGCACAAGGAAGAAGAAAATGAAAGTGGGTCAGACACGATCAGAAATAGGGTAATCAGTTTTTATGGTCCCATAATTTTTTTTTGCTGTCATCAGTCTCTAGCCTGGTTTGATGCAATCCTCCATCCCTTCCTATCTTACGCTAGTTTTCATCTCAACATATCTCTTACAAACCTACGTCCTCAATTAAGTGCTTCATATATTCTAATCTCTGTCTTTCTCTGCAGTTCTTACAATCGACTGTTCCCTCCACTAACAAATCAACCAATCCAGCACGTCTCAAAATATGACCTACCATCCTGTTGCTTCTTTCTGTAAGACTGTTCCACAAACTTCTCTCCTCGCCCGTCATTTCCAAAACTCATTTGTTTCGTACTTTATCTGTCCACTTAATTTTCCGCATCCTTCTATAGCACCACATTTCAAATGCTTCATTTTTCCTTCTGTCTGGTATTCCTGGTCACATAATAAGAATGGATAAAATCAGACTTACAAAAAGAATTTTCAACCACAACCACTGAACCAAAGGAGTAAAGAAAAATATGATAGAGCTCGGAATAACAGGAGATGTAATACAAGATAGAGCGACTTCCAGAAGATTGATACAAAACTTCGAGGGTCTCCAGGAGAAGGATAAGAGGAAAGGTGATAACGTTTGGACCCAAGAAACGAGGATTTTTTGATGTAGTGAGCGACCTCTGAACTGTATTAAGAATCTTTGATGTAGTGTGCAAAATTTAATGATGATGCTTCCACAAGATTGGAGGCGATAATTCTCCAAACTGAGAACGTGGAGAGGAAAAAGATAGTGACTTCCTAATACTAGGTGATCAGAGGAGATCAAAAGAGACTTTTCATCACATGACGCTATTGGCAGTAGAAGGTATCATAATATAAGCTGATCTTTAATTTTTGTGTGGGGGGGGGGGGGAGTTAGGGGCTGGAGGAGGGGGGAAATAGTATCAGATGTAAAATGAAATTTTGTAAATCATGATAAATTGTATTCTGATTTGTGCATCCTACGCAGGAGACTAAAATAAAAGTAAGTTTTACGATAAGTTCGAAAACAGATGGCAACAGTGTTGAAACTCCCCTGTGTTTGATCGTCATTAAGCAACCTGACATCCACAGAACATAGACTCAAAGCATGGCTGTTTGTCAGCTTTTGTTTATCAGCTTCACGTCAAATTCTGCTACTGATTACATCCGTCGGTTACCTAGACCGTTTTTAAGTACCGAGCGTGGTGCGTAAACGGTTAACGTTCTGGCCTGGCATTTGGGATGACACGTCTTCGAATCCCCGTCGGAGCATTCAGATTTGGGTTTTCTATGGTTTACCCAAATCACTCCAGCTGAATGCCGGGATACGTCTTTCAAAAGACCAAGGCCGAATTCCTTCCCGTTCCTTGCCCCAAGTCCTTTCCCGCCTCTAATGACCTAGACGTAGACGAGGCGTAAAGCCATAAACAAAAATAAAGTTTTTAAGTAGGTTTCAGACTGTTATATGCAGTTACGTTCCATTGTAGGTGCGGCTTTATGCAGCATAAGGCTGTTTTATAATATCACATCACTTATGACGTGACGTTTAGCGTAAGACACTACTGTGCAAACGTAGCTGTTAGGATCTTCGGTCTTTGAAGTGAATAAGTAACAAGAACGCTAATTCTTCCACCAATAACTTTCCACGCCTCCTCACCAATACAAGCCTCTTGTACTCCCATAACTTGTCTTCACCCTCCTCCTGTCTTCCAATAACAGCATCATTCTGTTACTCGTGTCACTGTTTTGGTCGATAACAGGTATTGCATATGTCGATGGCAAACTGCAGCAGCGGAATGTCGGGTTCATGTGGAGGGGGGACAGGAATTCGACTGCCACATGCTGATCGTGTCTGACGAGCTTGTACGCATGACGTCATAACTCATGCTCGTGCGGCATCGCATTCTGTTTGTCACGAATAAAATACGGAACGGAGTTTGATGGGGTTTTAATAGTTTGTAACATTAGGATCTGACGTTAAATCTGCAGGTCTTATGCCTTTACGTACCTGGCACCGGAGCAGGAATTACAAATCTGACCTTAACCTAAAAATTTTATAGGGTGGTATTCTGTTCAATTTCTGTAAGTTCGCAAGGCAATGACTTCCGTGAGGACATGGGAATAATATAAACTCTCAGGTAACTCAAGCTAATAGTATCCGTGTTGGCGAGTCTCAGTTTAGAAGAAATCGGAGCTTAAAAATCGTAAATTAAAAATTTGCTGGAATTTTTCTGTCTGCATTGAAGGCGTACAGGATCAGCCAAGACAGTTTCACAGTGTGTGATTCATTACGCTGAAGGGCTGAGGCATGCATTGCCGTGGACGGGATCACATTGCGAACCTGTCATTAACTCCAAAAGTATGCGTATGCGACCTAATGATTACTAAACATTTTTGTCTTAATTTGATGCATACTGTCACCTCCTAAAATATTTTACACTTTTTTAACACCCTGTATTACGTGAAACTGTCTTAGACTAGTTTGACAGATTTTGCGAATGTGCTGAATTGATTGCAATACCTGGAATTTTAATTAATGGACGTTAGTAAGTTCCGTTGTGCCATCTATCATATATGAGCGTGTTTTCAATGTACTGGAATTATTTAATTTAGCCATTGAGATGTCAGAAGATTGTAAGGTTTTTCTAATTTTATTTAAGTTTATTTGCAGTTATGGGCAAGTATTCTTTTAATGGTAGCATATTATTTTAGTCATTGTTTTGCTTTCTGGACACTGGCAGCAGCACTTTTCTTTTCGTCAAGAATTTTGCTGTAAAATAATCCAGCAGAGTTACCAAGGGAGATGATGAATAATTTACCAAAAACTTAGAAATAATTTAAAATTACAACGCGTAAATGGCAAAAGTAGATGGATTGAGAAATTTAACTCTTACATTATATAAGATAACAATAAAAATAAAAAAATAAGAAAGGGGTAATTAGATTAGTAGGGGAATAGCCACCGGAGTATGCGCTCCGTTGCAATTAAATTAAATTCAATCTCCGGTAAGAGTCTGATGTGTATCTTGAAAGTATTTCTGTAATAAAAGTGAAGTAAACCGCATCTTACGCTCTCGTTTAGAGTGATCTTACCATCACAGTTGAGATAGTTAACCACTCTAGTTGTCAGTAACACTTGGCGACCAATTCTATGTCCAAACGAGCGTGGTGAGTGAGGGGTTAACGCTCTAGCCTCGCATTCGGGAGGACGCAGGTTCGAGTCGCCGTTTGGGCATACAGATATGTTTTTCCATGGCTTCCTCAAATCACTCCAGACGAATGCCGGGATGCTTCCTTAAAAAGGCCATGGCTGAATTCCTTCCCGTTCCTTGTTCCTAGTGCCATCCCATCCCACCAAATTCTTCCAGGCAAATGCCGGGATGCTTCCTTAAAAAGGCCATGGCCGAATTCCTTCCCATTCCTTGCCCCCATCCTTTACCGTCTCTAAAGACCTCGCTGTTGAGAGACGTAATGCAATAATAAAAAAAAATCCCATCCCACCTCTAATGACCTCGACGTCGGCAAGGTGTAAAGCCATAAATAAATAAAAATATTCAGTGTACTATTTTCAAGTATATTAAACCTATACCGCAGTAATATTGGGAGCTACTGTATAGGTTCTATGTTTCGATTTTGTAAGGGAAAACATGTGAAGTTTTTTTTTTTTAATTTAATTTAATATTATTTAAAATAGAAAAGATTACCCAGTTAATTGTTTTGTTGGTTGTTACGAAAAAGTTATGAAGTAATATCTATGGTTACCAAATAAGAACGTGGTGCAATGATCTGTGGAGTAGATCAGAGAAAAGATACATGGGGTTTTGGTGAGAAATAAAAAGAGAAGAGACGAGCAAGTGAAGAGAAAACTGAAGTAAATATTGGTTTTAGGAATGTGATAGTATGTACTGTATGAAGTGTAAGGGTTGTTTATTAAGAAGAATGTTGATTTGAATAAAAGATCACTTCCTAAAGATAACGAAGTCAGGAACTAATAATTTACAAATACCTTATAATTTACACGTTTAGTATGGTAAATACTGAGATCTAGTGTTTGGTGCGCGTGGCTTGTTAGCCCGTGTAATGAAGACGCTGAGACTCCTGAGAGTTGGCGCCTTTGAAGTGGTCTCTGGCGCCGTACAGAGGCTTCATTACCACCAAGACGTTCCCCTTAGCTTCACGCCTGCTCACCCTGACTCTGCCTACGATCATTTTTCTACAGGACCGTAAATTCAAACGCTTTAGATAAAATTCTCGCCAAACTTCCCATTAACTTCTCCTTTTGTGGAGCTTGTTTTTACCTCGGTGTGCGCAGCAATGCGTTTGACTTTTGTTTTTTGTTTTCTAACAGCAAAGCATAAACGTTTATGATGTTATGTATTCGTAGACTTTTTTTTATTTTTAAAATTTTATTTTTTTTTCTGTCGTCAGTCTTTCGGCTGGTTTGATGCAATCCTCCATCCTTTCCTATCCTGTGCTAACCTCTTCATTTCTACACACCCCTTACAACCCACGTCCTCAATTATCTGCTTCATATATTCTAATCTCTGTCTTCCTCTACAGTTCTTACCTTCCACTGTTCCCTCCACTAACAAATTAACCAATCCTGCATGTCTCAAAATATGACCTACCAGCCTGTCTCTTCTTTCTGTAAGCTTCTTCCAAAAACTTCTTTTCTCGCCCATCATTTCCAAAACTCGTTTATTTCTTATTTTGTCAGTCCACTTAATTTTTAGCATTCTTCTGTAGCACCACATTTCAAATGCTTCAATTTTCTTTCTTTCCGGTATTCCTAAAGTCCATGTTTCGCTACCGTAAAGTGCTGTGCTCCACACAAAGAGTTTTAAAAAGTTCTTTCTAATTCCTAGATCAATATTTGAAACTAAAAGATTTCTCTTTTTCATGAAGGCTTTTTTTTCTAGTGCTATTCTGCTTTTAACATCATTCCTGCTTCGGCCATCGGTAGTAATTTTACTTCCCAAGTAACAGAATTCTCTTACTTCTCCTATTGCATCCGATCCTATTTTTATATTTAATCCACTAGTATTGGTATCATTTCTGCTACATTTCATCACTTTTGTCTTGCTTTGATTTATATTCAGTCCAAAATCTTCCTTCAGTATTTTGTTCATGCCATTCAGTAACTTCTCAATATCCTCAGCCCTCTCTGCTAACAAGACAATGTCGTCAGCAAATCGTAGCATACTGATTTTTTCTCCTTGAAAACTTATGACACATGGAAATTTTTCCTTGACCTTTATCACAAATTAATTTCCAATTTTTTGTAATGCTTTTTAGAGTATTCATCTTTGATGAAGTTGTTTGATTTATGTTTTCTACGCAATATATTTCATAAA
The DNA here is from genome assembly GCA_031002005.1 of Vandiemenella viatica. Lineage (NCBI taxonomy): Eukaryota > Metazoa > Arthropoda > Insecta > Orthoptera > Morabidae > Vandiemenella > Vandiemenella viatica. The sequence continues at coordinate 166,843,288 of CM061914.1, read as the reverse complement.
ACTGAGGAAATAAATACCCAAAGTTTCGCAGTCAGAAAACAATATTAACAGATTCCAAAGAGTGGAGTATTGTGTTGGAGCGAGATCTTCGGTGGGTGTCTCCCAAAGAACTGTTCATTGGAGACCATCAGCCTATCCGTGACAAAAATGGAGCTCAACAAGGGAATGGAAGAACAAGTGGCAAATGCTTATAAACATTGCAAAATGCTTGTGTCAGATGCCAGTTTACTAGCAGATTCGCCTCCTGACTTAATTTCATTGGGTGTGGGCGAGGCATATTAAGAAGCTATTGTTGATATCTTGGCCTGAAATTACGTTTGGTGTATCTGTTATAAGCAATGTGATTTGTTTTAAATTTTATTGAGTGCAATAAAAGTATGTAAATGAAGTTTAAGCAAAATAAAAAGGTCAAGCATGACAATTTCTGACGATAAAAATAAATAAAAATATTTGACCGTGCAGGGATTTGAAGTGGGGCCAGGAAATCAGGGAGCTAACACTCTATCACATAAACCACACTACCATATGGTAGTAATGGGCAATAATTTTCTATATAGAAGTTATTTAGACTTTTTGCTTTTATGCAAAGGAATATCTCAAAAACTATTGCGCATTTTGAGAAACGTCTGTACCACAGACATATATGCTGTGTACCCTTCATTTATGAAGCAGATCGAAATCCGTTCTTAACATGTTTAATGGTCTCCAAAGACGACTATCTGTTATCGGTACAAAGGAATGATAATTTCTTGCTCCGTCCCGCGGTCGCGGAGTGTCATAAGTAGGGTTGATATGGCCAAAAAAATAGAGAAATATGCATTAAAATATGACCTTAGGAACGGGTAAATATGACCTGAAAATAACAAAATATGACCAAACATTTAAATTTACTATACAGCAAAACATGCTCAATTACACTTCATTTATTTTATCTAATAGTGTCGCTTTCATGTAGACAGCATAATTTGCTTCCGTGCACTCGCTGCACCATTGATAAATTAAATTTTAAATCGCTTGTTGAAGTCACTTTAATTTCAGATAATTTACAGAAAATCACTCTTTCGTCTGTACCAAACTACTCCTCTCAAAAATCTTTTGCGTAGCTACATAACTTTGCACTTTAAGAAAATTTTGTTTTCAGAATGGCGGTGTTCACTGATCCACTGCAGATTTAACACTGACTGAGAATTATTTTCTAATGTATTGGCGAAAGTGAGACGACATTGATTGACGCGGCTTGACACAGGAATGCTGCTGCTGCATTGTCGAGATTAAAAGGCGTGCGGACCATTAACGCTTAGAGAGTGACAATAATGTATAACTGTAATTTTTGTCTGGTGAATTCTGGAAAATTCAGTGACAATTATTTTTGTTTTTTCCTCCAACAAATAATAGGAATACAGTTCTGTGAATGATTATCTTAGTTTCTTCTCATCTACAACTTCTAGTGAATTCCTGGTACTATTAAAAAATTACGAGATTATCGCTCGATATATGAGCATATGACAATAAATATTATCGTAATGTGACAGAAACTAGGAAGATGTCCTGAGTATGCACTTAAATGCTAGATAAAATACAGTCAAAAACGTTCAATCAGTGTGTAATTCAGCTTTACAATTCAAGAAGAAGGCAGGAAAAAAATATGACTTATCATGAAATGGCAATGCATAGCATCAGGGCTTGTGATCCACAGCAATTAAAGTAACTAAAATTTCAGCACTGAAAGTTAATACGTAAGTCGTGCAAATCGATTCATTATTAAGTAAGCAACTCATTTAGTTTTTATTCTACGGACAATATGTAAAAAAAAAATGTATAACAGAATATTTAATTCAAAACGAAATTAATGTTAAATTGAGGGTCGGAAAATTTAACATGGGCCTAATATTTATGTTTACGTGCATCAATTTCAGTGGAAAGTATATTGAGTAAATTAAATCTGCAAATGTAGGTGGGTGCAGGAAAGGACGTAGATGGTTGTTTATATATATAACACATACAGCAAAATATATTAAAATTTCATATCAACAGGTTCGTGTAGCAATTGATATTTCTGTTTTTTGTTGGGCTAATGAATGTAGTTCGAATGTTTCATTTAGCTAATATTTTTTTCTGAATGTTGCGGTAACTCATTAAAATGAAAACTGGCGAACTCAGTTACACCGAAAATTTTTACCTTTGCCAAGTGTTGCTTTGTGTATAGCTTGTGCGCTGTAATTTGTGAGGGGTTTGTGATTCAAGTTTAACAGTAGATCATGGAGGAAAGGTAATGATCATCGTATCCTTGACACATTACGTCAATCTTTCAACGGTATGAAAAATCTTTTAAGACCTTTGAATTCCTCCTCCCTCTCTTCCCAAACAAAATGGCTTCTTTATTTACAACTGCGTCGATGATAAAATAAATAGTATTTAGTATTTACTGTGCAGCAATAACATTTGGAAGAGAATTGTAGCAATTTTCAGGTCTCTTGTTGTTGATGCATGCAATAAACGTACTTACCTCCTGTCCTTATGTATTCTCCCATTTAACCACTTAGTTATGATGTTGACATTCGTCTTGGTGGTGTCGTAGTTTTTCTCCGATCCAACTCGTTCTGCGTTGTAGGTAACGGCGTGGTTCTTCTGCGGCGCCGCTTCACCTTACCTCGTTATTATAAACTTCCTGTCGGGATGTCGAGATTCGTTACACAACTGTGTTACTACTTCTTCCAGCCACGTCCCCTGAAATGGCGGCAACTCGTTGCACATTCCTAGCGTGATGGAGTCGCGACCTTCATAACATACAGGTCTTACACCATCCGGCGGTACACCCGTGAAGACTTCATTGAAAACATACGCCGGGAAAGTCTGCGTTCTTATATACAGGTAACATTCAAATCAAGGGTGCCCGCATGCGGCCGCCTTGAAAATATTTCCGGCCTGCGAGATTCATCACACTTTTACAAAACATTTTTTATGTTTCATTTTTAGTGTTATATATTTATTTACAATGTGCGTTTAGTATCATTATTATTATATTATCTGTTTTTACATCTAAGAATAATAGTAAACACAATAGTAATAACTCATTATGTTTCAATTCTTCACTAAAAAAATAAAATAAAATATATATAAAAAAAATGTCTATAGTGGGTCTAAATCTAATATGGGGATATATAATTTTATATGCGGCCCGCGGAGTTATGATGCATTTTAAAATTGGTCCCCAAGATCATCTGGGTTGGCCACCCCTGATTTAAATGTTTGAGATACATTCTTTTTATCCGTTTTACATTCCCTTCGTAACAGTTTATGTTACACAACTCTTGAAATAGGACAACTTTGTTATTTTCGCTGTTTACTTAAGACCAGATTTAATTTTTTTTCAGCTGTTGATACGGAATGTTATTAAATAAGATACGGTGAAGCGGTAGGATAATCTCAAAATATTCAGATTTCACTTTATGAGCTTCATACTAAATGACAAAGCAATTTTAGGATAGTAAAATGTTTTGTTGATGTTAAAGATAATGTCATTAAAATTTAGTATTAAAAACTGTAAGTATGTAATAATAATACAAGTTTATAAGTGTCTGTGAAGGACTAAACACAAACTGATAGCGTTGAGAGCGTATCTAAGGAATAAGATTCGGGACAAGGATTGAAAGAAAGAAATCGAAATGATGTAGCGGAGGAGGACTGAAATCGGAGTGTATTGCAGATAGAATACATAATGCCCTTTGTTAAAGCGAGGAACATCATAATGTACCTCCACATCAGTTCAAGGAAAACATTTGACAGCTCTCGAAAGAGAATAAAATTAGAAGAAAAAATATGAATCAGACAGAATTAAATATATTGCCAAAAGGTAAGCGAAAATTATAGTCTTGTGACAATGTCGTTGATGTTACAAAATGTTGTACGGCGTGATTGGACTTTATTTAGCAAAAGAAAACTGTTAATAATGTTCTGTAAATTTACATGTTACACACGTTATCTGAATTTCTTTGTGATGCGTTACCCAAATGAAACAAAGCCAACAGCAGATATTTTTTTCCCGCTTTGTTGGATTTATTTCACAACTGTTACATTGCATTTTGTACTCTATAAAAGATATCTACAATCGGTTTCAGTTACTGACCAACTGGAAAAAAATAGTTCCTACATATTAGTCAATTTTAACAGATCTAATAGGTCTAAAATATACTATAGTTTAAACTGCAGCATTTATAACTTTTTACTTGTTTCTTAAAGTTTATCGGAGTAAAGGAAAGTTGCATCATTTTACATGAAAAATGTTATTACGAATTAGTATAATCTCTTACTACACCAGTCAAACATGTGTTCTGTTAACTTCATTACACTGGGAAAGAAGTAGAAAATTAGACAGAATAAAAAGCGGAACATTTATTTGACAAAAGTATTTAATACGCAACTTAAATGATAACACAATGGCACAGTCAATATTCACATTTACATCTATGATACAAATAGTTCGCAGCAGAGCGCAGCACATTGGCTAATACAAGGAACACTCTGGGTTATGCACCCCGCGGAGACGTTTATTTACAGCCAGTTAGTTCCGGTAGGGTGCCAGCACTGGGGGAGAAACTCTGTTTGCCTTAGCCAGCTAACAACACGCAAATTTCTCGTACAGATCAGCGAAATGTTTGGTGATTTAGAAGAGGAAGAGAGATGGTATCTGCCGTCATGAAACCGAGTCCGAATGTCTGTCTGAGGAAAGATGAATCGAGATTTATGTGTTGGAAATAAAAGACCCCATTGTCTCTGGTTTTTATCGATCTGTTTACTCTATGCAGGTTCTTTAACAAAAGAAAATTGAATATATGTGTAGTAGCTACTAATCTTTATAATATGCGACGCTTACATGCGAAAAACGTTCGAGGAAGCAATCGTAATCATTTTACTGTCATCGCTGGTCGTAAATTCGATTACCATTTTACCCATCATTTACCTCCGAAATAGGTACTGGTAGAAAATGTTGTCATATATCTGCGCTGTGAAGGAGTAAGGCGCCTGATGCGGGGGTAGTTGGGTCGAGTCCTGGTCGTGGAAGAAATGTCCCTCACCACTGGGGTACCAGAGGCGGTGGTGTTCAATTAATAATCACCAAAGTCCTGGGTTAAATTTCAAACCTCACCTTTTGTGATTTTAACATTAGTAAAGTTGTCTTTTATTTAATAACTGTAATTGTAAATACTAACATTGAATTTGTGAGTTCCAAGGTCACAGGATGTCAAGACAAATATACGAGATCTTTTGCGAATAAAGAACAGTTGGAAAAAAGTTGAAGAAAAGGTTTTGTTGGAAGAGGACGAGTTGGGTTTTGAAGAGAAAATGTATTGAGAGAAAAGGTGAAAGAGAAAGGCTCGATGGAGAAGCTGCGAAGAATCCTGGCGGGATTAGTAACTGGAAAATACTGTCGCACATCAAGAGGATCAGGCCAGGAAGAAGGAAAGACTGTTGTAGTGTAGTGGTTATGTTAAGAGACTGTGGGTTCGAATCCAACGAGTCCCGTAAAATTTTAATTTCTTAACTTTGCGTAAACTGTTCTGTAATGTTCTTGTTGTAACTAGTGTTAATGTTCTAGACTGTTCTTCATTACTATATAAGCGATACACCCTTCTAGCCGGAGTCAGTTCGCTCCGTGCTCCTGTACTGTACGAACTGTTAAATAAAGCTTCGTTGCGTTAAAGTAAGTGTGTTCATCAACGACCCCGCTAAGCCCAAGGACCCTGATCGTGGTTTACTACGTGACAATATTAGCCTGAGGGCAGAGAAATTAGAGTAATGATAAAGACAATGAAATATGAATTTGTAATTGATAATTGGTTGTTATGTGGAAAGTAGAAGATATTTTATTTAATATTGAGATTGTAATAAAGACAAAGGAGATGATTTTTAAAGTTCATGTGGTATGGTTTTGTTAACAGTGATTCGATTTACAGCGTGGGTATCGAAACAAATTCAGCGAAGGACGAAGAGGAATAAATGAAATTCCTATGTACTGGTCTGACGCTGGAAACATAAGTAAAAATATTATATTTAAATGGATAAAGTACATTTTCATATTTTCTAAAACATAAAGAACCTTACAAGCTTCGGACTTTCGGAAGAGTAGGCCCTAATCTCTCTTCTTCCATTCGTCATACACAACACAAAAAGTGTTGTATACTCAGACACACATATAGTAACACTTAAAAAATTCTGTAACACTGGGGACGACAGCGAGAAAACGCCCCAGTTTATTTCTCCGGGACGTTACCATGCAGAGGTGGCGAAAGAAATTTTCATATACTGCACCAGGAAGGCACCAGATCTAGAGTTTAAACCCCATACCTATCCGCAATCCTACATCCAATAGTAATGATGGTGTTTTGTCAGTCGTCAAACATGGCGGACCGCAAGGTGTTTTTCGGAAGCGTAGGCATGAAATGCCGACAGAGGAACGAACATCCACTGATTATTCTCAGCACGAAAAAACACGACACGGCACAACACTATAAACACACGTCACATTCACTCACACAAACAATTACACGTAGCAATAAACACCATTCACACTGTTTCCTCGGGGAGTTCCTATATAGGAATAACATAGGCTGTTCCATTTTATTCGCCTAAATCGAGAGATCAGACGTAATAAAAAGAGAGAGAGAGAGAAGAAGAAGAAGAAGAAAGCAAGAAGAAGAAAAAGAAGAAGAAACGAAGAAAAAAGAAGAAAGAAAGGAAAGAAGGCAAAAAACGGATTTTGTCTTATTCGCAAATGTCAGTTACAATGTAATAAACATTGGAAGTATGGAATAAAATCGAAAATTTATTTTTAAAATTGTAAAAAAATAACCTCAATATAGAAAAAAAATAATTGTTTCGTCATAAACTCTTTCTCGATTGAAAACAAACATCTGTAATAGCGTAAGTACTACAAAGCCAAGGATTTTCGTTAGTTTATAAATAAAAACGAATTCTGGAATGGGGTCAGAGAACTTTACCCATGATTATAGAAGGTAGTAGTTTAAAAAATTTTGACATTTTGAACTGTGAGAGTCATTATTTACACTGAAAGGAATGGAGGGATTTGAGGAACTATTTTCGGGTTAGGTAATTCTCACTGCTAGCTGTAAACTCATGTACTAACGACGGAGTCTAATTTACTAAGTATAAACAATACCGGAAAACATCGCTCAACCCCCCACGACCTCAGTATTGAGCCGGGGGTGTAAAACCAGAGTGTTCCGAACAACTTACAACCACTGAAGATAACATGAGACCAGCCACTAACATTCAGGCCTGCTCGATAAATACAGCTACACATCAACAGAGGCGACGACACTAACTACTGCACACACTGTCTTTTATCAACGCTGCACCAGCAGCAGATAGGCGCCAACATTCCACGCACATTTACCTACACGCAAATATTGATCGCAGGTGTCTACCACTCGTCTAAAGAGAAATATACCGACTGTAATGTTGCTGACAGGAGGTTTCGTTGTTGGACCGGGCAGTATGCTGTCCCCTGCTCTGGGCAGCGTTGCTATGGAAACGATGACCACTCCAGAGTACAGACAGCTCCACTGAAAACTGGACATCTGCTCAGTATGCATCTCCTTCTTACCATTCAATACTCTAGAAGACAAACTTCTGTTTCTCAGAAATGTAATTCTCAATCGAAAAGTATTTTGTTCACTTTGAAATTTAAAGAGAGCTTTCATATTTAATGGGTTCAGTAACTATACTCCTGTTTACAAGTTTCAAGATGGACGAAAATTTTGTCTCTCATACTGTCTGTTTCAAGTCCTCGGTCGAAATATTGGAATCCTAACTGTTCTTTGAGAAACGAAACATGTGTGTCTTCATTGCTGAAGATTAAAACAGTAACAAAATGAATTTTTTAATGCTCGTAAAGGAATGAAAACATCTATTTCTCCCCTTTTATTAATTTTTTAATAATTACTTTACATGAAGTTTGAAGAACGTCACTTATGTAACTACTTCGAAGATCTGTAGAACAAAATGTAAAAAGACTAATTGTATTCAACCCGAAGGTTGGTTCCTTTCCTCTTTACCTAACCCTACCCAGTTATCATAGCGGGTAAAGAGGACCTATAGTTTAACGTTGAATCCCGACCACGGAAGCGTTCTGGCGTACTTCACATTACACAGCAAGCTCAAATACAGGGCCTTTCAGAATTCCCGACAGGACAGGGATTCGAACTGGGTACCTTTCGATCTCCTGTCAGACGCCTTAACCACTGAGCCACAGGGCCGCTAGAAGGAAACTTACATGTATGGTAAAAAAAGAGGAGAAAATGGATAATCTTACTTGCACAAAACACTGCGATCGAAATGTCTACTTCCAACAGTCATTGATCGAAAAGTTAAGGGAAAGAACTGCAGATGGGGTAACACCATAATGGAAAACTGAAAATAGAGCACAACTGACAACTGATGCAAAGAGATACTCGAATTAAAGGCAGGCGAGGTAGGAAGTTTCTCAAAAACAGCTTATACTACTAGTTTTACGATCACCAACCCGGACGTTTGGCACCTTGTTTACTACCAAAGTGACCTTGAGTAAATTACAGTTTGATGTAAAAATTGAAGCACATATTAACACCAAAGGATTCGCTTCACATTGTAGAATCTGGCAGGACTTCTGATGTTGCATTTGAAACAAACAGCTTTAAAGATACCATTAAACAAAATAACAATAGTCCAACTACGGTCCAACAGTAGAGCGTTGTGATTGACACCTCCGATTAGAAGCACACTCACTTACTGTTCTCGCAGTCACTAAAGCAGAGTGAATTACAGGAATATGAAGGAAGCGCGACTTCACTGTCTTGTCAAACGTCTGATTGCGACTGAGTCCTTAAGTCCTGCGCAGGCTGCTCCCGCGGCGAGTGGGTCTCAGAACCAGTAGAGGTCCTTGGAGGACTCCTGCACCTGCGCGTCCAGACCTGGAACAAGACACCAGAGTTACTGTCGCTGGACAAAGGCGCCGCCTGCAATAAGGCCGCCCGTATCGTGTTTTTTAATTACAGGCGCGGGGAGGGCTCGGATATTGCGCCCGCTCGCTCACCCCTAAGAATTCAAATAAATTTTGATTGGTTTTGCCCCGGCGAGCGCTTCCGCTCCCCCACGTGGACTCGGTGCACCTGCCACGTGTCGGGTATCTCCCCGCGTCTTATTCACTGCATTATGCGGTAAGTAGCAGCGATAGCATTCGTGTTCATAAACTTGAGTGTGCAATACTACCGGGTATTTCAAAAATGACCGGTATATTGGAAAAATCAATAAAAACTAAACGGGCAGCGATAGAAATACACCGTTTGTTGCAACATGCTTGGGACAACAGTAAATTTTCAGGCAGACAAACTTTCGAAATTAGTTACAGTTTTCAACAACAGATGGCGCTGCAGGCGATTTGAAAGATATAGAAGTAAACGCAGTCTGTGAGTTCGCCATTCTGTAAGTCGTCTTTCTGCTGTAAGCGTGTGCTGTACACAGATTGCAAGTTTGCTGGGAAAAAATGGTGGAATATATCGTACTTTAGATTTTTCCAAACTGCAGCGCCATCTGTAATTGAAAATTGTAACTAATTTAGAAAGTTTGTCTGCCTGAAAATTTACTGTTGTCCCAAGCATATTGCAACAAACAGCGTATTTCTATCGCTGCCCGTTTAGTTTTTATTGATTTTTCAAATATACCGGTCATTTTTTTAAACACCCTGTATATTGTCATCTAATATGCTTGTGGGTTTAAGTAGATGCAAAGTATCAAGAGGGTTTTTCATAGCAGATTAGAAAGTTTATTGCTTTATAGTCGGTTTAGACAAACTTAAATTATACTTAAAAAATGTGTTGCTTGATATAAATATTTAATTGTTTTGGTGATCTGAAGTTAATCGTATATCGTAGCTTTGCTTGAAAGAACGCAAAAAGTGTACAAAAATAGTAGTTACGTGAAAATAGATCAAAATGTAAAACCAGATCTTTAATTACATGATAGCATTGGTTTTAATAAAGTTGAAAACACAAAACTATATTGGCCATTTAGTATATATTTTGTTTAAGTGGATGCAAAGTACTGTCAGAATATTTTAACAGCAGGTTGGAAGGTTTATTGCTTTATAGCTGGTTAAGATAAAGGTAAGTTATATGTAGAAATTGTGTTGTTCAACAAAGATATTTCTCTGTTTTGCTGATATGAAGTTAATCGTATACAGTAGCTTCGCTTAAAAAAATAAAAATAAAAATAATGTTCAGATACTGTAGATACGTGAAACCAGATCCAAATGTTAAATCAGATCTTTACTCACACGATAGCATTGGTTTTAATAAGGCTGAGTGTGCAAAACTATATTGGCCATCTGGTATAAGTTACTTGTTGGTTTAAGTACATTCATAGTACCACGAGGATATTTGGTAGCAGATTAGGAGGTTTATTGCTTTATAGTCGGTATAGATAAAGGTAAATAATATGTAGAAAATGTGTTGTTTAAGAAAGATATTTCCCTGTTTTGGTGATATGACATTAATCATATACCGTAGCTTCGCTTGGGACAATAAAAATAAAAATAATGTACAAAAATTATTGTTACATGAAACCAGATCAAAATATTAAACCAGATCGTTGATTACATGAACTGTTGTCAGAAATTGCTAAGTAAAATGTAAATTGTAGAAACTAAAAGCTTTTTCAACTAAACAGGTAGTGGTTTATGTAAGACAAGGAAATAAATTAAAAACTGAAATAGAAACCGAAGTAGTAAATTTACAAAACTTTAATTTGTCGTTTGTTTGTTGAAAATCAATTACATGACGAACTTCAAGACAAAAACTATAATTTCGTAAATTAACTTAATCTACTATTGGAAAGATCGACGTTATCAACAAAGTCACGACTTTAACGATACTAAAAAATTCTGTCAGAAGGTACAAGATTAGGAAGAGAAGAATATTAACTGTTGGAAACTATTTGTGCGTTTCATTTCTGTTACAATAGTTAACCAAAAAAAAAACAATACAATTTATACTATAAAACTAGATTGGAAATGTAAGGATAATTATTTCAATGATATTAAAAATGAAAACAACCATACAGATTATTTTACAATAAAGTATAAAATTAACATTTTCTTGTTGGATATAATTTTACAATGAAATATACCTGTAGTTAAAATACTGAAAAGTCTTTTGAATCGTGAAAATCCAGTTTTTTATGTCTTTCTAAAATCGAGTGTCTCAGACTTAATTTTTTGCTTCTTGTTTTGCGTCTTGGTGACTGCGAGGTACTAGAGACGGGAAAACATTTGGGGGGGGGGGGGAGTAAGGAATGTAAAAATATTCGGTCGTCGCATTTTGAAGGAACCATCTTGGCATCCGTGTGGAGTGATTTGGCGAAAGCATGGAAAACCCAAATCTGGATGCTCGGACGGGGATTTGAACCGGGGGATTGACAGCCCTAACACCAGACTACTCCGGTCATAAATTGTTACCATCATATAGTTAGGGGAGGGGGGGTATTAGTTCACATGAAGTTCATAATGCAACAGACAGCCGCGCGATCCTTCCAGTTTGATCGAATACGTAAAAACACACGCAATAAATACGTTAAAAGATACTTTCAGTTACATAGCTTATTCACACCCACTTCCTTTAAAAATTATAATTCTTTTGCGCTAATCTCTTACTGTAAAAAATCTACCAAAGTGGGCAGCAGGTATTAAAACGTCGAAAGTTCTTACCGTAGATTTCTAATAGGCTCATTTTATATACAAGAATAGGCTGATCTAGGATAGACAGTAAGATGTTCGTAAACTGAGAAGATAGATGCAAAAGACCACAATATATCAAAGATAGTCACCCCTTTCGTAATCTCAACAGACAAGTACCAAAGATCACGCAATAACCAAGATAAACACACTTTTCGTAACTTGAACATATAAACGCCAAAGATCACACTAGATCAGACCAGTGAAGTTAATAACTGACTGATTTCTTAATTTTTTTATTGCATATTAGCTTCTCCAGTGGGACCTCATACGGAAAGCAAAAACCATGAATTCTTAAATTGGTACCCGCATAACAGATGGTGAATTTAATCTTTATATATAAAGATGTATGTTTGTTTGTTCTTCATACAAATCCACAGTTTTCATCCTATCTCGATGAAACTTTGCACACTTATCCTTTGAAACAAGGAGAAAACTACTGTCTACATTTGGTTGAAAAATTATTTGTGTAAATAACACATTTTGTCTCATAACTTCGAAATGCGGCGATAGACAGACACGTTGGATATGGACATCTCCGTACCGTGTTTCCGTGAAGTGGGCTGGTAGCTCAGTGGCTAAAGCGCTTGCTTACTAACGTCGTGGTCTCCAATTCAAATCTCCGTGGAGGCTAAGATTTTAAAAAATTGTTTTTCATCGTAAGAGTCAGGCCTGGGCCGTAGATTATTCGGATTGAATGTTAAACTGTAGATATTAGAAAGTTAGGGGTGCAATGCGAGGCAAATCGTAGGTAGTGTTGCTATGTTGTAGGTGTACACTTTTTTACGTTATAATGATCCCTCAGGTGTTGTTCGCAGTCAATGTGTGAGTGTGAACCACAGTAATATTATTTATAAATATGGAAGTAAGTCTCTGTCTTTTTGTTACGTTTTGACGGCTAAATGGCTATATCGTTGTGATGGAATTTTATAAGGAAATCTGTATGAAGGGCACAGGATATTTTTAACAGTTGTAGTCACGAAATTTTGAGACCTTATCGAATGGCGACAGAAATATGTTGGAAATTGATTCTCTTCAAGAGACAGGTTCGACGGTACAAAGATATAGTGTTAGCTTTCCTGTCATATTATTCCGACTCGATATTGTTTGGGACCAATCCTTCATTACCAACAACTTTCTATATTTAATTCTGGCAAAAAAATTCTTAATCCACGCGTACGAAGTCGCGGGTACGAGCTAGTTATTAATAATTTAATTTGCCTCCAAGAGTGCTATGTTACTAAATAACCAATATTGCTTAGTTAACAACAGAAGTAACAGAAGCCAAAGAGTGTAGGGTGTTTATCTTCGATGTAGAATATCTGTTCAGGTTAGGAAAGAAGTATTTATCTTTGATTTATTGTGATCTTTGTGGTCTATCTAGTTAGTTCACGAAATGAGCGTTCATCTCTGATGTAGTGTGATCTTTGGTACCTGTTCGTAAAGGTTACGAAAATAGAGTTTATGTCTTATGTCATGTGATCCTTGACACCTATCTGTTCAAGTTACAAAAGGAGTGTTCATCTTTCATGTTGTGTAATCTTCGGTGCCTATCTGTTCAGGTTAGGAAAGGAGTGTTCATGTTTGACTTAGTGTGATCTTTGGCGTTTATATGGTGAGATTACGAATGGTGTGTTTATCTTCAATATATTGTGATCTTTGGCGTCTATCGTCTCAGTTTATAAATAGTTTCTTGTCTATTGGTCCGTTCACGGTTCACCCGGAAATACCACAGTTTTTAAGTTAGATCTCATGTTTTGAAACTGTAAAAGCCCCATCGAAACTGGTTCTGTAGTTTTTGCACTGTGCATGGACAAAGAAATCTCACGCCAGCTTACTGATTTATAGGAGTATGTGTGTATGATTTAGCAGCATGCTCGCCGTCTGAATGTTTAGTAGACGCTGGAATAATTGGAGTCTGTAAGCACGAAATGGCTGGTATTGCAGTGAACAGAGAATGCGAATTTGTCAGGGTTGGCGGTGTTTGACACGTTATGTGTGTGTGTGTGTGAGGCGGTTCCACACGCGTGATCAATACGTGGGCGGTGCTCGGGACAGACATGGCGTCCACCCGACACTGTACAAACACATCTCCACAACATCTCAAACAGTCAATATTATTTCGTCGGTGTCTTCAATAGTTAGAAATATAGCGAACACTGATATGGCGCTCATACTAATATTTTCTTTATTGTATCGTTAAAATAGATACTCTGCATTTCACAATACCTGGGTTGCGGAGGGTTGTAACACCACAAAAGTCGCTATTTAGTTTGTAAGAGCATATCGATATGTTTTACGATACGCGATATCGCAGGTGTTACGAAAAGGTACGGCCAAACTTTCAGGAAACATTCCTCACACACAAACAAAGAAAATATGTTATGTAAACATGTGTCCGGAAACGCTTACTTTCCATGTTAGAGCTCATTTTAGTTTCGTTAGTATGTTAGTACGCTCTCCTGACCTCAACCCTCTTGACTTCCATTTATGGGGGCATTTGGAAGCCCTTGTCTACGCAACCCCGGTACCAAATGTAGAGACTCTTCGTGCTCGTATTGTGGACGGCTGTGATACAATACGCCATTCTCCAGGGCTGCATCAGCGCATCAGGGATTCCATGCGACGGAGGGTGGATGCATGTATCCTCGCTAACGGAGGACATTTTGAACATTTCCTGTAACAAAGTGTTTGAAGTCACGCTGGTACGTTCTGTTGCTGTGTGTTTCCATTCCATGTTTAATGTGATTTGAAGAGAAGTAATAAAATGAGCTCTAACATGGAAAGTAAGCGTTTCCGGACACATGTCCACATAACATATTTTCTTTATTTGTGTGTGAGGAATGTTTCCTGAAAGTTTGGCCGTACCTTTTTGTAACACCCTGTAGAATATCGCGGGGTTAGTCAGTTAGTGGTTGGAGAGTAGGGAGAGAGAGAGAGGTTGCAAGATGGCGAGTTGTGAAGAATAGCGGGGGAGTGTGGACAAGTTAAAACAATTTATATCGCAATGAGCAAACGTTGCGGCGTTCCTATCAAGGTATTCGATAAGGATACAATGTAGAGAGTGAAGTTATGAGGCGAGTGATCGGTAGGAAAACGAGGACAGAGTTTGTAAGTGAACGATTACGTTCTGGTATCTGTTCGAGTGTGGGACAGAATTCTGAATTTGTACTACAGAAGGGACTCACTGTTACCACTGTCTTACCGAACTCGTGTCTTTGTCTGCTGGATTGCGTTTGGCGAAAAGTGTTTATAGGCAATAAAACATCGTGAGCTTTGGCGAACTACTCGAGTGCCCTAACTTTTCTTAGTACAGGGCCCGTATAACCTTTCCTTTAGCCGCAACGCGTCTAATTAAATCTATTAAATGTATAGTAGCTGGTACAGCTACAGCTAAAAAACTTTCAAATATGACAAAACAACAGTTATAACGTCACAGGACGCTATTGCCAAAACTATTCTTTATATTGCGCTGCCCAGCCCGTAATGACATGACGGCAGGAATGAAACAAAGGCATTGATGCTACAACCTATTTCGCTAATGTCAGCACTGTGACGTATTTACGTTGAAAGGAGAATAAATACTAAGCAGTCGTAAACGGAAGTGCGTGTTTCCGTGTTAACGAATAAATTAAAACAGAAATTATGTCACAGTGTGTTGAAGTATTCTTTATCACGACTATAACACTTTAATAAGGACTTTGACTAACTTTTCACAGAACTGGCCACACTTCTCTAGTTACTTGATAGTGTTAAATCGTTCTTTGTTATACCGTCCCGTGAAACACCATAGTATTCTATACAGTTTTTCGCACTACCTCCTATACAGAGTTTAAGTTGTTTGCAGATGACATAATGGTGTATAATAGGATCAAAACAAGAGAAGACTGAACAGCTGCAGGGTGACCTGGATAGAATATCTAAAAAGGTAGTTCAGCATGGAATGAAGATAATTACAAGAAAATTCCGCTTATTAGGTACACATATAAAAAACTAAAGATTATTTATGACTATAGGGTGGGGTCAGAATTGCTTGTTGAAGGCTCGAAGTTTAAATACCTTGGCATAACGTTCGATAATAAACTAAACTGGGCAGAACACATTGGGCAGGTGGTAGGAGAATGTTATAAAACCCTTCATTTACTGGAGAGGGTGATGAGAGGATGTACCAGAGAATTTAGGGAACTGGGTTACAAACCTTTGGTTAGACCATTAGTTGAATATGGCGGTGTAGTTTGGGGCCCACATTTTGGGTACCAGGAGTTGGAGGACGTGCAAAGAAAAGCAGTTATATTTGTTTGTGGAAAATATCACAGGACGCAGTCAACAACTGATATGATAAGGGAGCTGGATTGGGAGTCACTGGAGGAAATGAGGAGGGTGAAGAGAGTGCTGGGAATGTACAGGGCATATGTTGGTGATGGGGCTTGGAGGAATATTGGTCAAAGAATTAGTAATAGTGCATGGAAGGGTAAAAGATGATTATGACCACAAGCTGGCGCTCTACTTCAAAGGAAGTGGAAAAATTTTCTTTTGTGGGTAAGTAAGCGAATTCTGTTACTTGGGAAGTAAAATTACAACCGATGGCCGAAGCAGGAATGATGTTAAAAGCAGAATAGCGCTACCAAAAAGAGCCTTCATGAAAAAGAGGAATCTGTTAGTTTCAAATATTGATCTAGGAATTAGAAAGAACTTTTTAAAACTCTTTGTGTGGAGCACAGCACTTTACGGTAGCGAAACATGGACTTTAGGAATACCGGAAATAAAGAAACTTGAAGCATTTGGAATGTGGTGCTACAGAAGAATGCTAAAAATTAAGTGGACTGACAAAATAAGAAATAAACGAGTTTTGGAAATGATGGGCGAGGAAAGAAGTTTTTGGAAGAAGCTTACAGAAAGAAGAGACAGGCTGGTAGGTCATATTTTGAGACATGCAGGATTGGTTAATTTGTTAGTGGAGGGAACAGTGGAAGGTAAGAACTGTATAGGTAGACAGAGATTAGAATATATGAAGCAGATAATTGAGGACGTGTGTTGTAAGGGGTATGTAGCAATGAAGAGGTTAGCACAGGGTAGGAAGGGATGGAGGATTACATCAAACGACAGCAAAAAAAAAAAAAAAAAAAAAAATATTGAAGTGATGAATAATTTACCAAAAACCTTTAATCTAAAATTTGTAAATCACAAAAGTTGGTGGGGTAGAAATTTAACACTCAAATTATATAAAATAATTAAAAAATAAAATATAAAGGGATAATTAGATGAGTAAGGTAATTGCCACCGGAGCGTAAGGTCAATCGAAATTAAATTAATAATAAATATTTTTGCTACAATTGTATCATGTTTTTGATCTCTGAATTACCATCTATAATTTTGCTACCCTACGACGGCTACATTTTACGGTGTCATCGGATTATTTCAGGCAGTGAACATGTCAATAGCTTAACAACTTAGTTTTATTAATTTTGTTTTTTAAAGTAACTTTCAGTCAACACAAATAACATTGCCCGTAAAGTTACTTCGCTATTCTCTGGTTGTTTTTTTTTCCTTTTTTTTTCTTATGACTTTACTCTTCGCGGACGTCGAAATCATAAGTGGCGGTGGAGAATAGGGTTAAGGAACGGAAAGATCTTGGCCCTTTGAAAGCCATGGATATCCTAAATCAGGATGGCCAGGCGGGAATTTCAATATCCTTAATTGCAGGACCGAGCGCTACCGCATATCATCTGGACAAAATGCGAGAGTTGGAAGACGAAAGAGTTGATCAAAGCTGAGAGTGTTGGATGAAGTAACCGCTGGCAGCCTTCCGTGCTACAAGTCTGAATAAAGGATAAAGTGAGTACCTAGAAACATTTACGAACTACAGCGGGAACGTCCAAGGAGGGGGGGGGGGGGTACTGGGGCATGATAGGGACAGAAATTGAAGAGAAGACAAACCGGGATGAACAGTAGTTACAAGAAGCGGTTGATGGAATGGCGTGGGAAAGGGACAAAGAATTAAGCACTCACAGTATCCACAATTTCATTTTCATCTAGAGAAGTGACACGCGAAAGTGTTCGTAGATCAACCTTACCCAATACTTTTCAACGTCGGACTCCTTAATAACATGTATGATAGTTTGAGCCAAGTAGGACCAGTTTAAGCATTTGTTTAGCTTCAGTTATTTGCCGTGGATGTGTACTCATCATGTTACAAGCAGGGTTGTTAGCCCTGGAGGGGACCTACAGTTTAACGTGGAAACCGAACCTCGGAAAGTCCTGGCGTAGCTCATATTATCAAACACAACTCTTAAAATTCCTGCGCCTACCTGGATTCGAACCCAGCGCAGCGAACGGTTTGAAAGCAAGTATCTTAACCACTGAGATTAATAATAATAATTGGAAATTGGCTATTCCAGAACTGTCATTTGATAGCTCGGCTCGCATCATTGTGGTCAGAGTTAGCTCCCAGTTATGTTTTAGTAATTATTAATTTTATTTTTACTTTGTCCGCGGACCCCTTAGGGGTCTACGCTGGCGTAGACGCTTAAGCTGCAATTTTGTTTTAGCGAAAGTCACTATAACGTTCCTTCATCGGGAAAAGACTTAGGAGTACACAGAAAAAATGTATAACTGGAAGTATATATTCAGAATTTAATCGCGTTAAAACTTCAGACGCGAAACATGGTGGAAAATCCACCTCAGAAATAGTTTTCAAAGGTCAGAACAGTGTTATACTGAATGTGCCATCAATTTTGATTAAATTTATTATTTCTGTCTAATGAGTCTTGTTACATCTTATAATCTCCCCTTCGCATATGGAAAGGTTATAATATGATATAATACTTTCATCCTTTTTTATTTCAAACAAACAATATTCAAATTCTCTTTCAGGTCATTGAACAATGATCATACATGATTGCAAATAATTTTACAACATTATTCTTTACCTGGTCGTGTTCCTTATTACTTTCTATCAGAAAGGAATTACGTTCTTTGCGATGTCATTTTACTGAGGTGGATTATAACATTCGCTATTCCAGTCATAACCTCTTACCATCATAAACTTTTATACTATACCTGAGAATCTTTTGCAATTCGTTATTTTAAATGGAATCAACGCAGTAAGAGATCTTTCTACTACACTCTGTATATTATTACACTTTTCAAACTACGAACAACTATCTTTACACAACTTTATCATCATCAATTTTTGCTTTGGCCGCAGCTGTACATATTATCTCCTTTCTTAGCCCTGCAACTCCTTACCGGCACCATTTTAGGTTTCATGTAGTATACTTTTTACTCATTCCATTTTCATTTCCCCTTGTTCATAACTTACATTCCCATATTGTTCTTATTTAATCTCCATGAACAGCCCTCGAATTTTTTCTTTGCTGTCAAAGATTATTAACAAAAACATCTTATTAATATTTTATAACATCACTTCATTTTTATTATTCATAAATTAAATTATATTGAACTCACTTTTTTTTAAAAACATTTTACATAACTACGGGTCGTATGACCGTTGTAACCTGATGCAAATCGTTCAACGCAGTACTCAACCAGCAGACACGCCGGAGCGGTGCGTAGTCGACAGGACATAACGCACAGCACGTCAGCCGCTAGATACGCGTCACCGTAGCGCAAGGCTGCCTGCCTGCAGGCGCTGTGGCTTCTCATCGCAATCCCCAGGAGCACATTCGCATTCTGTGCACGATTCCTTATGCTCCAATTCGTCATATCTTACATAAAATCTTCCCGTGTGTTCGTTTTGTATAAATTCACAGAGTCAAACCGCACCTCCATCATAATCTCGGTGTACTTGCAGCGATGTGCTTTGATTAATTAAGTGCTGATAACTGTTTTCTCACTCC
Organism: Vandiemenella viatica; assembly: GCA_031002005.1. Classification (NCBI taxonomy): domain Eukaryota; kingdom Metazoa; phylum Arthropoda; class Insecta; order Orthoptera; family Morabidae; genus Vandiemenella; species Vandiemenella viatica. The sequence continues at coordinate 166,823,644 of CM061914.1, read as the reverse complement.
CTTTGATCTATGAATCGTCCTGTACCTGACAAAACCCTCATTTCGGCACGTCTTGCGTTAATCCTAGCAGAGTATCTTTGATTACTTTACACCCATAGCTTTCACGATGACATCATTATTATCAGAGATACAGGCTTACTATAAACGATTGAAGCGACTTCACACATTTACTGTAGCTACGTTATTTGACATATTGTCACAAAACTTTACAGTCATACAAAAAAACCTCAAAAGCTTTTGCAGCCGCATTCCAAATTATACAACGTTCGCGAATACTTAAACAGGAGATTGAGAAACTGATGGATCGGTCGTGGTGGGGATGATGATCATCAATCCCTATCTTGGCCTCCACGCTTTCCACATACGATTTGTGTGTGTGGGGTTATATCAAAGATTCATTGTTTAACCCACCTCTACCAGTAAACCTACCAGTACTACGACCTGGCCATCAACAGTGTTTTTCAACAGATAGCATGCTGCACTTAGTGTGACTGGAAGTTGATTATCGACTTGATATCTGCAGTATCAGTAACGAGATACGTACAGAGCAGGGGTGGCCAACCCGTGGCCCGCTGGCCCCATGCGACCCGCCTAGCACATTTTTCTGGGCCGCGAGATTCATCACGCTTTTACAAATAATTTTTATATTTCATCTTTAGTGTTATATATTTCTTTACAATATGCGTTTAGTATCATTATTACTATATTATCTATGTTTACATGTATGTATAATAGCTCATGTATAATAACTCATGTTTCACCTCAAAAAAAATCTCTAGTGGGGACATATAATTTTATATGCGGCCGGCGGAGTTATGAAGTGGCCCGCGAGATCATTTGGGTTGGTCACCCCTGCTATAGAGCATGTGTAGTAAGCCAAAAAACTTTGAGTTTTTCTTTTTGTTTTGCTTACGGCTTTACGCAGCGTCGACGACAAGTCATTAGAACCGGGAAAGGAATTCGATCATGGATGCTTCAAGAAACCGTCTCTGCATTCGCCTGGAATAATTTGGCGCTAACCATGGACAACCCAAATCCGAATGGCAGGACGGGGATTCAAACCCGCGTCCTCCCGAATGTAAGGCCGGAATGTTGCCGCTCCCCCATCGCGCTCGGTAAAAGTTTTGTGACACCATATCAAATAATGTAGCTACAGTATACGTGTGAAATCGCTTCAAACATTTATAAGGGGCCATCCACAAATTGCGTAACACGAATTTCATGATTTTTGACCCCTGCCTCCCCCCATGTCACAGGTTGTCACATTTGTGGGACCCCCCCCCCCCCTCCCCTGATGTGACGTCACATATTTTTCAATTTTATATTTATTAATTAAAACAGCACTTCCAAAATGATTTATGTATTTCCAGTTAAAATGCATATCAACAATAAATCAAACATTTAAGAAAATATTTAAAAAACATAAAAATCGAATTAATTATACAAAATTGAGTCATCATGTGTCCATGGATTTTAAACCCATTCCTTGATACTGTTTATTATTGTCGTAATAATCACTTCATTCTTGATTTCGATTGTGTTGGGAACATTCTATGTGTCAACATCATCTTCATCTTCCGCCACGAGCCAAAAAGTGATACAAATTATGCATGTGATGTTACAAAGTTTATGACACGTTCCCCCCCTTGTCACACGACGTCACACTTTGTTGACCCCCTCCCCCCCTCATGGTGTGACGTAATTTATGGATGGCCCCTAATATCCCTGGACATTGATTTAATTGGTTCACATGTCAGTAGTCACAGTTATGAGATAGCAGGTCGTGTATAGCAATGAACCACATCTTCCGTGGCTCATAAAAACTCTGCTTAGGGTAGTTCAGATTTTCCGTGACAGCTCGAAACTACGCCACTCTCGCGAAGCTGTTCCGAACCATTCTGATCTCCTCTCAGAGCCGTAATATACTTCATGGAGAAGAGCTGTTGTGCCGTTGTCGTGTTTGGGGATCTTCATTTCACACGTGGTGATTCTAAGACGGTATCATTATGGTTAGCGGGAATCTAGTTCTTCATTATTTGTGAATACCCTCGCACTAAATTCTTGTTATCTTGGATGCTATGCACAATTTAGGACAAGTTATTACAAAACAGCAGCAGTACTAATTGCACCACTGACGACTGATAAAGTGGGAACTGACATTAGCGGTCACTGTGTTATTAGCTCAAACTCCTTCCCAAATAAGCCAAAAATTAATAAATGCTATTATTTTTTTTTAAAGCTGCCGTCTCTTTACATCTACATCTACATCTACATCTACATCTACATCTATACTCTGTAATTCACAATTACTGTGGGTGGCAGAGGGTGCTAAGCACCAATCCTATTTTAGAGTATTCCAATCCCGAATAGAACGAGGAAAGAAACAATACATAAATTTATCAGTACGGCATCTTATCTCTCGAATCTTATCCCTTCTGTCATTGCGACCTAAATAGGTTGGCGGAGGAAGTATTTCGTTGCACTCGCAAATTAGAGATTTTCGCATATTCTCCAACAAATTTAAACGAAAACGACGTCGTCTGTCCGCCAAACTATCCCAGCCTAACCCACATATCAGCTCTGTGACACTTACATAAGGACTGTAACTAGCGGTCACGAATCCAGCGGCTCTCCTCTGTACTTTCTCTAACGTGTCAATCAATCCCTTGCGATACTGATCCCAAATTGCACAACAGTATTCCAAATGCGGACGCACTAGTGTTTTGTACGCTATTTCCTTTGTATGAGCATTGCAGCTTCTCAAAATACGACCTATAAAACGTAGTTTAGAATTAGCTTTGCCTACGACGGAAGTTATGTGCAAGTCCCATTTCATGTTGCTTTTTACTGTTACGCCTAGATACTTCAGGGAATCGACCGTGTCAACAACTGAATTGTTAACTTTGTACTCGTGAGCAAACGGGGTCTTTTTATTACTTATTTGCATTGCCTTTATCACTGAAAGTTTCTAAGTTTCAAAGGATTATCAGCTTACATGTAGGCGTGAACGAAAAATAATTTTTGATGAGACATCTCGTTGGTTACAGATAATTTTATTCCGCCAATATCATCAGAATGAAGCAATGATTCCGTTAATAGGTGGTTTTACTTTCTGTATGCATCAGTTGTTTCTTTTATCCTCAGACGCGACGCGCACTAACATTGGAAATATAAGTACAGTATTGTGAAGTAGAGGGTACTGTAAGTATGTTTGTGAACATTTTTTGAATATTTCTCACTGTTCCCTACATCTTTTAGCATATCACTCCCCAAACATACATCGTAAGTGCTTTTATAATGGTTTTAGATGTCACTTTGCAAGTCGAGTAGCCAGTATTTGATCTTACACGTTCCTGTACGACAATAAATACTGTTAACGATGCGCAATAATTTGGGTGAAATGAATAGAAAACCAAGAAACAATGTTTCAGCAATAAAGAAGTGAATTATCTGAAAATGTTACTTAATCGATTGAGGGTATATAGCCTACAGTTGATCTGGAATGCAAAACTTAATCCGCGTTACAAGGAAATGATCCAAAGATTATAAGCGATAGCTCAGTAAACTGTAAATAGCGTGACGATTTAAGTTGTTTCAAGCCTTTGGTGTGAAGTTACTGGAGTTGAAATAAAACAGGATGAATTATTGGGAGACATCAGAAGGTAAAATTATCAACGATTTTGAAGCAACAAGCAGTGGGTCTGGTAAAATGTAGACGCGAAACAGTATTGCACGGAAAATGCGGAGAGGAAGGTCGGAGGGTGACCCCAGAGATAATCGATTTGGCGCTGCCTTACGCTCCCCTCCGCTCCGCCATAACATCGCAGTAATTGCGCCGGCCAATGGCTGACCACTCCCCCACCCCGGCACATCCGTTGCCATAGCTACCGCTCGGCCGCTGGTGACGTCACAGCGGCCATTGGAATTCCGCGTCTTCGACAGCAGCCCTCGCTGTCCCGATGCGTGGCGGCGACCGAACAGGGACCCAGCCGCGAAGATCCTCTTCACACTGCGCAATTCCAAGGCGACGCGACGGAAACTCGAGAATCTCCAGTAAATGACTTCCATTGCTGTGTAATGGGGAGGAACAAACGTCGAGACTCCCGACAGACGCGTACCCTACGGGTATGCTACCAGTCTCACACGACCTGCAAACAAGTCGGCCGCCAGTCGCGTCTCTTGGGAGTCTTGTGAAACATGGCGGATGATCTCGCGCTCAACGTGAAGTTTGTGGGTGAATTTAAGAAAAGAGTGTAGGAGACCGGGGCTGGTTGATATTCGCCATCAGCTTCTAATTTTCTCCGTAGAGTGTGTAGAAGCGCCACCTGCTGACCACGTGACCTCCATAGCCTCGACTACATTCCAACAAATCAACAGTGTAGGTTCTCTATTTGTGGCAGGAGGACGTGATTGTCGTAGATTTCATTTAGTAAGTAATTTTTTTTTCTAAACTATCTTATTTGTTTTCTGTACCATAGGTTGCATGGGATAGGCTTAACTTGTGTATTGCATTTGAATCATTGAACTAAGGGCCATGTTTCACATAGTTTAAACATTCATTGTCAGCATGGTAGTTGTTACAACTGCCATCATTGTTATAAAAACGTGTTTGGGGCAGGTTGGCCATCTGCGTTTGGGGTTAGTTGGCACACAGCCAAAAATGGGGAAAGCGAAGAAACTAAATTCAAAGAGCAAAATGTATTTTGTGATTTCGTGTGAGTAGGAGAGCCTAGCTGTGAGTTACGCTGACAGAGATGACAGCTTTGATGAGCGTCTACTCTTACATGACAGTAACGCGAGTGAGCCAGACCCCAGACACCGCGTGGGCAGGAGTTAGAACTGTCTAGCCCAGTTAACAAATCCACAGCCACTGATGATGCCCCACACCATAAGGGCGAAACGCGTATGGAAATAAAGAAAACAGTAACATCAACAGTTGCTCCAGACGGAATTTTGATTTATAATCTATTATCCAACAACTGCGGAAGATGGCCTACAGCCAGATTTGCAGTTAACATCTCTCCAGAAGAAGATAATGATGAGGTCAAAAGGCGAAGAGCTAAAGTAGCCTCAGCTCAACAATAACTGGTAGTGGGCACCTACGACGGTGCTCAGGATACGGGAATAATAACTGATAAACTAAACTGATGTTCTAGTTAAAACAGTGGTAAAGTGTGTTAAGATTTGATGTGGTCTAGAAAAGTAGATGACATTTGGTGCAAATATGAAAAAGTGAGAAAACCTCGCGAGCTACAACTAATGAGCCAAGGTCAACAAACCTACCTCGTCGACATGAAGCCTATTTGATTTAAATTCAATATTTACGCTCTCTTGTTTCTATTTTTCGTTTCTCTCAGGCTTGCTTTCTGCCTTCTATTTTCTAGTTTTTTTAACAAATTAAAATATGTGCGAATGAGTCACAATTTCATATTTTTATTTACTTCAAACATCTTCACGAATTCCAGGTTTGTTTTCTTTCTGTCTTTGTCTTTATTTTTTTGTTTTGGCCAACCACAACTTGCAGTGTTTGGTGATTTCCTAGTCATACAATTCAATATTCTGATTCTAGAAAAATAAAATTAAAAAAAAAAATAAAAAAATACAGAAATGTAACATAATAGATGTAGATTACAGCGAAATATGCAAAATTGGGACGGTGTTCACAGAATCAGCTGTAAAAATCAAAATCTGTGCCAGCCATCCCCGGTCTCCTTTGTGTAAGTAGTATCCAGTTATTTTCTTTATCATTCAATACTTTTTCAAACGAGTGTTTATAAATATTTGGCTTTAGTAGAGCGTTGTGTAAAATTTTGACACTACTAGACTGTTACTTCTACTCATTGTGGGTGTAGCACGGTATTTTGCTGTTTAAAGTATGGAGGGAACAACCGTTCGTCTTCGTCATTTAGTTAGTTAAAATAGCTAACAAGCAATATTAGTCAACAGTAAGCATTTTTGTAGTAATCAGTCAGATGCACATTTGAAAGAATCAACGAACAGTTTTATGAAAACAGATTTTATTTGTGAGTCATCATGCTGCAACCTATCATTTGATAAACAAATTCAGGCAGTTATAAGTATGTAATGTGAGAGACTGCTTTCTTTAATAGTACATAACGACTCTTGTCGAGCATGTGTGAGGTAATATCAAGAAAACTTATTTAGTTAATTAACAGCAAGTTGAAAACCTTGCACGATTACTTATTTTTCATTAGTTCTTATCACTAGTATTAACTTCAAAATTCCATAAGTGATAGATACCTATACTTAAATTTGTTTGTTACCTACTCTACGTTTTTGCCCTCATTTTCTCTCGTGTGTGTGATTTGCGAATGGCAAAACATTCTTCGGATTCATCTTTTTCTATAATAGGTGTAGTAAGAACAGGTGAGGAGGACATCATCATCACTTGAGATGAGGGAAAACTCGGCTAGAAGCGACAGCAGGGATGATTATTAGAGTGTCGCTCACCACGGCTACAGGCAGACTGAACAGACCGCATCGCTTCGCAGTATCCTCAGTGTGTGGTCACTTGTGTGTATCATACTCGCAGGCGACTCAAATTGACGATAGTCAAGTCGCAGTCGCGTCGCTTCGGAATTGTGCAGTGTGAAGAGGGCCTATGAGTTATTAAGTGATGAGTATCCAGAACAAGAAGAATGTAGGTTGCATGTCTGGTAGACACATGTATATCCACCAGTAGGTGTTACCCGCGACTTTGTACGAGTGGACTTGTAATTTTATTGCTAGAATTGGGTATAAGAAGCTGTAAGTTATACGAGGGGGGACCCAAAAAAAACGGGAAATTCGTCATAACGTCTTTATTTCTTAATATTTTTACACCAAATTTTTATCACCTTCAAAGTATTCTCCACTGACCACAATGCAAAACTTGAAATAATCCTTCCATTGTTCAAAACAGTTTTTAAATTCACTTATCGGGATGTTATTTATGCCTTCCGGCGATTTTTGTTTTTCCTACTCCACAGTGGCAAAACACTTTTCTTTCATAACACTTTTGAGTCTGGGGAACAAAAATAAACCACAGGGGGCTAGATCCAGTGAGTAGGTGGGGTGGACAATCTGTGTCATGCCGTTTTTGGTCAAAAACTGCTTTACTGAGAGGGCGATGTGGGCCGGCGCGTTGTCATGATGGAAGAACCAGTTGCCTGTGCGCCAAAAATCTGACCTTCTCTTCCAGATACTCTCCCTCAATCTTTTAAAAATCTCCAAGTAGAGCTCCTGATTGACCGTTTGACCCGGGGGAACGAACTCCGCGTGCATAACACCTCTGCAATCGAAGAAACAAATGATCATTGTCTTGATGTTTGGCTTCACTTGGCGAGTTTTTTTTGGGATGAGAAGAGCACATGTCTTCCACTGGCTTGATTGTTGCTTTGTTTCGAGGTCGTATCCATAGCACCACGATTCGTAATCAGTAATCACTTTAGAAAAAATTCTTTGAGCTGATTTTGAAGCTCAAAACATGCATGAAGTCGACGCTCCCTTTGCTCGTCTGTGAGAAGGCGAGGGAAAAATTTAGCTGCAACCGTTCTCATGTGGAAATATTCGGATAAAATCCTCTGAATTGAGCTCCATGATATTCCAGGCATCTCACAGAGTTGATAAGTGGTTCGGTGACGGTCTGCACGAACGAGGGCATTGATTTTGTCGACGTTTTCGTCTCTTCTTGTCGTTTAGGGGCGTCCTGAACGGTGTTGGGCATCAATTACAATTTCTCCGTTTTTAAAACGTGAAAACCACTCGTGACTCTGGTTTTACTTAGGGCAGCATCCCCGTAAGCAGTCTTCAGCATAGCAATAGTTTCCGCGGCCGATTTCCCCAACAGGAAACAAAATTTCACAACCTCGCGCTGCTCTCGACAATCTGCCATCACGTTTTCGCCGAAATGGAAAAAGTTGTTTTAGTAAAAAAACTATCACGGGCGAACTGATGCACTCACAGCGACACAACTTCGCACACTGACTCAGGTGGGATGACAGTAACAGACACCAGATCGAACAATGGGTTCCCCCACTTTCCCTCCCCACCGCAGCCCAATTCCCGTTACTTTTGGGTCCCCCCTCGTATAAAAGAGCCCCCCCCCCCCCCTTCAAAGAAATCAGATAATATGCCCTACCATTTAAATTGTCCAAATAAGAGAAACAGTTTGCGACAAGTTTAAAAATAACAACACACAAGGGACGGATGTTTAACAGTGAGTGCATGCCGGTGGCCTGGAACATCGAATCCGTAAACTGCTTTACACCCAGTCTTCCATCAAACCAGAGATACTGATTCGCGGCACCGTGTTTTGGTACATACCGGCGGCGAGGTGTTCCACTGCACGTGATCACCAAATCGCTCATCTCAGCAGCAACCACATCCGAAAACCGGACATAACCGCTTCCTACAACAGCGAACGCGTGCTTATCGGTACCGTTTATCAATTTCGTGCTCTTAGGTTCTTACTACTGGGAGCAGTGGAAGAGGAGACAAGTCACCCCGTCTCTGAGCCAGCGGTTTCATTGCCGAGAGTATTGGCACTGAGTGCATACAGGCGGCAAGGGATACCATTTCGCAAGAATTTGGTCGTAGTCTACAGATCAACTAGGATCTCCTTGTGAGAATTCAGTTTTTCCCGGCGTATATATGAAATGAAATCTTCCCGAGTTTTCTGCCGGATGATATCTTTATTAAACATAATTTCTTTAATATACAACGTTTCGGAAGCAACCTCCGCTTCCTTCGTCAGGTAAGCTGTAACAAAACGAGGCAACACATCGGTATACGGGGAGGAGATGTTGCATAATTTAAAGCAGTTTGAGAAGCTGCGCAAAAAGAAGGCCAGACTTATCAGCACTCTGGCTTTCCTACTGCGCAGTATGGACAGCGATGTGTTGCCCCATTTTGTTACAGCTTACCTGACGACGGCGGCGGAGGTTGCTGCCGAAACGTTGTATATTAAAGAAATTATGTTTCATAAAGATATCATCCGGCAGAAAACCTGCGAGGATCTCATTTTAGGATCTCCTTGTTCATGATGAACAACGTTAGATGGAGTTGATTCTTGGCTGTCCGGATGGCGCTGTGTCATGTTTCTTGAAACCGACGTTTCGACCCTCATTTTGGGGTCTTCTTCCAGGGCATGACGCGGCGCCACCCGGACAGCCGAGAATCAACTGAGTCTGGCCGCAGAAGCCTATGATTACAACTTTAGATGGAATTCCTTGGAATATGGAGGGCTGCTACAAATGGAGGGACTCCGAGTTTACCCTCATACCCTCCCAGGTATCCACCTCCAGCGGAAACCTCCCCTAGCGAGCGGGCCCGGAAGAACTACGCGCGGGGATGGTGAAGCTAGGCACCTTTAGCCACCCGTGAGGGTGCCCACGGGGAGCACCGTGGCCGCGGCGTATAGCTACACAGTGTATTGTGTGAGACTGTGTACCTGCCATGGACGCGGCGGGGTAGGCCGCTGGGTACGCAGCCGCCGCCGCCGCCGCCGCCGCGGCCGCCGCGGGGTCGAGGTGGTGGGCGGCGGGCGGCGCCTGCCCGGCCGACGCGGCGGCGCTGGGCTGCGAGACGGCGGCGCTGGCCCAGGCGTCGCCGGCGGACTTGGCGGCGCCGTACTGCGCCGGCAGCCGCAGCAGCCCGCCGTAGCCCGCCGCCACGTTGTGGTGGTGGTGGTGGTGGTGGTAGTCGTGCACCGCCCGGTGGTGCGTGTACTGCGGGTAGTGCGAGTGCCACGGGTCTGGCTGGTGGTGGTGGTGGTGGTGGTGGTAGGGGTCCGCCGAGTACAGCTCGTGGTGCGCCGCAGAGCCGGCCGCGGGCGGCACGTAGCTGCTGTTCCAGAAGCTCGCGGGGAAGTTGCGCGTCGACATCGGCGGAGACTCTGAAACCACCGTCAGGAGAGAGCGCATCAGCTGCTGTATCCGTGGAGGAGAGAAATATCTGGAGACGACGCAAGAGACCTTCACCACGCATTGCAGTGACGCCGGGCGGAGGAGGAGTGGGGGGGCTAGGCCGCATCCATACAGACACGGGGACTCTAGGATAAACGTAACGCCGCAATCTGGTGATGGATTATTATGTAACTCGATGATACAAATAAAAAATGAATAATAAAATTTTTTGATATCCTGCCCAGTTTCCGAGATATTCTGTCTCAAATTTGAGATGTTTTGATTGAAATTCAGCAGAAAAAATTTGTCAAAATCAAATTTGATAGTGGATTCCTATTTAAAAAGACGAGGCAAATAAAAAGTAAAGAATAAAAATTTTCGATATCTCGCCTAGTTCTCGAGATTTACTGTATCAAAAGTGAGGTGTCTTGAGTAGAAATGCAGAAGAAAAATATCGCAGAAGTCAAATTTGATGATCGATTCTTATGTAACACGACGAGACAAATCGAAAATAAAGAATAAATTTTTTCGATATCTTGCTTAGTTTTCGGGATATACTGTCTTCAAATTGAGGGGATTGGGTTGATAAGCGGCCTGGACCAAAAATTAATTCTGCCAAAGCCACAATGAATTACATGGTGGACATGCAGAATGGATATTTCAGTTTTATTACTATCACTTGTGGTTAGGTTGAAATGCCGCCTAGACCAGAATAAAAATAGTTATCTTGTTACCATACATCGTAAGCTTAATTGGGAATAGCGGGAAGTAGGTTACATTGCGATACAAGTTTTGTCACTAACATGGTTCTCATGAAATTACTAACAATAATAGATACATTCTTTGTCCCTTATATATGCAACAACAAAACCATTCTGGAACAGACTGTATTTAGACCTAACCACAATCTCCACTAAATTTTCGCAATAAAAGCAAACTATGTGGACACATCCACACACGCGTATTTGAATCGCAACCTGCATTTGGGGTAACAATATCGTTCGCTTCATCAGGATTCCTAGATGGCACAAGATGGCATTATAAAATACTTAGACATATTAGAAAATGAAATAATCACAGCATCAAACACAATGTGAACTTTGCATTTGTATGGATTCGCAATATGGCCGCTGCCGCCACCGCGCATGCGCAGTATCAGCCGAGAGTTTAGAGGCGGCGTCACAGATTTAACGTCATTTCTCCTCCATATATTTCCTTCCTCCATGGTTGTATCTGGGGAGGGGTCCTGTCGCTCTCCCTGCAACATCTGCACCTGCTTTTACATGTTGGTTATTTTTAACTATTACATTTATGGTTTACAATACTTGCGTGCCTAATGTAGATCTTACAACAGCAACTTTGTTGTTGGCCTTGTTCCGCAGTTGTTGAATAAATATTTTTGAATAAACATCCGTCTTCTAACAACTGTTTTTATTATTAACTTTCATCTACCACACGCGTTTCGCCCTTCTGGAGTGGAGCATCGTCAGTGGTAAAATTGTGGCCGCTAGCACATGTTAGTCCGGAACATGTCAGTAAAATTGTGGCCGCGGAATGTACTGTTCCGGACTGACATTGCTAGCCGCCACAATTTTTACCACTGACGATGCCCCACTCCAGAAGGTCGAAACGCGTGTGGTAGATGAAAGTTAATAATAAAAACAGTTGTTAGAAGACAGATTTTTATTCAAAAATAGTTCCTATAAATTGATACATTTGTTTAACTTTTTAATTGAGAATATATTGTTAATGGTTTTATACACTTGAAGCACTTTTACCTTACTGCATTTTTTTGATTATATATATATATATATATATTTCCTTTCTCTAATATACAGCGTGTTGAGGAATGAAACAATAATCCAGCAACCGCAGAGAGGTTATATCATTTCCTACTATGTGACAAAATTTTATTTTAGTAAGTCTCACCATTTCCGAGATATTGATTTCTTAATTTTTTTTTTTCGAAACATGTGACTGTGTTGAGTTTATTCCATGCCATTTATACAAAGTAAGACTTTTTTGAACCTTAGTTTTTTTTTAATTTACTCAAAGTATTTGAGTCATGTAAAACAATGTTCTTTTTTCTTAAAACTTAAAATAAAAACATAAAAATCTTGAATGGTATAATTATTTTATACCTCTTTTAAAATGATTGTTTTATGGTAGTTCAATCTGCTAAAGGCAACATTGTATATTTTGAACATGTAGTATAAAAATGATGATAACGATTTTGAAGAAAGGTTTTGCTATGGTGTCCATACAAATAATAGAGAGAATAAATGCATATAACATTTTTGATTTCGTTAATTACAAAATTTGTTCAAAATGGCCGCCATTTGTTCTTATGCACGTCCTAAATCTTTTGATACACGATACGTTTTATTCGGTGAGCTTAATCTTTGCATTTAATGTGTTCCGCAACTGTTTTTATTTTCTCAGGCAGCTGCGTAATCCATGTTACCTCCGTCGTGTAAACTAAATCTTCTAGGCGGCCCCAGTAAAAAATCCAATGAATTCATGTCCGGCGATCTTGTAGGCCATAAGATAGGGCTGATGCGCCCGATCCACCTTCTTGGTTACCTTTCATTCAGGTAGTCTCAGATCTCTCTGAATAGTGTGCTGGGCATCCATCGATTGAAAAAAATTAAAACAATTTGTTTTAGATGACTCTTATATGCTTGAGTAAATTAAAAGTCTTAATTTGTAGAGATATCATGTAATAAACTGAACAAAATCACATGTTTCGAAAAAAAATTTAAAAAATCAATATCTCGGAAATGGTGAGAGTTTTACTAAAATACAATTTTGTAATATAGTAGGACCTACCTGTGGTTGCAGGATTATCCTTTCGTTCCTGGACACCCTGTAAATGTATGTATACACACTGATCAGCCAAAGCAATACGACCGCCTGCTTAATAGCGTATCGGTCCACCTTTGGAACGCCATACAGCAGCTGTACGACGTCACATGGATTCTACAAGTCCTTGTTAGGTTTCCGGAGACATGTGGCACCATATGTCTAAGCACAGGACATGCATTTCATTTAAATTGCGGGGCCGGTGTCTGAGGGCGCGGCAGCTGGGAACGAGCATCTCGGAAACGGCGAGGCTGGTCGGCTGTTCGCGTGCTACTTTAGAGAGAAACAATGGAAAGGGGTTGCAGGACGGTGAAACCACGAATAGGAGACATGGTGGTGGTTCTCCACACCTCATCACAGAACGTGAAGGCTTGTATACTCTGTGAAGCAGGACAGGTGGCGAACTATGGCATGTCTGACGGCAGAGTACAATGCTGGTGCAGGCACAAGTGTTTAGAAGCTCACTATTCACTACTGTATTGACTTCCAAAGGTGATCCAACACGTTATTAAGACGGTTATCACAATGTTTTGGCTCATCACTGTATTTTGTTATACACATTTTTTTTTAAATCTATATTTTTCGAAAGGTATATATTTTATTTTGGTATAAATCCCTATGCACATGCGGTTATAGCAAATTGATTGTTACAAAACATGATTGGCTACTTAGGCAAATGTAGAATAACTGTTGACCACAACACATTCTGGAAGTGTTGTCATCTATTAATTTTTTTTTTTTTAACTGCTTTACGTCTCTTTTTAACATCGAGGTCTTTAGAGACGGGAAGGATGGTAGGCAAGGATGGGGGCAAGGAATGGGAAGGAATTCGGCCATGCCCTTTTGAAGGAAGCATCCCGGCATTTGCCTGGAGTGATTTGGGAAAACCATGGAAAACCCAAATCTGGATGCCCGGACGGGGATTCGAACCGCCGTCCTCCCGAATGCGAGGCGAGAACGCAATCATCTATTAAAAACTGCTATGGAAATTAGTAGATTAGATAAAATTTGATACTTTTAGGAGGTGTCATGATCGTAAAATTCAGCTTACTTTGCGGATTTAGCTTATTTTCGACTTCAAGGTCATTAGAGGCGGGATGGGACTGGGGGACAAGGAACGGGAAGGAATTCGGCCATGGCATTTTGAAGGAAGCTTCTCGGCTTTCGCCTGGAGTGATTTGGGGAAACCATGTAAAACCCAAATCTGGATGCCCGGACGGGGATTCGAACCCGCGTCCTCCCGAATGTGAGGCCAGAACGCTAACCGTTCACCCACCACGCTCGGTAAGGCTTGCTAAACGGCACTAAAATATTTTAAATAATTCGTGACTTCAACGTCTTGTGTGATTATTGTGAGGTGACCTATCGTATCTGTACTGACAATTACCTGACGCAGTCGACTTTGATAGAATAATTCAGGGTTTGGGGATACAAAGAGCGAGCTGACACATTGGACAAAAACATTTTTTTGCCCGTATTCCTTGGATTGGCAGACATTAGTGGATAGGTAACGAATTTTATTTTTCTTAGTCCACCTTTTATAAACATATAAGAGTAGGATCTTCTAACACCGAATGTGTTCCGGATATGAAAAGTACAAGACAAAAATTCAGATACAAGGCGCCAAATTTAAAGAATGGCAAAATTTTTGATTTCATCAAGGACTACAAACTTCATCAAACTTTACAGGTTTGACTTCAAAACTGCAGCGAAACTTTAGAAATGAAAGTCTAGCTCTTACGACCCATTGATATTCAACCTGCCCGTAGTTTAGTTACACTACAGAGGCGTTATGCTTCCCGAGTCCACTGTGAACCTGAAGAATTATTCCAACAGATCTCGGCAACCATTCCAGCTCCACGCCAAAAGAGGGAGACCCAGAGGAAATAAAAGTCAGCCAACTGGACCACAAAAACTGAATTACATGTTGTTCAGTTTAAAATAGGGTTGTGTTTTTTTTTAGTTGTTTGAAAAAAGTTGAGGCTCCGATTTTTTAAGTATTTTTATGCAATTGAGTTATTTTCCTAACAATTCTGTTTTTTTCTAAATTTTATCTTTACCTTAATCTTTTTTGTCCAGTTAGAATGGTTGTTACAAATTACGGTTATCACAAAAATGTTTATTCCCGTAGCAAAAATAGCTGAAATGCCTAGATGAGTTTGCCTGTGTCAAACAATTTCAAACACTTTTTTGTTTGTTTGGGAAACCAGCATTGTCAGACGAAGGGAAACATACAGCATGCACCCAACTATCTCCACCTACTCCATTACGACCACAGTTGAAACATTCCCGATCATTGGTCATGCTACTTGCACGACAACACACCTAATGTATCAATTTACATGCCTCCATATATAGGCCTCACTACGAACCCACTATCCAACAGGCTAACAGTTTACATACACTACCAATGTAGTCCATCCAGTGGCAAAACATGCCACTTCCCCTATCTCAACAATTTCAACAACTGTTTCTCATTTACGGCGATCAGAGTTTTCCCTGAAACCACTACCTCCACTGAACCATGCAGTTAGGAACTATCCTACCAGAATATCCTCGACATCCGACATCCTCCAGGTCTCAATATCCATAGTCCTTCCCACTAGGCCCAGCACTTATTACTTCCTGTTGCTTCTATATATATTTTTTCCTAGTTAAAGTTTCTCAAAATATGTTATAGAATATTTACATTCTAACCCAGTAATTATGTTTATGTTCCCCCACCTCCAAAGATAATAGACCAGTATTATTGATTGTAATCGTATGCTTCCGCGGTCAGAGTCAATTGATTCTTGGCTGTCCAGGTGGAGCCGCGTCATGTTTCTTGTAGCCGACGTTTCGACCCTCATTCTGGGGTCTTGTTCCAGGGATTATTGGCAGTTCTGCCTCGGAAAAAGACCCCAGAATTAGGGTCAAAACGTCGGCTACAAGAAACATGACGCGGCGCCACCCGCACAGCCAAGAATCAGTATTATTGATTATTGATCTAATATTTGCTCTTCTATACTTGGTTTTGTTCGTGGATATCTTGAGGTTGTAGTGCTCTGAACATATTTTTAATTTGTGGAGGGATCTTTGTAATCCATTTTCAGTATCCTCTATCATCAGCTAATCGTCAGAAAATAAAAGTACATTTAGGGACATGGCTTGTCCTAAATCTGTACCCCTTCTAGGATATTCATTCTGCCACTTTTTAATGGCATCGTTCAGATATACGTATTGAGGAAAGACTACATCTTTGTCTCAAGCCTTGGTTAATTGTTAATATTCACTGTTCGTTCCTTTTTTCGAGGAGAATCTTTGTATTAAAATATAACATCTTTAAAGATTCTGTAATATGCTTCGGATATCCATTCCTATGAAAGATTTTCCCACGGCAATATTCTGTCTACTTTCTCAAAAGCCTATATCAAAGTTGCCCAACCCAGCGTATTTGAATGTGCCGCCAACAGTAGCGGTCCGGAATATGCTAGCTGAAAAACTTCTGCAAAGGATTCATTGGTGTTTTTTTACATTTGATTATAATTTTAAAAAAACCTGCGAGGTTTCATTGATCGTTTTTTACTTTTATATTGCAATTAAACTGTGTTACTTATATCTAAATATCTACCGTAACTGAAGATATGTATTATGTGGCCCGCAGGCTAAATTGTGGCCCATCTCCAAAATTGGTTGAGCAGAATCATTTCTGGAAAAGAAGTCCTGAATCACCGATCCGACGAGTCGGTAAGATCAAAGAGAGCCCGTGCAAGCAGTGTAGTGTTGGGAGATACGCGGAGCGAGTAATGTGTGTTGGACTCAGTGTGTGATTCGGTAGTGTTTGTTATTTATGTGCGGCGGGGCGCGGGCCGTATTTCGAGCGGGAGGACTATTAATTGACAGCGTCGCTATCGGGCAGGGACCATCTGCCGCCCCCGCATCCATCACTAGCGCACAAAAACGCCGGCTCCGGATAGACATGTAAACTCGCTTTTAAACTCTTTCATTAATTTTATGCCAGCCGGAGAACAGAAAAAGGCCGCGCACGGAGACACAGGGAAAAAAGGAAGAGGAGTGTGGATTCCTGCGCGTGGTTCCCACGGCGACCTACCTGCATTCCGACAGCAGTAGCGGACACCTCGCAACTCGTATTGCGCTCACTGCAAACAGCCCCTCTCTACCCCGCTATCTCTAGCAGTATGTGTAACGGATAGCGTTCTGTCCTCGCATTCGGGAGGATGGTGGTTCGAATCCCCGTCCGGGCATCCAGATTTGGATTTTCCATGGTTTCCCAAATCACTCTAGGCAAATGCCGCGATGCTTCCTTCAAAAGGCCATGGCCTAATTCCTTCCTATTCCTTGCCCCCATCCTTTCCCGTCTCTAAAGACCTCACTGTTAAGAGACGTAAAGCAGTTAAAAAAAATCCAACAGTATATACGACTACCCGCGACTTCGTACTAGTGGAATTATAATCTTATTGCTAGAATTGGATATAGAAAGCAGTTTTCTTTTTGCTGTCGTCAGTCTCTCGACTGATTTGATGTAATCCTCCATCTAGTCCTATGTTGGGCCAAGCTTTTCATCTCAACATACCCTTTACAACGCACGTCCTCAATTATATGCTTCATGTATTCTAATCTCTGTCATCTTCTACAGTTCTTACCACTATTCCATCCACAGATAACAACGTCCAATCCATCATGACTCAAAATATGACCAACCTTACTGTCTATTCTTTCTTTTACACACTCCACAAAGTTCTTTCCTCAACCATCATTTCCAAAACACGTTCATTTCGTATTTTATCTGTCCATTTAAGTTTCAGCATCCTTCTGCAGCACCACTTTCCAAAAGCTTCAATTTTTCTTCATTCTGGTATTCGCTTCGCTTCGCTACCACAAAGTGCTACGCTCCACACGTAGAGTTTCAAAAAGTTCCTTCTGAGTCATGCATCAATATTTGAAACTAAAAGCTATTTCTTTTTCATGAAGGCTCCTTTTGCTAGTGTTATTCTGCTTTTAACATCATTCCTGCTGCTTCGTCCATCAATTGTAATTTTACTTCCCAAGTAGCAGAATTCATTTACTTCTTCTATCGCATCCGATCCTATTTTTATATTTAATCTAGTATTATTGGTACCATTTCTGCTATATTTCATCACCTTTGTCTTGCTCTGATTTATATTTAGTCCAAAACCTTTCTTTAGTATCTAGGATTTTACTGCTAGCAATGGGCATAGAAAGCTATAAATTACTTGAAAGTTGTCCCAAAAAATCCGGAGTGGGGATAATATGAGGGAGAAGCCATTATCGTACTGAACCAGTCTCATGAAGAGAATAAATTTTCAACATGTTTAAAAATAGCGACAATCAGTTGAGGGGGGGGGGGAGGATTAACAGTGGGAGACTACCTACTACAATTGCTAAGGCAGATTTTTATTTGCGGTATAAAATTTTGTCGCTTTCCATGGGAATCTTATGTGAGTACAGATTTTTTGATTTTGCTGTCCTTTGCTAAGATATTTATTCATTGGAAGTCGAGAACTATTGAGCTGGCTACATATACATACACTTTTCTAACTACAGCCCTGCTGCTTTTATTGTCTGTCTCTGGGCGTTATTGACAGTCATCGCAAATGATAATTTTATTGGGAACTGTAGTCTTTTTAACTGGAATGGTAGGTCTGTCGGAATTATTCGGATTCGAATAATCAATACATCATCACCTTTTGCCATTCTAGTCATGATCACAGCTTTTATTACGATATAATAAATTGTGTCTGTGCATGAAATTTATGAACAGATCATACACAAACTGACTGCGAGAGAAACAAAGCCTGAGTGACCGATACAACATCACACACGCTATCCGTCTGTTTGTCTCGTTCCATTAGTATTCAGAATTTCATTATAAAACATGTTATTTGTCCGGAAAAAGTATCAATGTCCTTCCTTATGATAAATAGTATTTCGTTGGCAAATTTAATCAAGCCGTTTAGTCGTGAAAACGTAACAAACAGACAGGGAACTTTATGGTGTACAATATTAGTGTTGATTTTTGGGAAAAATTTCATGCGTTTAAATAAATAAATAAAAACATATACACCGGCTGGAATCTCTAGAAACTGAAAGCAGCAAAATTGAAGTATTGCTCACAATTGAAGTTAACGCATATTAAAACATTTGACAGGCTGGATTATCGTAATAAAACTCTTCCTATCATCAGTGCAGAGTTCACCAGGCGTGGTGTGTGAGAGATAACGCTCTGGCCTCGCATTCGGGAGGACACTGGTTTGAATCCCCGTCCGGCTACCCAGGTTTCGTTTTTTCCATCGTTTCCTGAAATCTTTCCAGGCGAATGACGGGATGGCCAAATTCCTTCCCATTCCATTCCCCTAGTTTTTTCCCGCTTCTACTGACCTAGACGTTGAGGAAGCATAATGCTATACTGGAGAGTCCCATGGGGTAACGTCAACATGCGGATCTAGAATTCAGGAGTAGCCAGTTTGACTTCCAGTACGACTTCGATTTTTTTTATTCTGGCTTAACACTTTGTCCACGTCTAGGACATTAGAGGAGGGAGAGGACTGAGCGTAAGGAACTGGCAGGAATTCGGCCATGACCTTCCCAGAATTCGCCTGGAGTGATTTGGGGAAACCATGGAAAACCGAAATCTGGATACCCGGACGGAGATTTGAATCCGTCTCCTCCCGAATGCGAGGCCAGAGCGTTACTGCTCACCCACATGCTCGGTCCCGATTTAGTAATCCTGATTTCGTTTACTATAGCTTTCTTCACGTAGATAAGGAAGTCAGATACTGAATAAATTACCAATGGCAGTTATGAATAATTTGCCAAAAACACTAAAAGAAATTAAAATTGGAAGAGGGAAAAATTAGGTGGTTAGGGAAATAGTCACCGGAGTGTGCGCTTCATGACAATTAAATTAATGATGAAGATTTTTGGAAAGTATATAGCGCTTTCCTTGGCAATTTATTCCAATTCCAGATTCCTTTACCTACCAAAGAAAATTTTACCATTTAATTATGCGTGAAATAAAGTTACAACTTGTTATCATGGTCATCTCTTTCCCTCTATGCACTACGCTTGATTCTTCCACCAATATCTTTCCAAGGCGAGGCAGCAATATACGGAGCGGCAACATCAATTTAATCGCAATGCCCGATCGCCGAGTATGGCCACTAGTACGGATAAGTCACATCTGAAAACCTTAAAAGCTCGTCATTCGCTCGTGGAAATTAACGCAGTAATTTTGTGAGAATCTGATACGTTTATAGGAAAAACAAAGTGCTTCAGATGTTTTCATTAAATAGTAATTGTAAAGCTCAGGATAACTGGTAGAACGGAAATTATGTGTATGTAACGATGTTCCATGGAATCAAACCTAGGCGTTTTGTTTTAAGTAGTATGTTACCACTAGCAATTTTTATACGCTGGGTCCCATTTAGGTTTACACGAGGTCATTTAAACTTCAGGTTTATCGCTAGCATTTTCGTAACTTTAACTAAACAAGCAACATGCACTTTCAGAGAGTTTAAATTGTTTGTGATCTATCTTAGCAACACGTACATTTTCGTTCCAATCATTATCTTGTTTACATTTAATTACTATAATCACTACCAGCTGTGACCCGAAGTCGTACCCGATGGCTCCCCATACCATGGCGCCATGAGTACCGCCGCTGTGCTTCTCCAAAACATCGGGATACAGGGACCTCTCCCCAGGTCACCACCGTATTCGCCGACGACGGTCATCCATCACAATGCAGAACCGCGATTCGTTGCTGAACACATTTCTGCGCCATTCACTGTGTTCAGCGATTGTTGGTTGAGGGAACACTGGCGGCATAACGGTACGTCATTGACATCCTCCGTTCTCATGTGCTAACTCTCATGCTACATTACCGTGGAGCCATTTTTCAACAGAACAATGCTTGTCCACCCACGGCACTTGACTCTATGAGCAGTCGGCATGATGACGAGGTACTCCCGTGGCCAGCAAAATTTTAACATCTGCCGCGATAGAACATGTGTGGAACCAGCTCGGACGTCCAGTTCCGGCTTTATGACAGCCTTCACAACAGAATCAGTGCATGGATCCAGGACAGAGGGGGAGCAACGTCATACTGATAAGTGACGTCACACTGCCAAGTTCTTTGTAAAGTTGACTCGATTTTGAATTCACTGAAATAACATTAGTCTGTCAAAGTGAAAGTTTCATTAGGTTACCCCCCCCCCTTTCGGGTGATTCTCCTTCATGGTTAGGCAGCGTATATTTCAATAAATTGACTATCTAGTGGATCGATAGGGAAGTTGTAAGGTATTAACTTGTCTAGTGTTGCGGTACCCGCTGTGAGGTGAGTATTTAGTGACTGGGTTGTGAGTTACCTGGTGTGAGGTGAGTATTTAATGACTGGGTTGTGAATTACCTGCTGTGAGGTGAGTATTTAGTGACTGGGTTGTGAGTTACATCCTGTGAGGTGAGTATTTAGTGACTGGGTTGTGAGTTACCTGCTGTGAGGTGAGTATTTAGTGACTGGGCTGTGAGTTACCTCCTGTGAGGTGAGTATTTAGTGACTGGGTTGTGAGTCACCTGCTGTGAGGTGAGTATTTAGTGACTGGGCTGTGAGTCACCTGCTGTGAGGTGAGTATTTAGTGACTGGGTTGTGAGTTACCTGCTGTGAGGTGAGTATTTAGTGACTGGGCTGTGAGTTACCTGCTGTGAGGTGAGTATTTAGTGACTGGGTTGTGAGTTACCTGCTGTGAGGTGAGTATTTAGTGACTGGGCTGTGAGTTACCTGCTGTGAGGTGAGTATTTAGTGACTGGGTTGTGAGTTACCTGCTGTGAGGTGAATATTTAGTGACTGGGTTGTGAGTTTCCAGCTGTGAGGTGAGTATTTAGTGACTGGGCTGTGAGTTACCTGCTGTGAGGTGAGCCGGCGACCTGGTGCCGGCCTCCCTGAGGGACCGACTGAAGTGCGACTCGACGGCCAGCTTGGGCGTCGCCTCGGGGTAGCTGTTGAAGACGACGCAGTTGGCCCTCAGGTACTGCGCGGCGCAGCGGGACTCTGAGGCGTCGTGCGAGTCCTCATCAGAGGCGGGACCGGCGGGCGTGCCGGGCGGAGGCACGCTAGGCGCTGAAACAACAACAACAACAGTCAGCACTACTAACGGGAGCGACACGCAGGGGCTGAAGCAACTACAATCAGCACTACTAACTGGAGCGACACACATGGGCCAAAACAACAACAGTCAGCAGTACTAACTGGAGCGACACACATGGGCGAAAACAACAACAGTCAGCACTAGTAAAGGGAGCGACGCTCAGGGGCCGAAGCAACAACAGTCAGCACTACTAACTGGAGCGACACACATGGGCCAAAACAACAACAACTGTCAGCACTAGTAAGGGGAGCGACATGCAGGTGCTGAAGCAACAACAGTCAGCACTACTAACGGGAGCGACATGCATGGGCCAAAACAACAGCAACAGTCAGCACTAGTAAGGGGAGCGACATGCATGGGCTGAAACAACAACAGTCAGCACTACATATGACGAGAATCCTGGGCCCGGACATCGAGCACCAAGACCTGACCTCCCACTCCTGATACTCGTATAGGCGCGAGTCACGCGGTGAGTCAGCGTGACGGACTAGTAACACCACAGTCAGCTGATCTGCACATTCCTGGCTGGTAGCTGACGGTATGGGCCACAGTTCTTTAGAGAAAATACTCAACGTGACCTATTGGCGCATTGCTAGTGACATACCGCTCAACAACGTCACTTATCTGATTCGGCCGCGAGTAGCCACATCTGATCACCTTGTCTTCTACACAATTGAACCTTCTGGATTTAAATTAAACTACGAGGGTAGGCTGAAACGAAACGCACACATGCTTGTAGAACACGAATAAAAACAAATAGCAAGATTGATCAAAAAGTACATTGAAGTACAATTCTTAAGCTTAAAAATCATATATTTATTATTCAACATAATCACCGTTAATGCTAACATATTTGTCCCAAAGTATAACATCTTTTTAATTTTTATTCCGTCACTGAAAACTGCTTCCGACTTTTCCCGAATCCAGGATTTGACAGCTGCCTTCACCTCGTCGTCCGAGATGTAATGATTACCCTCAAGGTCTCTCTTGAGTAGAGGAAAAACATAAAAATCGCAAGGAGCAAGATCGGGGGTGTAAGGAGGGTGAGGAATCCGTTTTGAACTTCAGGCTTCGCAGAGTCTATACAGTTGCGCGCGAGATCTGTGGACGAGCGTTGTCACGTTGCAAGAGTTTTGGCGCCAGGATTCCTATAACGTTCCTCGAATATTCCTATATGATTTCCGAAACCATTCTGAATGATTAGTCGGTCATTTTGAATCAAATCGTGGACGATTTTCCGATGTTTATCGTCTGTTCCAGTGATCGGACGTCCCCTGCGTTTTTCATCATCAATTATCGCTTTTCCAGGCTCGCAATCATGAAATTTTACTGCGCATCGATCAACAGCATCGTTAGCATAAACAGCATTTAAACGACGATGAATCTCAGAAGGAGTCAATTTTTCAGCTGTTAAAAAGTCGATAATAGGACGCTGTTTAACTCGCGTTGACGTAGCACTAGATCACGTCTCCATACTTCCGATTCTCAAAATGCACCAGATGACTTCAACGACTTCAAACCTGCGCATGCGCGTGGAGGGGGAATGTTACTTGGACATGTCACCGGGTTCTACAAACTTGTGTTCATTTTTTCTCAGTTTACCATAGTATTTTACTAATAGCGAAATGACTCTCCTACACTGAGTTTGTATATTGCGGCACAGGTGGTGCAATAGTACGTCACAGGGAAGGTAGCATGCGGTACTGTACCTTGAGCGGGTTGACTGTCCTCCTTGTGGCCGGGGGAGCCTGGACTGCCGACGGAGCTGGAGGGGCCGTGGTGCAGCTCGAGGGAGGGGGGTGGAGGGGGTGCCGCCGCCGCCGCCGCCGCAGCCGCCGCCGCCGCTGCCGCCGCCTGCTGCTGCTGTTGCTGCTGCTGGTGCTGCTGATGGTGATGGTGGTGGTGATGCTCCAGCGACCGCTGCACGTTGAACTGCAACCAACACCACCCTCTACTGCACACACCTGCTACATAAGCGCTGTCATCAAGAGTGTGTCCGTCAGTTATGTAACTATATATATCAGGCGCGTCGCAAATTAGTCGGAGGACTCCTCCCACCCCCTCAGTGTCGGACGCAGCGAAGGGGAGCAAACCAGAGAACCCCATTAATAGAGCAGGCGTTGAACCGGGGGTCCCGTTGCATTTTGCCCGTCCTGCCACACCATTGTTACTCCACTGGCAGTAGCGTAGCTGGGTCAACAAGGGCAACGATACAAAAAATTATTTTGGGCCTTCAGGCCAGATGGGCGACCTTTTTTTTTAGCTCTACCAAGTCTTGAGGTCTCGACGGCCCCCTGAGGTGCGCACGGGGGCCCCCTGAACGTGGGGGCCCCGGTGCACCGCACCGCCTAGCCCTATGGTAGCTGCGCCCCTGTCCACTGGAGTCCTCTAACATTCTGAGCGGCTGAATGCCACAACACCTTGGGTTCGTCTTTGATCAATCATACCCTGGTTAGAGGTATGTGATCAAAGATATTACAGCCCTACTATAACTTACATCTATTAATGATCAGGACCACACATTTATGTGAACAGTACATCGGCGACCGCTCACTCGCACTCGGGTATAACATTCTCGATCACCTGGAAGGTAAAATCACCCACCAGAATGACCTGTATTTTCAAAAATATTCTTTTCCAGGTGTAAATATTATTCTGTGCAGACTTCAGCATGCCTCAGATATATTTTCTCGATAATTATCATTCACGATTTTGGCTAAAAATGAAACTTTTCAAGGTTAATAACTATTACCCGGCTATTACCCATTACTCAGGACCCAGGTCTTCGATTTTGTACTCAGACAATTCAAAAGAACCGTTATACAAATCTTTACGGTGCTTCAAATACCTCCCAAGAAATGTCTACCAGCTCTCGGACTACTACAGCTTTCTATATCTAATTCTAGGAATAAAATTCTAAGTCCACACGTACTAAGCAAAAAACAAAGCCGATTTTAATAGTAGTAGGAGAGATTAAAGAAAAAGTAAAAAAAAAAGTTATTGGCAAAGGGGAGTAAGATCTAATTCTGCGATGTGTTACTTTCATTAAAATAAATAAATAATTTAAAATTATTAGATTGTGCGGTGACGCAGTGATATCTGAGCGCACGTATGATGATTTATCTTTGTATCTGAAGGTCATTTAGTATTGCAAAGTCACAACGAGCACATCTACATCTACATATATACTCTGCAATTCACAAAATTGTGGGTGGCAGAGAATGCTCAGCACCAAAGCTAATCTCTTTGCTGTGCATTCCAATCCCTAATGGTACGAGCGAAAAAATAATTCATATAAGAATCATTGCGGCACCTTATTTCTCTAATCTTATCTTTCCTGTCAAATAGGTTGGTAGACGAAGTATTTCACTACACTCGTGAGTGAAAGTGGGAGTACGCATGTTTACCAATAAGTTTATACGAAACGTGCGTCGTCTATCTACCAGAGACTCCCAGCCTAGTCTACTAATCATTTCTGTGACGCTTTCATAAGGACTGTAGCAAGCGGTTACGAATCGAGCGGCTCTTCTCTGTACTTTCGATCAACCCCTTACGAAACGGATCCCAAACGGCACAACAATAGTCCTAGAGTGGACGCACAAGAGATTTGTACGCTATCTCCTTTGTTTGTTCATTACAATTTTTCAAGATTCGACCTGTGAATCGCAGCCTAGAATTAGCTCTACCTACTAACGAATTAATGTGTAAGTCCCATTTCATGTTCCTTTTTACTGTTACTCCCAAATATTTCATAGAATCGACCATATCAATAACTGAATTGTTTAACTCGTATTTCTGAACAATTGGATTCTTTTTGTTAGTTATGTTCATTGTCTTGCACTTTTTACAATTTAGCGCAAGTTGCCACTCAGCGCACCATGCCAAAATAATATCCAGATCACGCTGAATTTCTAAGCAATTGGCCAAATTCCTTACTTCCCTATAAATAACCGCATCATCAGCAAACAATCTAAAAAGGCTTTTCACTTTGTCTCCGAGATCGTTTATAAAAATTAAGAAAAGAAGTGGTCCTATTACACTTCCTTGAGGTACACCCGATGTAACATCTAGATTAGAAGAACTTTCTCCTTCAACGACGACATACTGCGACCGACCAGTTAGAAAATCCTTTATCCATTCACAAAGCTGATCCGATATACCTTACGCTCGTAGCTTCGCTAAAAGGCGGTTGTGTGGCACAGAGTCAAAGGCTTTCTGAAAATCTAAAAAGCACATGGTAAAGTAGCCTACTGTTCATTGTTAATAGGACGATTTAGTCACCGTGGCACACTTGTGCGCAGTCTTGTGTTGAGAGAGACATATTCCGAGGAGAGGGCGAATATGACGAGAGCGGAGGAATGCCAGGTGGAGCTGAGTCAGCAGGCTGAAAGGAGCGCCGCCGACAAGTGTGTCACTGCGATCAGCCCCGATAGCGCCCTGCCGACAACATCATCTCTGCTTAATTAGTCGCTGACACTGGCACGGCGTCTCACAATAACACAAGCAGCGCGTCGCCGGAATGCAGCGTGTCCAGGGTACCGTGTTTACCTTCAGTTACACAAAACTGTAGTAGTGGAATTTGAACTTCACTGATCAGCCAGAAAACTGTGGCTACCTATATACTATCGATATAATCCCGTCCAGGTGATAGCAGCGTCACCTGACGTGGAATGACTGCTAGTCAAACACACGCACGGTGCATGTAGTATCAGTGAGCGTGCTATCCGTGTTTGGAATGGGGAAGGCGCGCGATATATCTGAGTCTGACCGAGGGCAGATTGTGTTGGCCCGGAGACTCGGCACGAGCATTTCGGAAACTCCATGACTTGTCAGTTGTTCGAGGAGTGGAGTGATGGAGTGGAACGAGGAACACAGAGGCGAGTTACAATCGATGTGCTGGCTCCCAAGTTGCTAGATCTGAACCCTTCAACAAGTGGCGAAACCAAGGTGAAACCACGTCGAAAAGTTGAGAGCCTGGGCTGCCATCCCTCATTAGAGATGTCAGACATCGTGGGATGGGCAGACAGGTAAAATAGGACAGGCGGAACTAACACCAGACATTAATACTGGGAAGAGTTCAAGTGTGTCTGAACACACAGTGCACCAAACACTCCTAAACATGGGCCTCCGCAGCCGACGACCCATGCATGAGCCAACGTTAACACCACGACATCGGCAACTACGAATGAAATGGGCACGTGACCATCGTCACTGGACGTTGGCGCAGTGGCAGAGCGTTGCATGGTCTGATGAATCCCGATACCTTCTTCATCATACCGACGGGAGGGTGCGAATCCTTCGTTTTTCAGGGGAACAGCTTCTTGACACCTGTACAGCGGGACGAAGACAAGCTAGCGGCTGTTCATTTATGCTCTGGGGAGCATTCACGTGGGCATCCATGGGTACAGTGGAGCTCGTGCAATGCACCATGACGGCCAACATGTATCATTCACTGCTTACAGACCACCTACACCTCATCATGACGACCATGTTTCCCAACGGCAGTGATATTTTTCAACAAGATAATGCGCCATGTCACTAGGCCAGGAGTATGATGAGTGGTTCGAGAAACACAGTGGCGAGTTGCATTCGATGTGCTGGCTTCCAACTCGCCAGATCTGAACCCGATCGAACAAATGTGGGATGTGATTGAACGTGGCGTCAGAGCTCATCACTTCCCTCTCCGGAATTTTCGGGAATTAGGTGACTTGTGTGTGCGGATGTGGTGCCAACTCCCTCCAGCGACCTACCAAGGCCTCATTGCTTCCATGCCACTGTTATGCGTGACAAAGGCGGACATACACTAGCTGATCCGAGCCACAATAATAGGTTATTTTATTCTTGTTAAACAACCAACGAAACTAGCGCTTTGGTAAAGAAATGCATTAGCGCAGGAAACATACGAGGTAGTATCAAAATACTTGAAAGTGCGACAATGTTGTGTATTGGGACAGTTGCAGTACATTATTATAATGAATGATTGTGTAGATGGTTTACTGTCAGAAGTTAGGTAATTAGCGGATTACACTAAGATATGTAATAAAATTGTAACGGTAGAAGACTGTTAAAAGCTTCATGGTGACATTGATCGAAAATTTAAATGGGTTGGTCAAAAAAGAAAAAAAAAAAAAAAAAAAAAAAATTAAGGTTGTTTATGATGATAGGGTGGGGACAGAATTGTTTGTTGAAGTCTTGAATTGTAAATATCGTGGCATAACATTTGATAATAAACTGTACTGGGCAGGAGACAAGGGGCAGGTGTTAGGAATAGTTTACCAAATCCTTCATTTATTGGAGAGGGTGATGAGAGGATGTACCAAAGAGGTGAGGTAACTGGGTTACTAAACATTGCTCAGACCATTAGTTGAACATGGTGGTGTGGTTTGCGACCCACATTATGGGTATCAGATACAGGAGTGTAAAGAAGAGCAGCTAGATTAGTTTGTGCAAATTATCGCAGGACGCAGTGAGTAGCCTATCTGATATGGTGAAGGAGCTGGACTGCGAGTCAATGCACGACGGGAGAGTTTGCAGTGAGTGCTGGGAGTTTACACGGCATGAGCTGGGGAAGGGACTTGGAGGGATTTTGGCTGAAGGATTAGGATTAGTGCATGGATATTGAAATATGACTGTGGGCACATGGCTGGCATTCGATTCATGCATAAGGAAGTAGGAAAATTTTCATTTGTATGTGAGGAGGTCGGGTGTAACCTCCTCACCTTCTCCCATCGTTTTGTAACTTATTTATTACTTCAGATTTCTTCAGAATACCACACACTACAACGAGGAAAGGCGTGTTCTTAGAGACCTAGACCTGGAAACAGCCTCGTAACACATAGATGCCTCGTAACACATAGATGCCTGCAGATATTTCATACATTCAAAAACATCGCCGTTGCGTGCTTGCGAAAATACATAATATCATCACTGAGTCAATAACGTGCTTTTTTTTTTTTTTTTTTTTTTTTTTTTTTTTTTTTTTTTTTTTTTTTTTTTTTTTTTTTTTTTTTTTAGAAATCAGTACACGATACGAGTATGCGTTATAATGGCTTTTAATCTCATATGAACTTAATTGCAACATTAATTATTACAACGTGCACATTTACATTTCATAACAATACTCCCTCTATTAAAACTCACAAAAACAAAGATCCTAAACTAATACTTAAACTGAGATTTTAATATTACCCCAATGACATACAATATACCGTCTGTGGAAACTCGATACATTCAATTTTACAACAAAAATATACAAAATTCATTAGTTGTCTCTGTACAATAATTAAGACGCATAGGGAGAAAAATAATTTCTTAACTTTTACTTATAAAAGTGGTGCATCAGAGAGTGACCATGTGTCACACGGGGATTGGAATGAATAATTTAACAGGAACTCTGAAAGATTTTAATTTGTAAATGGCAAAAAAGATGGGTGGCGGAATTTACATTCGAAGTATATAAGTAATAATAAAAAAAATAACAAGGAAGGGGTAAATTATATTACTAGGAGATTGCCACCGGAAGATGCCCTCTGTCTCAATTCAATTAAACTAAACATTTTTCGATCCTTTAGCTACTGAATGACATAGTTTGATTCCGGGTGTAGACCATTCTCATTGAACTACATTAACAAATATTATGCACAGTTGTTACTATCATTGGATTTTCAGCAGTGATTAATTTAATTTAATGTAATTGCAATGGAGCACAGGCTCCGGTGGCAATTTCCCTAAATACCC
This sequence comes from Vandiemenella viatica, assembly GCA_031002005.1. NCBI lineage: Eukaryota > Metazoa > Arthropoda > Insecta > Orthoptera > Morabidae > Vandiemenella > Vandiemenella viatica. Next base: position 166,793,976 of record CM061914.1, on the reverse strand, counting down.
ATCTTCCCTCTATCCTGCACCCACCTACATTTGCCCTCTACAAATTTTATCTTTAAATTCTTTCAAAGTTTTCGGTAAATTATTCATCATTTCTCTTGGTAACTCATTCCAATCCCTGACACACTTACCTAAAAAAAGAGAATCTTCCGACACCCTTGTGCCTGAAATCGAGTGCCAGCTTGTGGTCATGCAGTTCCATGCACTACTTTTCATACCTATTGTAATATCTTTCCATGCCTCATCGCCAGTATATGCCCTGTACACTCCCATGACCCTCATCCTGTCTTGAAATGAATCCCATTCCAGCTCCTTTATCATATCCGTCACTGATTGCATTCTACGATAATTTCCAGAAACAAATCTAACAGCCCTTTTTTGCACCCTCTCCAACTCCTGTATTTCATACGTAAAATGAGAGTCCCATACTACACTACCATATTCGAGCAATGGTCTGACCAAAGTTTTGTAACCCAATTCCTTTACTTCTCTCGTACATCCCCTCATCACTCTCTCCAACAAGTGCAGAATTTTGAAACCTTTTCCTACCACCTGTCCTATATGTCCTGCCCAGTTAAGCTTGTTATCAAAAGTAATGCCAAGATATTTACATTTCAAGTCTTCAGCAAGCAATTCTTTCCCCACCTTATATTCATAATTAACCTTTTGTTTTTTATTTGTGTATCTAATAAGCTGACTCTTCTTTGAATTTATCTTCATTCCATGTTTACCAACCAAACTAGATGTCCTGTCCAGATCACCCTGCAACTGTTTACAATCCTCTATCGTTTTGATTCTTTTATACAGCATTATGTCATCTGCAAACAATCTAATTTCAGATAGTAAACAATCAACACAATTATTCATTAGAATAATGAATAGCAATGGTCCCAACACGCTACCCTATGGCACACACATTTTTACTTCCACTTCTTTTGATACTACATTTCGTACCCTAACTTTCTGTTTTCTACATTTTAAAAATTCTTCTACCCAGCAAACCACTTTCGCATCCTTATTTACTACCATTTTATGGCTTACTCTGTCAAGCACCTTTGACAGATCTAGTGCTACACTATCAATTTGGCCTCCCTTGTCCATTTCATCTGAAATATCTTGCATATATCCCACCAACTGAGATTCACATGAATATACTTGCCTGAACCAATGTTGCCTGCTTGAAAACCACTTACGTTCCTCACATATATTTCTGATGTGGTTGCATATCAATCTTTCCATTAATTTACCTACCCCTGATTGGCCTGTAATTCTCAACTCTATTTCTGACCCCTCCTTTATGTACCGGTACTACTATCGCACTTTTCCAGTCCTGTGGTAAGCAGCAACTATCCAGACTCAATTTAAATAATATTTCAAGATAAGATACAATGTCACATCCGGCTATCTTTAAGATATCTGTAGTAATATTATCTTCACCAGCCCCTTCATGTTTTTTCAGCTTTATTTTTTCCTTCATGAATTTCAAATTTTTAGTATCGTCATTTCTAATTGTGTTGTTAAGCTCGTTCTCCGAATCAGATCATCCTGTTTCTGATTCATTGTTCCTAATGCTTTCACTGAACCAGTTACTTAAAATCTCTGCCTTTTTCAAATCGTCAGTAACTTCTTCTCCATCCTTATCTATAAGTGTCTCTACACCCTCCCTTCCCCTCAGTTTCCTGATATAACCATAGAAATTTCTAGATGAATCAGTCAATGGTCCTCCTGCACTGACAATACTCTTCATAAACCCATCTTTAGCCATTTTCTTTGCTGTTATTAAGTCCTTGTTTAGTTGTTTTAAATATTCCCTACTATCCTGCTGTCTCTTAACTCTGTTATGTTCTTTTCTTACCAACCTCTTTAACCTCCTCACTTCCCTATTATAGTACATAGGTTCTCTACTTCTCTTTATTTTCTGCTTTGGAATAAATTTTTCTTCCCCCTTTCTTAGTACCTCCTTGAACTCTTCCCACCTTGGCTCTACTGTACTTGAGCCTTCCTTCCATTTGCTGAATTGTTCTCTGAAATATCTCTTCAGATATTGCATCCATATTGTGTTACACAATATGGATGCAATTTTAAAACCGTATTCTAATCAAAACCAGTGGGTCGGAATGTCGATAGTTTCCCGTTGATCAGTTTAGTTGGTGGGTCTCTACGTGTGTTTATTGTGACGGAAATAGTGTGGAATTAGGGGAAGCAACTGAGCTTTGCTCTATATTAACGAGTGATTTGAGTTGTGAGGGCCTCCAATTAAACTACTGCTGGACCGACGACCGGCGAAGAATTCGTGGTCCTTTGGCGGCGACACAATGGCGCCGACAAATAAATTGGGCGTCCAGAGCGGCTAGCTTTGACCGGAGAAGTGATTCCACAGGTGGCGCATCCCAACATTCACGTCGTGCTGTTGTGGAGGCGGCTTTCACATACGACAGATCACATGTACGATAAACTGGCGTCGTACTCGCAGGCAATAGTGATTAGCGTGATATACAAATACTGGTAGGGGTTGCAGATGGAAGTTGTATCTATGTAACCCATTGGTAAGCTACAATGTTCTTCATTAAAGTGTATTACATTACCACACTTATTCACTTGACAAAAAGGTGATGCAGATAGTAATCGCAAATACTGCCTCAGATGTTGAGAAGGGTTTGTTAGCAATGCTACAAAGTATGGATGGCGATTCTTTACGATAAAGATCGATTCTTGAATCGATTCGAATCGAAATTTCATAAATCGATTCACAAAAAAATCCAGGTCTAAAATATCGATTTTCCAAAAATCGATCTTTTTAGATTTGGTTTTCGTTTTCGTATTTTCAATATAATTCCAATCATGGAAAACAAAAAGGACACAATAATAATCGATCTTTTATCATTTTTAAACTAATATAACTAAGTATCAGGTATATAATAAGACATTTATTTCACAAATTTGTTGTTTACATAAAACAGTTTTGAAATGATATAGTTTAGAAATCCCAGTACTTAATGTCCAAGCTTTTCAGGAACAACTGTCTGTCCAGTCTACTAGGATCCAAGCGGTTCCGCTTATCACTTGCGATGTTGCCGGCAATAAAAAAAGACGCTCGCAACTTACTGATGATCCCACTATACAGATATAGTTCATGGTTGTTGAGTAAACGTGATGATAAATTGATTTTTTTTTGTTCTTGTCAGTAAATTATAGGATCATACTTCAGGTGCATAACTGCTTGCGATAAATAGTGATAAATTCTTCGTTTAAGCCCTGATTTTCATGTGCAAGCGTATTACATGTAGAAATTGCTATTTCACATTCGATTTCCACGGGTGAAATATCGATTCACTAGATCGATTCAGTTCTATAAATCGATTTAAAAAATCGATTTTTTGGGTCCAAAAGATCGATTCTTCGATTAATCGATCTCAGATCGCCATCCCTACTACAAAGTCACGGTGGCCTTCAATCACATCTATACGTGTGCACTGTACTAGGGCTGTTGATATTTTTAAAACTATCGGATTTTCGATATATCGATATTTTAAAAGGTATCAATATCGGCTCTCGATATATCGAGAAAAAGATCGATACTTTCATTATATCAAACATGCCAAAAATAAGGCTGTCCACTGATAAATAGACGTGTGATTTTGTTCTTAATCAGGTTTTCAGTTTCGAATGGTTTCTGTTAGTGATGATGATTGTTGATTTTTTTTTTTTAAAAAATTTGACTATTATGCGCCTCATAAGTTTCATAAAGATTAATAAAATTTATAAAACTCGAAAGAGGTTCAAGGCAAATCTTATTTTTAAGGTTGATAAGTAATACAGTTGAGGCCTTTATTTAGGTAGAAGTTTAGTTATATGCATTATGGCCGAGTTACATAACTTTTTTTTCATATGAATTTTTTGTGGTATTTCCTTTAGTTTTGTATGTTGATAGCTTATTCTGAGTTGTCTCATTTTTCTTGCTCTCCAATTAGCAACTATTTGTTATTTACACTTCCCACTATTCCTGCTACCTTAACACACTAGCAGTGCCGGATCTAGGGGGGGTCAAACCGGGGCGCTTGCCCCGGGCGACAATTTCAGGGGGGCGCCAAAATCATGTTTGAAGGAGCGGTAAATGGCAAATTCGTGTGGCGGTGACCTTTTTTTTAGCTCTACTGCCCCAAGCGGTAACCATCAGGGGGCGGCAAAATCAAAGAATAGCTCTGTACCGCCCCGGGCGGCAAATTTATGTTTGAAGGGGCGGCAATCTCAAGTTTTTTCCCCGACTCGGAAAATTTGTAGATCCGCCACTGCACACTAGTTGGACTACCCTGGACAATCCACACGCTCATTTCAAACAATGGGCTCGCGTTCGATTCATGCTGGCGAGCGATGTCTTGCCTTCACTGTTGTCATCATCTGACATGGTACTTATAACTTTCAAATTAATTATAGAAACGTAGTAAGATTTACTTAAGCCTGCTGATCTCTATGCGTAACAGAAATTTGAGACGCATGGTGTCATTCAGAGTAAACGAAAAATGATAACTTATTTAAAAAAATATCGCAACCGATATCCAGATTTCAGTATCGAAATATCGATTATCCTCTTAAAAAATATCACTCATAAATATCGATATTTTCAAAAAATAATATCGATATTTCGATATATCGATATATTATCAACAGTCCTGTGCACTGTTTTAAATTAGAACCTAGAAATCGTAGCATACGATTTGCTTTCCCAATTACCTTCGCGATATATTCATTCCACAAGTTATTACGAACTGTTACCCCTAGGTATTTAGCGGAACCTACCGTTGTAAGGACAGTGCCATTAATTGTATAATCAGAGCTAAATGGCTTAGGTTGTTTCCACGTTAAGTTAGAATTATTGAGTGATAGGTTTAACGTTTGTTCGCTTGCTCTTTCTTCGGTTATGTGATTCTTTTATTGAAATACTTGTCGCAACTTTTCGATAGCAATTTGAATATTCTACTAATTCCCTTGTGATGGGAGTTTGTGTGGTTCTATGCACTCTCATCAATTCCTGTTGTTTTATTTTAATGCAGATCTTTGAAAATCAATAAATCTTAAAAATCAAGATGTGGAAAGTAGTAGAGCAAAGAAGTCAGTGTCAGACCCCAATTTTATTAACTGCCTCGTCTTTGATTTAAGTTTAATTTAACTTTAAAAGAATGCATATTGCGGTATGTTTTCAAATAGCTTGTATGACAGATGTTAATGAATATATGATGATAGTCTTCAAATTTATTTCTTACTAAAAGTTGCAAAAACAGCCTCTGAGAAAAGCCCCTGTTAAAAATATTCGCACAATTAGTAGAAACATCCACTGAAATAACAAACAATATGAAAGCATTTTATTTCAACATTCGACCATGTGGTATAATCAATTTATATTATTTGACTTCACATCTTATGATTAACCATATAAGAATTTTCTACGTTAATAAGTTTTTCTATTAATGACAAAAATCACCACAGAGGTTCCTATTTCTTTTGGCCTTCTGAAACAGCATTTTAAATCACTTTAATAAATTGACGAAATAGTAAAATGAGGGGTCGTACATAGGACGTCCTTTACTTTGCAGTTTCAGGCACTCAGAATGAATGTTGTGTAGATATCAAAGTAAAAAATAACACTGTGATGCAGAATGGTACTTTCCAAAGACATTAAAGTGAACAGATTATTACTTTCTCCATTTGGAACACTGTAAAAATGGCTGTTTAATGCACCTCTGGAAAACTTTTACTCTTACTGAAAGCAGTGATAGCATACGTGGCGGGATACTTGTCTCTTTCAAACAATGCAAACATGAAAACACATAATTTCTTTCAATATCTGCATGTTGAAATATACGCCACCAGAATGCAGCACCGTCCTAGCGAAATAAAGAGATGGGTCCGACTTATGTCCCAGGGTCCTAATTAGGTTACTTTTCCCGAATTAAGAAAAAGCTTTTATTATAATTATTATTATTAATTTGCTTGTGACGGAGCACGCGGTTCGGCAGTAATTCCCTGTCATCTGATTACCACTTTTTATTTTATTCTTTAATTATCTTATAAATAATACAAATTTAGTGTTAAATTCCTCCCCCCATCTACTTTTGTAGTTTAGAAATTTTAAATCCCTTCCACGTTTTTGGTAAATTATTCGTCACTTTACTTGGTAATTTGTTCCAATCCCCGACACCCTTACCCATAAAAGAAAATTTTCCCACTCCCTTATGCATGAAATCGAGTTCCAGTTTGTGGTCATGCTCATCTTTCCCCTTCCATGCGCTATTCCTAATTCTTCGACCTAATTCTTGAACCTGTAAGGCTGGAATTGATGTAAGGCACGTTTGGATTTTATGTCTGCAGTGCACCAGACTTGCAGATTTCACAGACAGTAACTATGTGGGGTGGCTGTTCCCCTCACCGCCGATAATCAACTCGCAAAGTAGTCGACCAGTGGCGGATTTAATTGCGAAAGTTTGAGCAGAGTCTTTTCCTCAACATTCCCTCCGACCTTAAACTTTATAATAAGGGAAAAATATCGGGACGCTCCCTCGCTTCCCAACGAACTTCGCTCTAGCTGTAACCTCACCCTACGGGCATCTCACTACAGATTTACAAGATAGCTCCATGTAGCATAACAGTCCCACAAATTAATATATAAAATAATATTAATAATTTTCCATAATTAATTGTATTTGTAGTCATAAATCGAGAGGAATTTCACCGAGCGTGGTAGGTGAGTGGTTAACGTTCTGGCCTCGCATTCGAGAGGACGCCGGTTCGAATATCCGTCCTGGCATCCAGATTTTGATTTTCCATGGTTTCCCAGATCACTCCAGGCGAATGCCAGGATGCTTCCTTCAAAAGGCCATGGCCGAATTCCTTCCCTTTCCTTGTCCCCAGTCCCATCCCACCTCTAATGACCTAGACGAGGAGTAAAGCCAGAAGCAAAAAAAGGAGAAACACTGTTATAAACACATGCAGAGAAGATACAGAATCTTCTTGTTTCCAATCTTCCAATATAATCACCTTGACGTCGATGAGACATAAAGCCACATGTAAAAGAAAAAGAATAATATCAGTTGCTCTTAGGAAGAGTTTAGTTGTCATGGTTACGCACACACAGTGTCAGAATAACGCGAGCTTATGATTCGAGGTTGTAATCTGCAAGAACGGTCACTACCAAAAAAGAACTTTTCATTTCTTCGGACAGCAAAAATATTACTTCTCCGATGTAGTTCGGTGTGGGAACAACAAAAGAGACAGTATTAAAAATTTTTCTTGTTCAAATATAAAAATACGACTACATTATCTCTTCAATCTTGGGACAATGGAAAATGGGAATAATTTGAACGAGATTTATGTCACCAAGCGGTCGGAAAGGGCAACAAACAGATTATCCGAAATGATGAATAATTTACCAAAAACGTTGAATGAATTTAAAGCTAAAATTTGTTGAGGGTAAATGTAGGAGTGTGCAGGAAAGGGGGAAGATGGGTGTGTGTTGAAATGTAGGAGTGTGCAGTAAAGAGGGAAGATGGGTGTGTGTGGAAATTGCCACCCGAGCGTGCGCTCCATTGCAAGTTAATTAAGTATTGTTATTATTACTATCCGACAACGTTTGTAGTAGTATGTCAGTATGCTTGCAAATATCCTTTAGAACCGACCAACTAGTGGGCTATCTTGCCGAATATGTCCTGACCAGCTTTATGACGGTGGACGTGGACTGTAAGAGAGAATATATATATATGTATACTACCAGAGACAATATAGCGTCCATGATTTTCAAACTACAGATTAGCCGAAAGAATATTATTCTGCATCGGAACGAAACATAATTTTCACTGGATGATGCTTTTCATTGTTACAGTTTATTGTATTAAAAAGAGTAATTAAATATATTTTTGTTTTTATTATGCAATTTCAAAATTGAAATGTGGGTAGTAGTCGACCGGGGTAAAGATGTTCAAGATCACTGAATAAATTTAACAACGGGAAGACGATCAAGATAAGAATTTTTAATGCATATTCACCATTTCATTGGTGACATATCATTTGGCGTAGTCAGATGAAATACAGGGATAGACTTTCGATTACCACCATTCGCGGTTCTCCTATTTCATTTTTATGTCGGTATAACTGTGGTCTAGGCTTTTTTTTTTAATTTCATTCCTCCCAGTTGAAGCCTGCTAGAGGGTCCTGAGGACCCTTTTCAGCCTATTAACCTAAAGGAAGGGAGGGCGGGGGGGATGGAAGTCGGCCCAGCATTCGCCTAAATTGACTGACGAAAACCACGGAAAACCTCAGTCAGGATGGCCGAACCGGGTTTAATCCCGGTCCTCCCGAATGAAAGGTAGGACAGCGAATTCGCCGTCCTCCTATCTCGGTCTGAGGCCTAGGCTGCATTGCAACCTAAATGGCAACAAACTGCGTATTAATTATTATTAATTTAATTACAATGGAACACGCGCTCCGGTGGCAATTCCCATAGTCATTTAATTATACCTTTCTATATGATTTTTTATTTATCTTATATAATTTGAGTGTTAATTTCCTCACCCATCTAGTTTTACGATTTAAAAATTTCAATTTTAAATTCCTTCAGCGTTTTTGGTAAATTATTCATCACTTCACTTGGTAATTGTTGTACTAATCCCTGACAACTTTACCCACAAAAGAAAATTTTCCTACTCCTTTATGCACGAAATCGTGTGCCAGCTTGTGGCCATGGTCATCTTTCCCCTTCCATGCACTATTCTAAATTCTTCGAAAAATATCCCTCCAAGCCTCACCACCGACATATGTCCTGTACATTCCCAGCACTCTCTTCACCCTCCTCCTGTCCTCCAATGAATCCCAGTCCAGATCCTTTATCATATGAGATACTGCCTGGGTCGTGCGATAATTTCCACAAACAAATCTATCTGCACTTCTTTGCACGCCATCCAACTACTGAATTTGATAGTCAAAAAGTGGGTCCCAAACTACACCACCATATTCAACCAATGGTCTGACCAAAAAAACATGAAAACAAAGCAGAAAACAGGAATGTGAATCGACATATGTGGATAATGCAGTTTGAATTAAATTAAAACGTAAACAAAGCACATGATATGCAGATGTCCTATTTTGATTACTCTTGTAACGGCACCGCCGCCTAAATAGCGAGTGATAGTAGTGCTGCCTGGTGGCAGACTGACTAACTACTCCTGTCACGGCCTCCTAGATAGTGAGCTGGGTTGTATATATTGTCTCTGGTACAGTCCACTACCGCCGTCGTAAAAATGTCAGCATCTAATCGGATAGATAGCCTGAATGGTAAGCTTTATTTCCGCGGTCACTTAATTTTCTTAAGTTTCGGCTGGTTCGCTTTTTAATGCTGGTGCCACGGGCACCCAATTCATCTACATCTACATCTACATATATACTCTGCAATTCACAAAATTGTGGGTGGCAGAGGGTGCTCAGCACCAAAGCTAATCTCTTTGCTGTGCATTCCAATCCCTAATGGTACGAGGGAAAAAAGAATTCATATAAGAATCAGTCCGGCACCTTATTTCTCTAATTTTATCTTTCCTGTCCTTCCGACTCAAATAGGTTGGTGGAAGAAGTATTTCACTACACTCATGAGTGAAAGTTGGAGTACGCATGTTTTCCAATAGGTTTAAACGAAACGTGTGTCGTCTATCTACCAGAGACTCCCAACCTAATCTACTAATCAGTTCTGTGACGCTTACATAAGGACTGTAGCAAGCGGTCACGAATCGAGCGGCTCTTCTCTGTACTTTCTCTATACTTTCGATCAATTCGCTCCCGCCACGCTTGATGAACAGGAATGGTGTAACTCAATCTGACGAAATTTATTTCCAGATCAGACGGGGTGGTAAATGCTTTTTTGCAAATTCGATTTGCTATCAGGAAGAATGTGATTCAGTAACAGAACGAAAATGATTTAATTGAACTTTTTCATTTAAACAGAATGGCTAAATGTATTTTTCTTAAGGTAACAAGCATAACCGGGTTTCAACTGCAGTAAGAACGAAATGTATGTTTCGTCTGCGTGTAAGATCGCCATTGATACCTATGATAACAATACAGTTATCTGGTAGAAGAGGGGCACGTTTAACTTCTGCGTCGGTTAGCTCGTTAGTTTTATTTAGCTGACAAAGAAAATCTTTTAATCAAACCCACGGTAACGTTTCAGTTTGATGTGCCATGATTGACTATCGAATTCGCCCTAACTTTGAAAAAAAAACCCAGTCATGAATTTAGTTCATAAAGTCCAAAATTCAAGAGTTTACACCCCATATTCGACGACCGATCGTGGTGGATGAGCGCGGGTTCAAATTCCCATCCAGCAATCCACATTTTGGTTTACTATTTTTCACCGATAGCTCCTTCAAAATATCATCATAGAATTCCTTCCTAGTGCTCAATTCTATAACATCTCTTATGACCACAATGTCTGTGAACCATAAGGTCTCAATTTCGAATACAAGGCATTTCTGTTTACTGCACCCAGAGCCACATTTAGGCTTTGAGGGCTATACATGTGGTGCGGGTCCCCCTGTCGGCAGTGACCCCTCTGACGGGGGGCTTAAATTCGGCCAGAAATCGAAATTCGGGCTCAAAAAAATTTATATGCTACCTTTTTTAATTTTTTTAACTCTACTACTTGTGGTCTTGGCCCCCCTTTGTGGTGGGGGCCCCCCTTTGTGTTGCGGGACACTAGGCTACAGCCTATGCTTAGATGCGACCCGTAACAAATTTTAAAAAATAAAATATGGCAGTCATTGGGGACTGCCGACATAAGTGAAAATTTAAAACTATGAATATCATCCGCGCAACGCGTCAAACTTATAGCTACAGATATACTAAATAATAATAATTCCGTGTGGTCGTAATGACCTGGTGACAGGGTTTCTATTGGCTGCGCATTTAGCCCCCTTAACCTAACCCGGTGGCGCTACCAGGTACAGACGAACTACAGTTTAACGTGGAATCGGAACCACGGAAGCATTGTGGCGTGCTTCACATTACACAGCTAGCTGGGCCGGTAGTGAAGGGTCTACGAAAATTCCCACCGACACAGGGATTCGAACCAGGGACTTCCTGTTGCCCAGTCAGACACCATAACACTGAGCCACCAGACTGTAGCAGATATAGTATTAATATTAGCATGTCGGTGACGCATACCATGAGATTTTACCCATCCAAAAATCGCTCAACGCACCTAAAGAAGTTTTCACTTATATTTAACTTAGTCCACAACACGAAGATTGGTCGAGTCATCTCGAAGGAGACGGACCAAGTTACTGTATCAGCGGCAGGAAGGACAATTCCTTTCCTCAGGGGCCTACAGTCTAACGTGGAATCAGAACCAGTGTAACTGTTATAATCAAATACAACTCCTAAAACGACTTACTCACCCCGGGATTTGAACCCGCGACCGGAGAGAGAAACTTTCAGAAGAAAGCACCTTAACCACTGAGCTACCAGAACACCTCTTTTTTTTTTTTTTTTTTTTTTTTTTTTTTTTTTTTTTTTAAAAAAAGCTGATATGTGTTAAGTATTTTCAGAATAGGATAAAAACTGTTGGCAGAAGTTAAGGTGAGGGGGGAGAGGAGGAGTGGATTTGCGTTTTTGTAAACCAAACGTAAACAGTGTTTTTCTATTTATTTTTGAAGTATACGTATGCAAAGTTCCATCAAAATCGGGTAGAAGCTGTGTGTTTCGAAAAGTACATTGGAAAAAAAACATTCATTTTTATGCATCAAATACAATTATAATCTGTACCTTCACTGCTCTCCAAGCACAACTTACGGGGCACTGCAGCGTACTTATGGCTGCAGATATACTTTCCTTTTTTTTTAACGGCTTTACGTCTGGTCGACGTCGAGATCATTAGAGGTGGGGAAGGACTGTGGAAAAGGAACGGGATGGAAGCATCCGGGCATTAGAAATTCAGATAGTAAAAAATTTGAAATTTATCCTGAGGAAATCATGAAGGAAAAAATAAAGCTGAAAAACATAAAGGGGCTGGTGTAGATAATATTACTACAGATATCTTAAAGATAGCCGGATGTGACATTGTACCTTATCTTGAAATATTATTTAAATTGATTCTGGATACTTGCTGCTTACCACAGGACTGGGAAAGTGCAATAGTAGTACCGGTACATAAAGGAGGGGTGAGAAATAGAGTTGAGAATTACAAGCCAATCAGTCTGACATCAGTGGTAGGTAAATTAATGGAAAGATTGATATGCAACCACATCAGAAATATATGTGAGGAATGTAAGTTGTTTTCAAGCAGGCAACATGGGTTGAGGCAAGGATATTCATGCGAATCTCAGTTGGTGGGATATATGCAAGATATTTCAGATGAAATGGACAAGAGAGGCCAAATTGATAGTGTAGCACTAGATCTTTCAAAGGCGTTTAACAGAGAGAGCCACAAAATGGTAATAAATAAGGTAAAAACTATTGGAGTGGATGAGAAAGTGATTTGTTGGGTAGAAAATCTTTTAAAAGGTAGAAAACAGAAAGTTAGGATAGGAAATGCAGTATCAAAAGAAATGGAAGTAAAAATGGGAGTGCCACAGGGTAGCGTATTGGGACCATTGCTATTCATTATTCTAATGTGTTGATTGTTTACTATCTGAAATTAGATTGTTTGCAGATGACATAATGCTATATAAAATAATCGAAACGATAGAGGATTGTAAACAGTTGCAGGGTGATCTGGACAGGATATCTAGTTGGGTTGGTAAACATCGGATGAAGATAAATGTAAAGAAGAGTCAGCTTATTAGATATACAAATAAAAAGACAAAAGGTTAATTATGAATATAAGGTGGGAATAGAATTGCTTGCTGAAGACTTGAAATGTAAATATTTTGGCATTACTTTTGATAACAAGCTTAACTGGGCAGGACACATTGGACAGGTGGTAGGAAAAGGATTCAAAATTCTGCACTTGTTGGAGAGAGTGATGAGGGGATGCACGAGAGAAGTAAAGGAATTGGGCTATAAAACTTTGGTCAGACCATTGCTCGAATATGGTAGTGAAGTATGGGACCCTCATTTTACATATCAAATACAGGAGTTGGAGAGGGTGCAAAAAAGGTCTGCTAGATTTGTTTCTGGAAATTATCGCAGAATGCATTCAGTGACGGATATGATAAAGGAGCTGGAATGGGATTCATTGCAAGACAGGAGGAGGATGAGGAGGGTCATGGGAGTGTACAGGGCATATACTGGCGATGAGGCATGGAAAGATATTGGAGTAGGTTTGTAAAGTAGTGCATGGAAGGGAAAAGATGACCATGACCACAAGCTGGAACTCGATTTCAGGCACAAGGGTGTGGGAAGATTCTCTTTTTTAGGTAAGGGTGTCAGGGATTGGAATGAGTTACCAAGAGAAATGATGAATAAATGACCAAAAACGTTAAAAGAATTTAAAGATAAAATTTGCAGAGGGCAAATATAGCTGGGTGTAGGATTGGGGGAAGATGGGGATGTAGGGAAATTACCACCGAAGCGTGTGATCCAATGAAATTAAATTAAATTTTCCTGGAGTGATTTGGGAAAACCGAAATCTGGATGTCTGGATGGGGATTCGAACCGGCGTTCTCCCAAATGCGAAGCCAGGGTGAAGCGAAGTAATCTAATTTTATCCTACAAAAAGCATCCAACGCGCATATTATCCACGCAACACGTGATTGCATGTCGGTGACGGGAAGTAGCGAACTCATGGATTCACCCCCGTCCAAATATCGCCTAAAGCGGCTGTAGAAGTTTTCACTTAAACATAATTAATTAATAGCAATCAGTGACTGTGTTCTCAAAATCTCTTTTCCAATCAGAGGGCACGGTAGGTGAATGATTAACTCTAGGATCTGATATTCTGGAGGACCCGGCTTCTAATCCCCGTCGGGTTCTGTTTTCTTGATCTCCCGAAATCACTCCTTGCGGAAGTCAAGAGGGTTCCTTCAAAAGGCTGTGGCCGAATTCCTTTTCGTTTCTTGCGTCAAGCCCTCTCCCAGCCTTAATGAAATCGACGTTAACCAGATCTACCGAAAAAAAATGTAGTCAACCGACGGAAGGTTGGCTGTGGCTAATGTAACATAACTCATTTAGTTTTAGTGACAGGACATTGTGGCTGAATATGTATCTGACTGACTTTCTGCAGGTAACTTATTAAACAGTGCGGTGTAAATCGTTTTCGAAGAATTTAAAAAAAAACTAAAAAAAAAATCGCTGAGAACGGTGTAACTATTATCTGTGTTCATCATCTGCTCAATTTTTTTCGCGATATCTTAAACTATTCCACAGTCCTTTGAGTTGATCAACGAAATACGTAGAACAAATCGCAAAAAATAACACGTAATAAAATGTTTTAAGCAGCAAGCTTCCGAGGTCCAGATTCCTTATTAACTATGGATTCCCTTTATCCCACAGGATAGGGCGACTAAGATAGGAGTGGATTGCGCAGTCAGTAAAAACCCTATCATCAGAACATTAACAACAATAGAGGGTTTTAACACCCTAACGGATAACTGACAAATTTAAAACCAGACTAAAAGAGTTTTGCTACGAATCCTATTTTATGTTGTGAGATAATTTTCTGGAACGGGACTTGGCCGGCAGGGTAGGGGCGGGGGGGGGGGGGGGGGTGTGCACAATTCTTAATCTCCAGATTGTGCTCCAGAGTCCTGGGTTAAACCTCTCCTCAGTGCGTATGGAGTGACGGCATACCACACTGTTGATGGTGATCAGCCCGTCAGATGGGGTGGGAAAGCATGGTGGACTACCCCCCACCCGATGTGTATGTCGGAAGTGTAGGCCTGAACTGGGTGGCACTGTGTTTTGCCTTCCCCTTTCCTTCACATTTCATTCATTCGCAAGAGAATCACAAAGACCCTCTACTCTTCCACACTGGGGAAGGCAACGGGAAATGATCGACAGGTGATTCTGGGCTGCGACTCAAAGGTCGATTTTTAAAGCTTATACAAGGATACAGCGGGCATATTACTCGCACGTCCACATATGGACACTGTTTTGCCATTTTGAATCAATTTCGTAAGGGGTTTATTGACAGTATAGAGAAAGTACAGAGAAGAAGCGCTCGATTCGTGACTACTTACGAAAGCGTCACAGAATTGACACACAGAAGACGTAGGTTTTGTTTGATCTTGTTGGTACACCCACTTTCATTTACGAGTGCGGTGAAATACATCGTCCACCAATCCCCTTGTGTTGCAGTGACAGGAGAGAGAAGATTAGAGGACAAGGTGCCGCACTGATGTTTATATGAATTATTTCTTCCCTCGTGCAATTCGGGTCCGGAATTCACAGAGTAGATATTAGTTTTGGTGCAAAACACCCCTGCCACTCTAAAATTTTGTGAGTCATACTTAAGTATGTAGAAATCAAAATGAGTTTGTTCACTTTACTTAAACCTGACTGGAAAATGTATTAGGATTTATTTGCATTTGGGAGATTCAAGAGTTAAAACTGGTGTTTCTGTCTTAATCTCTGATCTTATGTCGATGACTACAGATAAAAATATTTTTTTGCTTATGGCATTGCGCTTTGTTTACGTCGAGGTCATTAGGGGCGGGGAATGACATGGAGACAAGGAACGGGCAGGAATTCGACCATTGTTTTTTATATATAAATAGATGAATTAAATACTTTTACATTAGGGCTCGTCCATAAACCACGTGGCTCTGACTGGGGGGGAGGTAGAAAGCTACGTTGGGCTACGTGGGAGGAGGGGTGGGGTTCCGAGGCAAGTCAC
Source organism: Vandiemenella viatica (assembly GCA_031002005.1). NCBI lineage: Eukaryota > Metazoa > Arthropoda > Insecta > Orthoptera > Morabidae > Vandiemenella > Vandiemenella viatica. The sequence goes on along the minus strand of CM061914.1, from coordinate 166,778,171 downwards.
GTAGCTTTTCATTCATGTTATTTGTCACAGTTAAAATAAAGTACAGAACTCACAACAGCATGTGGATATTTATTTCCGTCATTTAATTATCTCTGTATGTAATTTACAATAGTCTGACAAGAGAAAAGAGTAGAAAATGTCTTTTTGAATCGGTAGGGTAAAAGCTACGTGCCATTCGGGGGGGAGGGGGGACGGTATACACGCAAAAGCCACGTCGGGCTAAGTGGGGGGGGGGGGGGAGGTGTCACAGGAGGCTGAAATGGAGCTACGTGGTTTATGGACGCTCCCTTAGTGACAATGGGTTAAATTCTTCATCGTCTGACCTTTCGAGAACATCTCCTTCCATATTTGACGATCTCTTTTAGTTTCTTCCCCCACCACCTGTTCCTAAACAACTCCCTTGCCTCTACGTCTTTTTTCGCTTCGTTCATTTATCTTGTCTGTAGTCTTCAATTACGTTTCCTTCCCTTCGCATTGTTCGAGACGTAATCCCTCCCTCCATTATTCTCCTGGCATACCCCAGCCCGATGTTTTCGTTTCTGATTCTTGAGACGTTGTCGCCTCCTTCAGAATCTTCACCTCTGCAGCCTCTTGGTTAAATTATAGTTGTAAGTATTTTGTGAAATGCAAAAGAGGAACTTTTCAGGCCGTTAAAGTGGACACTGAAAGTACCAAGACGAGATATTCTGGAAATGATAAGCGAGAAAAAAAGTTTGTGGAAGAGTCTCATATCTAAAGATACGAAGCACTCGTTAATTTATTGATTGAAGTGGCTGTAGATGAAGACAAGGAGCAGAATGCGTGAAGCAGGTAATTAAGAGCGCAGGATTGTAATGAGTAGCCTGAGATCAAAGTGAGGATTGGAAGACGTGGAGGAATGCTACAAACCAGTCGCGGGACAGATTGCATGAGAAACGAAAGTGACAATATATATTTTACTATTCAGTGCTTCATAATTAATCAGGAATGTTCTATGATCTAGCTTGAAGTCTATCGCGTATATCAATAAAATTCTCGTAAAAATAGTTTAGAATTTTTTTTTTTTTTTTAATAGAAAGAATCGCATATTCCTGAGAGATATAATTCTTGACTGTCTGATGTTCCTAATATAAATTAACGACCTCCGACTAGGTTTATGTGGCAGCCACAATACGCTGTTCTTTGCGAATGAGAGTAGTATATATTTTAAGACATATTAGTACAAAATGTTTAAGTCAGTCTAACTGACACTCAAATGAAAATTAATTGTTAGTTTAGTGCAAATAAATTAATACCTATCTATCACAAAATATGGAACAAGATGAAACTATAATTTAGGTGCAGCGGGGGAAAGTCCCCAGTGAAGTAACCCTGCATTTTCCGTGTGCGTCAGTGAAGGTAATTTGTTTGAATTAGAAAACACCAAACATAACAATTCTGGCATCAAGATTAATATTGGGAGAATTTGTCAAGGGAAAATTAGAAAAAAAACCAGATCAACAGACATATAACTTCTGCATCATAATAATTGGATTAGGAACAAGAAGGTTGATAAATTGGAATATGTTCACAAACGCAGTTAGTTTAGCAACAATTATATGTTCTTGAAATTATTTTGGAGGTAAGCCAAGTGACAATGTGAGGAAATCTTCTTATAAACGTAGGACAGCTTGCAATGGCAGCACAATTCATTTACCTGGCTTTGTAGACACAATAGAGTCTCAACGCTTAGACAATTGCTGGTAATATTAGGAACATGTAATAGATCCACAGAGTTTACATGTTTCAATTTTTAGGCTGGGATAAAATTCTTAGTAGAATCTTTATTCCGTGTCAGCCACTATTGCAGAACCAATACTACGTTATTTTCTCACAGCTTAAATATTAGCTTATTGAGGATATAAACAAATTACATGCCCTTGATTAAACCGTAGTTTGCAAACAATCTTTTCACTTTCTGTGGACATTTTAATTATTTTTGTAAATCTTGTTATACGTTTCATCATAGTTATATTTGACGAATAACTAGGCAAAAGACATTCACCAATTTCTCTAAGAAATGAATGGCCCGAAGGGGCCAAAAGTATGTTCACTTTGTAATCTCTACAGAGGATTTCAACGAATTTTAATTAAAGTATTATCTTCACACTGCCAAAGAAAGTACGAGGTGATAAAAAGTTTCAATTACTGAGTAGTATAAAATACAGCAGAGAAGAAATAAAAGTGGAAAATGTCAAGGGAAGGATAGTTTTTGATTTTGAAAAAAAGGCGGCGTACAAAAGAATATTGTTGGGAGAGCTGCTCAAGGAAAGAAGGTTTATGGAATTACAGGAAAGTTCCGATATTGTTAGATGGCACAAATTAAAAAAAAAAATTAAAGAAGGCAGATCTAAAATATCGAGATATGAGGATAGTTTATAACTAAAATTACAATCATATAACGACATTAAACTTAGTGCAGTATTAGTAAAAATCGAGGAATTGAAAACAAATTTGATATAAGCAATTAAGAAGATGGAATCTGTATGCTGCGGTATTAAACAAGATTGAAAATTTAGTGAAAACAGCAACATTAGAATGAATATAAAAGTACGATCAGTTGAAACTGATGAAGTGATATGAATGTTTTTACGAAGTAAAATTACGAATCTCAAAGCAGAACAGTAGAGGGAATAAGAATCTTCTATAAAAAAGAATCGTTTTATTTCAAACTATTAAATACTAGAAATTTTTTTCTAAGACTTTATGATTGGAGTACATAGTTACATAGATGTTTATTTTGGAAACGCAAGAAAGTATAAATTTACGATTTATTATAAACGTAGTTCTATAGAAAATCTAATGGACAATTAAGTCACGAAATGTGCATATGTTGAATATGTTAACGAGGAAAGAAGTTCTTAGACAAGCGTGACTGAAAGAGCAGATGTGGGCATATTTTAAGACACGCGGTGCTCTTTAATTAGAGAAAGGAAGATTTGAAGGTAAGAATTGTAGAGGACGACAGGGTAGAGTATTTGTATCAACTAGTTGAAGATGTTGACTGAAATGAGTATGTAGCCATGAAGAGGTTGAATTTAAATGTAATGGAGCGCATGCTACGGTGGAAATTGGAAGGGGTTGAAAATACCAGTGGCGGATCCAGGTGGAGGGGCTAGGGGGCTCAGTCCCCCCCCCCCCCAAAAGTACAGGTCCACCTCCGACATAGTAATTTTTCAAATTCGATTTTTTTTTTTTTTTTAAAGCTAAACTGATATTTTAAAGGCTGCATGACCATAAAGCCTACCCTTACCCTACTCAAGCCCCCATCCCCGAAACTAAAACCGCTCTAGCTCCCCCCCAAAACCAAAATACGCTCAAGCACCACCCAAACCAAAATCCTGATCCGCTACTGCACCATACCAATAAAGATAGTAATAACAGAGAAAAAGTTTAAAATTCACTCAGAACTCAGGTTGAGTGATATGGAGTCCGAATATCTCCCAAATGCACCGTTCGGAAATTTCGTACCCGACAACAGAATGCGATTATGCAGGTTCATTCTCAATGCCTGAAACTCTTCTGATGTTTGGCATGTCCAGAGAAACATTGCATCTTGATAGCTGGCGGAAGTCGTCTATTAATTTTCTCTCTGCTCTGCAATCACTGACATTGTCCTGTGAAACAACCCATTCACTGTATGAAGGAATTTGCCCTCAGAATCGTATTGCTAAAAAGGATGTGGAAGGGGAAATAGCTAGTTTCTCAAAATCATTTATGCGATGTACAGTACAATTCTTCATCTTCTTAACATATCTGACTATTGACAAATTCAGCAATTAATAATAGTCATTAGTCTCGGTAAATTGCATTCAAGTATGCTAATATGAATCGTTATGTGTTTGTGGTTAATAAGTGAAACAGTGTGTAGTTTTTGGATGCTAAGTAAATAAACTATAATCAACAACAACTGAATGTTGTGGGCAATTTCCTCAATTGCAAGTTAATCAATATTTATAAGGGTTGATAACACGTCAATGCAATTTTATTTTATTTTTTGTGTCGTAGGCGTTTCACTTTATTTCCAGACCATCACCAGCGACATCTGTGTGGTATTTGAACATTCTTACAGTTACATTTCATTTAAAAACAATATAAGACGCCGTTGAAATTTTATTTCATGTTCTCCATAGTCAAGGTTTGTTTCTTCCGGTAATCTGTATTCCATATTTTTGGGTTGACTTCTCAAAGTAGGGGCTTTAGGGTTGGATTAATAACAAACTTGCCTTAACCAAGGCAGCTCAAATTCAAGGATACTAAAAAAATTAAATTGTAGGATAATATAACTTTTATCCTACAATCTCTGGGAAAAAGAAGTTAATATTTTATTTCAAACATTAACTCAGAAAGAGCTTACTGGAACAAATAAACTCATAAAAATTTACTTCGGGAACACCTTATGAGAGAAATATTTAAGTAATGATTCAATAGAATGACGTTCAAAATCAAGTCGGCAAATAAACTATGAAATGAGAATAATAAAATTAGTGTACCAAATTTTAATACATGCGCTTCTGGTTAATTTATTCCCTCTGGCTTTTCGTCTTGTCGACGTCGTGGTCATTTGTGATGGGACGGGAATGGTGTAAGGTAGGGGATGCAAATCGGGCGCGTGTTTTTAATGAATCAACCCAACATTAGCCTACAGCGATGTCGGGAAACCGTTGATTCAAATCCGCGTCTGTATATTAGAGTTAATGTTTTTTTAAGTTTTTCATATTTTTAAGTCTTTTAGTTAATGAACCTCAATGTTGACGTACTTACCTGAAATAATAGGAACATATGTGAAATCAGCAGAGGTTACAGGTAAAGTTTCAGTTTCTCAGATCGGGGTATAATTCTGTGCAACACTTTCATTCAGTTAGTTACCAGATTTAATGGACTATTATCTAGAAAAACCTAACAATTTAAGCGGAACCGTAGGTACCTTTGCTGCCCTTGTGAAAATAAATTTTGAGGAACATTTATGTGGGAAAATATTAAATATATTAGCTTGAAACTTCGTTAACTGTACAGTATTCAGTTTTAAAGTTAGGAAGGAGGGATTTTTCTTATCGTCTGTTGTTTCTTTCAAATAATATTTTAGTCATTTTTTAAATGTGATATTTTATTAAAATATTACAATAAGCCTGTGTTGAAATGTAATCTGTACAACAAATAGTAACGTATCAAAATGTTACCACCCTGCCTTCAGAAAATGTTCCTTAACTTAAAAACAAATCTAATTTGTGGAAAATGGTTTTGAAAGTTTGTCAGTAGATTACCGCACTATAGGATGGTGCGTATAAAAATAATACCCCACTTTAATTTAATTTAATTTAATTGCAATGGAACACAGGCTCCGTTGGCAATTTCCCTACACATCCATCTTCCCCCTATCCTGCACCTACCTACATTTGCCCTCTACAAATTTTATCTTTAAATTCTTTCAAAGTTTTCGGTACATTATTCATCATTTATCTTGGTAACTCATTCCAATCCCTGACACCCTTACCTAAAAAAGAGAATCTTCCCACACCCTTGTGCCTGAAATCGAGTGCCAGCTTGTGGTCATGGTCATCTTTTCCCTTCCATACACTACTTTTCATACCTATTGCAATATCTTTCCATGCCTCATCGCCAGTATACGCCCTGTACACTCCCATGACCCTCCTCATCCTCCTCCTGTCTTGCAATGAATCCCATTCCAGCTCCTTTATCATATCCCTCACTGATTGCATTCTGCGATAATTTCCAGAAACAAATCTAGCAGCCCTTTTTTGCACCTTCTCCAACTCCTGTATTTGATACGTAAAATGAGGGTCCCATACTACACTACCATATTCGAGCAATGGTCTGACCAAAGTTTTGTAACCCAATTCCTTTACTTCTCTCGTACATCCCCTCATCACTCTCTCCAACAAGGGCAGAATTTTGAAACCTTTTCCTACCACCTGTCCTATGTGTCCTGCCCAGTTAAGCTTGTTATCAAAAGTAATGCCAAGATATTTACATTTCAAGTCTTCAGCAAATAATTCTTTCCCCGCCTTATATTCATAATTAACCTTTTGTTTTTTTATTTGTGTATCTAATAAGCTGACTCTTCTTTGCATTTATCTTCATTCCATGTTTACCAACCCAATTAGATATCCTGTCCAGATCACCCTGCAACTGTTTACAATCCTCTATCGTTTTGATTCTTTTATACAGCATTATGTCATCTGCAAACAATCTAATTTCAGATAGTAAACAATCAACACAATTATTCATTAGAATAATGAATAGCGATGGTCCCAATACGCTATCCCCACTTCTAGAGAAACTTTGTAAATCAAAGTTTCCCTTGGAGAGGCTTCCCTTAGAGTATAAAATGAAGTGAGTTTGGTTTTAGAAGCTTTTTCTTTCTTTGCAAAGCAAGGGAAGATTGCTAAATTATTCACCATTGCCAATGTGGAATTTTCCTCAGATAATTATGAGACACAAATAATAGGGAACGCAGACAAACGTAGTGGATATATTTAATAACCATACTTTCTCGCAGTTTAAATGTTTGTAATGTGTACATAAATTAATCTTTGGCCAGATTTCTTAATCTGGATCTAAAATTAAATTTTGTGTTGGCTAAATGCAATAAGATAAAATTCTTCAGCTAGTGATAAAGTATGTTTACTTTTTACCACAACAAACATCTGGTATTTGGAAGGAAAATGGTGGCCATATGGTCAGCCAGGCCAAAGTTTTCATAATTATCTGAAATCATTCCGCGTAAACGCCGGGATAGTTCCTTTAAATAATTATGGCCGAATTCATTTCCTTTTCTTACCCTGATCATTTCTCTTTTAGTTGAAAAGGATTCCTTTAACACTACTAGGGCTGTTGATATTTTTTAAAAATATCGGATTTTCGATATATCGATATTTTAAAAAGTATCAATATCGGCTGTCGATATATCGGAAAACAAATATCGATACTTTCATGAAATCAACCTTGTAAAATAAGGTTGGCCAGTGATAAATAGACGTGATTTTGTTCTTAATCAGGATTTCATTTTCGAATGGTTTCTCTTGGTGATTTTTTTAAAAATTGACCATTATGCGTCTCATAATTTTCATAAAAATTAGTAAAATATATAAAACTCGAATGAGGTTCGAGGTAAATCTTAAGATTGATATGCAATACAGTTGACGAATTTATTTTGGTAGAAGTTTAGCTATTATAGCACGCATTATGACGAAAAATTTTCGTGGAATTTCATTTAGTTTTGTATGTTGATAGCTTACTCTTAGTTGTGTTACTTTTCTTGCTTTCTAATTAGCCACTGTTTGTTATTAACACTTCCCAGTATTCCTGCTAACACACTAATTTCCAGTTGGACTACCCTGGACAATCCACACGCTCATTTCAAACAATGGGCTCGCGTTCTATTCGTGCTGGGCGAGTGATGCCTTGCCTACACTGTTGTCATCATCTAGTAGACTTGGTACCTATAACTTCCAAATTAATTATGGAAACGTTGTAAGATTTATTTAAGCTTGCTGATCTCTATGCGTTAACAGAAATTTGAGGGACACAGTGTCATTCAGAGCAAACGAAAAATGATGACTTATTTTTTAAGAAAATATCGAATCCGATATCCAGATTTCAGTATCGAAATATCGTCCTAAAAATATCACTTATAAATATCGATATTTTTAAAAATATCGATATTTCGATATAGTATCAACAGTCCTAAACACTATGCAAGGCCAAACCACAATCCCGGACTTCAATCGGGAAGAATGAAACGTAAAAATTATAAAAAAGCCTCACTTGATTGATTGGTTGTATGTGAATGAGAGATGTACATGAATAATATAGGAAAGGGAACTTAACCTCCACATAACAAATTTGACGACTGCGACTGGGAAAAACACGTAAGGCGGGCACACAAATACAATATTTCGCTATTAAGCTGCTTCATGTAATAGAAACGACCCGTTTGGTTACGGACGTGTTTTCTAGGTGGTAGGAGAAATAGTAGGGGAACTGCTAAGGAGTAGTCTATCGATATGTCGGCAATGCCTGAGATAATATACTGCAGGTGAAGGTAAAATGAATATATATAACAAAGGGTACCTAGTATTGACGCGAATAATTATTACTAGTTAAAATATGTAAATAAAAAAAAAATTAAAAGTGATGGGTTTTTGTAGTGGTTAAGGCCGGGGGGGGGGGGTGTCTGGTACGGCGGTAGTTCCCATCACCGGAGTTCTGATGCAGTGGTGATCTCACATTAAAGCATCGTTGAGGTTGTTGGAGTCATGGCTATTGACATGTTCTGGTATAAGTTGCGGGTCTGGACTGTTTGTCTGTGGTCATTCATACTGAGACTTGCTGTGCGGTGAGGCCTATGTAGGAACTAGTGCAGTGGCGGAAAGTTAGTTGGTATATGACGCGAGTTGTTGAACACGTGGTATGTCCAATGATGCGGAAAGTTTCCCCTGTAGCAGGATTTTAATATGTACTGGTGGATGGAAGCATGCTGCAGGTTTTACAGCGAGGTCTATTGCATTAGGGCTGTTGATAGTATACCGATATTATTTTTTTAAATATCGTTATTTATAAGTGATTATTTTAAGACGATATATCGATACTGAAACCTTGATATCGGAATCGATATTTTTTTTTAAATAAATTAAAATTTTCCGTTTCCCCCGTAGTGGATGTCAAACAATTTTTGGGGGAAATGAAAACGATTACCTGTGTTACACATGCTATAAATTTAATAATACATAGATTTTAAGAAACAATTCCAATTTTTAAAACATAACTGATCAAATAAAATTTATTGCATCACATTTAAAACACTGAATCAGTGCTTCTGATCAGCAAGAAGCAGTAGTAAAAAGAAGGTTAAATATTACTGCTTCTTGTCTGGACACTTTGCAAAGTTTTTAAGTTTTGTTTTCACTTGTCGTTCCAGAAACTTTAGTACTTCACAGCTAAATATTTTGCGCGAGTTGGTTACGCTTCTTGTTCCATAGAACTAAGATTTAAAAAGTAAGTCACGAGTTAGTTATAGTCTACCGCTAACGAATTTATTAAGACCAGAAATTAGACAAATTAAACCGTCATTGGATTTTAGATACAAAATGATTTGTTTAGCAATATTAATGATAGGTTGGTTTCTTTAGAACACAACTTTTTAACCCCAAAGCAATCATCTTGAATATCCGCTACAAAAAAAACAAGTTTTGGTTCAGCATTGGCCGTTTCCAAAGCCACATCAAACCTGTAAAAATACTCTCGAGCATAAAAGAAGGGGAATTTTTTCACTTCATGTAGGGGGTTATCAACGCAACGCCATCTCTTTCGAAGAGACATGATGTCATGCTCTTAAAAAATGTATCCAATGAAGTTTCTGAGACGAGTTTTGGCACAACGGTTGCTGAATTAAAACAATATTTCTGTCATCTGAATATTTCAGTATAAGCAGATGACCTAAAATTCTGGATAGATAGAAGGCATTTTATTTCTATGCTGTCTGAAATTGCTTTGAAATATTTTGTATCTTCTGCCACGTATGTAGAATCTAATCGAGTAGCATGAATAATTAATCTACCACTGCATAATAATTAAAAATTCGGATAATTGGATTTTATCCGAAAAGGGGTCTATTTTAATTAATTACTGAATATATGTTGAAAAAGGGGAGAAAAAACTATTTTTAAAGGAAAATTAACTAAATGAAAAGGCAACACTTTTGCATGTTAAGCGTACTTACAAGTACTGTACATTAGTACAGTATGTACCGTGTCTTACTGTAAATAAAAGTCATTGCTTGCTGCACATCTCGGTCAAAGTAAGCTGTTTGACTGTATTCGTCCGCTTGACAGTGAGAAGTTGCATGTGGTCACACTCGGGCTGACGCTCCATCCACTACAACGCAGTTTCAAGGCCGGCAAATGCTTCACTAGCTGATGGTCCCGTGTCTGCTTCAACTTCGACATTAAGGTCATCTTCTTCCTCGAAACTTTCTTCTCTCGCCCTTTCAGTAAGCTGATCATCATTTAGAATTTCATACGCAGGGTCTGACACACCAGCACTAACTTCTGAACATCCAGGAATTTTCAAAAGAATATTTCTGAATTTCTGAAGTGACACGTCATCCCCATCATCTCCTGTCTATTCCCTTTCTTTTTCTCGAGCTTCTTTTTCCTTTTTCTCCTTTTCCTTCTCTTCTTCAGTTGGTATGCCTTTCAACTTGTTCCACGCACGTCTTAACGTGACTGCCTTAACCAGGCTTCCGCCACCATGTCTTAATTAAAATAGCGATTCGGATATTCAGCGATTCTGATAGTCGAAATTCGGATAGTTGGAGTTCTACTTCATCTGTGTGCACAACTGTGCTCTCGGCAAGTCTAGACAAAGGTGGCACTGCCAGTCCTTATCTCGAAGCAATTAGAACTATTTTTGTACCTTAATATTTTTGGTCTAGATCAGGTATGGGCAACCTTTGCTTAGCTAAGGGCGTAATTTCGGGACTTAATCAGGTCGCGGGCAGCAGGTAAGAAATAAGTAGGTAGTAGTGAATAAAAAGGCGATAAAAATTCACACATTTTTTTATTTACTACTCGATCTGTGGCGTTCCACTGCGTACACATAATAATATTATTCACAGATTTTAGTCTTTATGACTTGAATAAATACAGATTGTTTTGCGCGTTATTTGAAATTTCTGAATCTCTCGCGGGCCGAATTGAAGCTGGTGGAGGGCCGGAACCGGCCCGGGGGTTGCCCAAATATGGTCTAGATGATGCTACACGCCTAAAATTTCCACTGTGCATAGCAAATCAGCACATACATAAAATTTCGTTTTGTTCATTTTCACTGTTTGGAAGTTATTTGCGTGTAAATTTCACTGATTTTCTCACTCACACACTGGCCGATGATCATCAAAACCCTAGCTCAATGTATTTCAATCTGTGGGTCGTGAGCTCCAGAGGTCGCCCAGTGTTTCTGGGGGGGGGGGGGGGGGGGGTAAGCCAGCTAAAGGTAAAAAGCAAGGGTTGGAGGTTTCACAATACAATATTTACTGTGAGAACGCTTTGCCTCCTTATTTTTTTTAAAAAATATTGTTGAATCGTGGTTGTATTTTTGAGAAGTAAATCATTTTCTAATTGGTTCCTATTTCTCTTATTTCTACCATATTTCTGGTAACTGTCATCATAGTCTATTTTTCTGTTTTGATTTTCTTCCGCCACTGCCACTTGTAGCAGATGTGGAGGGCAGCGCACATCTTTGGAGCACTCCTTTTAATCCTGCCTCGCAGCGAAGCTAGTCCGTACTCGGACAACTGACTGCAGTGAACGGAAACAAAAAGTTCCACTCTGGCCGCTGACTCCACCTTCTCGCCTCCCGCGCCTCACCACGGCAAAGAATACGTCACTACTCGCAAAGTGACCGCGACTACCTCGCACAGCATTCGACTTCTCGATCAGTAGGTATAGTCCTCAATACAAAGAAAATTAAACACGTCGTTTTTTAAATCACTGACTTATTACGGAATACAAACCACGGCTGAAGTCACGTCGCACAGTGGTTCGGGATTGGAAAATAGTGGACATTCGAACTAAAGTCATAATATCGATCCAAAAAAAATTGATTTAGATAGAATTTGTTGTGCTGATCAAAACTTGTTATCTTCAATTTTTGATTAAAAATGAGTCCTTCACCCTAAAAATAAATAAATAAAAATTGTAAAAAATGTATGGGTGAAAATCTATTTTTTTCATGGCCATATATCAAAGTGTCAAAGTCAAACCTTATGCAATTGTAAGTACCTATCCTTCTTAATATTACAACATAAAACTTTCTTGCATATCCTTGCCGCTTTGACTACAGGGCGTAAATGAAGTTATAGGCCTATAATTTCTTGGAGAGTTTTTCGATATAAATAAATTGAAAGTGAATTTAATTCTTAATAATATACGATTCTAGCACAGATATTATCTTTTTTCTTATGTCCTAACTAAAATATTTATATTACAATATATTATTAAATTCAACATATATATCTTCATTTGCGCCCTGTAGTCAAAGCGTCAAGGATATGCAAGAAAGTTTTATGTTGTAATATTAAGAAGGACAGGTACTTACAATTGCATAAGGTTTGACTTTGACACTTTGATATATGGCCATGACAATAAAATAAAATAGATTTTCACCCATACATTTTCTTACAATTTTTATTTATTTATTTATTTTTAAGGGTGAAAGATTCATTTTTATCAAAAATTGAAGAAGTTTTGATCAGCACAACAAATGCTATCTAAATCAATTTTTTTGGATCTAAAGGACTTTACATAATAGTAGAAAGCTGAAATTTGAAACACAGATCAGGTTTTGTTCCCAAATCATAAGAAAAGCTAAAAAATTGTGAATTTCCTACATCTTTTTTACGCGGAAAGCGAAATCGCTTTCTACCTTAATATCTTTATGCGTTATAAATTTTCGTTACAAACGGAGCTTACTAAGCTTAAACAATGCGATTAATGTAACTTCGTTCATCTCCTTTCTTTGGAAGTTAATGGAATTCAAATTGTTTAAAACTACTACGACACTCCGTCATTATTATTCCTAACAAATTCCGGTTGTCCTAGAAACTGGTAATTTGGCACAAATAAATGGTTTCAACCCAGAGCCGCACGAAAAGTAGCTGTACTTATCCAACGTGAAACGTCTTGGTGCGAATTAGTACGTTAATTGCTTTCCCCTGGATGAGGCTATTTGCCTTTAATTTATATTACTTTGTTGCTATTTTTAATTTGGAAGTTAGTGGTACACCGCCCACTCAAAAGACGGGAATAATGCAAGCAGGACATCGCTCTCCCAGAAGGAATCAGACGCGAGCCCATTGTTTAAACTAACCGTGCGTATTGACGAGGGAAGTATTCCGACTCGAAAATTGTGTGTTTTAGCAGGAATATTGGGAAATGCAGATAACAAACCTTTGCTAAGGTACAAAAATTAGATCCGAAAAGTAAGACGACTCTCAATAAGGTATAAACCTACAAAAATAAATGAAATTCCACACAAAACTACTACTTGGCCATTATGAATACCATGATATCAAAACTTCACCCTAAATAATGAGTCTACTGTGTTTCTTTATCAATATTACATATTCAAAAAAGACAAGATTTGCTTCATATCCTCTTGAGGTTTTTACAAGTCTCAGAGTAAATCATACCCATTATGCCTTTCATTTTAGTAAAAATTATGACATGCATAATGGTCAAGTCAATACTTTTTTAATTTTAAAAAAATAATAATCTATCCGTAACGCCGTGATAAACCATTGTTTCAGAAAGTGAAGACTTGGTTCAGAAGAATGTCTAATTTGCACACGACTTGTTTTGTCATTTTTTTATTTTAAATGGGATCGATACTTTTTCTTCGATATATCTAAGAAATCCGATACTCATATTTTTTTAAATATCGATATATCGAAAATCCGATATTTAAAAAAAAAATATCAGCGGTCCCATAATGCATGGAAAACATCCATATGGTGTTTTTGGAGAGTCTGAAGGAGGGTATTTGTGGACCAAGATGTTCTTAAGATTGGGTGGTCTGCTAAAACATGTACTGGGTGGGGACAGTGGGTGGAAGAGTGTGCATTTCTGGAAAGGAGCTGAGGAAGTCGCACCCCTGTCGCAAGATATGGTTGATGACTCGAGGCCAGGAGAGAACTGGGTGACAGAGGCAGGGCTATGGCTGGTTTCTGTGGTTACGTGGACGGTGAGTGAACGCACGGGAGATCTGTTTATGTACAGATCTCATCATCAATGCGTTTGGATACCACAGTTAGGATGCTCGGACGAGATTTAACTCCATCCTCCCGACTGATAGGTAGGAGGTTCTTGGTAATACCTAGGACATTTAACTGTTTTTCTGCTATATGTCGACGGAATGTGAGCGTTTTGCCTGTATTGACTCCTAGGTACTTGTAATAGTTCTTCCACGGTATCTGTTTTCCGCATGTAGTCAAGTGACGGTTTAGTTCCAGTCTTTTATGTGTAAAATATATTTCTGCGGATTTGTCGGAGTTTATCGTTATATTTGTTCCATTTCTCTATTTTCAGTAGTTGGTTTTGCATTCTGGTGATATTCTTCGTATGTTTGGTACCGTCGTATAAATCGTCGTGTCATACTATCATCAACTAATTGGGCGAGATAAACATTTTATATGGTCGGAATATTGTTCACATAAATATGATAAAGTGTGTGTGCCATTACAATTTGCCCATAAAGTGAATTTCTCATTTGACGTATTAAAAGTCAGTGATTGTTTTATATCCTTATTATCAAGTATTTGAGCTGCGAGAAAGCGTATTTCTTAAAGTTTTCCTCCGATTCAGCAATCCTCCCTATTATTTGACTTATGTGACATTAGCAATAATAAATAATTTAGCCACCTTCATTTTCTTCGCAAAGAAAAAATGATTCTAAAACAGAACTCCATTAATTTTATACTTTAAATTATTAGATTTTTACTAATAAGAGACCAATACACCTGTCAACACACTGAATGAAGGTGAATCCGGAAAAAAATGAAACCTGACTTGTCATCTTTGCCGACTGCAAATACAGGTATGTTCCTAGTACAGGGCGTTCGCCGGAAAACGCTACCCTCCCAGTCTGTTGCCGTCGGCAACTTGCTCGGTCAGTCGTGCCAGCAGTTTCCGCCACGCGGCACCGTGAATCACCCACCGCACTGTTTAACACCTCCGCTGCCCCAACAGTGCAGTGCAGTGACCCTTACATTGTTAAGAACGGTTTCTTTGCATTGTAGATAGTTTGTGACTTCAGTCTCTTATTAATCAGTGTTGTGAATAAACGTTTCTTTGCGGTTTGGCTGGTTTGGGGCTTCATACTCTTATTAATCTCTACCGTGTTTGAGTGTGAGTAAAATTATGGTACGTTACAGTTTGCAACAAAGAATATTTCTCTACGATACATATGTGAAGAAGAAGTCGTTTAAAAAGTGTCGCAGTAAATTTCGTCGCGAATTTCCTGGCGCTTTACTGCCAGCTAAATCAACAATTCTGCGTCTGGTTAAAAAAGTAAGAGAAACGGGTTCATTTTTAAACAAAAAGAGACTGTCGGTCAACCGTATTCTCACAGAGGAGAAAATTGACGATATCGCTTTTCGACTAGAACAGTCACCCAAAAAATCAGTTAGGGCAGCGTGTGTCTCGAAATATGTTCAGAAGATGTGAAATGTGCATTACACAAGAGGGTCAACACTTCCAGCATCTTTTATAAGGTAAGCTAATGAATTACGTCACATTTAAATGCTTAGCACATACAAGTTTATGAAGTTTATGAAGCGTAATTATTATGAAATAGTCCGCGGCCGACGGTCGAACAATGCCGGAAACTGACCGCTCGCTCGCCGGGAGCAGTTTCTTCCTTGTAGCGCTAACAGTGGGTTGCGTTTCCCGGCGAACGCCCTGTATTACTGGTAAATATGTTGGCAGTGACGTTCTATCTATTGGCATATTGACATAATCTATTTTACTGAAATGTAACTTTCAAGCACATATCTCCTGAGCACAATAGCATTGTAACGTATGTTTTTTTTGAGTAATTTTAAATTTACAATACAACATGTGAGCTCCAGAACCTCACAATTTGTGATTTTTTTAATATTAGTAAAATTGATTTTTATTTATTAATTATGATTGCAAATATTAACATTGAGTTTTTAAGGTCACAGAGTTTCAGGACAGATATTCAAGATCCTTGGTGAGAAAGAACAGTTGAAGAAAAAACTGAGTAGTTGAAGAGAAAATGAAATGAGAGAAGGTGTTGATGCAAAAAGCTTAATGGAGAAGTTGTAAAAATCCTGGTGGGATCTGAAATGGAAATATTAGCCTGAGGGCAGAAGATTAGTATAATGATAATGTTAGTGAAACATGAAAGTTGTATTAGGTAACCGATTGTCATCTGAAAGTGGAGGATAAAAAGATAAGTGGAAGACTTTTGTTTCATGTTGAGACTATAATAAAGAAAGTGTTCTTAAAGTACGTTTGGTATGATTTTTTAATAGTAGTTTGATTTACAACGGTGGTTCTAAGAAAAACCAGCGGTTGACATAGAGGGTTAAATAAAGATCCTATTTGAACTAATCTGACGCTGGAAAATTAAGGAGAAGTAGTATAATTAATTTTCTATAGGTGAAAATGAGAGATGAAGGTAAGATTGTAAAGAATAACTGAAAACGAAGTACGTTTTCATATCATTTCTAAAAGCGTAAAGAACCTTACAAACTCCTCGTTTCGATTTACAGATGCCTGAGCAGGGACAAGTTCCTTTACACCGAGCGTGGTGGTTGAGCTGTAACGCTCTGGTCTGGATTTCGAGAGGACGTGGGTTCGAATCCCCGCCCGGCCATCCACTCAGATTTCGGTTTTCCATGGTTTCACCAAACCCCCAAGAACATGCCTTGATGCTTCCTTCAAAAGTTCTTTCCCGCCTCTAGTGACTTTGACGTCGACGAGACGTAAATCCGTAAGAAAAAAAAATGGTTCCCTTCCCTCTTGTGCCTCTATATTGGTGTACGCGTCTAGATGTCTTGCAAGTGTCTGTGTTGATTAGAGGAAGATGAGAGGCGACAGAGCGTGAAAACCGGTGCCCGGACATCATTGCCTACACTTCCGAAAGACGCCAAGTTTAACATTCCCTTCCGACTGCAGGTCTGATTATGAAATCCAGAATTAAATTTTGCTACTCCTTTATTCCTTGAATATAGGGCTGAAAATAACCTCTTGTCAATGTTAGATGTTGGTGAAAATTTAACAGTGTGATCAGTATAAGAAAGACCCACAAGAACATTATCCCAAGGCAATAACAAAAATAAACGTAAAAAACACATCTAATTAAGTATCTAAAACTGTCTAAATCTTTTGCATATACGAAAGCAACAAATGAGATTGGAATAAGCACATTCCGCTATTATCAATCGCGAATTGTCTTTTAGCATTTGCCTCGGTTATTATACGTGGAGTAGTTGAAAGAGAAGAATAATTTGCATAATTTTATTTTCTACTGTGTTATGGCGCCTGTTTGTGATGACATTGCTCAGAAGAACAGAAAGAACGAAGCCACTAAAAAGTGGACTGACTACTATGTATGAAACAGATGCAAGGAAATCATAAGTCACCTGTCTGAGTTCAACTATGTTGTGAAAATATATGTCATATCTTACTGTCTCTGTGCGAAAATATACAGCTATCCAGGACCACAAACAAAGAAATCATTAAAAACAATACAGAGAGATGAGTGTGTTTTCGTAGGTTCTATACCGGAGTGTTCTCTCGCAAAATATTCACTTGGAAATGCTTAAATGGATGAATTTATTATTTACTAGCAGTTACCCGCGACTTCGTCCGCGTGGTAGAGTGTTGAAATATAAGATTTTCTTGAGAGGTCTGGTCGCTCAGTGGTTAGGGCGTCCAACTGGAGATGGAAAAGTCCCCAGCTTGAATCCCAGTCTCGGCGAGGATTTTCATAGATTCTCAGCTCGACCTTCACCTCTGGCACAGGTTGTCGTGTGATGTGGAGTGCGCCAGAATGCTCACGTGGTTATGATTCCACGTTAAAATTTGTGTCCCCTGTGACCGGTAGGATTACTGCGGTCTTGTTGCTAGTCGGTGCGTTGTAACATCTCTCGTGTTGTCCTCGTAGCACACGATCGGGGTGGATCACTACCCTGCAGGTTACTTCGGGCAAGTTCTCCAAAGCCATTTTGAATTCCACAACCAAGGCATTGTCGTCGTGTAATACACGCTGTTTTTTTATTTTTTTATATGGTCTCTCTCTCAGGTCCTTTAATAATTTTATAAAGTCTTTCAGTTTCTGTTTCTTCATTGACGAAGGAAGCATAGATCCAGTTCTGTGATAAACGAATGTGGTGGGTGAACGGTTAACGTTCTGGCCTCGCATTCGGAAGGACGCGGGTTCGAATCCCCGTCCGGACATCCAGATTTGGGTTTTCCATGGTTTCCCCAAATCACTCCAGGTGAATGCCGAGATGCTTCCTTCAAAAAGGCCAAGGCTGAATTCCTTCCCGTTCCTTGTCCCCAGTCCCATCCCGCCTCTAATGACCTTAGCCGTCAACGAGGCGTAAAGCAATAAGTAAAAAAAAAATGGTGATATACTTGCACCTAGATAGTAAATGTCGGTGAAAATCCTTGCTTTGCAACAATTCTATCGGCTCCAAAAGACGTCATATGGAAGCAGGAATTATACTTTCTGATAAGATTCAAAAATCGCCGCGGTTCATCTGTGTTGTTAGAAAACAGCTGTTTCAATGGTTCCATACCTTGCATGCTGATGTCGCCTAGCTCGCGATTGTTCCAAAGTTGCAGCAACTCGTGGTGATGCCAAAAAAGCGGCGTTCTGTCGTCGTCGATTTTTCGTTTGCTCTTGATGGATGGGTTGTTCTTCTCGCCGAGCTCGCGTTTGTTCGGGTGTTTCAGCCACTCGCTGCAATGCCAAATATACGGCGTGTTGTTGTCTCCACCTTTTAGTTTGCTTCGGTGTTTCAGCAGCTCTTGAGATCGATTGCCGTTCGGCTTGCTCCTTGCACCGAGCTCGCGTTTTTCCCGGTGTCTTGGCAGATCGTCCCGACACCAAGTGTTCCGTTTGCTGTCGGCGCCCAACTTGCGACTGCTCCGGCAATTCAGCAGCCGCAGAAGCTCCAAAACGTGCCAAGTGCTCAATCCTTTGCAGTGCAATGCTCTGCTTGAGGATTTGTCTCCTGGGTTTTGGCTATTTTCATAGCCCTAGTTTTCTTACATTTCTTTGAAACATTTGCCTTTCGTTTACCCGGCATCTCTTAAAATTACTAATTTAAAGTCTCGCGAATAAAAATGAATATAGTTTTAATTAATGGAAACTCAAAACGTCAAAACATTAGCAATCAATTGATAGAATCAACTCTATATATATATATATATAAATACTTACATTCAAAGAGAAAATAAAAAGCTAAGTGGCCCACAGACGTTCATTTCCTTAAAAAATTGCGAAAATTAATATTTTTATTTGCACTGAATATCTGATTTTTTTTTTTAAAGAGATCTTAATTTCCTCACTGAATATTGATTTTGTTTTGAGGATATATTGGTTCCATCAATTAATTTTGCTTTAAAACAGAAATTTTTGTAATATAGTAGTAATTGATTCTTTTATTCATAATGATCAATGTTAATGTTGGTTTCTCTATCTGTGGAAACAGTTTAATGCCAGTTTCATATCGATCCATTAATTCTGCGCTAAAATATAAGTTTCAATGTTAAAGTAGTAATTGAATCTTTCTTCGTAATTGGTTTCTCGATCTGCAAACAGAATGAATGACTACCGGCAAATTACCACTCCACTTGTCTGCCACTCCACTATTTACATAAAACATTTATAAATTTCAAAAATTTACTTCGGGCAACGCCGCGTGTTTCTGCTAAATCGTCCAAGCTTACAATAGATCTTTTGATACAATATCGGTACAAAGCGATACATGACTAAAGTAAAATAGCGCTCAAAAAAGAAGCTTAAATAACTAATGATGTTTCAGTTTTCATTTTGGCCCAGGCTGTATTTTACAATTTCCGCTAGAAAATCAAAACTTCTATCACTCCTGCATTAATACATTCACTATATTGTATGTTGGTGAAGTCATGAATGGCGAAATAAACTTGACTCATTATTTCAGATCGCGATACTAAATGAACCCGAATAATGACGCTGGTAATGTGAAAACGCAGTAAATTAAATACTGAATTCATCTGAAACTACATTAATCCACATGAACTATGTCATCAGAATTGTGAAAATTATTGGAGTAACGTAATTAAAAAATGTATACTAAAATGCTTGTAACTTCCAGTGTACAACGCAAAGTCCATAATTCTCTACACGACAACTTTCGTTAATATTGCTGGTCAAGTTTACGTCGCGATAAAGTGACTGTTATTGCTCGTGATAGCGTAAGGTGTATAATGAAATTAATTGTGATAGTAATTTATGCTACACTGATCTGGAATCTTGATATAAAAAATTCTGTTACTACTCGAAATGTAGTTCCAGTGCATTTAATGTGTTGAAGTATGTTCGTATCGTTTGATTTTGTAGCGGAAATATTAGCATAAATAGTGGTTTGGTTAGAATGCTGCCTGGACCAGAATGTTTTTGTTACAGCATAAGGCAAAAGGAATTTAGTTGTCATTAGTAATCAATAAGCAGCTTTCATAAGCTCCGTGTAAATAAGGTGTATTGCTTCATGAAACAATAAGTTTCTACATTATCCCATTGAATATATTTGTTTTAAGTGAAGGATTCGATAGATATTTGCTGAATATTGAACAGCAAGTAAAAAGCACTGTTTCGTGAATCATAGTCTACTAATTGTACAAAAAGTTTGAACAAAAATTAAAAAAGGGTTAGTTAAATTTTGGCAAAAATAATTTGTAATTACATAGACTGTATGGTAACAAAAAAGAAGACACAGGAAATAAATTGGACCGAGATAGAATGGAATCCATTATATTTTTATAAATACGACATTTCGGGAACGGCCATTTTGCACTTTTAGTGAACCGACTTTCGTGCTGGTATGCTCATAGCATTTGAAATTATTTTTTTTTCCAAGCTTTGATTTTTCACATTTATCATTACGCATATATTACGAACGAAATTATGGTGTGATATTTGAGATGTCATACTATTTTATGCACGCAGTTGAAGACATCTCTTAGCGAACTTAACAACAGTACTTACCTTTTTTTAAATTTAAAGTTAAGTAGAGATTTATATTTCCTGCCTCCAAACTATTATTTGTCAAGTGCATCGGTTTTTTGGCTTTTAAACTAAACACAAACTTGCATAGGTAAGAAGGTTTTTGATTTTATTTCTGAAAAGGAGTGTTTGCGATTTACGTAAACAGCAAAGAGTAAACGTGGCACTTCTATCTACGAAGTAGGAAACTCTTTGTTGTTTGCGAATTGATATTACTGGCAATTTCTAAAAGAACTGTGCGTTTCTTTCGGGATAAAATCGATCCTATGTCACTTCGCACACAGTTAAATGACTTCATGCCACATTTCATTTAAATATGTTGAGTTATTAAGGCGTGATTGATGCCAGAAGTACATCTAAACACACATCCAAACTTTCTAATGTATATAGATAACAGTGTGGAGCACAGCGAAGTATAGACTTTAGGAATGCCATAAAAAAGGAAAATTGATGTACAAAATGAACGAGTTTTGAAAATGATGGGTGAGGAAAGAAGTTTGTGGAAGAAGCTTACAGAAAGAAGAGACAGGATGGTAGGTCATATTTTAAGACATGCTGGATTTGTTAATTTGTTAGTGGAGGAAAGGAAACAGTCGAAAGTAAGAAGTGTAGAGGAAGACAGAGATTACTGAGGAAATAATAGAAGACGTAGGTTGTAATGGCTACGTTGAGGTGAAAAAGTTAGCACAAGATAAAAAGGGATGGAGGATTGCATCAAACCAGTCGAGAGACTGATGGCAGAAAAAAAAAAAAAACACACACACACACATCTGATTAAGTATAAAAACTGTAGGTTGGAATTCTGAAAGTTTAACTTATGATTGATACATTTCAGGAAAATAAATTATCTGTAAAATCATATACAGCAGCGGTCGGCAACGCGCGGCCCGCGGGCCGCATGCGGCCCGTGACCTCTCTATTTGCGGCCCGTGTCCGTCTTATAAAAATCGTATCGAAAGCCCATATTATAAAATATAAATGCATAGAAGAGTGAACGCGATCTAACAGCGCAGCGAATTAACTACGCGAACAGAGCTGGACAAGAGCGAGCGGGAACAATTCCCGCACTCTCTCCTATGATTGAAACAATAGGTCAGAGTTGACAATAATCTTCTCTCGCTCGCCCGCCGTCCTTCCACGGTGGCTGTCTCATTGAGCGAAACAAGTTATTTCATGTGTCGCCGATTCGAGTCCGGCCGCGGGCATGGGTGTTTATGTGTTGTGTGTCTGTGCGAATGTCCTGTCCATCGTGTGGTGTCCATATTTAGAAGATACAATATATAAAACACTGGATGACGACTGATTCACTGGAAACTATAATAATCACATTGAGCTGGCTGTATGGCCTCAGCTGCTGAAAGCCATTAAACTTTTTTTAAAAAAATTATTTCATGTGCGCACGCCGCCGCCGCGACCCTGTACCTACGATTTGGTTATTGTTCTGTGACCTACGAGTACTTACTATTTTGTTTACGGTTCGGTAAGTGTGAGATATTGATAGTTCATACAATTACATAGCGAAATTAAGTGACATGTTTTCAACACGGCTTTTATTCTTACAGCGTGTATTTGGCATTGATGGTTATAAGTTTTACTGATGGCTACAAAAAAGAGGAACTTAATTGAAGAAAATAGAGTGTTTAACGATGCATGGACAGATTTATACTTTTTTTATTAATTGCAATGGAAAGCCGCTATGCTTAATATGCCAAAAAACCCTTGCTATACAAAAGGAATATAACGTCACACGTCACTATGATACCGAGCATAAAGCAAAATTTGCGTGCCTAATTGGTGATTCCCGGAAAAAAAAATCAATTCACTCAAATCTTCATTCAAGAACCAACAAAGTGTTTTTAAGGTGCAAATTGAAACCGAGCGTGGTGGTGTAACGGTTAGCGTTCTGGCCTCGCATTCGGGAGGACGGCGGTTCGAATCCGCATCCGGGCATCCAGATTTGGGTTTTCCATGGTTTCCCAAATCACTCCAGGCAATTTCTGGGATGCTTCCTTCAAAAGTCCATGGCCGAATTCATTCCCATTCCTTGCCCCCCATCCTTTCCCGTCTCTAAAGACCTCGCTGTTAGAGAGACGTTAAGCAGATAAAAAAATAATAAAAATGCAAATTCAAAGTAACGAGTCAAATATACGTGCGTGTTTATGGGTGGTGGAAATACTTGCCAAGTCTGGGTGACCGTTTACCGACAGCGAATTAATAAAACAATGTGCCTTAGCTGTGGCTGAAGAGGTATGCCCAGATCAAAAAAAGAAATTTTAAAATATAAGCTTATCTGCCAAAACTTGTACCCGGCGCACTGATGATTTGGGCGCTAATTGATGCGAAAAACCTCTGGAAAAAGCACAACAATTTGAATGGTTCTCCTTAGCTACCGATGAAAGTAATGATGTGTCAGATACTGCCCAGCTTCTAATATTTGTTCGTGGGATTGATCAGTACTACAACATGTGTAAGGAACTTTTACAGTTATGTAGTTTGAAGGGAACGACTACGGGGAAAGATTGGTTTTGTCACTTAGAACTGGCAATGACGTCAATGCAATTAGCGTGGGAAAAATTGGTAAATCTAACAACTGACGGAGGTAGAAACATGAGTGGGCGAAACAAGGGCTTGGTGGGTAAAATTAAAACAAAATTGGCAGAGATAGGATGTGAAATCCCGTTATTTTTTCATTTTATTATCCAGCAAGAAGCGTTATGTTCCAAAGTCGTTTCATGGAGAAAAGTAATGGACATCGTGATATCCACTGTAAACTATATCAGAAATAATGGGTTGACACATCGTCAATTCCGAGAGTTTCTATCCAAAATGGAAGCAGATCATCAAGATGTCCTTTATTATTCAGAAGTAAGATGGTTGAGTAAAGGTGCAGGACTGAAAAGATTTTTCGATCTCAGAAAAGAAATCAGCACTTTTATGAATCAGAAAGGTAAATCTGTTCCAGAGCTAACAGACCCTCAATGGTTAATATATCATGGATTTTCGACAGATTTAACTCATGAATTAAATACGCTGAATGTCAAGCTTTAAGGGAAATCAAATTAATATCTGATATGCATACAGACGTAAAGGCGTTCCCATTTAAAACCCGACTCTCCATAAAACATATTGATGAAAAAAATTAGATCACTTCCCGAATTGTCTAAATGCTGTCGAGGAAGCTGGCATTGATTTTAATTGCTATAGTGAGAAAATGAAAGACATTTTAATGGAGTTACAAGGTCAATTCAGTGACAGATTGGTGATTTCGAGAAGGTTTCGAACAAACTGAAGATTTTTGCTTACCCCTTTTCATGCGATGTTGAGGATGTACCCAGTAATTTACAAATGAATTTGTTTGAACTTCAATCCAATGAGATTCCAAAAAGCGCATTTTACAAGTTGAATGATTTGGTCAAATTGTATAGTAGCTTGCCATCTGATTTTGTCGAATCGAAAAAGTTTGCTCAGCAGTTTATTTCTATTTTTGGAAGCACTTATTTATGCGAGCAAACTTTTTCAATGGTCAA
Organism: Vandiemenella viatica; assembly: GCA_031002005.1. Taxonomy (NCBI): domain Eukaryota; kingdom Metazoa; phylum Arthropoda; class Insecta; order Orthoptera; family Morabidae; genus Vandiemenella; species Vandiemenella viatica. Next base: position 166,753,806 of record CM061914.1, on the reverse strand, counting down.
TTATCGAAAAAATAAGTACGCTTCTCGACTCACAGATGAGCATTTGAGAGATTTATTACGTAATATTTCAACTTCTGACATGAAAGCTGACATACAAAAAAATAGCCAGTCAAATGCAACCTCTAACGTCACACTGAATTTAGTATGTAAAATCAAATTTTTAACTTTTCTTAATTTGTATCCTCATTTGTATTAATAAAATTTTATAACTGAGATTTCTCATTTTTACTGTGTATGTGCAGCCCCGCCTTTACTTTGTTTTGCCACCTTGTGGCCCTTGCCTGCTAAAAGGTTACCGACCGCTGATATACAGCATAAATCTGACATTATACAAAGCTTTAATTGTAGATGGAAGGAAAATAATTTTTGCTAACCACTATACACTTAACAAACACATCTGTTGTATTTTATTACTAATAAAATTCAATGACTGAATCATTGCTTACTTCATCTAACAGCCCCTAGCCTAATTTAGACCTGGCGAATTTCACATTTATTTTTTATTTAAAATATTGTAATAGAGTATATGATCAGGTGGGAATTTCCCTACGCACTTAATTTCCAATTTCATTTTTTTAGTAATTTTTTTTAAACTTAAAAACACCAACATACTATTATTGCCCTTTGAAAATTTTAATTTTAAATTCCTTCATTAATTCAGTTCAATCTTTTAACACTTGACTTAGCAATTTATTCCAATCTCTCAATCCCCTTATCTACAAATTACATGTTTTCGGAGATTTTTTTATAAGAAATTTCATTTTAGTCACAACGTGATTATTTGCAGGTTTGGCATTAAATAGCTTCAAGTTTTTTCCTTTACATTGAAGTGAACTGTAATACTTTTTAAAATTTTTTGCTCCAATTATTTTTAAGCCTTTGTTGATGGATTTAAAATTTTTCGGGCTTTAAATAAAAATTTTCATCCGATTTTGTGATTTATGTTAAGGTTTTAAAATTTCATAGAATTTTAAAATCAGTTTCTAAGGAATGGTGAAAACATTTTCAATAATAAAATGCCACCTTCCTTCACGCCACTTAAAAGATTTAACACATTTTCAGTTGTTATATCAGAATTATTGCCTTGTAAAAATGTTCACACTTATTCCTTGTTGGATGAATAAATTTTTAAATTCCATTAACCGTTGCGCGTATTGGGAATTTGAACATTTCATTACTTTGCAGCCGGTATTTTGAAATGGTTTTTTGACTGGATGTTCGAAACATACGTAGCTAGCTATTTAGTATTTGTATTATTTTCCTAGTACAGTTAATATGAGATATATAACGCTTTGGAAGTTTTTTTGTGTATACTAATGATTCATTATCCGTATTTTTGCATATTCTAATCCTTCTGATTTCTTTTCGTTTGATCAGGTCGTGCAAATATGAATTTAAGAAAAATATAGATTGACAGCAACCTTGTCGCACTCAATGGTTTTTAATCAATCGGCTTTATTGTCTAGCCACCATTTGTAGATAAAACTTTATAAGTTAGTGGATCAGCCTGCCTAGACAAATAGTTATAATAATTATAACCCTCTTATTTGTTCTCTAATATAGAATTGCAGAAACAATTCTTGATGTTGGTGTAAAAAAACTTTATTTGTAGCAATCTGTTAAATGTGTTTATTTCAGTTGAAATTTTCAAACATGTGTAAAATTTTTCAGTCAATTTCATTAGTTATTTTTCGCCTGTATTTCTTTTAATTCTGAATTTACACTTCAAAGCTTATTTAATGTTCCCTAAACTACACTTTTAGGAATTTATCACATCTTTAATAGTATTTATTGATAGGTTTCTTTTAGTGGAGTATTTGTGTAATATCCCAAATCACTGCTGTTCAAATATTATCTATGCCGACTAATACACCATCAGACTATAATAAGTGATCAAGGGATGTACAATATTGGATTTTGGAAAAAAATGTTAATTTTTCTCATTCCAAATTAATGACGTGTTATGTAATGAGTCTGTATCGTATTATGAAGTAAAGCTTTAAAGCCAGTTACTATCGTGTCAGCATCTACGCCATGTTCAAGTTCATCGAGATAATTTTATGATCCACAGATTCTTCTAGATTACGCCGAAAAGACTTAACCGTCACACTCAATCTCAGAATCCGGGATAAAGACGAAAATTTGTGGATCTTCCAGCAGCTAATTACCGTAATGAAAACTGAAGAAAAAAAAATTGTCAAAACCAGTAGCCGACAATTCTGGAATCGTGTAAGGTAAGTTACGGTTATGGAGGAGGCAGTAGTACTCGATAAAAGGCTTTTGGGCAACGAGAGCCATTTCGGGTGCGGAGATTTATGCAGATGCGCCGCGGCGGGCGTCCTCAAAGGCATTCCAATCAGATTCCGCGCCCGCCGTGTCGCCTGATAAATCTGCCGCCCGCTTTGAGCGCGCCGCCAACATGGCGCCCGCGCGCACGCCCCCCTCCACTCACTCCGCGCGTAATTGCTGCCGGCGACACAAACACAAAGAGCAACGACATCCGAACGTCGGACTCCGAAAAAAAAAGACAGCCTGTATCTACTGCCCAGTACCTGCGCCTGCAGCCTGGATCTGTGGGCAGCAAAAAAAAGGATAGAGTCCAGATCGAAATCATCAGTTAGAATTTTGCTACCATCTCAAGTTGTAGCTGTCACATAAAAAAAATGTAGGCTCAGACAAACTGATGTTTACAAAGAAGACCAGCTTTACAGATTCTCGAGAACGTAGAAATTTTACAAAGCTTGTCATAATCATATATATTATTTCTATAAGGTATTTTTTTGTCACAAGGCATTATCTCGCTTCGTACCTAACCGAAATCGATAAACGAGGTATCATTTTAAAGATTAAGGTATCCACTTTGATCATATAATATTTTAATAAAGTATTTTTTTTTTAAATTCGACCCTTAAAGAGCAAAAATGTCAATATTTCTAAAATGCTGTTTGTGTGTGTTTGTCTCGAGCCATTAATCTCCCTGGATACCTAACTGAAATCGTTAAATTAAATATGATTTTAAAGAGTAAGATCTCCTCTTTGATGAAATCGTATATTAAGACAGTAGTTTTTCGGAATTCGACCCTTAAAATATTTCTACAACGCGTTTTTTAGTCACGAGGCATTTAACTCCCTTGATATCTAACCGATATAGAAAAATGAGGAATCATTTTAATGATTAAGTTCTCCGCCGTCATCTCATCATATTTTAAGACAGGAATTTTTCGGAATTCGACCCATAAAGAGCAAAATTACCATTATTTGCATAATATATTTTATTTATCTCCCTTGATATCTAACCTAAATCAAGAAATGAGGTGTTATTTTAGAGAATGAGATCTCCGCTTTGGTCGAATCATATTTTAAGAAGGGAATTTTAATGTATTACAGGTACTTGGGTATGACTGTTGACATATTATTTTGCTAATGATGGCTGAATAATATATCACTAATGTTTGTAACATATAGTAAATAATATGTTTGTTTCATTTTTAATGATAGAGATATTACAAGTGCTTGAATAAGTTTACTGAAGAATTATGTTATTAATGATGAATAAATAATGTGTTACAAGTGTTTGTAATGTATTTGATACTGACTAATGTTTTTGTTTGTTTTTTTAATAATGGATATGTAATGAACTGAAGTGCATGACTGTATTTGCTGCAAAATTATGATTTTAATGAAGGCTAAATAATGTATTATATATTTTGTTTAATACTAAATCATATTTTTTTTTGGATGATGGCTAGATAATGTATCATAAGTTTCTGTAATTTGCTGATAAAAAGTAATGCTCTATTGCTGACTGGTGTAAATTTGCGAAATCCAAAGACCTTAAAAATAAAAGTAAAAAACGTTGTCTCACTGAGCAAAGCGAATCTGAAGAGGAGGGCCTTCATTTTGAGTGCCGTGAAGTACATCTTTTGGAAGTGGAAAGCAACATGAACTGTGCACATTAAGCAGTTGGTTAATCGCAAAAGAGCAGGCCATTCACGCCCCTGAATACAGGTCTTCACAATCCACTGTGCGATTGTTTATTTGTTAATTGTACCTCCATCTCTTACGTGCAGTATTTGCATGTTTAACTTTTCTTTCTCTTTCAAACACACTTCGTGAGATAATAACTGGAAACCGTAAAATAAATAAACTTCGAAGGAGTGATTTATGTGATACAGTTTGATACTCCAACACACTGCAGAAGGTGAATGTGTCTTATTCGAAAAGCGACTGCGCAAAACTTGCTACTTCGCGGAGGCGTGTCGAAACTGGAAATTCAGACTCGTACCACAACGACCTTACTCGACACGATTTGCGCACTGCGATTGTCAGTTGTTATCGGCAGAGGGAAATTAAAGGTACTAGATTACCAGTGCGAAAATGTCGGGAATACGATGAATAGAAAGGTTCGTGGTTTGTAATAGGACAAAAGATTTGTTTGTTGTAATATATACGTAACAGAAGTCGACGCCAGTGAAGCAGTTTACTAATATCTCTGTGATAAGTGCTGCTGCTATCTAGAGGCTTGGCTCTGAACTGTCTCACACGCGCGACTTTCACAGTTATTACTTTTCTCCTTCAAGGGTCAATTTCCGGAAAAAAAAATCGTTCTTACTTTATACTTTTGCCTTAGTGGAAACCTTAATATTTTAAATGATACCTCAATCATTGTTTTCAGTTAGGTATCAAGGTAGATAAATGAATCGTAACAAACAAACAGGTTATCGAAATAATGGTAACTTTGCCCCTTAAGGGTAAATTCCGAAAAATTCCTGTGTTGATATATGGTGATTAAAATGATAGCTCATCTATCTATGCTGGTTAGATATCAAGAGAGATAAATGGCTCGTGACACAAAAATGTAGAAATATTGATACTTTTGCCCTTTAAGGGTCGAATTACAAAAAAATTTCTTTCTTAATGTATGATTTAACCAAAGCGGATACCTTAATTTTAAAAATGATACCTCATTTATCGATTTCAGTATGGTATCCAGGGAGCTGAATGGCTCGTGACACGAAAAAAACCCGCATTTTAGAAATATTGACATTTTTGCCCTTTAAGGGTCGAATTTGAAAAATTACTTTTCTTAAAATATGATCTGACCGAAGCTGATACCTTAATCATTAAAATGATACCTCATTTATAGATTTCTGTTAGGTATCCAGGGAGATAAATGGCTCGTGACAAAAATAAAAAAGTAAAAAGCCTTTTAGAAATAATATATATGTTTGATAGGACTGGAGGTTTTCTGGGCGTTGAAAATGATTAAAATCTTCTCGGATAACTAGCCGACTTAGTACATCGATAAAACATGACGTCATAGCTTCTGCCGCCATTGTCAGGTTACTGACAACTTGGCAATGGCGGCAGAGTTGTGACCGACGAAACATCGTGTTTCATCGATGGACTAACGGGGCTAGATACGAGAGAGGATTTTGTTCAATACGTATGATTCCTTTCGCCTCGTGGCAAACCCGGCAGGGTCTGCTATTCAGGAGTCCTTAACGTTCAGCGTTATTGGTGGAAGGTCAACAAGGGACGGTTGGCAGTTGTGTTAAATATTTAAGAGCCCTCGACACAAGTTATAGCTACAAGGCGCATTTCTTGTGTCCTCTAAAGCTGGTGGACTAAGTTATAATCGGATCTTCCAGGCTACTTTAAGGTAAAAAAAAAAAGAAAAAACTTGCCACCGCTGACAGGAGCATAGGTAGTAAACTTAGAAACCGCCAGTCTTAAAGTTTTCGACTAGTTACAACCTTATAGCATTCTCTTGCCACTGTGCAATGCGTAAACACCTGGTGCTTGTTTCCACAAGTAGCTGATGTGTAGGCTTCGAATCTTTACGACAAGTCACATTCCCCCCCCCCCCCTCCCCCCCCTTGCCTTCTTTTTCAGCTGTAATGCTGAATTAAACACTGAATGAATGTATCTGATTGTAATTAAATGTATTTTATATACCATATAAATGTAGAGTCAGGGCATTTTTCAAGTTTTGGTCATAATACGATAATACTTTTGGTATTTCAAAAAAAAAAAAAAAAAAATCTGGTAATTTTTTAATAGCACCGGGATTTTACTAGACGTTATAGATAGAAGAAATTGAGGTAATTATTCATAGAACTGTACTCATATTATATATATTGCAGGAAAAAGAATAATAATTATCACTGAACTGGTCAGAACTCATCAGTCAAGAATTAAAGTTATACGTTATTGTGACTCTCTTAACCTTAATGTTCCGCCCGCCTTTTAATCTCGACAATGCAGCAGCAGCATGCCTGTGTCGAGCCGCGTCAATCAATGTCATTGTAAATACTCGACAGTCAGTGATAAAGCTACAGTGGATCAGTGAGTACCGCCATGGCGAAAACAAAATTTTCTGAAAGTTGGAAGCTACGGAGTTACTTAAAGGGGTGTTTTATTATAGAGGAAAGACTTCTTTTCTGTAAAGTATGTGAAATTAAAGTGACTTCCACAAAACGATTTAAAATTTAATTCACCAATAGCGCATTGATTGCACGGAAGCAAATTATGCTGCCTACCTGAATACAATTTACTAACATCGGTCTGAAAAATTATGCAAGAAAAATACTGCAAAGTTGACACTTATGTCCATGTTGCCAAATTTGCAAAAATAAATATTTCAATTTTAAAGATAAATGAACATATATAGATAAAAAAAGCTAGATACAAAAATAAAGAACATAAGAAACAAGCAAATTGTGTTTTCTGATGCGGACTCATAGCGTGCAGCTTAGATAGCCTATGTGGTTCCGGCAAGAGTGATATCTCATAATCGTTTCAGAATATTCCAATACAAAATTCAAATAATTGCCTTTACAAATTTTTAATGAAATAGTTATTATAACTGCAATAATTGTCCTTTCCGTAAACATTTTTATTAAAATACTAGCTGATGCCCACGACTTCGTTCGTGACTTATGAATTTTGATTGATAGCTGCCGACATGTGACCACAATAGTGTACTCGCGGCCAATACCATACATAATCACCTGTGGTCTGCGCTGTGTAGTTGAGGCAGCAAAGTGACATATACGGACACACATGTGTTGGATCTAAATACGAAAATATCCTTGATCGACCAATTTCAACCACCATATCTCCCACACTCCCACAGCTATCGACAGTCGACCAACGTTGTGCACGATCGGTGACTCTACCTGTATGCTACTACCACACACAGACATCAGTGATTTGCGCTAAATAGTTTTGGATGAAAAGTGTTACACAGGGACACATACATCTTTGGCGGAAATACTAAAATGCGCCATGTCGACCACTATCAAGCACTATTTCTCCCACACCCACATAACTACCGACATATAACCACCATAGTGCACGATGGGAGACTGGATGCTACTACCACACACAATCACCAGTGGTCCACGCTATGTAATTGTGGCAGCAAAATGAAATATTCGGGCACACATGTCTTTGGTCGAAATACGAAAATTCAGCCAACGTTGTGCACGGTAAGAAACTCCATGCTACTACCACACACGAACACCAGTGATCTGTGCTAGGTAGTGGTGGCTGAAAAGTAAAACATATGGAAACACACGTCTATATATATATATATAAGATTTATATTGATTGCCTACCACAGTGTACGATAGAGTTTGAAAAAAAAATGCAAATGAAGATCAAATAAAAGATAAAAAATAAGGATTTGTTTATTAGGAGAGTAACAGGTATTTGCCATTCGGCCGAAAACGTCCGACAGATCCCATTTCAACGGGATTCGTCCGTCATTGAGTAGGCCGTGTCCAGTGTACGCGTAAGCATGCCTTTACCTGTCTCGGGATTATTCGGTCATATTCGGCCGGCCATTCGGTCGGACGAACTCGGTGCTAGTGGACGGCCGACTGTTCGGTCTAATATGACCGACTAATTCCTATACAGGTAAAGCCACTGCTCGGCCGAATACAGCCGTATACTGTCGAGTGACGGACCGATGCCATTGAAAAGGGATTAGTCGGACGTATTTGGCCGAATGGAATGTTCCGCTCCTAATAAACAAGTCTTCGTTTTTTTTTTATCTTTTATTTGATCTTGATTTGTATTTTTTTCAAACTCTACCATACACCGTGGTTGTACGCAGTCACTATAAATATTTTAATAAAAATATCTATTGAAAGGACAAATTATTGCGAGTGAATCTACGCAATTTTAATAATTATTTTATTAAAAATTTGTACAGTAAAGACAATTATTTGAATTTCATACTGGAATATTCTCACACGATTATGTGATATCACTCTTGACGGGACCGACCGCAATCAGGCATAGGCTATATAGGCTGCAAGCCTATGAGCCCCATCACAAAAACAAAATTTGATTGTTTCTTATAATTCTTCTTTTTGTATCTTGTTTTTTTATATGTTCATTTATTTTGAAAACTGAAATATTAACTTTTGTGAAATTGGAAACATGAACATAACTCTCAACTTCGCATTCCTTATTCTTCTACAATTCTTCATAGCGATGTTAGTAAATTTTATTGAATATCTTAATGATTTTCAATTGTTTTCATTTTATCTCAACAATTCTATATTCTTCTTAGATACGGTATAGTAAAATATTCTACAGTTAAATAATAAATTTAAAATATTTATTTTAGAATTTTTACTAGAAAATAACTATAAAATGAGAGGTTGAATTTCGCAATATTTGCGGGGCAGGGCGCGCAACACAGGTTCAGCATCCCAAATACGGCCCTGACTCTTGTAATATTTGGCGAGGGCAAGGTAAAGTCTATTTTTACGAAATCACTGTACATTTATACAAACACCCCGTTCCCTTGGTGTTCAAGCAACACTGACGGATCGGCAATATGTGTTGGACGTTATTCGGCTACAGTGGACGAGGTTAATCGGACGAACTGGTCGGCCGTCAAATAGGGCGTTACTAGGACTCGGATGAATGCGGTTCGGACGAAATTCGGTTCCAGTGGACGACCGGTCTAAAGGCGCGTTCCCACGATCCCTTATAATGAAGGCGACGCGGGACGGGACGAATACTCAACAACACGCCATGGGAACAGGGCCGCCTCTGCTAGCGGAGACGAGACGCAGCTACCCACTCTGTGTCGGTAAACATCACAGGCGTGTGTAGCGGTGCGCTGTTGCCATCGGTTTGCAGCAGCGGTGCGCACCCCTTCTGTTGCTGTGGTTCGTATCCCGGTAAGCATTTCGACACGTGAAGTAACTTGGATACTAAAGTAAATGGGTACTATCATTTTTTTTGGTTAATTTCTCAGGTTCTCCATATCACATCAAAATGAAATACTCCTGGGTCAATGGGTGGAATACCGTCAGCATACGGCCCACAGTTTTTCATTACAAATCTCTTGTGCGTCCACATTTGGACTATTGTTGTGCCATTTGGGACCCGTTTCGTAATGGGTTGATTGACAGTACAGAGAAGAGCCGCTCGATTCGTGACCGCTTGCTACAGTCCTTATGAAAGTGTCACAGAACTGATTAGTAGACTAGGCAGGGAGTCTCTGGTAGATAGACGACGCACGTTTCGTTTAAACTTATTGGTAAACATGCGTACTCCCACTTTCACTCACGAGTGTAGTGAAATACTTCGTCCACCAACCTATTTGAGTCGGAATGACAGGAAAGATAAGATTAGAGAAATAAGGTGCCGCAATGATTCTTATATGAATTCTTTTTTCCCTAGTACCATTTGGGATTGGAATGCACAGCAAAGAGATTAGCTTTGGTGCTGAGCACCCTCTGCCGCCCACAATTTTGTGAATTGCAGAGTGTATGGGTAGATGTAGCTTTTACGTGAATCACCATCATGCAAAGTGACAGAGGCACACATCATGTACGCTCTATATTACTTCTGAAACGTCTTTTTCTTTTTATCAGATATTTCTTCACTTTTTACTTAAGCAAAATCAGTAAATGAGGCATTATTTTAAAGATTAAATTCTAGCTTCGGAAATATCTTTAATTAAGGAAGGAATTCTTTGAAATTCAGTACATAAATGGCAATAATATGAGCAGTCAAGGTAACGGGTATGCGTTAGTTCAGAGACAAGCTACTGGGATTCGCTGACGTCGATATGAAATGGTCGCATTAACGCTAGATAGAAGCACTACAAAACTAAATATACGCACGGGCCGTGATCGCACGTTGCAAGTGTTTTGCTACGACCAATAAACAATTCCCTCAAAGGAGCCGGTTCTCCTTTCATCATAGTAAAAACCACCAAGCCCGTAATAAGGGGCAAAAAGAGACTATTTGCCCGATGATGCTATTATTTATCGTGAAATAAAAACCCAGGACTACTGCGCTTTGTTACAAGGCGATGTTGTGAAAACAATCGCTTGGTGCGAAGACTGGCAGCTGGAGTGAAACGCTAGAAGATGCCAAGTATGTATACAAGCAAAAAGGCGACACCATTTTTAGCTCTGAATACAAAATTAATGGCACCGACCTTAGAACGGTAGATTCCGCTAAAAACCTAGGGGTAACGATTCGTAATAATTTTTTGTGCAAACAACATATTGAGAAGGTATTGGGAAAGCAAATCATAGGCTCCGATTTCTAGGTAGTAATTTAAAACGATGTACATCGGAAGTTAAATCGATTGCATTAAAAGCTCTGCTGCGTCCTCACTTACAATATTGTCATTCCGTATGAGGTCTCCATCAATAGGGGTTAATGGAAGCATTGGAGAAGGTCCAAACAAGAGCCGCCCGATTCATGACAGGTATATATACCAGGAGGGAAAGCGTAAGTGCGATGTTGAAGGAGTTAGGTTGGGAAGACCTGGAGCACCGAAGGCGTTGTTCTCCACAGAAGTTAAATGAACAATTCACTACCAGCTAGAACAGATTCAAGTCTATACACTTTTTTTTTTTTTACGAGCGGTTTTGGAGTGGAATTGGAAGGATTTATCAAGCGAGAAAACTTGGAATCCGACAGGAGTAGTTCTCTATAAACCACTCCGGCCATCCGGTTTTCCATGGTTTTCCCAGATGGCTTCAGGTGAATGGTTCCTAAAATTAGCTCATGGGAGCCTCCTGCCATATCCGGTAAATCCCTTCCTATGCACAAATGGTTACACATTAAAATTGATCCAATGCTGGGTGAGTCAACATGGGATGAAGATAAATGCATAGAAGAGCCAGCTTATTAGGTACACAGATAAAAAGCTTTAGACTGATTATGATTATAAAGTGGAGAAGGAGCTACTTATTGAAGACTCGAAATGTAAATAACATTTGATAGCAAACTTAACTGGGCAGGACACATTGGACAGGTAGTTGGGAAAGGGTTCAAAATCCTTCACCTGTTGGCAAGAGTGATGAGGGGATGCACTAGAGAAGTAAGGGAACTGGGGTACAAAACTCTGGTCAGACCACTGCTGGAATATGGTGGTGTAGTATGGGGTCCACATTTTAGGTATCAAATATAGGAATCGGAGGGGGGGGGCAGAGGAGGGCTGCCAGATTTGTCTTTGGAAATTACCGCAAAACACAATCGGTAACTAATATGATAAAGGAGCTGGAGTGGGATTTATTGGATTATAGAAGGAGGAAGAGAGTGATGGAAATGTACAAGGCCTATATTGACGATGAAGTGTAGAAAGATATTGGTGGGAAAATTAGGGTAGGTGCTTGGAAGGGTAAAGATGACCATGACCACAAGCTGGCACTTGATTTCATGCATAAGGGCGTGGGAAAATTTTCCTTTACAGGGTGTAAGTGATTGCAATAAATTGTCAAGAGAAGTGATGAATAATTTACCGAAAACACTGAAAGAATTTAAAGTAAAAATTGGTTGAGGGCAAAAGTGGGCTGGAGGAGGAAGGGATAAAGAGGGGTGTGTAGGGAGATTGCCACCGGAGCGTGCGCTCCATTGCAATTTATAAATTATTATTATTATTATAATGCACCCTCCGCCATACACCATTAGTGAATGGCGAAGTACTAATAATAATAATAATTCATTGTTTATCATTTGTGAAATATTCGCATGGGCCACTTTGACTATCCTTATTTCCCAGCTTCCCGTTGGATTTTAGTATGAATCACCGTCAAGGTTATTTCTCGCAGGTGAACTGTTTACGGCGTAGGATATAAACAGGTCCAGTGAAAGTTGTGTGTGGAACATTTGAGGTCTGATAGCCTGGCGACTTCGAGAACATGGGGAAGAAGCGACTACCAGTCTCGTCTGCGCACCACCGGGATGCCTCACCGACGCCTCGACAGCTACGGCCTGCAGCCAGCGCTTCGCATCAGTCCGCGGGTAAGGCTGGTTCTCCGAACGGAGGGGAGCCTAAGCCTGGTGCTGCGGCGCGCCGCAAGGGCGCACCACCTGAGCAGCCTGTGCTTTCAGCAGCACGCAGCTCCGGCGCCCAGACACCATCGAGCAACCGCGGGGAGCGGACGGCCTCGAGTGGCCTCCCACTGGGGGAGGGCTGCTCCACGCTGCCACCTGGCACACGGAGCCGCCATGATGCTCCACGGTCAGGCAGGGTCAATGAGCCTATGCTTCCGGTAGCAAGTACTCCGCGCCAGCAGTCGGAAGATAACGCCGGCGGAAGGCCCGCCACGTACGACACTCCCTCTTCGATTCACCAAGACGAATCCTGGTCGGAAATGTCTCAAGCGGAAGACTCATCGTGGATGTCATGGTCAACACCGACATCCGCAATAGTCGATGTCAACCACTTCAAAAACATCGAGACTGTAATTTATTTCCACTGTGAGGGCGGAGGCAACAAGTACAATTTCAGACTGCTCACACCGGAAAAGTGGGAGAAGTTTTACTACGCCGAGGATATCCCGCTCCAAGTGCAACTCCGAGTAAAAACAGGGAAGAAACTTTTTGTATGGGAAATCCCTAGCAAGAACTTCAGGAAACTGATGCAAACACTCTCGGATCCAGCGAATGCACCTAACGCCAAGCCCATCATCTCGGAAAAGGAAGATTGGTCCCGATATGTTCAACTACCTCTCGTATTTTCCAAGAACTTCAAGGAGGATGAGTATTTCGACGATCTTCATCGAACGCTCTACATCCGTCACCGAAACTCAAGCAGCAACGTAGAACCAGCGATGGAGCAAGACACACTGGCTTCATCTAACCGTGAGAACATCGAGCAACAACCAAACTCAACCAAGCTACAGGACAGCAGTCACGACGATCAGAAACGTCCCGCATCAAGAGAATCCCATCAGGAAGAGACAATAATGGCGCATGCATGTTCATCGCCAACTCAGCTGCTTGTCACCTGTATGAGCCAAGAAGATCTCGAAGACGTCAAGAAATTCCTAGAATCTAGGAATATAAATACAGCATGGACTCCCAAGCGAATACTAAGCACGCAGCAATAACCATACACGCAGAATCATCTCCAGAAGACTCCATCGAAACACCTCAAGACAGAAATTCCACCACACGCCCAGCACCAGGCAGGAGCGTGCCCACAAAAGCCAAGCACATCGACCTGGCCAGCAACCAAGACACGAACAGGAGCCGACGGAACTTCAAAAATCAACCAAAGAGGAGGGAACCGATGGCAGCAATACAACAATGCTTCCGCTGCCAAGGATTCGGGCACAAGGCCTCGGACTGCAACAAGCAAGTGTGTTGCGTCCGCTGCGGCGGGAACCACAGCAACCTGGTATGCTCACGTCCGAGAGAAGCAACGCCGAGATGTGCTAACTGCGGTTCTGACCACGCCGCCAGCTACGGGGGATGTCCTGTGAAGAGAAGGCTCCAAGCCGCCATCGGAAGACGTCAACATCAACCCAGCCATGCCCGAACAGTCGAAGGACCGGGCGTCCCACAGAAAAGGGCGTCAAGCCGCGGCAAAAACCATCCCCGACCGACAAAAGTGACCAGCGCGTGCATCAATGCTGCATCCATGAACCAAAACGTGAAAATCAGTTGGGGAAAATCGTCCAGTTGCTAACGCAGCTTATTACGGTGATGATCCCCAACTGACAACACGAACCCAGTAGGGGGTTTTAATATAAGGACGCCTACGGCGTCCATAGCCATTTTCCCCCAAAAGTGAAATAAAAATGTGTCCCCAAAACAACACCCAACTGACACCCAGAAGTTATACTACCAAAGGTAGTGGTACTTCAACAACAGCCGTAGAGGCAGCGATAAAAAAAAAAAAAAAAAAAAAAAAAAAAAAGTTGTAATGTCATATAAATTTTTTAAAATATGAGTAAGAGAGGTCTTGGAGTTCACAGTACAGAACTAGTACAGAACTTTTAGTTTCATTCTACAATTTTTTAAGAAAAATGGGCTACAATGTTTGATTACATACTTCTTATTTCATATTCTTACTATATTCGTAGAATTTAACTGGAAAATCAAGGTATTTTTAAGAATGACGGCCGCGGAATGCTACGGTTCCACATATTTTTAATGGCTTTACGCCTCGTCGACGTCGTCGTCATTAGAGGCGGGAGAGTATATGGAGACAAGGAACGGAAAGGAATTAAATTATGACGTTTTTGAAAGTAGGGCTGTTGTTATTATTAAAAATATCGGATTTTCTATATATCGATACTTTAAAGAGTATTAATATCGGCTGTCGATGTATCGGAAAAAAGTATCGATATACCGATACTTTCATAAATGCAACTTCATAAAATCAAATCTTGTAAAAAAAGGTTGCCCACTGATAAACAGACGTGTGATTTTGTTCTTAATCAGGTTTTCACTTTCTAAATTTCTAATGGTTTCTCTTGGTGATGATGATTGTTGATTTTTTTAAAAAAATTTGACCACTATGCGTGTCGTAACTTTCAAAAAAAATAATAATATTTATAAATTCGAAAGAGGTTCGAGGCAAATCTTATTTTGTGTATTTTTGAGGTTGATAAGCAATACAATTAAGGCATTTATTTAGGTAGAAGTTTAGCTATCATCGCATGCATTATGGCCAAGACACAACTTTTTTTCATAAGATTTTTTGGTGGTATTTCATTTAGTTTTGTATGTTGATAGCTTATTCTGAGTTGTTTTACTTTTCTTGCTCTCTAATTAGCAACTATTTGTTATTTATACTTCCCACTATTCCTGCTAACACACTGGAGTTCCCTGAACAATGCGCCCGCTCGTTTCAAACAATTGGTTAGCGTTCGATTCGTGCCGGGAGAGCGATGACTTGCCTACACTGTTGTCATCATCTGAGTAAACTTGGTTCCTATAACTTCCAAATTAATTATTAAAACGTAGTAAGATTTACTTAAGCCTGCTGATCTCTATGCGTAACAGAAATTTAAGGCATTTAGTGTAATTCAGAGCAAACGAAAATGTTAACTTATTTAAAAAAATATCGAAGCCGATATCCAGATTTCAGTATCGAAATATCGATATATAGTCCTAAAAATATCACTCATAAATATCGATATTTTCAAAAAATGATATAGATATTTCGATATATCGATATATTATCAACAGCCCTATTTGAAAGTACTATCCCGGCATTCAAGTGGAGTGATTTCGGAAACCATGTAAAACCAAAATCTGGATGTTTGGACGGGGATTCGAACCCGCGTCCTCCTATATGCCAGGCCTGGGCCATTGCGCTCACTCACCCGTCTCGGTACTATTTCATGTAGACTATCAGTTTTAGTGTTAGGAATACAGGGTTACTCAAAAAGAATAATTCACTTTCAAAACCCGATTATTCAAAGGTATATAATATCTGCGCTCGCTGTTCGAATCAGGTGGTTGCTATGACACTTATTTACTATCGCTTGATAATAGCTGAGAAATAGGATTTATGCTCAGCCGAAAATGAAGATGGATATTCGAATGTTTCCCATCTCTGCACGTAATCGAGAATACTTTAGCAAGGGACCTCACATAACGTAGGTCGTAAGTAGAGCTAATTCTAGAATGCGATTCATCGGTCGAATTTCGAAAGTTGTAATGCACAAACAAGCAAAACGAATGGCTCTTCTCTGTAATTTATTTATACTAGTAATCAATCCTAGTAATTCAAACGAAACAACGTGACAATTAATATTTAACGATATTTCCTTCGCAGAAATTCAGCGCGATCGTGATGTTATTTCGGCATGATGCGCCGAATGACAATTTACACAAACTGTTAAGAAGTGCAAAGAAATGTGCATTACTACCAAAAAGAATCAGTTTGTTGAGGAGTATAAACAGTCAGTTATTGATATGGTCGATTCCCGGAAGAATTTTGGTCCGGTAACAGTACAAAGGAAGATGAAATGCGACATACACATAACTTCGATTTTAAGTAGAGCTAATTCTAGGCTGCAATTCATTGGTCGAATCTTGAAAGATTGTGATGTACAAGCGTACAAATCTCTCGTGCGTCAACATTTGGATTAATTTTGTGCACTTTGGGATCCGTTTCGCAAGGGACTCGTTGAGAGTACAGACAAAGTGCAGAGAGAAGAGTCACTCGATTCGTGACTCTTTGCCACACTCCTGGCGTCACTGAATTGATTCATACACTAACGAGCCAATGAACATTATGACCACCTACCAACAGCCGGCATGTGCGCTTTTTGGCAGTGATAAACAGCGGCGACGCGTCTTGGCATGGAAACAACGAGCCTTGTTAGGTCGCTGGAGGGAGTTGGCACCACATCTGCACACACAAGTCACCTCATTCCCGTAAATTCCTGGCCGGGTGGCGATTGAGCTTCTGACGCCACGTTCAATCACATCCCATGTATTCGATCGGGTTCAGATCTGTCGAGTTGGAGGTCCAGTACATCAACTGCAACTCGCCACTGTGTTCCTCGAAACCACTCCATGACACTCCTGGCCTTTTCACATGGCGCATTATCTTGTTGAAAAATGCCAATGCCGTGGGGAAACATGGTCGTCATGAAGGGGTGTACGTGGTCTGTAACCAGTGTACGATACTTATTGGCCGTCATGGTGCCTGCACGAGCTTCACTGGACCCATAGATTCCCACGTGAATGTTCCATAGAGCATAATTGAGCCGCCGCGCCGCCAGCTTGTCTCCGTCCCGCAGTACAGGCGCCCAGAAGCAATTCCCCTGGAAAACGACTGATTCGCACCCTCCCATCGGCATGATGAAGAAGGTATCGGGATCCATCAGACCACGCAACGCTCTGCCACTGCGCTAACATCCAGTGACGATGGTCCACGTGCCCATTTCAGTCGTAATTGCTGATGTGGTGGTGTTAACATTGGCACATGCGTGGGTCCTCGGCTGCGGAGGCCCATCGTTAGGAGTGTTCGGTGCACTGTGTGTTCAGACACACTTGTACTCTGCCCAGCATTAACATCTGATGTTAGTTTCTCCACACTTCGTCACCTGTCCTGTTTTAGCATTCTTCCCAGCCTACGACGTCCGACATCTGTAAAGACGGGTGGCCGCCCAACCCGTAGACGTCTGGACGTGATTTCACCTTGGTTTCGCCACTTGTTGAAGACACTCTCGACATCATTCCTTGAACACCAGAAAATTCGTGCTGTTTCTAAAATGCTCGTGCCGAGCCTCCAGGCCATCACAGTCTGGCTTTTGTCAAATTCAGATACACCGCGCGCCTTCCCCGTTCTAAACACGGATAGCACGCCTACTGATACTAACATGCACCGTGCGTGTGTCTGACTAGTAGTCATTCCTCGTCAAGTGACGGTGCTAATTTAAAGTTTAAACTTGTAGAATGTAGAGGGTAAAAATATGTGCAGCAGAAAATGGGGATGATGGGTGTGTAGGGAAATTGCCTCTGGAGCGTGCGCTCCATTGCAGTTTTAATTAAATATTAAAAAACTAGTGAACAATAAGCGGAAGAGTTTGGAGAATGTCTGAAGGACACTAGTGGCGGATTTAGCCTTGTACTTTGAAACTGGAATGTCGGACTGTATCCATACAGCGACTACGGGGCCATACCGTCCTCTGTGTTCAAGCAGGTTGCCAACTGGCGTAGAAAAATTGACACACCCTAAACTCGATTATTGTTGATGGAGGAACTTTGATGGTCGTGTACTTGCTCGTATAGGGAGCTGTGCCACTGTGAGACGGCTGGGACAATGGGCACGGGGCTGCTACCCTTTGGCGAGATTTACGGCGGGGGTGACTCTACCTGGCCTGGTTTGAGTGTGTCGTAAATCTGCTCCGTTATCGGGACCACCCACCAACCGCGCAGGTCACAAAACGGCAGCCGCCTGGCGTCACACATCGTTACAGAAATACGTCACATCAGCCAACACAACAAGGAATCCACTGGTAGCAGGCTACTGTCAACAGCTCCATCAAAACAGTCGCAAGATACAAAAGATACAAAGGACTGCGTTCTAAACACAACACGTAGTCACTTAGCACGGTATTACACTGTAAAAGATCTTTGTCCAAGATCTTTTATAAAACATTTTATCATATTTATTTTATCAAAGATATTTTATAATATTTTTTCAGTCCCATTACACTTTATAAAATTTTTCGTCATAGTTCTTTGAAATGAATGAAGTAAACTTGTAAACTTTTGCAGACGCAGTTAGTGCAACTGTCACAATATGTATTTTATTGAAGATTAAGAAGAAAAGTAAACATATGTAGGTTAGACCGTGGATTACGAGACTTGATATGTTAGGAGTTCATCAAAGTTTAGTGAAAGAGCTGCAATGTGAGGACATGGCAAATTATAAAAATATGGTCGATGCTGAAAAATGGGTCCAATAAATCCTTACCACAATATTTTCATAAATTTCTACATCAGAATTATTTCCCCATATATACTACTGGCCGTTTATTTTTACAGTGCATGTGCAAAGGGTTGTACTCGATTGCTGGTGGCGGATCTACACCATTCTGCAATATAGCACACGCATTGGTCTGCGCATTCCGTCTGCTATTATTCCAGAAACCTGTCAGATACTAGTTTCTTAACACATTAATTTTCTTTTTTTTTAAGTCTTCGACAGTACAGCCTTCTATCATAGCACTAATTAACTTTGCGAAAGTGTTCACCTTTTTATTCCTAATCTTATAGTCTACTTGTTTCTGACTTTACAACATTTCCTTCTGTTTATACTCAGAAATTAAGATTTTCGTGGATTCGGCAGTGATAACCAACTTTCGTATTGTCCCTTGCGCCATTTTCTTTGTTTACGTGTGCAGGGTGGTGAAATCTTTTATAAAATGTAATGCCAACGTCTTACATTTTATGCCAACGTCTTACATTTTATAAAAGAAATTTTATAAAAGAAATCTTTTATAAAATATGCTCCATTACACAATAAAATATTTTAAAAAATATCTTTTATCAAAGTTCTTTGACAAAGATCTTTTACAGTGTAATGCCGGCCTTACTCTATGTTCGGTTAACTGCAAGTTGTCAGGTAACGCAAGTATCGCTCCTAATATCATTTTAAATTTATTTTGTATTGCTGCGTCCACAGTCTTGCAACTAAACAATATACTTTTTATCTAAGACGTCTTCATTGCTGTGTTCGCTTCTAATTAGTACGTGTAGGTTCGAATGTGTTTTATACTAACCGTGTGTCCCACTGCAATTTCGTCACATGCATTCGTAAAACGACGATTCGTAGTTATATTACAGAGATTGTTCAGAAATACAAAGTAAATAGTTCAGTTATTGGTATGGTAAATTTTGTGAATTATTTTGACGTAACAGTACAAAGGAACATGAAATGGGACTTGCACATTAATTCGGTCGTAGGTAGAGCTATGTAATTCTACGCTGCAGTTCGTGGGTTTAATCTTGAAAAATTATAATGAACAAATAAAGGACATAGCGTACAAATCTCTTGTGCGTCCACATCTGGAATATTGTTATGCCATTTGGGAGCCCATTTCGTAAGTGGTTGATTGACAGTGTAGAGAAAGTACAGAGAAGAGCCGCTCGATTCGTGACCGCTTGCTACAGTCCTTATGAAAGCGTCACAGAACTGATTAGTAGACTAGGCTGGGAGTCTCTGGTAGATAGACGACGCACGTTTCGTTTAAACTTATTGGTAAACATGCGTACTCCCACTTTCACTTACGAATGCAGTGAAATACTTTGTCCACCATGCTACTTGAGCCGCAATGACAGGAAAGATAAGATTAGAGAAATAAAGTGCCGCATTGATGGTTTTATGAATTCTTTTTTGCCTAGTGCCGTTCGAGATTGGAGTGCACAACGAAAAGATTAGTTTTGGTCCTGAGCACCCTCTGCCACCCACAATTTTATACATTGCAGAGTATATATCTAGAGGTATAAAACTTACTATTCAGTTTAGAACTATACGCAATTTACATAGTTGCAAACTGACTACCGATATCAAATGTGTGATATATATATAAACTGACTTCGAATGACTAGCAAATTGAAATGTGCGATGCGTAATCTCATTGTAAATGACTAGTGACTTGAAATGTGTGATTTGTAATATCACTACGAACGACTATAAAACTTAAAAGTGTGACGCGTAATCTCACTAAGAATGACTGGCAATTGAAACATGTGACATATAATATCATTATTAATCACTAGTAAATTGAAATGTGCGATATGTAATATCACTGCGAATGACAATCAAACTAAAACTTGTGACGTGTAATCTCACTAAGAATGACTGGCGATTGGAACATGTGACATATGATATCAATACTAATCACTAGGAAATTAAAATGAACGATGTGTAATCTCATTGCGAATGGCTAGTGAATTGAAATGTGTGATTTGTAATATCACTACGAATGACTATCAAACTGAAAATTGGACTTGTATCTCACTAATAATGACTGGAATGACTAGCAATTGAAACATATGATATATAGTATCACTACTAATCACTAGCAAATTGAAATGTGTGATGTGTAATATCACTACGAATGACTATCAAACTGAAGCGTGTAATCTCACTAAGAATGACTGTGAATGAGTGTGTAACATCACTACCAATCACTAGCATATTGAAACATGTGATGTGAAATCTCATCACGAGTGACTAGCAAATTGAAACGTGTGATGTGTAATGCCGCTGCGAATCGTCATTTTAGGAAAGCATGTGAGAAAACTAAAGTGGAACATAGAATCTGTATAAAACACTTTTGAACGCGCCCATCCAACCATCAGTTCCAAAGTAAGTCTAGCACAAAGACTCCACATGAAACATCAATAATTCGGATGAGATTAGGACACTGCTCTGTCCCCAGCCACTTCCGTAGAGTGGGAGTCATGGAATCACCACTGTGCAACGGAGATAAGGAATACAACATATTCCTCAGATGATGTAAATACTCGTACTTCCCGCACAACAAAAAATCTGTTAACTGGACTACTATCACTACAGGTGCCTCTACCGACTTCGATCCCAACCCTCCTCGCGGCGGGTCACCCGAGGATATACAGAGCTCTGATACATTTCTTGTGCGATGCGCGAATTAACATCAAGAAAAAAATAATACAGGTAAACGGATCGTAAGGGGATGTACGAGAGAAGTCAAGGAATTGGGTTACTTTGGTCAGACCATTGCTCGAATATGGTAGTGTAGTATGGGACCCTCATTTACGTATCAAATACAGGAGTTGGAGAGGGTGCAAAGAAGGGCTGCTAGATTTGTTTCTGGAAATTATCGCAGAATGCAATCAGTGACGGATATGATAAAGGAGCTGGAATGGGATTCATTGCAAGACAGGAGGAGGATGAGGAGGGTCATGGGAGTGTACAGGGCATATACTGGTGATGAGGCATGGAAAGATATTGCAATAGGTATGGAAAGTAGTGCATGGAAGGGAAAAGATGACCATGACCACAAGCTGGCACTCGATTTCAGGCACAAGGGTGTGGGAAGATTCTCTTTTTTAGGTAAGGGTGTCAGGGATTGGAATGAATTACCAAGAGAAATGATGAATAACTTTGAAGGAATTTAAAGATAAAATTTGTAGAGGGCAAATGTAGGTGGGTGCAGGATAGGGGGAAGATGGGTGTGTAGGGAAATTGCCACCGGAGCCTGTGCTCCATTGCAGTTAAATTAAATTAAAGTAAATATACAAAAAACTTATAGCTAAAATTCTATGTGTAAAATAATTTTTTTTTTTGCAACAGTTTAACGTCCCTTTTTAACAACGTGGTCTTTAGAGACGGGAAAGGATGGGGGCAAGGAATGGGAAGGAATTTTCGGCCATGGCCTTTTTTGAAGGAAGCATCCCGGCATTCACCTGGAGTGATTTGGGGAAACCATGGAAAACCCAAATCTGGATGCCCGGACGGGGATTCGAACCGCCGTCCTCCCGAATGCGAGGCCAGAACGCTATCCGTTACACCACCACGCTCGGTGTAAAATAAATAATAATATGTTAAATAGTTAATACGTAAAATGTGTAACATGTTAAATATGAAAGATATGTGACATGTAAAATATGTAATATGGTTAATATGAAAGATTTTTAATATGTAAAATGTGTCTGTAATCTGTAATATGTAAAATGATGAATTAGGGCTGTTAGCTTTGCAACCAGAAACCAATTAAAAAAAACAAAAACAACAACAACACACACACACACACACATTGGAAGCAAAACCTATCAATCATAAGTAGAATCCTAACAATACAGTTGCATGGTAAAGCGTTTGAACCAGGTACTCTGTCCCCAAAATTTCAAAGATAAAAATTTCTTCCATCTCGAAGGTGCGAAGGAGTTGGACATCGTCACTGGGACGCAATGGCCCTACCCAACGTGACCAGCTAATTAATAGTATAAACTTAGATTCTTGATTTATTTGGAAATGGTATGATACCAAAACATACTTCGTTTGTTGTTCTTCTTTACAATTTTACCTTCATCTCTTATTTTTGCCTTTAGATATAAAATTATATAACTTTTCCTTAAGTTTCCTGCGTCAGACTAATTCAAATAGGATCTTTATTTATCCCTCTAAGTCCTTCGCTGGTTTTCTTTCAATACCACCGCTGAAATAACACTACTATTAAAAAATCATACCAAATGTACTTTAAGAGTAAACGCCATTCTCTTTATTACAACTTCAATATAAAATAAAAAATCGTCCACTTATCTGATTATCTTCTATTCTTCAAATGACAATCAATTACCAATTTAAACTTTCATGTTTCATTAACTTTATCATTATACTAATCTTCTGCCCTCGGGCTTAAATTCTCCATTACAAATCCCGCCAGGATTTTTTACAGCTTCTCCATTAAGCTTTTCTCATCCACACCTTCTCTCATTTAATTTTTCTCTCATCAACTTTTTTTCTTCAATTGTTCCTTTTCACCACAGATATCGTATACCTCGCTTGAAATTCTGTGACTTTACAAACTCAATGTTAGTATTCACAATCATAACTACTAAAAAAAAACCAATTTTACTAATATTAAAAAATTCACAAATGGTGAGGTTGTGTACCTCACAATCTGCAGAACTCTACCCACCAGTAAATATATATGAATAATATTTAACACGGTATCAAAGGTGAAGGTGTGAAAATATTATAACAGTTAACACCGATGTAAGTGGATACATTGCGTGAAGTCCATTTTAAGTATTGAAATGAGAACGTAACGATGATGAAGTGCAACTTTAGTTTTCCAACACCGAATGCGGTCTGGAAATGGATTGCTTGCAGGACGCTCGTTCATTAAGCACAGCTTAAAGCGTAAAGGTTTCCGGTGTTCCGCCCGTGCGTGCTGTGAGGAGGTCCTTAAGGGATAGTAAACGTCCTTCGAGCACGCACTGACCAGAGAAAAGTCTGCACCGTATCGCCTGCTGTAGCCTCACAATGCTACACGCAATAAAACCAACAGCATATCCAGCACAGCAAATTTATGTGCGTGTCTTATGCGGTCTTGTCATTAACACTGACCAAAATGTAACATAGGGAATTTCTGATTGTTAATTATTCGGCGATTGCCGTGTCTAATCAAAAGGTTTGGTTACGAAAATTGGGTTACAAAACTCTGTTTGAATATGGTAGTGTAGTATGGGACCCACATTTTACGGGAGCGGGTGCAAAGAAGGGCTGCTAGATTTGTCTCTGGAAATTACTCTAAAACATACTCAGTAACTGATATGACAAAGGAGCTGGATTGGGATTCTTTGCAAGATTGAAAGAGGGAGAAGAGAGTAATCGGAGTGTACAAGGCGTATATTAGTGATGAGGCGTGGAAAGGTATTGGTGTAAGAATTAAAAGTAGTGCATGGAAGGGAAAAGATGACCATAACCACAAGCTGGCACTCGACTTCAGGCACAAGGGTGTGGGAAGATTCTCTTTTGTACAAAGGGGGTCAGGATTTGGAATAAGTTACCAAAGAAATGATGAATAAGTTACCGAAAACGCTGAAACAATTCATAGGTGAAATTTTTAGACGGCAAAAGTAGGTGGGTACAGGAAAGGTGGAAAAATGGGTTTGAGGAGAAATTACCACCGGAGCGTATGCTCCATGGCAGTTAAATTGAATTACCATTGGATTGCTTGCAAGACTACGCATCTACTACCATCAACAAATACCGGCAGTTAAGAAACGAGAGGAGCAAGGAACGGGAAGGAATTCAGCCATGGGCTCTTACAGGAACCATCTAGGCTTTCACCTCGCTTACAGTATACTACGTTGGACGCCAAAGCTAACTGTGCGATGATTTCGTGAGCCTTCTAGACTTCTGATCGCTACTACTGTATTGTTTGACCTTCGGGGTGAAACTCTTAATCTGTTGTTTACATTCTAAAGTTTCACAGTAATGTGAGATCGAGGGCACTGACAGGCATTTAAACCTACCAGATTAATAGAAAAATATCATACAGCTTAATAATGCCAAGTCATAGCAAAATATATGAAATAAAACTCGATGCGACTAATATCGCTGGATACAGATTCCAAAGATACTTGACACACTTCGGCAGAAATGTTATGCTTAGAGGAAATGTCTTAATAGAATTTTATTCGTCATTCTGGTCCAGAATGTATTGCAACGTAACCAAAAACTCCTCTAATATTGCTAGCTGAAAGTCAAATCGTATTCCGCACAATATACAATTGCGTTCGAAAATCTGTCTTGCAATTGTCGACAACGAGTGTTTCATTAAAGCGGCGCGGCGGTATAGTAAGTCCGACTGAATTCAGTGGCATTCCACTAAAGCAATAAGAAACTCGTCCAACACGGGCACCAATGCTGTAATCAAGAGTCAAGCCGAGCAAATCAGCTGGGGAAAATCGTCGAGTTGTTAACACAACTGATTGCGGCAATGATCCCCAACTGACCACATGAAAACAGTTAGCTATGGAACGAATAAGAATATCAAAAGGGTTTCCACACAGGCCGTAATCACTACGGTCAAAGCCGGTTTTCCCCCAAAGTGTACAGTTCGCGAAAATAAAATCCATCACCATCAGTGAAACCACAGATAAAGCTACAAATCGTAGTGGGGCTGTTTAATGCCGTTGAGGCAGTGAAAAAAAAAAAAAAAGAATGAAAGAAAGAAAGAAACCTGTATGATTCTCCGATCCCAAGCAGTTAGAACAAGAAGAGCTGAAGTTAACGACAAAGAAGAGATGCTTCGCAAGTCGTAGGAAAATCATTAAGAAAACGAGTTTAATCATAGACAACCGACAAATGGAGACGTTCCAGGCGCTGTTTTTTTTACGCCAACTGGAAATGAATAAGACTAATATAGGAACAATGCTGTCCTGTCCTCATCCTTGAAATTCCATATTTTAATATTCGTGACTTTATAAAAATTGTGCTTATAGTTTATACTCGCTTACTATATTATAAAGTACCAATACGGTATCTAAATGTGCAAATATTCTGCTTGCAGAACATCAGAATCATTTTCGCCGACCACAGGTTGAGAAACAATGATCTAGGTGATTGCGAGGCGGTCCCAAATCTTGCCTCATGTACTACACATTTCATAAACAAAAAATACACTTATCATACAGAACACACGTTCACGACTCGGTACGATCGGTTATAGTTCGGGCAGTTGCTCGGCCCCCTCCCCCCCCCCCTTTCCGTTATTTTCTCATGTTTCACACTGACCGCCTGTGTTGACCACTTTCCTCGTAGTCCTTCGCGGCCGAATCGGAGGTAGAGAAATTACGAGCAATGGTAAAGCGTGAACTATTCGTTGGCTTCGCGCCGACCGTCGCTGGCTGCTGCACGGCGTGTGGTCTACGTTGAAGGCTGACATACCACAGCGAGTCCAAGGTACGAGTTATGTCACATCGCTGCAACCATACCGGAAGTGTTACGTCAAAATTCAACACTGTAGAAAACGGTTCCCTAATGTCGTCACCCCAGAATTTTGGGAGAAAAGACGAAAATGTTGGAATTTGTGCGTAATAAATGAAGTTGGTCGTGCGGAGGTATTTATTTGTCTCGCTTCAGGGAAGTGAATCGATGTAGCTGAAAGTACAGGTGTGGTAGAATTTCTTCTTCAGAAAATATTACTGCGTTTCACGAGTCGTATCCGCTGTTCTTACTGTCACACACAGGTTTGCAGAGCGACGTCTTTTGGGTGCCATACCCGTATGCGAGTTTAGGCGGGCTGGTAATGTCCCGGGGGAGACAGCTGGGGTGGTTTCCCCTTGCCTTCCCCAATGTTACAGTGTTCGTATGTGTTGTAAGTGATTGTGTTGATATGTGTTCGGTGTGGAGCAATGTTTGTGTTGTGGATGAGAGATGGAAGATGGTAGAGGGTGAAACGTGTGCCAGCTCATTTAGGCCTACCCTTCCGAAACACACCGTGGGGACCGCTAGCCCATCCGAGAGAAGACTCACTGTCAACAGAGTCGTATGCACCTCACTCTATACGCCTGAGGAGAGGTTTGGGATTTAACCCAGCACTTTGCAGCACAATCTGGTGATTAGGAGTGTTTACCATTTCCTCTCATACTCAGCCAGGCAAGTTCTAATGATGACAATTTCCTCCGCCAGGACTGGAATCAGCTATCCCGTATCCGCACCGAACACCATCACCGTGCCACAACCAGTTCAGCCAACGGCGTGGGCCTTAACGACGCGGACGATGAAAAAATTCGGCAGTATCGCATCAGTTGGTGTAGTCGCTATATAGAGACGTGAATACACCTTCAGAAGGATTCGGAGTATCATCAGATAGTGAATATAATGAATATGAATGCTAATATTTATCTGGATGGAAAAAACTGAACCACGTGGATAGTTTTCAGTACCTGGGCAGTATGCTAAATTCTGACAGTGAATTTCACAAAAAGAATTCCTAAGAGAATACAAAAAGGAAGCTGGTTCTATTAACAAGTTAGGCAGCTTCTGTGGGACGAGCACATCCGAATTACAGCCAAACTGTCGCTGTATAATGCATACTTCTTACCCATTACAACGTACAGCCTGGAAGTGTGGACCAATACCAGCAGAGACGAAAGCAGAATCCAGGTGGCAGAGATGATGTTCCTGAGATCATTACTACAAGATCAGGAATGAAGTGATCCGTAAAGAGATGCCACTCAGTGAAACCCTAAAAGGAAGATTGCGATGGCTGTGACATATCAAGCGGTTGGACCCAAAAGAGTAACAAGGATACGGCTCGAAATACAACTGAAGACCTAGAGGTCGCCCCAGTAGGAGATGGTACGATCTGCACTGACAGGAGAGAAGTGTTAAGTTTTTCTCCATCCAAATACAGGGTGTTTAAAAAATGGCCGGTATATTTGAAAAATCAATAGAAACTAAACGGGCAGCGATAGAAATACACCGTTTGTTGCAATATGCTTGGGACAACAGTAAATTTTCAGGCAGACAAACTTTCGAAATTAGTTACAATTTTCAACAACAGATGGCGCTGCAGTCTGGAAAAATCTAAAGTACGATTATTCTAAGGAATAAACTATTTTTTCACAGCAAACTTGCAATCTGTGAACAGCACACGCTTACAGCAGAATGGCGAAATCACAGACTGCGTTTACTTCTATACTTTCAAATCGCCTGCAGCGCCATCTGTTGTTGAAAATTGTAACTAATTTCGAAAGTTTGTCTGCCTGAAAATTTACTGTTGTCCAAAGCATATTGCAACAAACGGTGTATTTCTATCGCTGCCCGTTTACTTTTTATTGATTTTTCAAATATACTGGTCATTTTTGAAACACCCGGTAAATATTAGCCTTCATATACGTTATACTATTTACTGTCTGATGACACTCCGAATCCTTCTGGAGGTGTATTCACATCTCTACGTAGCGACGAGAAGAGGATAATCTACAAAGATGGCGGGTGCTCATACAACGCACCGGGGAAAGTGGAGAGGACTGAAGGTGATGATGATCGTGCTGATTGAATAGAGAGTGGAGTGCGTAGTGAGTCAGCGTGGGTAACCTGGCGCTGGGTCTGTCAGCCTCGCCGAGTGCCAGGCGTGACTCAGTGGCGAGGACGGAAATACTACTGTGCGTCGGAGCAAGGACACTCCGCGTCGCCAACAGTCCACGCTCTAAACACGTTACCATCCCACATACATCCCCCTCATATCAACCTCTCAAACATTTCGGTTTCTGGCTGGTTACGAGGTTACGAGAACAGTCTGGTGGCTCAGTGGTTAAGGCGTCTGACTGGAGATTAAAAAGTACCCGGTTCGAATCCCTGTCCCGTCGCGGATTTTGAATAAAGCCCATAACCCGACCTTCACCTCTGGCACAGCTCGCTGTGTAATGTGAAGTACGCCAGAACGCTTCCGTGGTCCGGATTCCACGTTAAACTGTGGGACCTCTTGTAATGTATCCACATCTCTGCTTTTAATTCTGAATAATTATTTCTAATCGACTTCGTAGCTGAAGATTCACTGCATTCTCTGTATCCTTATTTATAGACCGCTGTTTAAACAGCAGGTAAATTTTCAGTAAACAGTAATTATCATTCTATCTGTTGTAATGAACTCGTTAAAAAGTCAGGATAGAAAATGCAGTACCTAAAGGGGTGAAAATAGGAGTCCCACGGGTAGCGTATTTGGAGCATTCCTATTCATAATTCTAATGAATGATTGTGTTGGTGCATTACTATCAGAAGTTACATTGTTCTCAGATGACAAAATATCAAAACAATATGATTCTGTGAACACCTGTAGGTTAATCTGGACAGGATATATAGCTGGGTAGGTCAAAATAGAATAAAGATAAATGCAAAGAAGAGTCAGTTTATTAGGTACACATGTAAAAAACTAAAGATTGATTATGGTCAAAACGCGTGGAAAGAACTGCTTGACGAAGACTTGAAATGTTAATACCCTGACAAAACATTTGATAATAAAGTCAACTGGACAGGACACATTGGTCAGGTAGTAGAAAAATGATTCAAAATTCTTCACTTGTTGTAGGGAATGATGAGGAAATGTACTAGGGAGGTAGGGGAATTTGGTTCGAAACGTTGGTCAGACCATTGTTTGAATTTGGTGGAGTAGTATGGGACCAACATTTTGGGTTGACTGCTGTTATAACTTAATTTAATTTAATTGCAATGGAGCACACGCTCCAGTGGCAATTTTCCTAAACACCCATCTTCCCCATTTCTTACATCTACCTACATTTGCCCTATACAAATTTTAGCTTTAAATTCCTTCGAAGTTTTTAGTAAATTATTCATCATTTCCCTTAGTAACTTATTCCAATCCCTGACACACTTACCTGAAAAAGAGAATCTTCCCACACCCTTGTCCCTGAAATCGAGTGCCAGCTTGTGGTCATGGTCATCTTTAACCCTTCCATGCACTACTTTCTATACCTACACCAATATCTTTCCATGCCTCATCCTCAATATACGCCCTGTACACTCCTATGACCCTCCTCATCCTCCTCCTGTCTTGCAATGAATCCCATTCCAGCTCCTTTATCATATCTGTTACTGATTGCATTCCGCGATAATTCCCAGAAACAAATCTAGAAGCCCTTTTTTGCTCCCTCTCCAACTCCTGTATTTGATACTCAAAATGTGGGTCCCATACTACAATACTATATTCGAGCAATGGTCTGACTAAAGTTTTGTAACCCAATTCCTTTACTTTTCTCGTGCATCCCCTCATCACTCTCTCCAACAAGTGCAGGATTTTGAAACCTCTTCCTACCGCCTGTCCAATATGTCCTGCCCAGTTAAGCTTGTTATCAAAAGTAATGCCAAGATATTTACATTTCAAGTTTTCAGCAAGCAATTGTTTGCCCACCTTATAATCCTAATTAACTGTTTGTTTTTTATTTTCCGCACGAAGTGGCCCTGCGAGATTCTAGCGGCGTGGCAGCAACTGAGCAAACACTGTGCACAGGTGCCCAATTCGTTTTGGGTAGGTGGTGCATACTGCGAGGTCACAGCCGGAGGATTCCGCGAGCGAAAGAAATCACTTGCTGCAACCTGGACCACAACGAAAAGATATTGCGTAAGCTTACAATTAGAAGGCTGAGAGACCGTGGACAAAACCTGTGTCGCGTCACGCCGCGCTCAAGTGGGTCCTGCTGCCGCACGATTGGTCGAGAAGTCGGAAGCGCCCTCCGAGTTGTCGCGTTCGGTTTACGAGCGGTCGTAAAACTCGACGCAAAGAGGAGGGGCGCCGCCGATACAAATCTCGGCTTTACTGCCGCGCCGCGTCGCCCAGAACGCTTTGATTACCATCTCGACGCGCTTGCCATAGTCTTGTCTACGGATCGCTCGGTCAACAGGCTAAGCGTAGGTTTACACTGCAACCGAGTTCGGCCGAGTTTTCACTCTCCCGAACAGCCAGCCGAACTCTGCCGACTGAGGTGGTTACATTGGACCAGACTTCGGTCGTCTTTTCTTATCGTTGTCGATCACTCAAGTAATTTAAGACAAGATCGGCCGACACCACACAGTTAGGGATGGGCAAATAAAAAAAAAAAAAAACAATTTATATCGTTATTTGCAAACAGTATATACAGGGTGATTACAAGGGGTGATCAAATGAAAAGGTACGAAACTACGTAAAAACGTAACAGTTAAATATTTGCATATTCCGCCATGGGAGAACGTAGCGAGACATCTCGGGATGCGATTGGAGTCTGTGACTGGGATCGGAGCATGCGCGGGCGCCCGCATGCGCAGTAGAGAGCAGAGGCTCTTATCAAAAGCGGCGTCCAAAGGATGCGGCAGTCCGTATGAGGACAGGATGGCGTACAGGTGGGGGATGTGTACTGTGAGACACTCCGACGCACAATCTTGCATTCATGTTCTTTCCCCCTTCTTCAATAATACGCCGTTCAATTTTGACGTCATTCTAATCAGTGGTTCGTTTTGAAACTTAAACTTTATTTATAATCACCCTGTATATATATATATATATATATATATTGTAATACACTAATAAAGTCGTGTACTACATTCTTATTATTTCTATTTGATGGTTCTATTGGGTTTGTGCGCATGGAGTATAATGGGAAGCCAATGCAGTATAATTAGCATGTTGAGATAGCTATATGTGGTTATACTTTGTTACATGTACCCGCGACGCCGAGGGTGCCCTCTGTGAAGGGATGTGCCCCCTTTCGACAACGCTGTTGGTCGTCGCCGGAGGAGGAATTTGCATGGCCCGCATTCCGACTGTTTACCTGCGAGAGACTCGTTGTAGTCACGTGGAGGAAGACAAAAGCGGTACCGTGTTCAGGGAAAGTGTTTTTTGTATTCCAGTGATGTGAGTGCGACTGTTTGTGGTTCCGCCTGGAGTGTGAAACCAGTCATAAAAAAAGACGGTAATGCTCCTAACATTTTTTTTTGACTCTGTGCATGCTGCACACTGTTCGTATCCATAAGCGCCCTGTAGCCAACGATACTGGAACTCTACTCAAACGACTGAGAGTAGTCCGGGAAACAGGAAAAAATACTTTTCGTTTTTTAGGGGGCTCATGGCCGATTTTTTGTTTTTGTAATGTAATTGTAGTTCAGTTTATGTCTTCTTTCTTTATGGAACGTAGAGCTCACATTAAAAAACAAAATATTCCTGTTTTTTTATTTTTTTTATTAATTGATTTTCAATTCAATATTCTACAATCTCTAATTTATGAAATCACTTGTATGAAAATAAGAATATTTGTTGTAAGACCGTAAGGTAATACAAATATATATATATATATATATATATATATGTGTGTGTGTGTGTGTGTGGCTGTGTGTGTGTGTGTGTGTGTGTTTGTTTGTGTTTGTCAGACCGAGCATGGTGAGTGAACGGTTAACGTTCTGACCTCTCGCATTCGGGAGGACGCCGGTTCTAATTCAGATTTGGGTTTTCCATGGTTTTCCCAAATCACTCCAGGCGAATGCCGATATGCTTCCTTCAAAAGGGCCATGGCCGAATTCCTTCCCGTTCCTTGTCCCCAGTTCCATCCCGCCTCTAAAGACCTTAGCCGTCGACGAAGCGTAAAAGAGCATAAAAAAAAAAATTAAAATAAAGAAAAAAAAAAGTGTTTGTCAGGTGCTGTTTGTTATGTGAGGTAAAGAAGTAATATTTCATAGTCTATGAGCAGCGAGGTAGTTAATGTGTAGTGTGTATTGTGAGAGCTTGGGTATTAATGGTGTGTGGCGGAGCTGAGTGTTGGCAGGCGGTCGCTAATTTTAAAAATAAATGTCCCGCTAATCGTCCGACACTCACAACGCGATTAATATAACAGAGGAGGCCACCACCTGCACCTCTCAAGCCAAACGGCTCGCGAGGACTTAAATAGGCACGCCATCTCACTACAGGGAATAGGCGGTAGAACACAATGCGACACACATCTGAGTACAGTACTCCGAACATTCACTCGCTGTTCACTCAGGATAATTGTAACAGATGCAGGGCTGGTGTTTACCCGAGGAACAATGGGTGCTGAACGTAGCGAATGCCGGGATGCTTCCTTCAAAAAGGCCATGGCCGAATTCCTTCCCGTTCCTTATCCCCAGTCCCATCCAGCCTCGACCTCGACGTCCACGAGGCGTGAAGCCATAAGCAAAAAAAAAAAAAAAAAAAAAAGGCCGCCAATGTGATGCCGCTGGTTCGTATCCTGGTAAATATTTCGACTCGAGAAGTAAAGTGACTTTAAATGCCAACTCTTTCAGATTAATTTCTCAGGTATTCGAGATCACATTTAAATATACCCTGTTTTACTCTTGGGGCAATGTGTGAAATATCACCAGCATACGGCCAGTAGATTGTTCGTAAATGGCGTTCATCCAAAGCGACAAAGACACTTCATGTAAACTTTTTCTGATAGGTGTTCTTCTTGTGACGAAACATCCTTCTCCCTTCTTACTTAACCAAAATCGGTAAATGAGGTATCATTTCAAATATTGCTTTGGTAACATTATTAATCTACAAAGGAATTTTCTGAAATTTTACCCGTAATGGCAAAATTATTAACAGTCAATGTCGCCGTTAAGCGATAGTTCGGAGTCTATCACTGGCGTCTATAAGGAGTGGTCACATACAACTAGATAGCAGCACCTCGCACGGACTATGATCGCAAGTTGCGAGTGTTTTGCTGCGTACTTAGTTGAGCTGCAAATAAATAATTCCCGTAAACGAGCCGGTCGTTCTTGCATCTTAGTAAAAACCACCAACCTTGGGATTCATTCACGATATTTAGGAACGGGTTTCCCAGTATATCTTTATTTCTCAGCTTCCCAACATAAAATGAAGAATATGGGCTGGGCAGTGTTCAGAATCCAATGAAAGACAATGTTTTTTTTCGTGAATCACGTTCAAGGAAACGTAGGTTCTCTCTCGCAGTCCGATTCCTTATGGTCTAGGATATAAAAAAGTTTGGAGGGCTGCTCCATACTACCATATGGCACACGGAGCCGCCATGATGCTCCACGGTGTGGCAGGGACAATGAACCTATGCTTCCGGGAGCAAGTACTCTGCGCCAGCAGTCGGAAGATAACGCCGGTAAGAGGCCCGCCCCGTACGAAACTCCCGCTTCGATTCACCAAGACGAATCCTGGTCGGAAATGTCTCAAGCGGAAGACTCATCGTGGATGCCATGGTCAACACCGACATCCGCAATGGTCGATGTCGACCACTTCAAAAGCATCGAGACTGTCATTTATTTCCACTGTGAGGGCGGAGGCAACAAGTACAATTTCAGACTGCTCACACCCGAAAAGTGGGAGAAGTTTTACTACGCCGAGGATATCCCGCTCCAAGTGCAGCTCCGATATAAAACAGGGAAGAAACTGTTTGAATGGGAAATCCCTAGCAAGAACTTCAGGAAACTGATGCAAACACTCTCGGATCCAGCGAATGCACCTAACGCGAAGCCCATCATCTCGGAAAAGGAAGATTGGTCCCGATATGTTCAACTACCTCTCGTCTTTTCCAGGAACTTCAAGGAGGATGAGTATTTCCACGATCTTCATCGAACGCTCTACATCCGTCACCGAAACTCAAGCAGCAACGTAGAACCAGCGATGGAGCAAGAGACACTGGCTTCATCTAACCGTGAGAACATCGAGCAACAACCAAACTCAACAGGACAGCAGTCACGACGATCAGAAACGTCCCGCATCAAGAAAATCCCACCAGGAAGAGACAATAATGGCGCATGCATGTTCATCGCCAACTCAGCTGCTTGTCACCTGTATGAGCCAAGAAGATCTCGAAGACGTCAAGAAATTCCTAGAAACTAGGAATATAAAATACAGCATGGACTCCCAAGAGAATACTAGGCACACAGCAATGACCATACACGCAGAATCATCTCCAGAAGACTCCATCGAAACACGTCAAGACAGTAATTCCACAACACGCCCAGCACCAGGCAGGAGCGTGCCCACAAAAACCAAGCACATCGAGCTGGCCAGCAACCAAGACACGAACAGGAGCGGAAGGAACTTCAAAAATCAACCAAAGAGGAGGAAACCGGTAGCAGCGATACAAGAATGCTTCCGCTGCCAAGGATTCGGGCACAAGGCCTCGGACTGCAACAAGCAAGTGTGTTGCGTCCGCTGCGGTGGGAACCACAGCAACCTGGTTTGCTCACGTCCGAGAGAAGCAACGCCGAGATGTGCTAACTGCGGTTCTGACCACGCCACCAGCTACGGGGGATGTCCTGTGAAGAGAAGGCTCCAAGTCGCCATCGGAAGACGTCATCATCAACCCAGCCATGCCCGAACAGTCGAAGGACCGGGCGGCCCACAGAAAAGGGCGTCAAGCCACGGAAAATACCATCCGCCGACCGACAAAAGCGACCAGCGCGTGCATCAATGCTGCATCGATGAACCAAAACGTGAAAATCAGTTGGGGAAAATCGTCCAGTTGCTAACGCAGCTTATTACGGCGATGATCCCCAACTGACAACACGAACCCAGTAGGGGGTTTTAATATAAGGACGCCTATGGCGTCCATAGCCATTTTCCCCCCAAAAGTGAAATAAAAATGTGTCCCCAAAACAACACCCAACTGACACCCAGGAGTTATACTACCAAAGGTAGTGGTACTTCAACAACAACCGTAGAGGCAGCGATAAAAAAAAAAAAAAAAAAAATCAACGTTGTGTGACCGAGGCTTAAACATTGCAATTTCGCACTGCTACTTGCCATTCGGGAAGACCGGGGTCAAACCCGGTTCGGCCATCCTGATTGGAGTTTTCCGTGGTTTTCCTCAGTCACTATAGGCGAATGCTGGGATGGTTCCCTACAAGGCCACGGCCGACCTTCCATCCCCCTCCCTCCACGTAGTGTAGTAGGCTGAAAAGGATCTCCGCGATCCTCCAGCAGCCCGCCTCCCAGCTTCAGGCTGGGAGGAATGAAATTGTAAAAAAAAAAAAAAAAACCTTCAACGTTGTGGCAAGCCGCAGTCAGTATTGCCAGACAGGGCTTGAGGCCCGTTATCCCGAACGCCATGAAGGAGAGCGAATTCAACATGACTTTACGGGAGGACGGGTGTCAAAACTTGTCGGGCCATTCTGATTGCGATTTTCCATGAATTTCACGCCACGCACATGCCGGAATGGTTCCATTCAAAGGCCATGGCTGACATCCCTCCCCCTTCCCTTTAGGTTAAGTCGGATGAAAAGGGTCCCCAAGACCCTCCAGAAGCCTGCCTCCCAGGATTTACCTGGAAGGAATGAAAATTGTAAAAAAAAAGGATATTAAATTATGAGGTAGAGTATCAAATAATTTCGAGTTACATCTGCAGAGTGACATATTGTGGTTTTCCGCAGCCTTCAATGCGAATGCCGGAACGGCGCACAGTGGGCCAAAATCTTGAAAACCTGGCCAAAAAGGAAAAAAAAAAAAGTTTCTGGATGGGAATTTTCGACTATCAGGTTGGCTACACCAATGTTGGAACTACTGAATACCGATTGTTTGGACGATCAATTGTTCATTTCCTCCTTTATATTTCATGTCAAAGTCGGCACTTCATTGCTAGCGGTGCATGCAGCCGACCAGGTTACAAAATAGCCTTGTTGTTAAAGAAAAATATTTGTGTTCAGTGTAAGTAAAACGAATATTTTAAATATGGACGGTGTTCCAGGCAGTATCTACTAATTAAAATACATTTATGTCATTATTAAATCATTAATTACACATATTTTTTTATTTAACTTAATACCAGAAAATGCGCGAGAAAAGTTTAAAATGTGCTTAAAGAAATAGAGATAAGTTACGAATTCCTCGATATTCCGCTTTCTTTTGCACTGTGTCCGCAAGTATATACAGGGTGCGGCAAAAAGATTTGACGGTTTTAAAGTAAAAACAATATGAAAAATAAAAGTGATACAAAATAGTTTATTTCTTATTACAGAACGGTGTTTATGTACATTAATGAAAATAACATCAGAACAACCAATTTCATCCGTTTAAGATGTGAAAATAACATCCTTTAAATGACGTCCGTCTTTGACCAAGCCATTGTTCCAGCCTTGCACTGAAGCTGTTAAACACCTGCTCTAAGATCGCACAAGGCAGGTTGGCGATTTCTTGGAGTATGGCTTCTTTCATTTCGTCCACCGTGCGGGGTTTGTTTGTGTATACTCTTCCTTTAAGGATGATCCCCCACAAAAAAAAAAAACAACAACAACACAAACTCTAAGGTCTGGAGAGCGAGCTGGCCATTCAATGTCCCCAAAACGCGAGATCACTCGACCACGAAACTTGCTTCTCAAAACGTCCATAACCTCTCTGGCTGTATGGGCAGTTGCCCCATCCTGCTGGAACCATATCCTCCTGCGCACTAAACGATTTCTCCTAAGTTCAGGGATCAGGAAGTTTTTCAACATCAACAAATAACGTTGCGAATTGACCGTAACGGTTCGACCACCCTCTTCGAAGAAGTATGGCCCAATGACACACCTTTTCGTTACACCACCCGGTAACATTAGGACTATACAGAGGACGTTCATACAGTTGTTCCGAATTTATAGCCGACCAATAACGAAACTTCTGATTGTTCACATAATCATCCAGATGAAAATGTGTCACTGAACAGCAACGCAGGAATCGCCACTTTTAAGAAACACCTCGACAACAAACGCACGGTGCTCACCCGACCACTGCTCCATGGCTACTACAAATGTCCACGTGTGGGCTCTAGAATGCGCCTATCCCCACCACCCCCCATCATCTACTCGCTTGACAATACGGCGGCGAAAACCGTCAGATCATTTTGCCGCACCCTGTATTATTACCTTAGTAAATTAACCTTCAAATCCACCTACTAGTACCAACTCCGGCTTTGAACCACGTTTTAAGCAACGCTTGCAAAATGTTTGGTTATTTTTTAAAATGAAATTATTAATATTAAGTTAATTTTTTCATTAATAATCATGAAATAGTACATTTTTTTGAAACACAAATATTCTATATACTTTGTGGAGTTACTTTCTAACGCTTTCAAACACGTGTTAAGAAATAAGTATTAAATAAATTAATAATAATATGAATTGTCGGAGGATGCTCAAGATTCAACTAATAAGTTGATAAAGCAATGTCGCATAAGTTTTTCTCGAAACTTTTCCGGACTTAAGAGTATGTAAGACGTGTTCAGGAGATTGTTGGCAACCACAGACTTCAACATTTCTTATCGGCGCAAATCATCAAACAAACTGAAGAGTTTGTCGGCAGAAGCCATTGCCCTCTTAGTTCCTGTACCTGAAGATTATGAAGATTCCGATGTTGATGATGAGGAAACAGTCTTTGAAGATGATAACGATTCAGCTGAAGATTCAGAAGAAGAAGATTTGAAAATAAAAAACAAGAAGAAAACGACAACTTTTAACTATAGTCACAAACAATGTACTAACTGAATAACTGTAATTGAAATAAAATTCTTTTTTGTAATATTTTATACTATCTTCTATCCTCTATTTGGTACTTTTTTCGAGCTTTCCATTTTTTGAGCTTATATTTTTAACCATTAACTACAACAACCTCTAAATATTGAATTTTATA
Organism: Vandiemenella viatica; assembly: GCA_031002005.1. NCBI lineage: Eukaryota > Metazoa > Arthropoda > Insecta > Orthoptera > Morabidae > Vandiemenella > Vandiemenella viatica. The sequence goes on along the minus strand of CM061914.1, from coordinate 166,715,416 downwards.
TAAATAAAAAGAATTTTACCAATTTTTGTCCGCCATCTTGGATCCTCCATTTTGTTTTTTTAAATATTTGAAGTCATAATCTTCATCATCAATCTCGATAAATCCCAAAAAATTACTTTTATATGAATCAAAGGACTTTTATCAATATTTACCGCCATATTGGATCCGCCATATTGGATCCGCCATTTTATTTTTTCACTTTTTGATACCATATTCTTAATCACCAACTTCGATAACCTTTACTTACTAACTTTGGTACAAATTGAACAACTCTAGCAACTTCGATAATTCCACAAAAATTACTTTTATATGAATAAAACGACTTTTAGCAATATTTGTCCGCCATCTTGGATCCGCCATTTTCTTTTTTCACTTTTTAATATTATATTCTTAATCAGCAACTTCGATAACCTTTACACACTAACTTTGGTACAAATTGAACAACTTTTTATATTTTGGCCAGCTTTTTACGATTCTGGCCCACTGTGCGGCGCCTCATAAACTACACATTAATAACAAACAACACAGTTACACGTTCCACAGACAGAGGGGGCAACACTTCACTTCGCCCATTAGTAGTTAGAACGACCTGGCAGTAGGGGAGCGTCCATAAACTACGTGGATCGGTGTAGGGGAGGAGGGATTAGCTGGAAGGGGGGGGGGGGGCTCCAAGCCAGGCCACGTAGCTTTCCATTCATATTATTTGCCACAGAGGTACAGAACACACAACAGCATGAGACTATTTATTTCCGACATTTAACCATATCCGTATGTAATTTATGATAGTCCGACAAGGGAAAGTAGTGCAAAATGTCTTATGGAATCAACAGGGAAAAAAGCTACGGGCTACGCGGTGGGGTAGGGGTAGAGGCAAAACCACTTCGGGTTACGTGGGGGGGTGGGGGATTCACAGGGTGATAGGCCACGTTTTTGCGTCACAATGGTTTGTTTAAGGTCATATTTGAAAGAAAGATAGAAGAAAAAAAACTAATAGGTGGAGGAAGACTAAGGTATATGAATCAAATTATGAATGACATGAAATGCAGCAGCTATGAAGAATTAAAGAGGAAGGCACAGAAGCGGCGTACACGCAGAATTGCAACAAACCAAAACTGAAAGAAGGCGACAATTAAAGCGCTACTCTCTGCTGTTATACTTCTCAAGTTTTTTGTTTCCTATGTTCCTTGCCTTATTATTATTATTATTATTATTACTCCGCGATTCACTAAAAGTGTGTGTCGGAGGGTGCATTGCACCTATCGAAAAGGGTTATGGTTTGGAAGGGTTATAAGGGATATGGCAGGAGGCGCCCATGGGCTATTGTGAGGAACCATCCCCGCATTCGCGTGGAGGGATCTGGGAAAACCATGGAAAACCCAGATCAGGTTTGTTATCGTGTATATTTTTGTTACTGGTGTTCAGCTTTCGAGAAATTAAATTCCGTATGTCCATATCTCGCTGGTACTTCGTCCGTCGGATGTGGATGTAACATTTGGGGACCTCGTGGAATGTTTCGGCCTTAATGGGTCGACATCTGGTTCCACCCAGGGGCGTAGCTATCGGAGGGCTAGGCGGTGCCTTGCACTGGGGCCCCGAGCTCTGGGGGCCCTATGCGCAGCTCAGGGGACCCCCAAGCGCAGATCAGGGCGCCCCAAAGCGCAGAGCAGTGGGCCCCCCCGCGCAGTTCAGGGAGTCCTATGTGCAGCTCAGGGGCCCCCAAGCGCAGATCAGGGGGCCTCCTAAAGCTTGGTAGAGCAAAAAAAAAAAAGAAAAAAGAAAGTCGCCCATCTGGCCTAAGGGCCCAAAATATCTTTTTGCACCGGGGCCCTTGTTAACCTAGCTACGCCACTGGTTTCACCCTCTGTTAGATTCATTGAAAAGTTTGAGATTGATCGTTGATGCTGCAATCATCTGTAGAGAAGTAAGGAATTCGTCCGATTGCTTCAAAATTCAGCGCGATGTGGACGTAATCTAGGCATATGCTATCAATCAATGTGTAAAACAGAATATGCATGAGTAACAAAAATAATAAATTTGCTCAAGAACACAAAGTAAAGTCAAGTATTTGGGCGTAACAGTACAAAGCAACACGAGATGGGACCTGCATGTATTCGCTCGTAGGTAGGACTAATTCTATGGTGCGATTCATAGGTCGAATTTGAAAGAATTGCAACGATTATACGAAGGAGGTATCATTTAAATTCTCCCGCGTCCACATATGGATTATTATTGTGCCGTTTGAAATTGATTGATGGTGCACAGAGAACCGCTACATTCATGTCTGTCCTTACGAATGCGTCACAGAACTGATGCATAGACGGGGCTGGCATTGTCTGGCAGGCCGACGACGTATGTTTCCATTGAATTTATTGGTAAACACGCGAAAAACACATTCCATTTAAGGGTGCAGCGAAGTACATCTTTGATCGAGTTATTTTGGTCAGAATGACAATAGATATAAGGTGAGAGAAATTAAGAGTCGTGTTGTCGGAAGGCACACAGTCAGTTTTGGTGCAAAGCACTCTCCGCCACCCACATACAGTCATTCACAACAGAAACAAAACACAACGTAAGTACCTGCCCTCGGTGGGTAAGGCAGGGTGAAACCACCCTGGTGAGACCTGTCAATCAAGCTGCCTTGGAGGAGTGACTGATTCCAGAGTGTTTACTCACCCTGGGTATTGAGGTAATCATCATGACATATCCTGCTAATATACTGCCCATTATCAGGCCCACCGCTAGCTGTTTGAGCGCCTGCGTGCAATGTCGATTATGCCGCCCCCTGTCCAACTACAGCCAGTGGTGGATCTAGGAAATTTCCGAACCGGGTCAAAAAACTGTGAGATTGTCGTCCCCATTGTTACCATCCCGAGGGTCGCCGACCGCCGGAAGCATCTGTTGAGCTAAAAAAAAAAGGTCGCCCGCTACATAATTACGCTGCAAATTTCGTCGCGGCGACAATGGAGTTGCAGCTATCGCGGGACGACGACTGTCGATCACTCGTTTTGCCGCCCCCCTCGATGTGCCGCCCGCGTGCGGTGCACGCCTTGCACGCCCACTTACGGCGGCCCTGCCCATTATAACAGCCCCCAGACCCAGCCCTTGTATGAAATGATACTTGAAGAATAATGCACAGCAAGCTGGGAGTTCATTAATTACGGATTTGTGTGATTAATTGTGAATTTGTGTATATTTGTCATGTAACTGAACATTGTTTCATGGAGAGAAACTGTGTAAATGCTATGTAATGTTTTCAAGGGCATTATTAAGTATGAATCATATATTAAAAGTTTGTAATTACTGCATTGATGTGAGCTAGGATGTTTGGAGGACAATCTGCAACGGTTTTGACTGGTTTATGTTGATAATTTTGTGTGTAAATGCATGTAAACAGTATTAACTTAAATTTCAAGATGTTTTCTAAAGATTGTGAGTGATTTTGTACAATCTGTAATCATTTTTGTATAGATTTAATTGTTAGAATTAGAGAAACGTCGGTCCGAACTCTTTTAATTAATCTCGATATTTCAATAGCGTCCATATAAACAAGTGGCATAGACGAGATAGTTAGTTACCTGAGCAGTGAGTTGCAAGTTAATTGAAAGTTAGAGCCACTGGAATGTTTGTACTTTAGTATCTTTGGTCGATTCGATGCCTGCACTGTGTGTACCGTGTAATATTATTGTATGGCATGGCAGGGGAAATACCCTATCAGAGTTAAAATAGTGGTAGACAATCAGCCAATAGAACAAGTATCCATCTTTACTTATCTCGGCTGTGAATTATCTTTTAATGAGGATAACGAGGTGAAGAAGAAACTTCACGGATTTCAGTATATGTGTGGAACAATTCGACGAACACTGAAAGGTAAAGCACGAGAGGAGACGCAACTCAAGTTTTATAAAACAATGGCCGTACCGACTCTGCTATATGGCAGTGAAACATGGGTAAATAAAACGCAATACAAAAACAAAATTCAATCATCTGAAATGGAGTTTTTGAGGTCAGTAAAAGGATATTCCCTAAATGACAGGAGGAGGAATGAGGAAATAAGGAAACAACTGAACATCTCCCCGCTAAATGATAGAATTACCCAAAAAAGGGATAACTGGAAGAACCACGTCCTACGGATGAGAAAGGACAGATTTCCTAAGGTTGCCCTGGAGTACCATCCCACAGGCAGAAGGGACATTGGAAGACCTAGGAAGAGATGGTCGGAAGAATGAGGTCGGAACAGGGTTTTGGCCTATCCATGAAGAGGAAGTAAGTAAGTAAGCTAACGGGGGGAAGGGGGGGATAATAAACATAAGTGAAAATTGATTCTTTGGGTGTAGTTATTTCAATTATCCAAATGCTTATCACCAAGTTTTAGAAGAGTAGCTGAGGATATTAACATTGTGTGAATATTAAAGTTCCTAACTGAGCAAAGGTTTTGCTTAGGACAAAATTAGCGTGATAGTTTGCCAGTGGCTTGGTGCCACTTGTCAGGAGCTGCGATTTAGTGGAGTGAATATTGGCGTAGTCATTTCCTGTTGATGCGCTCAGCTGTTTGACGACACAAACAAGGTGTCGAATGTCAGCCGCCTTAATGGAGCCGGACCGCAAAAAACAACTCGCGGCAGCTGTTAGTGACTATCTCAATGGTCTGGGCGACCGGTTCAAATCATGGTCTTGGTCTCACGTTATAAGGGCCTGTGGACCACCTACAGTCTTGCTGCTTCCACCTTTCAAACAAGCTCGGCTATGTCAGAATAAGGCCAAACTGCGGACCCCACGGAAGAGTAGAACACAAACACCACCATAAATATCTGGGAGTTACCTTGGATCGAGCCCTCACTTTTCATCAGCATTTATCTAACACTGCAGGCAAAGTGAACCCGTTTGAACCTTGTATAAAAGAAACTGCCTGGTACGTCACGGGTGGCAGGTGCCCAAGTTCTTCGAGGAACAGCCCCTGGTTTCGCATTCTCCGCAGCAGAATTCTGTTGCTCTACATGGCTTGGTAGTGCTCATACTGCCAGAATAGACACCCAGCTCAACGCTGCTATGAGAACAGTGAGTAGTATCATTAGGTCTACCCCAGTTTCTTGGCTGTCTGTACTTTGCAAATTCTTCTCAACATTGGAGGAGAAAATCAATATTGGTTAGAAGGAGTGGAGGAAAACAAGATGATTATTTTGTACAACGACTTTCTCCACCTGCCTCGCACACGATTAAAATCAAGTAGACCTGCCTACATGGAAACAGCCAAGCTTAAAAATAACAGTTTAGATGTGGAGCGGAGAAAGGAGTGGGAAGCCAACAGCCCACACAACAGTGTTCCAGGGTTTGACCAGTGTAGTAGGTGCCTTGGTGTCAACTGAATAGATTTCGCACAGGTCACGGAGTGTGCAATACAACCGCACAGAAGTGGGGTCTCTGTGAAGATGCGCTTTGTGACTGAGGTGGTATCAAAACCATTGATCACATTGTGATGGACTGAAGACTACCTGGAGGCCGTCACACTGCATCAAGCTGGACCACCTGCCAGAAGATGATTTGAATCCCTGGATATAGTTATCTGATTAACATGTATTTTGTTTTTATTTGGTATAAGATAGTAATAATAATAATAATAATAAACTGAGTCATGGTGTGCGGAGCCATCGGGTGTGACTTCAGGTCACGGCTGGTAGTGATTGAGGGAACTCTGACGTCACAACGGTACGTCACGGACATCCTGCGTCCTCATGTGTTACCTCTCACGCGACAGTATCAACAGGACAATGCTCGTCCACACACGGCACGCGTCTCTATGAACTGTCTGCGTGATGTTGAGGTACTCCCGTGGCCAGCAAGATCCCCAGATCTGTCCCCGATAGAACGTGTGTGGGACCAGCTCTGACGTCAACTCCGTCCCAGTGCCAGTATCCAGGATATCAAGGACCAGTTACAACAGTTGTGGCCAGCTTGCCTCAGGAGAGGATACAACGGCTTCATGACAGCCTCCCCAACCCAAGCAGTGAATGCATTCAGGTCAGAGGGGGTGCAACGTCATACTGACAAGTGGGCTCATACTAACAAGTTCTTTGTAAATTTGACTCAATTCTGTAATCACTGAAATAACATCACATACCCTGTTAACTAGTGAGGTTTCATTTCGTTTCTCCCTCTGCTGCGTTCTGTACTTTTTTTACCCGATATATATCTCTTTCACGTAGAAGAGAATAAAATTTACTAACTATAAGAGTGAACATACATTTGACATCATAATTGCACTATGTACGCTGAGTTTGGAAAGGAAAGTACGTTATGCCAATGTAACATAAAATATATTTAATGGAAAGTAACCAATGCGGAACTAAACAACCGTAAGTCATAACCCATTTTATTTCGCTTCGGGTGGTGCTGTTTTCTGACAGCATATATTTGAACATGCAGATACCGAAAGAAACGACGTGTTTTGAAGGGTGTTTCTAGTAAGATTGAAAGTTTTTGAATAGAATCCTTAAACAGCGTTTTTATAGTGTTCTAAATGATGAAAGTAACAATCTATTAATACTCTTTTGTATATATATCCTAAATGCCTGCAACCGCCAGGCAAGACATCCTGTATGAACCTCTTGGCAATTTGTTAAAGTGGTGCTGTTCAGAGGGCTAAAACAAATAGAAAACTTGGTGAGAAAAAGTGGTGATTTTTGTCGTTGACGGAAGACCTTGTTAGCAAAGAAACTTTTATCTTAAATGGTAAATTATCAAATATTATGATTGTCAGATAACCTAAACTGTCTGTATCTCATGGCAAATGTTAAAATGAAAACGCTTTCATATTTTTTTAAAATAATTTTATGGCTCTTTCTGGTGATTTTATGTATATTATTAACAATTCTCCGACTTTGGCTATCTTTTTCTCAGAAACTGTTTTTGCGACTTCTTAGTAATAAATGGATGTGAAGAATACGATCTGATATTTTCTAACTTCTGTAATGCAGCTATTTGAAAACATGCCAAAGAAAATTTTCGATTAAAATTAATCTTAATCAGAACCGAGACAGGTGAAAAAACAAATGGATGTCCGTCTTTGTTTCCTTTATTCTATTACTGTGCGGAATTTAACGGTAACGATATTGAAGTGAGGCAGGTGTAAACTGGTTAAAATCATGTGTTTGTCAACCTTTTTTCAACCCGAAGACCAGTAAGCTGTCAAAAGTAATGCTGCGGACCACTAACTTATATTTGATAGTACCTTTATAGCATAATAAATATAAAATTATGTTTTGAATTCGTACGGAAACTCAATTATGAAACCGGAAATGAAGTATAAAAGTTTGTTGTTTCTTGGCTGTATCATGATGTGTGTACAGTCGACGTTTCGATCATCCTTCTGTGGTCTTCTTCTGGGCAGAACTGCGTCTTCAATCTGTGTGTGGTGTTGTTATATAGCCGAAGCTAGTGACTCGGCAAGAGAGTTCGGTTCACTCAGCCAATCAGAGAGTCTGAACCGTCACGTGTTTCGTTGGGCTGGTGGGGCGCAGCCAAGACCACAGAAGGATGACGTGGCATCACCCGGACAGCCAATAACCAACTGACTCTGACCGTGGAAACCACGATTATGTAAAAAAGTTGATTACATTTTGAGCAAATTCTCAATATTTCATAACTAAATGAATAATAATGTTACTGTAAATGGATGCTACACCGAGCGTGGTGGGTGAACGGTTAACCATCTGGCCTCTCATTCGGGAGGACGAGGGTTGGAATCCCCGTCCGGGAATTTGGGTTTTCCAAGGTTTCCCCAGATCACTCCAGGTAAATTTGCAGATGCTACTTTCAAATGGCCAAGGACTAATTCCTTGTCGTTCCTTGTCCCCAGTCCCATCCCGCCTCTAATGAACTCGACGAGGCGTAAACCCATAAGGAAAAAAAAAAAAAAAAAAAAAAATCAATACAGTATTTAAATTTTCAATAATATTTTTACGTACCACCAATACTATTTTTGTGGACCATTGCCTTCTAGCATTACTCCACAATCACACGTCCGCGTGGAAAGCTGTGTGAAAATGCTAGTGAAAACACATGCACATACTACTTACTGCATAACTGAAGCTATAAGTTCGCAGCAACAGACAAACAGAATCGAAAATCAATTATACGTGCGAGGGACTGCATTTCTTGGACCATTTTCGCGGGAGCAGACCGAGGAATGCTGTCGTCGTGAGCGAAGTAGAGAGGAGAATGTGGCGGGTGTGAATCTCCGCGCGACGTGCTTGCTGAGTTGTTCCATTGTCCCTCGCTGATCGAGGACTCATTCCGCACCTCGCTCACCCTTGGCGCGCCGTCTGTTGTTAGTTAACAGACCTGAGATTGGTGGCCGTGGAGGACCGCCAAGAATGTCGTGAATCGGCACAGAGACCTTTATTTACAAAGCACGATCCTGAAATGTTACAGGGCGCACCAGATCCACAGGTAGAGTCTGACCAACCTCTAGAGCAGGGGTGGCCAAACTTGTAGCTCCTCGTACCTCTTACAAAATTTCCCAGGCAATGGCGAACCTCCTTTTTTATTTTTATTTTTTGTAAAAGAATGATTGTGTTTTGGAGAAGGTAATAAGAGTATGCTAAGAGAAACTCAAGGAAAGGGAACTTCATCATGTGATAAGATTAAATTCGAATCACAAGGGGAATGGGGTAAACTGTTTGGCCTCCGCTGCTGACGTAGTAGTTCTCTCTGGAATTATAGAAACTGCACTCCAACAAGTCAGCCTTCTGAAAGAAATAGCAGGAAAAGTCTGACTTCGGATCTCTTTTGAGAAGAATAAATTCACGACCAATATTAAGGATTCACGCACACTACTAAACACAGAGTATGGAAACATTAAGGTCAATAAATTTAAATATCTAGGTGGGGTAATTCAGATTAATGGGCTTGATAAGGAAGCTAAAATATGAAAAGCAAGAAAACTAGAACTAGCATACCAACTGCCTTAAGATACAGATATGAAGAAGCTCCCAAGGAAAACTAAAATCAAACACTACTACACAGTAATCAAATCAAACCGAGCGTGGTTGGTGAGCGGTAACGTTCTGGCCTCGCATTCGGGAGGAAGCGGGTTCAAATCCCCGTCTGGGCATCCAGATTTGGGTCTTCCATGGTTTCCCCAAATCACTCCAGGCGAATGCCGGGATGCATCCTTCAAAAAGGCCATGGCCGAATGCCTTCCCGTTCCTTGTACCCTGTCCCATTTCGCCTCTAATGACCTCGACGTCGACGAGGCGTAAAGCCATTATTAAAAACAATTATTAAATCAGAATGTTTGTTCTCTATGAAAACTGGAGAAATAGAAGAGATAGAGAAAAAGGAAAGGAAAATCTTGAGAATAATGTGGGGACCACTAAAAATTGAAAAAGGAGAGTTTAGACACAGGAGGAATAAAGATCTATGCAAAGTAGTTGAAACTGAAACGACGTCAGACACGATCAGAAAGAGGTGAATCAGTTTTTTTTGGTCGCACAATGAGAAGGAATAACAGCAGACTTACAAAAAGAATTTTTAACCATGTTTACAAGAGTAAGAAGGGCAACCAGTGGATCCAAGGAGTAAAGAAAGATATGATTGAGATCAGAATAACGGAATATATAATACAAGATAGAGCCACTTTCTGGAGATTGATCCAAAATGTCAAGGGTTTGGAAGACAGACGACGTTGCTTGCGTTCGAATTTATTGGAGAATATGCGAAAAAAATTTAAATTTCGAGTACAATGAAATACTTCTTCCGCCAACCTATTTAGGTCGCAATGACCGGAGGGATAAGATTAGAGAAATAAGATGCCGTACTGATACTTATATGTATTCCTTCTTTCCTCGCACTATTCGGGATTGGAATGGGCGGGTTTAGGATTGGTGCTTAGCATCCTCTGCCATCCACAATGTTTGTGATTTGCAGAGTATGGATGTAGATGTAGATGTAGAGAAGAGGAAATGTAATAACATGCGGACAGAAGTTGTGCCTGTGATTTCTGCCGATCTCACAATCCAGTGGGACACTTTATTTCTCTAATTGCATCTCTTCCGTCGCTACGACCTAAGTAGGTTTATGGACGAATTATTTAATCGCACTCTTAGATGAAAGTTGGGGTAGGCCCTACGCATGTTGACAGTGTGATCGATGTTGAAGAGAGATTTGAGATGAGATGCCGCGAGCTTGAGTTGTAGTTTATGTGAGCTCGGTCTAGGTGGCACTGCGAACGTTTCACCGAACTTGGTCTGAAGGACGCAGGTTCGAATACCCGTACAGCCATCCAGATTTCGGTTTTTCCGCGGTTTCTCCAAATCGCTCCAGGCGAATGCCGGGATGGTTCTCCCCAAACGCCATGGCCCTTATCCAGGAGAATGTCAGGATGGTTCCTAGCAAAGGTCAAGGCCGAATTACTTCTAATCCTCCGCCGCCTCTAACGATTCCGATGAGCGTTAAGCCCGAAGCACCAATCGCCCCTAATTACTATTGTTCGCTCATTATTCACTACTAACTGTTATCCGCGACTTCGTACGCTTGGATTTTGAATTTCATTGACAGGACCGGATAAAATGCACATATATACTACTGAGTAACCTATATTACACAAAATAACTGCGAGAGAAACAAAGCCTGAATGACCAATATAACATTACAGAGACTTACACACACTATCCGTCTGTCTGTCGTCATTAGGTTAGTTTTAAAAACTTCATGACAAAATATGTTATATATCCAGAAAAAAGTATCCAATGTCCTGGCTAATAGTACGTATTATTCCTCCGTAAAATTTTATCAAGATCAGTTTAGCCATATAGTCGTGAAAACGTAACAAAATGGCGAAATATTTTAGCATTTATATTAGTAGTGTAGATATTCTGTTCACCCTCAACTGGTTGCTCAAGGTGATGTTCCCTTTGTCCCACTCCTCACTTAACCGCCCCCTACGAGGAGACCAGAGTGTCGCTTTAGGCGAGTGGCAAATTTCCCCTTGTTATTTAGGGGTGTGGGCGGCGGAGTGGGGATAGAGCAGACTGACCTTGAGGCGCCTGTGTTAACTGAACGCGCTGTAGTAGGAAGCAGTGCGATGTATCGTCGATTCTCGCTCGGCGTCGACGGCTGTGGCAGACGCGAGCAGTCTGACGCCGCGCGTCGCCGAGTGAGTGGCGTCTCTGGCGTCGCGTGAAATTGCGTCCCGACGGCTGGCTGGCGCCGCGACGCCCGCGGAATGTAGCTCATCCGCCGCCTGAGATGACGTCTGCATTACCAGCGCGAGAGACAAACCGCGGCGTGGGACAAAGCGCCAGGGGACCACCTACAGCGACGAATACCCAGCCACCAGGAGGGGCATAGTGACACTGGCGGTCCACGGGCCCCTTCAGCGAGAGGGTTAGGGTGCAGGAGGAGCCGCCGGCTCGAGTCTGGAGTCGGGTATGTCGTCTGAGTAACTACGACGGCCAGAAACTACGGTTACAAAGTCTTCAATGAAACGTGGACATTTTATTTCGTACAATCAACACAGGCAACTGATAGTACATACATTAGGTTATTTTACGACATAGTGTCCACATCGGTTTAGGCAGTTATCGCTTCGTGAGATGAGTTTGAATATTCGGGGATTCTCCGATACCCGAGCAACCGAAACTTGATTAATTTTGCAGTCGATTCTTAAACATCCCGACAGACAAATCGAAAGTAAAGAATAATAAAAGATATTTCTCACTTAGTTCTCGCGATACCGTATCTCAAAATTGAGGTGGTTAGGTTGAGATGCTGCCGGAACCAGAAAAAAATTCGCCGAAGCCACTAGGAACTACACGGTGAACATGCACAATAAGGTGTTTAGTTGTCTTCCTAGTTGTTGCAGTTCAATTGAAATACGTCCGGTATCAGGAAAAAAAACGTCACCAAAAGCAGAAGGAACTATACGTATAACTGAATTTAGCATTCGACATCTCGAGAAATAAGCGAGATATCAAAAAACTTTATTATTTATTTTCGATTTGTCTCGCTGAGATATGCTAGAATCAATCATTAAATCCATAAAATTTCAGCGGCTCTGATATGGTAGAATTGCCGAATACTACCTCTTGGTAGAAATCATGTCCTTGCGTGTTCAGCCACGTTGTCCCTCCTCGTCTGAAGTGAATCGTCGGCCTCCTAGGTGATCCTTCAAGTGAGGAAAAAGGGTAAAATCGCTTGGAGCGAGGTCCGGGCTGTAGGGAAGGTGTTCGATGATCCTCGTCGGTGACGTTTTCTCTACTGGCTGCAAATTTTCAACACCATTTTGCGATATGGTGTCGAGACAGTACAGTCTCTCCGTAAACCTCTACCAGCTGCCGGTGGTTTAATGTTTCGCTTCCAAATAACTGAGCGGATTTCTTCGGGAGACCAGTTTTCCAAAAGAGTCGCCATTTGTGTTTACCTACTATTAGCGCTGTAGGTGGCGGGGGGCTGAAACTCTGCACAGTAGCCAACCGCATGTCTCAGAATTACCGCACACTACTAATTTCTCTATAACGGACGACATTCCAGGAACATCGGCCTTGTAAACTTAGTTTCAGATCGCCCCTCGTATACAAGAACAGAGGCAATACTGCCAGCCAGATATTAAATGAGGAATTTCTGCAGTATCGGATGGAGAAATGATTGACCTCAGAAAGAGGGTACGATGGAATATGGAGAAATAGGTTAGACATGGATCTGAAATAAGAGAACCCCAAAAGTTGATCAAGAAATATATCGTTGAAAGGAGTAATGTTGTAACTATTTTGGGTTAGGAAACCTTGACCAATGCTTCAAACATGGTGCACCTTGGACAACGGACTGCTGATGCAGAACGACTGATAACCTATACAATAGGCGACAGAACTCACGGTCACACACACAAAAAATCGACGTTCATTGAACGAGTGTATGAGAGTAATAACTGGCACACTAAAATCCACCCCAGTCCCCTGGTTACACTTAATCAGCAAAATAACACCTCCAGAGGTAAGACGCCAAGAAGCAATGGCACGTTAGTCGATAAAACTACACCATCCTGACCATCCACAGGATCTCCCAATCCACGAGGTCCTAAATGACTTACGCCCCACTCGTCTTAAATCCAGAAATCCATTATGGCATGACGTTATTGACTTCGATGTCAATGAAAAATGGCGACAAAGCTGGAACTCTGCATCTGTGAAACATCCAGATATTGAAGATCCTACAGCTGGTCTTCCAGGATTCCATCTGAAGAGAGACCATTGGGTCAAACTAAACCGCCTAAGAAGAGGCCACGCCAAATGCAACGCCGTGCTGTATAAGTGGGGATTTCAGGATTCTCCTGTCTGTGACTGCGAAGCTCCTTCCCAGAGTGTGGAGCATATCATCAAGGAACGCCCTGTAAGGAAGTACGATGGACCATTTGAAGATGTTTTCAGTGCTACAACTTTCTTCGTAGCATGGCTACAACAACTGGACATCGATTTTCGAATGCTACCAACGTTCTTGTTGTATGTATTTATATGTTTTACATTAGTTGCTTGGGCATACGACAAACATATAAAATAAATATGGTGGTGTGGTATGGTACCCACATTTTTGGTACCAAATACAGGGGTTTGAAGGAGTCCAAAGGACTTAAAGAACATAATCGGTAAGTAAAGTGATAATGGAGCAGGAGGACGCTGAAGGGAGTGTATGATGGGTCTGCATGCATGCTGGTGGGAGGATTAGCAGCGTTGGATGGAAAACAATGGATCACTATGATAATAAGCTGGCATATCTGGAATATATATGGGAACAAAGGATAAACGAATCAACATAAAATGCCTTGCTTTTGCGGATGATCTAACAGTAATTACACGAACTGTCGAGGAAGCCAAACATGCTGTAGAGAAGCTTCATGAGATAGCTATCAAAACTGACCTCCAAATCTCTTATGAGAAAAAGCAATATATGGACTCGAAAAGCACACTGAAGCCACTCGTGACCAAATATGGAACTATCAAACAAGTTAAACAGTTTAAGTACTTAGGAGAAATTATTGGCAATACTGGAACTGAGAAAGAAGCCCACAAGAACCGCGCTGAAAAACTGCAAAAAGCATATGCTATTACTTGGAATACGTACACTAAGAAATCGCTTTTCCACCAAAGCGAAACTCCATTACTACCACACCATCGTTCTTCCAGGAGCACTGTATGCGACGGAGACATCATCATTAACGGTAAATGTCAAAGGAATAGAAAAAAATAGAAAGACAGATACTGAGAAAAATATTCGGTCCCAAAATCCAAGATGGCATCTGGATGCGCAAAAGCTGAGAAGAATTGTATTCACTGACCGAAAGATTCACCTCACTTGCACGGAAAAGACGCATGAAATTTTATGGTCATATAGCACGAATGGATGACTCACGACTTACGAAGAAAATTTTCCACATTGTCAACGGTCCCTGACAAAACAAAGCACGCTGGTTTGTAGAAACCCAGAAGGTCCTCGCAGTAGCCAGCCTTGACCCATTGACATCCACACGCAGTAAATATAGACAATTGATCACCTCACATAAATTTGCCCCTAAGAGCCCTACATCAAAAAATCTGAAACTCAGAAATGCATGGACACAAGAGAGACGTCAAGCCCACAGCGAAAGGATGAGGAGATTTAGGGAAAATAAGAACAACAGCAAGAATAATAAGAAGGACAATTCAAATTAATGGCTCCACGCGCTCCTTAGTGGGCTAAACGATATAATAATAATAAAATAATAAGATGGCACTCGATTTAAGGCATTAGAGAGCGAGAAAACTTTCATTTTTGGGTAAGGAAGTCAGGGAGTGGAGAAAATAACTTAGGAAAATGCAGAGTATAAACACGAAAAGAATTTAAAATTTAAGTTCGTAAAAGCAGAAATAAGCGGGTGGGGAAACAGCACCCATGGAATACGAAGGTTGGAGTATCGGGGCATGAACTCTCTCACAATTAAATTAAATATGTAGAAAAACCTTTGCTGACATTAGTTTTTATTGCTGAATGACAACTGAAACCTAAAACTTTTTTTTTATTCATAACGAATGATATTTAAAATGAAACACATGCTGTGGCACTATTAAGCAACATTTTGTTAATTATTTTTGATACTATATTCAGTGGCGTAGCTAGGTCAACAAGGGCCCCGGTACAAAAAATTTATTTTGGGCCCTGCGGCCAGACGGGCGACCTTTTTTTGCTTTGTGTGCTTGTAGGGGCCCCCTGAACTGAGGATTAGGGCCCTTGAATTGTTCTTTAGGGGCCCCTGAGCAGTGGTTGGGGCCCCCCTGAGCACAGCGGGGGCCCTTAGTGAGGGGCTCCATTGTTCTCAGGGCCCCCTTAGACGAACGAAAAAAAAAGGTCGCCAGTTTGCCGTGAAGGCTCGTGGGCCCTCTAAACTGCGCTTGAGGGCCCCTAGAGGTGCGCTTAGGAGCCCCTTGAGGTATGCTTGGGGGCCCCCTGAGCGTGAGGGCCCCGGTGCACTGCACCGCCTAGCCCCATAGTAGCTACGCCCCTGACTATATTCCGCCATTATTACCTTCATTAGCAGTAATATTAATTTAGTAATCGCACTCAGAATACAGAATTGTGGAACGAGATTTTCGGTCTGTAGTTTATATTATATTGGACAACAGAGTGCGTACTTCCTGTAATTTGAACTACGGGTTCTGATAGTTGCGCTGTTACTTTAAATAATAATGCTGTCTTGTCTCCATTACATTCACTTAACCTCAGGAATTCTCCTTACATCCGGACAGTTCGAATGCGGGTCAGCCAGTGATGAAAGATTGCGTTGGTGCATCTGTGACGTTTTATGCAGCTTGTACCAACATAGCTTGTAACGCCAGTTTATGTGGACCTATTTCAGCAAACCCATTTCTAATAGCGTGATAAAATATAAAGCACCTTACTGGATAATATAGCAGATTTAAATAAAACAGCATGCAAACTGAACACCTACCAGTGTTGCTCAGTGCGCTGAGGCGCCACACAGTGGATCGGGGAGGTATAACGTGCCAGGGCACGAGCCCAGACCGTCCTGACTGCGGTTTTTAGGCTGTTTTTCGCAGCCATCAAAGAGAAAACCGAGACGGTACCCGCCTCATAAACTACACATTCCACAAACAAAAAATACACTTATCACACACAGAACATAGTTCAACGTTCCACAGACAGATGGCAAGACTTTACTTCCCCCCCCCCCCCTTTATAGTGCGCGTGACGAACGATGGCGGCCCAGTTTAGCAAGGTTATGCGCATGTACGTTATCGCTCTGTAAATCAGTGAGCATTGTAATAATTCCTATTCTAAATAATGGAAGATGAGCAGCATAAGCGTAAGGTTCTGCATAGTCAAAGCAGAAACCAAGTTTTAAAGTGTATAAGCATTTTAAGCGCGAAGCAGACGCGAGAGGGTCAATGTGCAACGTTGCCAAAGCTCAAGAGAGAACTGCTAAAGCGTGTGATACCAGCCTTAGAACTGTACTGCCAATAGTTAAACGCGGCAACGTCGGATATTCTATGTCAATCTTATTTCTCTCTCTCTCTCTCTCTGCGCGACCCGCCTTCGTTCGTGACTTAGTAATGTCGCAGTAGGTATAAAATGCTTGGTGTTAGCAAGAACATGTGGCCCTAAAAAAATAGATCCAAATCTGACCGTGCTAGCGATGAGCATAAACTCATCGAAGGCAACCGACTAGGGATGGCGATCTGAGATCGATTAATCGATCTTTTGGACCCAAAAAATCGATTTTTTAAATCGATTTATAGTACTGAATCAATCCAGTGAATCGATATTTCACTCGTGAAAATCGAATGTGAAAAAACCACTTTCTACTTGTAATGCACTTGCACATGAAAGTCAGCGTTTAAACAAACAATTTAAACACTATTCATTGCAAGCAGTTGTGTACCTGAAGTATAATCATATGCTTTACTGGCAAAAAAAAAAAAAAAAAAAAAAAAAAAAAAAAAAAAAAAAAAAATTTCTTCACTTTTACTCAACAGCCAAGACGTATATCTGTACAGTGGGATCATCAGCACCTTGCGAGCCCCTTTTTTTTCCGGCAACATCGCAAGTGATGAGCGGAACTGCATGGATCCTATTAGACTGGACAGACTGTTGTTCGTGAAAAGCTAAGACATTAAGCACTGGAAACTGTAAACAATATCATTTCGAAACTGTTTTATGTAACCAACAAATTTGTGACATAAATGTCTCTTTGTATACCTGATACTTTCATTTAGTTGCAAAACAAATTTTTAATTAGTTTAAAAATGAAAAAAAGATCGATTATTATAGTGTCCTTTTTGTTTTCCATGATTGTAATTGTATTAAAAGTATAAACACAGAAAAAAATCGAAAAAGATCGATTTTTAGAAAATCGATCTTTTAGACCTAGATTTTCTTGTGAATCGATTTATCAAACTTCGATTCGAAACGATTCAAGAATCGATCTTTTTCGGAGAGAATCGCCATCCCTACAACCGACCCCCCAAAAAAGTCGTGAAATTGAAGAACAAGGGGGAGCATGCACACTGAATTACTTTATCTCGTGCTTTAAAACACTAACGCTCACAAAGACAGAAGATGTTTCCCACCATATGAAAAGTTACTGTGGCGAAGAATTGGCATCAAACACCGACAAGTTTGGAATTGCTATATGCACTAAATATTGGAAATAAGACAAAAGAAATAATGTACTAGATTTCAATATATAATTGGCAGTATACGTTCCGGCTGCGAGAAGAAAATTTTGTATCGCTGAACTCGATACGTCCAGAAACAATGGATTTTCGTGTGGTATCAAACATTGTTGAATCTAGACTAAATTAAAGTATATTTTATCTTGATGAGGCATCGGAAAGTGTGGAAATAAAGAATGACGGTTTGTGTTCGTTTGCCAGTTTCGTTGAACGCAATTCACGCGAAAACTGTTAGTAGGATATCGTACAGTGTATAATAAATCGCCCGTCGGGTATGACAAGGTATGCTTAATTTTGATGTGAAATTAAGACAAATTTGTACACAAATTAGTTCCAATTGAAAGATAAGCTATTTCTCGACAGTCGAAAAGTTTGCCTTGTTACATATCAACAGCATCGTTTTATTCTCTATTCTAACTGGTATCCACGACCATCATATATATTATTTCTAAAAGTTTTTTTGGTCAAAAGCTGTTATCTCCCTCCATACATAACCTAAATAGATAAATGAGGTATCATTTTAAAGACTAAGATCCCCACTTTTATCACATCATATTTTAAGAAAGGAATTTTTCCCAATTCTACACTTAAAGAGCAAAAATATCATTATTTATAAAGAGTGCTTTTCCCCCTTTTTTTCGCGAGCTCTTTATTTCCCTTGTTACCCAACCAAACCAATAAATGAATTGCTAACTGCAGAAAGGCAAATAGTCCATGTTTTTTCGAAAATAGTTTTTTTTATTAAAACTGTTCCCAGATACATGATACATCGTTTACTGTACAAAGAACACTTGTCAGCCCCATAGAATACGCTTTATAAAAATACCAGACAATGCAACAACCCGGCAGTCAACTCGCTTGGACGCTACGAAAATGGCGATGATAGGCATAGAAGACCGCTCATTCTCCTAGCAAACTGACACCCAACAGGAAGAGACACCGAAAGTTAAGAAAATTGTAACCCCGTGACGTTGGAGGCAATGTGTTCGGACAAATACTCCACCCCCCACCTGCCTGTGACATAACTCAGAGAAGGTGTAAAGTATGTGTGTCTTTAATTTCCCGTTTACTGCATACAAGGATCTTGTCCAGGACTATTTCCCTATCTTATAGTGGTGGCGCAAGGGGGCGAATGAAGTCTGTACTACGCTAAATACGCACACAGAAAATAACGCTGACAAAGATGTAAGAAAGACACATATTTTTGGAGATAGCTGTTCAGGCCAAAATCGAAATAATACAAGGTGTGAATGATGATACAAAGGTGTGAGATAAAGAGGTTTGATAACATTAAACTTATTTTCCCCGTTAGAGCGCACTCTTTTATGCCCAACGATAGGGATTTTGGTATTGTTAAAAGAATGCTGAGGAAAGAAGAAAGGTATTACACAATGGATGAAGTTGTTACACATATAAAGAATTACTCCAACAACCCTAATAAGTTTTCAATAGTTGAAATGAAAACTGATGATTTCATTGACTACACCTCATGGTGGCCAAAGTTTTATAACAACATCAAACAAAAAACGGTCTAAGTTACGATTCATATGGCGGAATGTCCCCAAAAATCAAAATAGATCTTTCAGGATATCCAACTACCGGGAGATGAGCTTTTCGGCAAACGATCCGCACAGTGTTCAATGCAACATGAACTTTTCTGGATTGACAATGGACACCCTTAAGCTTCGAAACACAGTTAAGCAATTGGAATTACCTACCAAGAAAGCCTATACTGCTGTTGTGCCCATAAATAATAAATAAATGGACGATATAATGAAAACTTGGGTTTACATACATGAAGAGAAGATGGAGTTTTGAAATACCCATCATTTTCCATCATTTCATGGCCCATAACATCTTTGGACGAAATCGACAATGGATGAAAACTTTAACTTTCAAATGACATACTTAATGTATATCTGTAGTAATAAAATGAATTTTTATTGAAATTTGATATTATTATTTTTTTTTACTTTTTCCCCATAAAATTTCTTTTCATAATCCTGTTTACTGGAGAAAGGGAACATGCCCAAAATAAAAAAAAAAATCCCACAGCTATGTTATTTTTCGTTTGGAACTTTTTAAAGCACATAAAGTCAAAGTTTGCCTAGTTACTTCATGATAAAATATAAAAAAACAAGAATTTATCATATGTTACGTTGTATTCAGTTTTTTTTGTCTCTCTTGTAAAATTTAGAAATGTAGTAAGTGTTGCCTTCCTGCAGTTATCATTTTAAAGACTAAGGTCTCTCCTTTTGACACGTCATATTTTAAGAAAGGAATTCGACCCTTCAAGGGCAAAAGTATTTTTTTTTTTTATTGTCACGGGCCATTTATCTCCTTTAATACCAAACTAAAACAGATAAATGAGTTATCATTTTAGAGACTAAGGTATCTTCACAGGTAACATCATAAATAAATAAAGAAATTTTTCGAAATTTGTCGCTTAAAGGGCAAAAGTAATAATTATGAAGGTCGCGCGTATGAGACAGTTCAGAGCCAGCTCGCTAGATAGCAGCAGCACGTATCCCAGAGATATTAATAAACTGTCGTGTCCACAAGGATTTAATGCGTTACCAATAAACAGCAGTTTCCACGCACACAGCAGTTTTTTTTTTTTGTGCAATAAGTAGCTTTTTGGATTATTTTATTTTTTAATGTTACGGAGAGGTTTCTATTTTGATACAAAATTCCTATGTAAACAATTTTCTGGAAAATTTTCTCACGGGCTATGATCGCAACAATACATATCACAGAGATATGGATATGATGTGTGTATTGTGTTTACGCTAAGGTCAGTGACAGTTTGTGATAGGTACATATGTTTTACGAGTCCAAAACAATTTTCTTATTGTTTCCTATCATTTTTGAGTATTTTGTTATGTATCTATTACACTAAACAAATAAAGAATTGATACTAATGAGATGGTTCTTTTTTCATCTTATTATAAACCACCTCAATATGTTACACTACACTGTTCACCAATTATACGCTAAAAAACGTAGCAATTTTTCCATAATAAATGGCCCCGTCATCATCATACTATTACATGTAGAACTTTCAACTTTTAATAATTTAATACTCTTCATGTGGGGATACTTGGGGCCAAATTTCATTCATTTATTGCAACTTTTCATTTTCGGCAGTATATATATATAGGGAGAGAGAGAGAGTCGGAGGAATCTAATAACCAAATGTCTTTTTTAACCTATACTGTTACTTTCGGCAGCTAGTGATATTTTTTGAATAAACCAACTTGATTAAAAAACATCTGTGAATCAGCCAAATTGCGAGCGACGCGATCAGTTGAGATAAACGGGCACGGAGTTTTATCACATTTTGTATTCAAATTGACATTTTAAAGAGAATTTTTCACATAGATTTTAACGGCAGGAAAGACAGTCACTGTTCGTGATAATTTATACTGAAGTTCAGTAATGACCTTTTTTGTGTATCCATATATTCCAGTACTATAACTCAAATGAGTACAGTGTTCCTTCGTTATGAAACTTGTAACGTACAAATCATACTGGAGAGAGTGTTGAAAGAATATACGAGAGAAGTTAGGGAATTGGGTAACAAAACTTTGGTCAGATCATTGGTTGAATATTTTTGGTATCAAATACAGAAATTTGAAGGGATGCAAAGAACAGCAGGACACGATAAAAGAGCTGGATTGGAAGTCATTGCAAGACAGGAGGAGGGTGAAGAGGGTCATGGGAGTGTAAAAGGCGTATATTGGTGGTGTGGTTTGGAAGGTTATTGGTCGTAAAATTAGGAGTAGTGTATGGAAGGGAAAAGATGACCATTGGTACAAGTTGGCACTCGATTTCATGTATAAGGGATTGGGAAAATTTTTCTTTTGTGGATAAGGGAGTCAGAAATTTGAATAAATTACCATTGGAAGTGATTAATAATTTACAAAAAGCTCTGAAGGAATTTAAAATTAAAATTCGTAAAGGGCAAAAATACATGGGCGAGGAAATTATACACTCCAAGTATATTTTTTTAAGAGAGAGATTTACTTACTACAGAGGTTTTACTCCAACATAACAATAAAACCTCGGAACAAAGAACTTGAATTTATCTTCTCAAAATATTTCTCCAGATACTTCGGGCTTGTGTATCTTCCCCTTCTGCACATTTTGGAGCCAGATAAACATGGGCCGCCCTCTTTTCCTCCTTCTTTCAACCTCGTATTCCTGTACAAGTTTGGTATCCTAGTATGTTCCGTCCTTCTTACATGGCCGTACCATTCAAATCTTTTTCGTTCTATAACTTCATACATTACTTCTTTCACTTCCATTAGCCTTATTATTTTGGCATTCCTTACATTTTCTTTCCTTGAAATTCATGCTGATCTTCTTCAGAAACCCATTTCTAATACTTTGAACGTATTCATATGTTTTTGGTTGATTGTCCAGGTTTCTGATCCATATAAGACGATAATTTCCAATAATGACTTAAATAGAATTATTTTTATTGTATTCATAAAATTCTTATTCCATAGAATTTATTTGAGCATCCCGTTGCTTTACCACAAAGTATATAGATGTAGAAGTGTATAAGTTTATTTATAATAATAATGTACTAAGAAATGGATAATTTAGTGAGTAGTGAAATTGTCACCAGAGCATCGCAATTAATTTTCCAATTCAGAAATACCTATGGTTTTTAATATTACATGATAGTTTCTAATTGAAGTGTTGTAGAAGATTTTCAAACTGAGACAGCGAATGGTAGCGAATTGCCAGTGCTACCACAACTGCGCGACTGAATATTCTGAAATGTTTGATATATTAGTGCGGAAGTGGTAGCTGAACGCCACGCATTTTTTTTTTTTTTTTTTTTTTTTTTTTTTTTTTTTTTTTTTGCGAATGTGTGTATTTGTCAGGCGTGGTAGCCGACGGCTGTTTTCAGAAGCCGCCGTTCTGCTGCCAGCGCCTTAGATAAATTCCCGACGCCTACAATAAATAAAATGCTGCCCAGCGCGGCAACGGCAACCCACAACCTGAACGCAAAGAACATCGACCAGAGATACTAACACTGCAACCCACAACCTGAACGCAAAGAACATCGACCAGAGATACTAACACTGCAACCCACAACCTGAACGCAAAGAACATCGACCACAGATACTAACATTGCAGCAGCACTAATCAGTCATCTCTCTGAGTTACGTAAATTGAGAAACGGTCACTATGTTAAAGGATTGCTACGAGAAACCTTGATAGCAGCACTTCAGAATTCGTTTCGCAGTACCACATGCAACTTATTTTCATCCACGGGCACACACTCGCAGAACCTACTGAATCGAGTAAATACATTTGAGCGAGTAATCTTCTCAAAAACAGTCCACGGTTTTATAAAGTTGTGCTAACCATCTCATCTTTTTACTGTATATTTTTGTGTGTAGTAGGGGAAGTTCTGGTGGCCCCGAATACCTAACATTAATTCCAAATTAAAAAAAAAAACACTAAATTTCTGTGTTTATTTTAATCTTAAGTGAACTTCTGCAGTCGTATTAATTAAAAGTTAGTAATCGTAATATTTTTCGGTGAATTAAATTTAAAACACTTTCGCCTTAATTTTTTAGCAACACAAAAGTTGTCGGGTAGCTCCGGACACTAATAAATGGTGACCTAATCGTTTTTTGGCCTGGCAAAAATCAGAATAATAATGGATATGTGAAGAATCTATATAAACATGGGCCCGGTCTTCATAACACTGAATCCAGTCTTCTGAAAAGAAAATTCTCCACCTACTATGCATTCGGTATGTTTTACTCGATTTTCTTCGGAAAGGCTTTGAATACCTTTCTTTGTACTCAATGTCTTTATAGTGCCTTTACATTTTAATTTGTTCACTTCGTGCTTTTTACTGAATTTACTTTTTTGCTGTCCTCTCCCCATTTTTTATATGGTGAAGATGTTAAAATCTTATCCTTTTGGATTTTTCGAGTCCGCTTTACTATGCGTTTATTTGACGCATCGTATTCAATAACTTCGAACGAATTTTTACAGGAGCGACGAAAAACGTCTGCCCGGAACAAAACACACACTAGTGTGGACCTCACTAAGCCGCAGCTCAGTTGCATTTGCCTTTACACTACAGCACGCATATTTACAACAAAGTTTTACCGATGCAGCGTGGTTAGAACTTCAAATGTCCGGGCTACCCGACGTAACCCTATACGATTTGCGTGTAAAATGTGATGAATGTTGATATGTAAATACACACGATGGGAAATAATTACACAAACTTCCTACGCTTAAAAAATACGTTCAAACCTGTAAAGCGGCTATTCTCAACCTTTTCAAACCCGAGGGCTAACAAAATGTGAAAAGTAATTCTACGGATCAATAACTTATATGGCCGTAATATTTTTATCTAAACTACCAATTGTTATCGACATGTTCCGCGGTCATGTAAGGCAATTCTTAAATAATGATGCCAGTTGACAAGGTTTTTTTATTATAATAACAATTAGTCTCAACGCCCGTCAAAAATGGAGGGTGAAAGGAATATTGTGGCAATTCATTTCTTTGAGGTTGCCTAAATAAAAGGAATTGTTGTTATGCAATGCTCATAACCTTATTTTGAAATGTTTTCTATTTTGCAGTTGCTGATAACACATCGATACAGTTGGAACTTGTACTCAATTAATGATGTCAGAATTAGGGGACCAACGAAATTAAAAATAAATTATGTATCCCAAAACATTAATCTATATCGCGTGATATTGGTTTTATTCCTGGTCTAGACCTCATTCAGCACGATAAATACGGAACTACTTCCATTCGCGTGAAATAATAACTTCAGCAGCTCGGCCCTTATGAAAGCAGCTTATTTATAAAACTAAATTCACCACGAATTATTCTGTAAAAAATTGTCTTAGCCGTCATGCTGGTCTACCTGCATTTCGAGCTAAACACAACTTCCACTAATATTGCTGTTCAAAAATCATAGCTTCTATTATTAACGTACGAATACATTTATTATATTGCGATTTAAATTTGACTCACTGGAAATATATACATGTATCTGATATAGTGACATCAGTAATAAAAACCAATTACTTTAAACGCAATATAAACTTTTATTTCAGTGTTTCGGTAATTAATTTCATCAGGTATATTATAACAGTCTCTAAAATATCTACACCGAATATAAATATAAAAAATGACGTGTTGAAAGCAGTATTTTGGTAATTTTTTCTTCGCTAACTAAATACAATTTTCATTAAATAACGCTTACAATCTTGATAATAATGTAATGTAGGCGTTTCTTAGCTTACTGTAACAAACGAGAGTGGCGGTGTAACGGTTAGCGTTCTCGCCTCGCATTCGGGAGGACGGCGGTTCGAATCCCCGTCCGGGCATCCAGATTTGGGTTTTCCATGGTTTCCCCAAATCACTCCAGGCAAATGCCGGGATGCTTCCTTCAAAAGGCCATGGCCGAATTGCTTCCCATTCCTTGCCCCCATCCTTGGCCCCCATCCTTGGCCCCCATCCTTGGCCCCCATCCTTGCCCCCCATCCTTTCCCGTCTCTAAAAGACCTCGATGTTAAAAAGATACTAAAAAAAAAAAAAAAAAACAGCGAAGGCTGACTGCGTATGACGACATCGCGTGACAAAACAGAAGTGGCGTTTTATAAGAATAGAAGATGCAATAGTACCCTGATATCCTGAAAATATGAGATTTTTTTCTGGTCGCTGAAATGTTGATTGTTTTGAGAAAGTTCGGTTTATAGGCTTGTAACTTGTATTTTCTTATAGCCATATACAGAACATTTTATGTGATTTTTTTTGTTATGCTAGCCTTAATTCAGATAGGACTAAAATATTTTACCTGTGAATCTCCTGTGTCATTTTCGCGGACCATAGTTTTAGAATCTCTGTCGTAAAATAATAGCTCAATCAGATGTGAAAATATCTATTTATTCCAACTGAAAAACTTTTTTATTCCGAAATATTATGTGATAGCTAAAAACTAAACACAACAATCAGTATTTACAATGAAACAATTACAGTGAAAACTAGAAAAAAACAGTCATACAAGAGAAATTACAGATAAAAGCAAATAACTACATCACAGGTAACTATAAGACTTGACGCACAACTAGATGGGGAAAAAATAGTTGCAGAAAAGAAAACAACAAAAATAAAATAACTGGCTGAATCCAAGTAACTATAGAAGAAGTTTATACTAAGAGTCTCATAGTTAGTCCATACATGAACGTGTTGTATCTTGAAAACAGCGGGCTATTACTGATAAGAATCTTGTAGTTGATTTCTTTATAGAATTTACATCATAAATTCTGTGTACTTTGTAATGATATTCAAGCGGTCCTCTAAGACCTAAAGCCATTAATAAGACATATTCAGTGGAAATTGTGCACTAGAGTCATATAAATTATTTGCTTGAAAATCTTGCATCATTCAGTTTTTGTCACTCTTATTCCAACACCAAAATTTAAAACCTTGGTGCTTCAATTACTAACAAAATTTTGGCAGAAAAAATGCCTTAGAGAATTATAGGTTAAAACCAAAGCAGAACTTCAGAATAAGTATTCTATGTGCAATGGACGCAAAGCAAACCAAAAGCACAATAACAATCAATTTGATGCCTGTTAATAATAATATCTAACTTTAATTATGCTATACGCAACAGATTCCAGAGAATTTGATAAAAAAAATTCTTATCACCTCCTCGTTTACGTCAAATAAATAATCAATGTTTGTCCTTCAAGAAACACTAAACAGATCAAATAATTAATCTCAGAACATCTCATAAGAAATTGGTATCATTAACTTTTATCGATAGTTTATTAAGGGATGAAGTAATTATTTTTTATACTGTAATCGTAATTTGTTGACGTTTTCAGACGAGCCACTTAAGACAGAGTGGTTAAAGGAGTTGCAGCTTCCAAGAGCGCCAGTGCATTCAAACCATTAAGTCTCTTAAAACGAGCTACATTTATCTTTGATGTTTGCTGCTGTATACAGGACCATGGTTGCGTAATGAAAAGCACAATTTTTAGCCATATTTGCTGCTGTCATCTTGAAGTAGTAATATTTTCTTGCTCTCTACGAATACATGTCGAAAGTCGAAAGACCGTAGAAAAATATGAGGACACCGCACAAATCGAAATCTTCAGACGAGCTTCGAAATACTGCAACCAACATCGTGTATCAAATCGAAGCGATAAAGTCTACAGCTTCTGATGGTGCAACAAGCACACCAGTATTGTTTTTTTTTTATCTCTATTTTTTGGAAGATTTTTCACAACAGCAGAAAATTTTTAACCAAAAAATTGTTCTCAAAAAGGTGTATTTTTCGGAAATCTGGTGAAATATCGAGGAACTCCCCGCCCCACTGATGGCCTCTTAATTTTGGAGACTTTTGTGCACTCGCGTAATTAATGAATGTTTTCTAAGACGTCAACAAGAGCATTGCAAACACCTGTCGAGTTCGTGTTTATTGTTGAATGCTATTTTAGAGTATGAGCATCTGTTCGCTAGTAAAATGTACATATTTTATGATAAATTAAGCAGCTTAATGAAGACAAGTATTGATAAATTGATTTCACTATCCTACTAAAAGCTTCCTGTACTTGAAATTGGTTATAATACGTTAGTTAGGATGCCAGAATTTGATATAAGACGTGCAGCTCCCAGCAAGGTTTTAGCTGTTGTTATGAGCATTAATCCGTCACGTCTGTATTAGTTAAAAAAACAAGGAAGGTCTTATTGATCGACTTTATGCTCGTAATGAATACACAATTTCAGAGAGTAACTTTATTAACATTCAAGACGTACCCTCAACTTGTCAGATTACAAGCAGTACTAATTTATGATAAAATTTCTTTAGGTTGGGAAAGTTATTATAAGAGCAGCAGAGAAAAACCATACTGTAGAATATAATAACCTTTTTTTTATTAAAAAAGTTAAATGAGAACAATGATGTGAGTTGTTGCGGTGTGCGGTTTATTGATGTTCGATTGCTGGTGATCTATTTTATTTGTGGATGATCCTAATAAAGGAGGTTTGTAATTGGTACAAGCCTTATTAATTGATTTATGTGAAGTGCATGAACAGCGGGATAACGGGGCTTAATTATTGCCCATTAAAAATACGTACATTAAGGCTAAAACATCACAATAAATGACGTATTGTGACAGACTCCTTTAACACTTCGCTTAGCATCTATGTTATCATCTGGAAGTCACCAAGTGTTTGTAATGTATCACTGTAAAAGATACTGTATTGATATAAAAATCAAATGTCACTCAAAGAACAGAAAATTTAACTCGAAATGTCACGGTAGTAGTGTTTGTAAAAATTAATAACTCTGCAACAATCTTGATAATTTGAGTTACAATCTGTCCGTCGTATCTTGATTGCATCAGTTAACGTGTACATCGAGTTGTGCTTATTTTAATAACCACAACGCGTAGTATTCAAATACCAGGAGAGCCAAGACGCGAAGTTCGTATCGTGCTCTTTTTGGATTAACCACAATGCGTTCTGGCCTTCTTTTTTTTTAGAATAAATGCCACAACACGAATAACGTGTTTTGGATGTTTAAAAGAGACCGCAACGCGTTGTGGATGTTTTTTTTCGTAAAAGAGCATTTTCGTTCTTTGAGCCTAATAGATATAGATTTTATTGTAATTAATTGAATTTGTTTGCTACGAAGTTTTGTTTTTAATAATACTCAACCTATTATAAGCGGTTACAATTAGTTGATGCGAAGCAACGCTCTTTTGCAAGTTGATCGAAATTGCAAAAGACAATAAAAATAAAATAAAAATATAGTAGTTTACTTCCTACTTAAACCTTTCACTTAAAACTACACCCACTTCATTCGTCTACCCTTTTTCTTTTCTATTCCTGAATAGTCTTAAATCCTTTCCTCAGTTCTTCTCCACCCTGTCCTTTCCACTTTTATCTCCTTAATTTCAAGATGTCCAACCCTGTTCTTTCCATTAAGCAAGCAATATTCTTCACTTTACCAACCAAAATTATCAAGTAGCCAGGTCACATTACGTAGAATACATCTGCGACTCCACGGACGTAATGCCAGCAAACTAGGGTATGTTGTAGTAATCATCCTACGACATGTAGAAAACGAGAATCTTGGCAGGGACTGCGGTCCGATCGATATCGCCCCGAGACCGAACTTGTCGCTCTTACAGATCAGACACGAATGGGGAAAGCTGCAGGTTGTTTGTTGCAAGGTGACCTTAGCTACGCGTGCGATTCCGACACGCGCGTCTGGTTTCTGCTGAGCTAAGAGCAGTATTTCCGATCAGCGTCTTACCGTGCGTATAACTTCGCTCAGACTCGACAAATAAAATACAATGTTTTAATGTAATAAAAATGCGTCCCTTACACTAAAAAAACTTCGTCGGCGCATGCTGATGCGACTAACGGGTCTGGAGATTTTGGATGGGTGTCAATTTCGGATAGTCACCTGAATGTACCACCTACAGCGTATAGCAGCACTACTGTCTTCGTAGCTGTGTGTAATAATAATTTAATTGCGATGAAGCGTTGCCAATTTTCCTACACAAAAATTATTCCTCTTTTTGTAGTGACCTACTTTTGACCCCTGTGAATGTCAACTTTAAATTCTTTTTGATAAATTATTGAACATTTTTCTTGGTAATTTATTCTAATCTCTGACTCCCTTACATACGAAAGAAAATTTTCCCCCACCATTATGCCTGAAATCGAGTGCCAGCTTATGGCCATGGGCATCTCATACCTTCCAAATAGGTCTCCTAATTCTTCCACGAATATCTTTCCATGCCTCATCATCGTCTTACGTCTTGTACCCTCCCACACAGCCTACTCCTGTCTTCCAATCAGTCCCATTCCACTATAACTGATAACTTACTGTAGTCTTCTGTCCTAGCACGGCAATTCTACCGAGAATAGTGGACCTATAGTTTAACGTGAAATTGCCTTTGAAATTGCCTTTGAAAATTCCAACCAAGACTGGGATTCGAACAAGAGACCTTTAGATCCTCAGTCAGAATGGTTAACCATCGATCCATCAGACCGCTACAGCAGGAAATGAAGCAACACAGATACAACGTCAAAACACGAACCGTACTGCATAGTAAACTAGCATCGCTTGACCCGTGATGCTTTTCGAAACATCCTTTTCAAATATACGAGAGTAAGCGACGCAGTAGTTAGTTTTACGAAGCAAAACGTCCGACTCATGTTCGCCAATGAAACTGCCAATAGAGGCTGTAGAATTCGATGTTTTTGACGAATGTTTTCTCTTTAAATTTCCTGTTTTAATTACAATCGCCACGATCAGATGACCAAAAATTATGTAATTAATCTTCTTAGTTTACAATGTTCATTTTCTACGAGGAACAACTACTTGATTACTGTTGTTAAGAACACTTTATTCAATCTGTTCAGCAAATTTTACCTCAGGCCACCGACCGAATGTTTTATATATATATATATATATATATATATATACATATATATATATATATATATATATATATATATATATAATGGCATTTGGCAATGGAGGCCATACAGCCAGCTCAATGTAATTATTATACCTTTCAGTGTATAAGTCGTCATCCAGTATATATATAGTGCATTTCTCGAATGTATGGACGCCACAGAACGGACAGGACATTCACACAGACACACAACACTTAAACATCCATGCCCGCGGCCGGATTCGAACCGGCGGCCTTCGGTACGGGGAGCTAACACTCCAGCCCCTACGCTACCGAGGCCGGCTCGACCGAATGTTAAATCTACGTTTAGCTGTAGATTCTTCCGAGGGTACAATGGTTCTCAGAAAGTAGCAGAAATCCTCCCTTTCCAGCAATGACGTAATAAATATTTACGTCACAAATCGTCCACTGAAACTCATGAAATTGTACAGTTTTCTTCTCTGACCACAATTCGTCACCAATAATTTGAAATTAATGAGCAAATAGTATTCTTCAGTCACCAACAGACGCTTAAAGAAAATTGTAAGGCAGTAATAGTCTTGCTTTCCTCCTGTCAGCAATTAACTTTCGTTAACATTTGTAAACAATTCTTCACCACTCCTTCAAACTATAATGAGTCTATAATTAATTCATTTCCTTTCAAATAATACTAATGATTGAAGGTTTTGTTTAAAAATAAACCAAAACAAAGCAAAAATGGTGAAATGTAGTAAAAATAATAGAAGTAATAGTAGATTAAATTAAAAGTAAGTTCGGACGCGATAGGAGAAGTAAATGAATAATGCTACTTAAGAAGTAAAATTACAACTGACAGCCAAAGCAGGAATGATGTTAAAAGCAGAATAGCACTAGCGAAAGGAGAAACAGAAATATTTTAGTTTCAAATATTGATCTAAGACTCGGAAAGAACTTTTTCTGTGGAGCACAGCACTTTACAGCAGTGAAGCAAGGACTTTAGGGATACTAGAAACAAGGGAAATTGGAACATTTGAAATGTCGTGCTATAGAAGGTTGCTGAAATTTAAGAGGACATATAAAGTACGAAATGAACGTGTTTTGAAAATAACGAGTGAGAAAATAAACTTGCCGAAGTGTGTTACAGAGATAAGAGACAGGAGGGTGTGGAGTTGGTTAAATTGTTGGTGGAGGGAACAGACGAAACTAAGAACTGCAGAGGAACACAGAGATTAGAATATATGAAGCAGATAGTTGAGGACGTGGGTTGTAAGGGGTATGCTGAGAAGAAAAGTTTAGCGAGCGTGGTGGTGTAACGGATAGCGTTCTGGCCTCGCATTCGGGAGGACGGCGGTTCGAATCCCCGTCCGGGCATCCGGATTTGGGTTTTCCATGGTTTCCCAAATAACTCCAGCAAATGCCGGGATGCTTCCTTAAAAAGGCCATTGCCGAATTCCTTCCCATTCCTTGCCCCCTATCCTTTCACGTCTCTAAAGACCTCGTTGTTGAGAGACGTAAAGCAGTTAAAAAAAAAATGTTTAGCGCAAGATAGGAAGGGATGGAGGATTGTATCAAACTGGTCGAGAGACTGATGATAACAACAAAATCCCTAATAATTCCACTTCTGTTCCCAATCTCCACCAATCAACATTTTTAAACTTCAGCCTACTCTCTACAGAATTTCCTACTCTTTGATTAGGCTAATAGCTTTTCCCTTGATTATCGTCTTGGAAGATGCCCCTATTAAACCAGAAAAAGTTTCCGTACCCTGCAAAGACTTCAAGGGCATTGTCACCAATTTCGTTGAGACATAAAGGGAGAAGAGAAGGCTTGACGACTGCCAGTTAGAGTTGCCAGGTGTCCCGATTTGCGCGGGACGTCCCGATTTTCGGGGTCTGAGGACGCGTCCCGATCTACCCTCGATCGGTACGCCAAATGTCCCGATTTTTTAGCTAAGTGATAAAAACCAATCCCTCGTCGCAAAAAATGAAATCGCGTGTCACACGTCGAGACGCATCGTACCCAACCTGCGGTGTTATTCACGGTGCATGGTACCACTGACCCGACTAACCTGCACATTGTGCCTAGTGTTGCCCAAAATCGGTCTTGGTCTTGCAGTCTTGGTCTTGCATTTTTGCAAGACCAAGACCAGGTGTATTGATGCAAGACCAAGACCAAGACTGGCCAAGTCTTGTCTTGTTCTTGCATTTGGGCAACACTAGTGTTGCCCAAAATCGGTCTTGGTCTTGCAGTCTTGGTCTTGCATTTTTGCAAGACCAAGACCAAGACCAGGTGTATTGATGCAAGACCAAGACCAAGACTGGCCAAGTCTTGTCTTGTTCTTGCATTTGGGCAACACTAATTGTGCCAAAAACAGTTCAGCATATTACATAGTGGCAAAAATGATATAGCATATCACCAGAAATATAATGAACATAAGAAAAAAGAAAGGAGTGTCAGTTTAACAACATCGCTGAAAATATATTTTTAACCCCGATCAAATAGGTAACCAAGAATCAAGTACTGATAGGGGTTTAAGTCACAAAAACATACCACTCGGTCAAGCACTTCTTGTCATTTAGTTCATTAGATTGTGAACCAAAACTCGCTCGTACTTTCTATAATGATTCTAGAGAAATTGTCACCTTAAATAACAAAGATCAGTTGCACTGCACATAATATTTTAGGTTCGGCATCTACTCAAGAAGCGATCGAAAATCTTCAAAATAATCATTTTTATAGTGTTGCTACTGACGCCTTCAATCACGGTAGTACAAAAAATTTCCTGGCTAAGATTTTACAGCCCAACAACAAATTCAAATATTTGGATTTTATGAAGACGCGAATGAAGCTCCATCAGCCACGTATAAAAATTTAGTGAGACGACCGAAGGAGCCAAGTGCTGATACTAAACATCTCACCCGATACTATGCAGACGACACAGATATGAACCTTCAGTGGTGCGCTTCAGTTCTTCCGGTTACTGTACAGTCATAATGATCAAGTTATATCTGTGGGATGTCCCGCACACATTTTGCAAAACAATCTAAAATAACCTCTGGATATGAATAATTGGAGAATTTCATCCTGAAACTGCCTAGTCGTTTCTCATACTATGCCAAACGAGCTGAAGTCTTAAAACAGTTTTATGAGACTCATGAATTTGAATACTTGCTCTCATAGCATTAATACCGGTTTCAAACGCGGCAACTGAAAGGAAATTTTCCCAGGACTAATATAACTTGGTTTGAAAAAGTACTTTATACTTATTAAGAGAATAAATTGTTACAATTCAATTTGAAAATACATTATTTCTATAATATTATGTTACTACTCGTAGTAAAAAAAGTATGACTATTATTATAATATTTTGTAATAAAGATTCATAAGTTCCTATCATATGATAGACAGATACCTATAGAAATTACCCCTGCCCTCCTTAAATTAAAAAATTAAAATATACTACATAAAAACCTATTTTTTGGGGGGTTGTCCCGATTTGTTACCCCGAATCCCGATTTCTTTGACCTCATGTCCCGATTTTTAACAACCTGGACCTGGCAATACTACTGCCAGTGGACTGCAACAACTTGGTAGGCAAGGCTTGCTACGCCCAACTACAGCCGAACTGACTCGGTACAGGACACACCTTATTACGTAACAAAAAATAGGCGACGCGGTTGGTAGATTCGCCGATGTGCCTCACCTGTGAAGCTGTGGTGGATATTTATCATTTCTCGCTGAGTTGCAAGCAACATCAATCGGCAAGAAAATAACTGCTGGAAGATGGTCTCAATATATCTGACATGACCTATTTAATGCAATCTCTCTCAATTCCGAGCAAGAAAGTGGTCAAAATACCTACGAAAGGTGTAATATAAAAATCAATCGAATGTACTACCTGAGGTTATTGGCTGTGTTAGCCTTTGGCTAAAGCCATAAATAAGTTTTTTATTATTATTTTTTATTTTAAAAAAAAATAATTTTAGTTCGACAAGGCCATGCAGACGGTTCTATGAGTTTCTCATTATTATTTTTTTTTTTTTTGTTGTTTTTTTTTTTTTTGTTTTGTTAATGGTATTTGGCTACCTTAGGCCAGCTTAAGTATGTGTTTATTTTCATCCTGTGTATATATATTTTTCAAGTAATTGTAGACACACCACAGGACGGACACTACAAGCACACTAACACACAACACTTAAACACCCATGCCCTCGGCCGGACTCGAACCGGCGACCTTCGGTACGTGGGGCCAGTACTCTAGCCCCTACGCTACCGAGGCCGGCAAGTTTCCCATTATTTCATTTAAGCGCCAGACTCGGCAGTTTTGAGAACTAATTAACATTTTAAGATCCATTACGTCACCAGTAAATTCACGCCTGTAGCTTCATAGATCGATATGACTTACAAATTACCAGAGAGATAAAAATCTCGACAAATTTTACGATTCCGTAACTTTTGACAGAAAAACGGAACCATTATGAATTTTCTCATTTGTCGATCTGACTTATGTTCTGAACAGCCTAACTTAGAACTTAGTAACTGCAAGCTTCTTTATTTTTTTTAACATTAACACGATAGTAGCAGAAAATTTGGATAGTTTATTGGGCTGTAAAAATAATTGTGGGTGGTTTAGTGTAAGGCTAGAGGAAATTTATTTTTACGTATAATCTTGATGGGTATCATATGAAGCTGCCAACCCAATAACTCTTAAATGTTCGGATTTTTCTTTCTGTTCCATGATTTGAGCAAGCTTTTTCAGAAAAAAAACATAAAAATTACCATTCCCCATTTATTTCCGAAACTTTTTTTTTTCGCTAACATCAGTCTGATTTGATGTAATCCTCCATCCCTTCCTATCCTGTGCTAACCTCTTCATCTCTACATACCCCTTACAACCCTCGTCCTCAATTATCTGCTTCATATAGTCTAATCTCTGTTTTCCTCTACAGTTCTTACCTCCGACTGTTACCTCCACTAACTAATTAACCAATCCAGCGTGTCCTAAAATGTTACCCACGTTCTGTGTCTTCTTTCTGTTAGACTCTTGCACAAACTTCTTTCCTGATCCATTGTTTCCAAAATACGTTTATCTGTCGCCTTAATTTTCAGCATCTTTCTGTAGCACTACGTTTAAAATGTTTCAATTTTTCTTCTTTCTGATATTCCATGCTTCGTTACAATACAGTGCTGTGATCCACACATCGTGTCCTAAAAATTTCTTCCCGAGTCGTGAATTAATATTGAACCTAAAAGATTTCTCCTTTTTAAGAAGCTTTTTTTTTTTTTTTTTTTTTCTTGCATGTTCTGAATTAGCATCATCTTTGTTTCGGCCATTAGTTGTAATTTTCCTTCCTAAGTAACAGAACTCACTTACTTCTCCTGTTGCATCCGATCCTATTTTTATATTTAACCTACTATTATTGCTATAGTTTCTGCTACATTTCATCATTGTTTTGATTTGTTTTATATTTACGCCTACTTCCTTCAGTATTTTGTTCGTTCCATTCAGTAACTTCTCAGAATCCTGTCTGTTATGCTAACAGAACAGTGTTATCAGCAACTTGTAGCATACTGATTTCTTTTTCTTTGGACACTTGTGCTACATTCAGATGTTTTGCTTTAATTCCCTTATTGTTCCTCTACACACAAGCTGAATATATGTTAATACGGGTAGACTGAAAATTTATCTCTCACCGTTTTTAATAGATGCGTGTCTCCCATGAATCTATACTTTTATCTACTGACCGGAAAAAATTCTTTCAAAACTTGCAATGATATTGCGGCCGCCTAAAGTTTGCAGGAAAAATGTAGCATCCTTCTGAAATTTAACGTTTTCTAAAAAATAAGTAAATGAATAGTGTTAACATATATTATAATTCAGCAGTTAATTCTTTCTACAAACATCACACGTGTAATTGGATAGAAAATATTATAATTCAAGGAATAAACATGAGATTGAACTACTTTTTTTAAATTTGCAAAAATTTTCTTTGTTCATCATCATTTATTTTCTAACTGACTTTTGTGTGTTTCATTCATACAGGGTAATTATAAATGAATGAATCGATTTCACAAATTTACTGTAGTTGTATTATTTGACCTAGTATTCTCATAAAACGTTACAGTCATATAAAAAAGTCCAGAAGTTTTTTTTGACATATCACCAGTGCGTTGTATATGTCCCATTGCTGATTCTGCAGATATCAAATCGACAATTAAGGTCTTAGTTACAGTTAACTTGGGAAATCAGCAATCATTTGTGGTAACCCTGTATATACAGCTAGCTTTTACTCGCAATATACTGATTACGTCGTAGTAAACGCATTACAAGCGGCCGGGGGGGGGGGGGAATTAAATGCGATACCACTCATACGCTGAAATCACGATAGTTATTTCGTCTGCCAGAAGTAACCAAATCGAACCAGAAGTTTTTTGCAAGAATCGCGTTCAACGAGAAAAAGAATTCTAATTTGTGGAAAGTTTTATCTCAAATTTCTCAGCTTTCTCACTTCACATCCTAATGAAACAAACTCTGTTTTACCCCCTGGAAAACGGGTTATATATTTTTCTGAACTCCACTTAAATCCGAGCGGCAGTTTCTTCCGTGAATCCCGCTTATCCAAACGGAATCGTTTTCACCAAAACGTAATTGTGTTTCTCGCGGTCGAATTATTTAAGCTTAGCTTATAAATAATATCAAGTAGCATCAACTGAATTTGTATTACTTTATTATTAATATCAAAACAGATTCTATTATTTATAGCATTCCGCCATTCACAAAAATAACAACAACCCCGCGGTCAACTCCAGCGAACAGCCCGCAACTGTATCGCCGCTCAGAAAAGACGCACCTGGAGGGACTCCTGCAACTAGGGATGGGCATTTAAAAAATTATATCGATAAATATCGTAACAATATTTACAAATACTATCGATATACATCGGGAAAAATATCTATATTTCGATATATCGATATTTTTGGATAAAGGGAGTGATTATTTTCTAAAAAATCATAAAATACATCAAAATATTTAAGAAATTCTGAAAATTAAAAATTATACAAACATTTATTAATTTATTATTTTTGTCAATAAATGAAACCAGTATTCGTCTGATATGGACGTTAAAAGGACTCTCTGTTTTATGTGTTCCCCCGTCAATCTACTCCTGTTGTTCCGTACAGCTAAATTGACTGCAGAAGCCACTCTTTCGGACGACACAGAAGAAGCTTGACATATAAGGTATTTCAGCGCGATTTCCGAAAGCACTGGCTTGGAGCGCTGGCAATTCACCCAAAACTTTACTGGGTCTGATTTTCTGTCTAGATTTTCTGATCCAGATACTGCTTAAACTCATTAGGAACTAAGCCAGAGCTTGGAACCTCTTGCATAACAGTAGTGCTAAGAGATAATAGCTTTTCATGTGTGGACCAAATTGATGTTCTATCTGCGATATCTTGTGTTGGTGTCACAGTGATTGAAAAACTAAAAACCGCTCTCACTACACCAATGGAAGACTGCAATCACAAGAAAGTATTCTTTAGTGGGGCTGTAATTCACGAGAATATATGTCCTTATGCATATTTTAAACAGCATTACAGTGAACAATAGGATAGAAGATTTAAAGCAATTCAGAATTGGTTTATTAAGTTCAAAGTGCGACAATCACTCCATTACTTCAAAATTTTTCTGCATACTTGGAACGTATTCCCTATAACCCTATATAAACTACTATTCCGTATTCAAGGTTTCCGTATTCAAGATTTCCGTATTCAAAATTTTCGTATTTGCGGCATATTTACGGAACATATTCCTGTTATATTTCGAAGAATTCACATTTTAAGACACTTTCAGAAGATTGGATATGTACAGTACGTATTTTTATCCTATATACATGTAAAAATTAAATTGGATACTGAATAGCGTTCGTAGAAAAAATATCGAATTGGTGCTTAAAATCGATACACCAAATACAATATCAATGTATCGATATATCGTGAATAAAAATATCAGCGATAAATATCGATTATATTTAAAAAAATATCGATATATCCATACATCGATATATTTTGCCCATCCCTACCTGCAACCAACTAAGCCAAAAATATTCGCAAAACTCCTCCCAGTACTGGTCCACCTTCCGCCGCTTAACTGGTCTCAAACCCGCCCCCAACTACCCCCTCCTCCACAACAACCTTCCTGTCCCCGACAACAATCAAAAAGCCAACCTCTTCGCCAACCTACTTGAAACCATCCACACTGTCCCAAACGACCCCAAATTCGACTACATCGAACAGCGTGCCGACCCTACATCACCTCCCCTCCTACCTGACTTCAACTACATTCAAAAAGTCAGCCGTACTGGACTTACCACCCCTATCGCAGATAATGATATCCTATCTGTCCTCAGCACCAAGAAAAATACTGCCCCGGGCCCCGATTCAATCACATATCGGCACATCAAAGAAGCACCCCGCTCTTTCCATCAACTTCTAGTTTATCTACACTCCTGGAAATTGAAATAAGAACACATTGACGCCGGTGTGTAAGACCCACCATACTTGCTCCGGACACTACGAGAGGGCTGTACAAGCAATGATCAAACGCACGGGACAGCGGACACACCAGGAACAGCAGTGTTGGCCGTCGAAGGGCGCTAGCTGCGCAGCGGTTGGGCACCGCCGCATTCAGTGTCAGTCAGTTTGCCGTGGCATACGGAGCTCCATCTCAGTCTTTAACACTGGTAGCATGCCGCGACAGCGTGTACGTGAACCGTATGTGCAGTTGACGGACTTTGAGCGAGGGCGTATAGTGGGCATGCGGGAGGCCGGGTGGACGTACCGCCGAATTGCTCAACATGTGGGGCGCGAGGTCTCCACAGTACATCGATGTTGTCGCCAGTGGTCGGCGGAAGGTGCACGTGCCCGTCGACCTGGGTCCGGACAGCAGCGACGCACGGACGCACGCCAAGACCGTCGCATCCTACGCAGGGCCGTGCTTTCGAAAGAGTAGGCCTAAATGGGCCGGCACCGGATTTC
This sequence comes from Vandiemenella viatica, assembly GCA_031002005.1. Lineage (NCBI taxonomy): Eukaryota > Metazoa > Arthropoda > Insecta > Orthoptera > Morabidae > Vandiemenella > Vandiemenella viatica. Next base: position 166,676,205 of record CM061914.1, on the reverse strand, counting down.
ACCCTCTCCTGCCTTTCATCGCTCATCCACAACACAAAACAACACTCTACACTGAACAAAGGCACTATTACAGTAATACACACTCACAACAACACTTACAAAGGCAACGGGAAACGAACCCAGTTCATCTGCCCAGACGTTCCCATGGTGGTGCAAACCGCCCAAAATCGAACACGGGCAAGACGTTCATACGAACAATAAGAAATTATATTTTAATCAGTTGTAAAGGGACACCAGAACAGTACAAGCATTTATCAATTTTCAATTCAAAATCTGTGTATTGTATTTAAATTATTTCTAAATATATGAAGTAATGTCTTATTATTTAAAATCAGATGGTATATTGTTGACAAGTAAATAAGCAGATTTTTTTTCTGCTTAGTCCACTGTCACTGGAGGAGTTTCCAGATTTTTCCATGAAATCCTGTGCCGTGGTTGGCAGAACTGTTGCCCGTTTCCTTCCGACAGACTTGTCGTTCGCAGTGCCGTGGACTAACCCATTCCGTCGATTATTTTCAAGTTTCCATAAGAGTCCTGAAGAAAATATTTCCCTCTACTTTGACAAATATCTCTACATTGGAGTCCAGAGTACACAAAACGTTTAGTCAAATTAATAAAACTGAAGTCTTTCATATTTCTATTGATTATTATTTGTAGAGAATTTATTTCTGTTACATCAAGATACCACCTGTGAACCTGCGCGAGTTGAGACGTAACCATAGTGTTTTAGGGAGGTTCAAAGAACACTGCATACCAACTGTCCCTGCAGTCACCACGGTACGGTCCTGTTCTTTAGCTGCCAGTTTGGTTTATCTTGAAGCTCTGTTATATTGTTCGTACCCTCTCTTCATTACTAGGACAGGGCGTAGCTAGGGTAGGATCTCAATTGGAACCCTGTCTGGGTGTGCTGACTTTTTACCTGGTGTCCATTACTTGCCGTACAGTAGCCTCAAGGCTCGTCTAAAATGACGGGTAGCACGGAGTGTCCTGACAAGTCATTTCTTTCGAGTTGCCTGACTAATTGTACAGCTGTTACAAAATAATGCCGTTCCTCGTACCTTGAGCTGTAGCAAAACTTTCAATTGTCATCTCCGTCCAGGTTACATTCCAGCCTAACCACAAACTCCGCTAATATTGCTGCTAGAAAATCAATGCTTTAATCACAATTTACTGTATAGCATTTTAGTAACATCATGCATCGCGATACAAACTTGCTTGAAAATTTTCACGAGTTCTAGAATTTTTCTTTTCCGTGATTCAGATTTACGTTAAAACGCTTGAATGACTGACAGTTGGAATTACTTACGCGCGGCTGAAGCAATGACCTCAGTGACATGGCGTCGGTGAAAGTAGCGAATTTTTTTTTTTTAATTCTTAACTTATGTCTTACTGCATAGCATTGATTAATCGTGGTCTATATCGCATTGATCGCAATCAATAGTCAATTACTTTCACTCTAACGAAGTAATGTTTTTAGTAACATGGCGCTCAAGAAAACAAATCATTTTCTAAAAAAAACCTTAGGCCTTGTGCTGTAAAGTCAAATTCCAGTTTTCATCGTCATTCAGGCTAAATTTCAATCTAATCAAAACTACCGCTATAATCTCCAAAATTAAAACATCTTGCCTATCTGTGCCGAAATTTTTTAAAGAAAACATCTACATCAAATGAATATAAATAAATATATAATTAATACGTCAATTTAAACACAATTAAGGGTTTTGGCATTTCATTTCTTCTTGGATGTTTAAACAAACAGAACTGTTAATCAAATAACAAACTCTACTATGTAGGAATATTTCTGGCCAGGGGTGGCTCCAGGATTTTGGTTTTGGGGGGGGGGGGCTTGGCTTGGTTGGAGGGCTTGCCTTCGGTGGATTTTGGTTTTGGGGGAGGGGGCTTGAGTTAGCCATGGGGTAGTCTTTATAGCCTTCTCGGGCCTCGAATCCGTAAAGCTAAAAAAAAAAAAAAATTACAATGTCGGAGTTGGACCTAGATACATTTGGGGGTGCTTGAGCCCCCTAGCCCCCCCCCCCCGGATTCGCCCCTGTTTTCTGACCATTGTTAATACAACAAGAAGGCTACGTGATTTAAGTCAGCGATATGGATACACGATCGCCAAACTTAGCTTTTTACTAGCGGAGTTCCCGGCGTTGCCCGGTATAGTTGGCGTAGATTTAACCCTATTTTTATTCCCGCAGTGAGAAACATTTGTAAACAGTTTCATAAAATTCGCGCCAACATTTTTCGGAATTAAAGCAAACCTAGATTCACACGTCCTCTACAAGAAACGTGTGTGTTGAAGTTTATTTGTACGTACACTATTTTCATTCCTCTGAAAAGATTCATGCGTATCAAGCTTCATTAATTTGGTTAAGAAATTGCATCACTACATTACTGAACAACGCTAGATTATGTAGAAACTCACACTTGATTCAATCGCGAAGTGAATGGGTATAATTTTTTATGGAAACGTCAGATTCTTTAACTCTTCAAATTCAGCCTTTTATACATATATCAAAAGTTAATCCCGAATAATATTACCGTAAACAGGAGACTAATGCTAAAGGCCAGACACATTGTCCAGAGATCGTGCTTAAAGAAAATCTCTGTTGTTTTTACAGCTATCTATGGCGTTCAAAAACTGAATATCCCGAAATAAAAGAAAGAATACTTCAAATTACGGCTGTCTATGGCGTTTAAATTTGAATATCCCGAATTAAAGGAAAGAACACTTCAAGTTTTGTTTAGTGTGCAAAATAGTTATTATTGCAAAGTTATCTTATTGCTTTCATTAAAGGCTATGGTCAGAGACGTTTCATCTTTGGGATTTGTCATCATACGTTCAGAATTTCATTTAATGCTCCTGCGTTATTTAACGTTGAAACATAAGACATGCCAAACAACTGAATTGAGATTCCAAGCTTTATAACGGTGAAAACCCCATCGAAATCTGCTCTGTAGTTTCCGAGTTTTTATAAGACCAATATATCCGGTTTTCGTTTTATAGATATAGATTAGTATGGGTAGTGGCACCAGATCTCTGTAATATTCTCCAGTTTATGCCCAGCATTGTCACGAGTGAAAGAAGAGATACTAGGAGGAAACTCTGCCGGACACTACCCTACAGCGATACTCGAGTCGGTAACAGCCAACCAGTTACAAGTGTGCTGTCAGTTTCAAACAGAGAGACACATTCACAACTACTGGAAGCGAGCCAGCACAACCCTGATGACACAACTTACTTACCAGTCAGACATGTCTGTCTTCAGTTACTGCAATATGTCACGCGACTCATATGTTGTTCTTCTTCTTTTTATTGCTTTATGTTTGGTTGCTGATCACCGCAATTGAGTGCCCTAAAATTCTACAAGATGCAAGTTCCCTCCCTCACTATCCCTGTAAAAATTGTTTTCAAGCGAAGGAACCTGGATAAGATCGGTCAGACTTTAGGCAGAGGTAAAATTTTGAGTTTTCTCCGAACTAACTTCTTTTATGAAAGAACAAATTATAAAAAAATCTTCTTCATTCCTATTACTCAACATGTTTGTCGTCACGGAAAAACAGAAATATTCTCCTTTAACGACAAATCAGTACTGTTTGTTCCTTACAATCACGAACGTACAGTTCAATTATGGCTCAAAATACAATTGAGAATAATAATAATATTTAATTAAATTGCAATGTAGCGCACGCTCCTGTGGCAATATGCCTTTCCTGCACCCACCTACATTTGCCCTCTACAAATTTTAACTTTAAATTCTTTCAAAGTTTTTGGTAAATTATTAATCATTTCTCTTGGTACCTTTTTCAAATTCCTGACACCCTTACCTAAAAAAGAGAATTTTCCTACACGCTTGTGCGTGAAATCAAGTGCCAGCTTGTGGTCATGATCATCTTTTCCCTTCCATGTATTACTTTTACTTTTATACAGTAATATCTTTGCATGCATCATCACTAATATAGAAGTAGGCCTTGTACACTCCCAAGACCCTCTTCATCCTGTTCCTGTCTTTAAGCGAATCCCATCATATCTGTTACTGATTACGTTCTGCGGTAATTTCTAGAAACAAATGTAGCAGCCGTTTTTTGCACACTCTCAAACTCCTGTATCTGATACTCAAAATGTGGGTCCCATACTACACTACCAAATTCAAGCAGAGACCAAAGTTTTGTAACGCAATTCCTTTACTTCTCTCGTTCATCCCCTCTCCAACAAGTGCAGAATATTGTAACCTTTTCCTACTACCTGTCCAATGTGTCCTGCCCAGTTAAGCTTGTTATCAAATGTAATGCCAAAATATTTACATTTCAAGTCTTCAACAAGCAATTCTTTCCCCACCCTATAATAAATATCAACCATTAGTTTTTTTATCTGTGTGTCTAATAAGCTAACTCTTCTTAGCATTTGTTTTCACCCCATGTTTACCAAACCAAGTACATATCCTGTTCAGATCACCCTGTAGGTGTTTACAGTCCTCTACCGTTTTTATCAATTTATCTAGCATTATATAATCTGTAAACAATTTAATTTCTGACAATACAATTATTCTTTAGATTAATGAATATCAATGGCCTCAATACGCTACTGTGTAGCACTCCCATTTTTACTTCTAGTTCTTTTGATACTGCATTTCCTACCCTAACTTTCCGAATCGACGCTCTGATAATGCTCACGGTGATGGCATCTCTTATTTCTCCATTTCGTCTGGCAGGCCCACGGAACTCACATTATTTCATGCGTGATAGAACTAAAACTAATAGAAACTTTTACATAAAGCAAATGGGTGACGTGACATTGTTACCTCTAACGCTTTAAGCAAGGAACTATTTTTTATATCTTTACGCCACATCTACATCGAGGTAACTAGGGGCGGGAAGGGGCTAGAGGGCAAGGCACGGGAAGGAATTCGACCGTAGCATTTTGAAAGAAGAATAATCCCGGCACCTGCGTAGAATAATTTCGGTAATCTATAGAAGATTGAAATCTGGATGGCAACAATACTTAAACTCACGGGGGAAAAAGAACTGGCCGTCCTTTCTGTGTAAAGGTGGCCATACACGATCGCTCCATCCGTCCAAATGGAGCGACGACACTCCATTATCGCGTCTGTCTGGGGAAACTTTTGGGGAAATTGATGTGGATGACGTGGACTGACAGGATTATTTGGATATCCGGTCAGTCCAATATCCATCAGTTTCGTCCATCATGCCATCAAGCCGACTGACGGTGTGTGGAGAAAACCACGTGGAGCGACACCAAGCCATCACTCCAGTCGGCTCGTGTGTGGCGAAACCGCGGTCCAAACTCTTCTCATTCTGTCACCGACCACCGAGCAGACAACATCAGTGCCTACACAACATTGTACCATTTCTTTTTTATTTTGAATCTGCTATAGAGATATTTGTTTTGTTACAAGTTAAATATTATTTTGAATGTAGAATTGAAAATAATATGTTTTTAAACATTATTAAATAACAATTAGAACGATATTATTTTTAAAAAATAATGTCTCAATAAGACATTGTTCTGGAGATTATTGAGAAGAATAATGACTTAACATGCTTGCAGGATCACCAATCCTGACTACCATGACAAAATATAAATAAATGTGGCAACAGATCAATTGCTAATATTATTAAAAACAAAGACACAAACGCCAACAGAGAAACTTTTTTTTTAAATAAATAGTTCTTTGCTGTCTTCTTTTTAAAAGATCATAGTATAATAAGATTAATTTTATATGAGCCTACTTATTTAAATATGATGTTTTACAACATGTGCCGTACCTGTCACTAATTTCGGCCTGCTAAACTACTTAAATTTAATAAATCTGTTTTATAATTATTTTATAGTATTTTAAAAGTTTTCGTGATATCACAGAGCTTATTTTTCATAATTTCGCAGTTTTTTTTGACGTTTATTTAATTATCAGCATTTGTTTTCAGTATTCCATACGGATCACATCCAAATGGAGTGATCTTGTGTGGTCACCATAACGGGCCTTTTACTGGAGGACAAAACCCACTGCATCCACCTCAGAATCATAGTTGATGCAAACAATCCCAATAAAAGTAGCTGACTCCACTATGATCGTAACTACGTTTATTGAAAACAGCGTATGACACCTGTTAATTATTTTCGTCACTGTATCACAGAAACGCATCCCCCAGTAATTAGGCTACTAATGACCTGTCATGAGACATACACAAAATAATGAATTTATTGATCTTCAGTTTTAGACTTTTCTAGCCGTGATGTCTGGGATAAGTTAACCTTCTTGACCTATCCACTTAATTGTTTGTTTTAAAAAAATCGGTCGTTTTCTATCAACTATATCCCAACTAAAACCCAACTATAACTCAACTATAACCCCCCCCCCTCCCCCCCAAAAAAAAAGAACACACACACACACACAGCACAATTCTATCAGAAAAACTATAAATCTCAGTTTCTATGTCATTGTTTCGCAGACTCAGCATCCAGTACGGCTTTCACTACGCTCGGGCTAAAAACATTAGAGAAATTTGTTTACGGACACGCGTAGGAGGTAGCTGGTTCGTCTGTAATATCGTTCTAATTATTTGGCTGCGATTGACAATAATTCTATTAATTTTTTCCAAGTTTTCATAGCAGCAGTTGGCGTGAAAATTGTGTCGTCACGCATTTCTGTATCACTTCTGCCGTTCGATAAGAAATTTATTATCCGACACCACACACCATAAAATTATGGCTACATGACATCACTACTTTCTATGTCAATTTTCTAGTAAATTCTGTGATGTCTTGTATTATTTCATTATTAGAAGAGATCCCCTTGTTGTTTTTTACCTGTCGCATCTTTCATTTGAGTTAATTTAACTAGAGTTTTAATAGAATACGTTTTTTGGTATGTTTTAAAATAGGTGGCATGAGAGAAGTTAGTAAATAGCAGATTATAGTCTTCAAATTCAGTTTAGTAAAAATTTTCAAAAACAGTAGGCCTACCTGAGAAAAAAATTAGCCAAAATCGGACCTCTGTTCAGAGTATACACAAAATTACCAGAAAAGTCGATTAAAATTAAAAAGAACATGAAAGGGTTTATTTTAACACTTGATTATGTGTTATAAACAATTTAGCTTATTTGAAATTCGTAATATTTGATAATTTACCTTGTAAGAAAAAAGTGATAATTTCTACACAAATAAGTTTTTTCACTAAAGACAAAAATCACCACTTTTCTCAGAAAGGTTTCTATTTGTCTTGGCAACTTCAATTCACTTTAACAAATTCACGAAATATTAATATGAATTATGGGGAGGAGAGGATCCGGCTTATGGAACGCGATGAATAGGCAGTATCACGCATTTAAAAAAATTGTTGAGTAGTTATCAAAGTAAACTAATGATGCAGTGATACAGAATAGTATTTGCCAAATGCACTGCAGTGAACAGATTATAACTTTATCCACTTGGAACACTATAAAAACGCTGTTTAATGCATTTCTGCAAATACACTAGTAGCGTAACTGGCGGGATACTTGTCTCTACCCAGCCCTGCAAACTTCAAAACATATTTATTCTTTAAAACAAGCATATTTGTGGCTTCATCTCGTACAATTATGGGCATTTTAGCTCTTTTCTATCCAAACCCCGCACCTAATTCCATTCCACTATTTTCATTTTAGGCGATTTTATCTTCTGTGTAGCGTGAGTAAATCGGTATGCAATGAGCCACACGCCGACAAGCATCCCGATTCAGTTGCTGTAATCTGCGCCTTATTTATCTGCCAAACTATGCTCATGAATATCGGATACAGAGCAAATATTTAATTATAGTAATAATTATTTGGTACATCAGTAGTACTTCGCAATTTCCAACTATCCACAAAATGCAACGGATTAGGCGTAAAGAACATTGGGTTGCGGACGAAGGGGTTTGTCAGGAAACCTGATACTGTTAACAATGTTTTCTAGACATCCTGCGAATGTTATGACGCATAAAATTCCGTCCAAAACAACTTACAGGAAAATTTAATTTAATCATGAATTACTGGATCAGACACTTTGTATAATGTCCATTATCAACTTATCACACACAACCCTATCAAACACAACGCGTAGGGAATATATTGCGATTTCCGATGCCTGTCAATAAAAATATATATCGTCCGAGAGAAAAAAATATTAACTAAAAACTGTTGTGATAACATATGTGATCTATAGTAACTGCCTTTGTGGAGTAAACAAACTGACGATATAGAAAACAAAACCTGCATATAGCTTCCGTTTTCCTTTCAAATATTATCAAGTTGCCGAAAGTAACAATTACCTTTCAGCTTTTAAACAAAACATCGAACCGGACTAAAATCCGTTTTCTTCCTATTATTCTTTCTTAACACCAACTACCAGGCCTGTTTCTCATAAACCTATTCGCCGTATGCTCAGTCTTAGTATTCTTAAGAAAAAGAAAACTGTTACTACTTTTTTTGACTAATAGTGATTATCTTTGCATTTCTCCACCGCTGATTCGGAAATGTATGGATATCCATAACACACACCTCTATTCGGTCATACTGTTTACAGGAGGTAATCCGCTTGTAAATACGACGACAGATTGACGAGGGGATAAAAACGTCGGAACAAAGCCTTGCAACCGTTAATAAACTGAAAACTTATAAATCATCTTCAAGAATGGAAACATGCACACTCCGGCGCTCAGGAAGAATTTCAAGCTAAAAACTGAAAGTCATAAAAACATCTCCCGCGAGCTGAGTTCTGAACTGGCCCAAAACTACAACAAACATCCCGAGCAACGCTGTCAGAAATACAGAACTTAGCGAGGTAGTAAAAAATCACAAACAAGTTAATCGAGTTTCAGTGTATTAGCAAGCACGTCACAAACAAATGCTTCGACTGCTAATGACATGAAAGCCAAACGACAGAATCTGCGTCAGAATTTGTGGTTGTCGCCCTTTTTTTTTCTCAGCTGTATCTCCCGCTGATATAGTCTAATACAGGGGTTTACACGTGACGGATGGCAGCGAATGGAAATAATTCTTAAGTTTAAAACTATTAATGCCTCCCGTCACCGACTTGGCTAGCGACACTGGGAACTGGTAACTTTTAATTGGATGCTGTGTCTCTCATCTGGTCGATTTAGTGTGATAATAAAAAGTAATGTACTGACAAATACATCATACTGAAAATTAGAAACAAACTCGGAGTTTGCTACATGCCTTAACTAACGACCTTAATATTATTATTTTTGCTAACGAAAAGAAGAAAAACAGTTAGCACTGTTACAGCGAGAGTCAAAGTGTTCATCATAGAACCATACACTGCTGGTGTAACGTAGAAAATGTGTTTGGACTCAACTTGACACTTACAAAGTACTCTTTGAGAAGAAATATCACTCACTTTAAAACAACTTACAGCTGTCAATGTTTTGGCTTTGTTTATAATCACAAATGATAAAACGCCTCTCATATGGCATAAATTTACCTGCATTTATTAATTAAGGAACAATTAAGTTTTTAAAGCCTGGAAAGAAATCAAACCAGAGAAACGAAAAATAAGGGCAAACAATAAAAATTATATTTCAAAGCATGCCGTTTACACATCTTTCGAAGAGTTACGTTTTACAACATGGACAGTGTTCAAACGAGCAACGCTGCAAGGCTGCCGAATTTATTTCGGTCTGTACTGTAAACACGGCAGATACGTTGGCGAAAAGGTTAATCCGTCGTTGTCAAACAAAAAAAAATGTGATCTTGGTAAATACATTAATTTCATGGCTAACTTAGCCTTTATGTTCGGACAACTTTTCGAGTTGACATTTTGTAACTATACGACGAAAACTCAACTTTCAGACTTTAGTAGAGTCTGGAGGATCGGATCCGTAGAGAACACCCCTTATCGGCGAGAGGGGGGGGGGGAGAGCAAAATTACTCTTTTTGACAGTCAAAGCCTCAGTGTTGTTTCGCATTCTTTATTTTTGCATACCAATAGATCGAGAGAAAAAAGGTCCAAAAAAATATTCTTATAATCTGATGGAATAACTAATTCGTTGCGAGTGATATCGTTGGTACATCTTTTGTATACGGTTGTTTCTCGTGCGTTCAGAAAGTTTTTCGTATGTCTACACAACTCTATGTTCGTTAAAAACATCGTTTAACTGGCGATGGGCACTGGTTACTTTAGGACAGCCATAACCTCACTGCCACCTAAGATACGGCACAGTCTTTATTTTTGTACAACAATAGACCGTCATAAATCGTAAAAACAGTTGCTATCTGACGGAATAAATAATTCGTTGCGAGCGATACACTTAATACGGCTTTTATTTGAGGTTGTTTCTCGTGCGTTCGGGAAGTTTTACATATGTCTTCACGACTCTGCGTTAAGGGAGGGAAGTGAATTTCGTAGTACTCTTGGAATATGAAGCTGTTCCGATGTAACAGTATTCATCACATCTACTTTTCAACAGGTTCATAAATTCTTATCTAGATTAAGGAACTGGTTTGGGATTTTAATGTAACTGTATCCCCGTGGTGACGGTTATTTGAGTGAAACCACAAAGAAAGCGAAAGGGTGAGAGAGACGTACCCGTTCATACTGCGAGAATGCGGCGGGGAACGGAGCGCTCCTGGAGGACGCAGCCGACCCCGCGGTGGCCCGCTGGTAGAGGTACGGGTAGTACGCCTGGTACACCACCTCGGGGCAGCTCATCGTCATCGGGCCCGGGGTCGCCGTGTCCGCTACTAGCGCGCGCACCACATCACACAACACGGCACGCGCGGTGTGCTCGCCGCCGCTGCCAGAGCGCTACTGACTGCTCCCGCAGCGCTCGGCCGGCCGGCCGCCCCCCACCACAGCGCTCTAGTCACGTGACGCCGCGGCGCCCCGCCCGACTGGCGGCTCGCCCCGCCCCGCCCGTCGCGCGGCAGCCAATGCCGCTCGACTGTCGCCGCGCGCTGGCCAATGGGTGGCCGCGGCGCAGACCGGCTGACCCTTGCTATTAAATAATACCGCTGGTCCGCCGAGCGTCCATTGTCCGAGTTATTGACGGCGGCGTCCGCTCCTTGTTCCAGATAGCTCCGCTTCATTACGCAGCCTAAAGCAGGCCGCTAGCGATTTATTGTCCGCAATCAGCCTACACGTATCTAGCGTCTGCATAATCCACTTGATTTATGGGCACAACGGACTATATTCACGTCTCTAAGCGGTCCAGAAGTCAGGCTTCATATACGTCCATAATATCAGTCTGTTTGTTGTAAGATCTCTCCATTTTGCACTAGTTATAATACTTAATTAAATTGCAATGGAGCGCACGCTCCGGTGGCAATCTTTACAAATTTTAACTTTAAATTCTTTCAGCGCTTTCGGTAAATTATTCATCATTTCTCTTGGTAACTTATTCTAATCCCTGACACCCTTACTTAAAAAAGAGAATCGTCCTACACCCTTGTGCTTGTGCCAGCTTGTGGTCATGGTCATCTTTTCCCTTCCATGCATTATTTTCAATTCTGACACCAATATCTTTCCATAGTTTATTTCACTTTCCTACACGTAAGTAAAGTTATGAAGCAAAAGCTGAAAAAATTTAAGGTTTTCTAGCAGACTGTTATACACTACACATCTAGTTCATGAATTTCACGAATATTTATTTTAAATTTCCTTCCGTAAATCGTTCAGCACATCCCTTGGTAATTTATTCCATTCCTGACTCTCTTACCAACAAGCCAAAATTTTGCCTCTCCGTTATGCCTGAAATAAAATGACAGTTTCAAGTTATGGTGATTTTTCATTCTGTTTATCGTTCCTAATTTTTCAAGCAACGTCCAACCAGTCCTCATCACCTTCTTATCCCTTATACACCATACTCACCCTCATCCGTATTTCAATCAATCCAAACCTATCTGTTACTGGTCGAATTCTACGATAACTTTTGTCCCAAAAATATATATATATAGCCTATATATATATATATATATATATATCCCTGAACTCCTTCTTGTATTTGATATCCATCATTTCTCAACTATTCCACCAGTCCTTATTTCTCTTATCGTAATTGTCTTCTAATCAACATTTCCGAAAGAATTATAAACTTCGATACCTTCTCCTGAAATTGTATTGGACAAAAAAAAAAAAAAAAAAAAATAAGTCAGAGCCAAGGTATCTGCATTTTATTCCTATAACAAACGATTCCAGCTTCACCGAAGGCTCTTACTCTGTCCAATATATGTTCATCTATGCAAGTAGATATATTTTCCAAATTCTCTGTAGATGGTTATTGTGTCTTTTTTAATTCTATTATACAACATTATAAGTATTGGATTAAAAAGAAAATTTTAAAGCTGGAAATGTCTAATTGATTTACCTATTTTTTTTTTTTTTCAGACAATGCATCGTACATCACTCAGTGCTGAAATATCTACATTCCCAATGGATTGTGTAACACTTTATCCCGCGTACCACTTCAAGAATGAGCTTAATCTCTCATATCCCTTATAACTAAAATGATAAATAAATAAATTCGTTCACCCTAGTCGACTGATTCGCAGAATCATATCATTACAGCGATATAATTCACAGACACACACAGTTTGTCTTAAAATAAATTTTGGTGATAGTAATGTTTGGGTAATTGTTTTTTTAATTATTTTCGGGATTACTTGGTTACCGCGCGTACCCTCTGAAGCACCCTCACGTACCCCTGGGGTACGCCAACCACTAATTGGGAACGACCGGTGTAACAGAGTGAAGCATTTCCACTCATGGAAAGTATCGGTTAAGCCCTGAGAACTGCATATGTCATTTGGAAGGAAGATTTTCACTGCGGTAATTTTTCTGAGATGAGAGAGGAAACGGAAGTGAGATGCAGGCTACAATCACAGGTTCTGTTGCAGAGGCTTTGCTAAGGCTATTTGATTGTGAAACTTCGAGTTCCAGAGACGTGTGAAATGCTGTCATTAGGACCTGGGAACTCAAGGTAACTTCCAAGAAATAGCCCAAGCTTGGACAAGTTCTTCGTGCGATATTCTTTGTGTTCTAGGTGTAAACCAATGACTACGTTTGCTTATGATTATAATAATCATCTTGACCAGCTATCAACTATTGGCTGGGTTTGCTTGCATCTTAAGTCTCTCAAGCGCTTCAACTCCATCTACCATCTCTCTTATTCTACTGTCAGTTAATGCCCTTCCTCTTTCTTCAACACACTATCTAATACCTTCAATCCATCTGTCCCTCTGTTTTCCTGTAAATGAGAGAAAACCGATATCTTGTTGGTGGGACGGGGAATCAAACCTATGTCCCCTGAAATGCCGCTCATCCACCAGGCTCGACAGCAGCTTAGCAGAATGACAAAAAAATGAATGTCACCCTAACATTGTTTATTTACGTGAAATGTTAGCAGTATTCGCGTAGATTACCCGTTTAGATAAAGAGCCCCAATACGTTAAAGTAAGCCCAAAATTATTGTTGTGTGGCGGTCAGACATTTAACTGCAGGTCCTAGGTTTAGTTCCCACTATTCCAGCTCGGAAAACAATGTGAGTGTGCTTAAAAAGTTTTCCGGTGGTTGCTGGTGACCAAACAACCCAAAAACAACAAACTTTAAGGAAGAAAAAAATAAGATAGGCTCTGCCTCAAAAACAAACTATGCGAAGACGCAAAACATGATTGGCTCCAAGTTGTCCCTAAGATTGCATTCAATTGTCTCTCAGACGTGACAACACAGGCGAATGTGTCAAACAACGAGGATGCAAGAAGCGTTTGCTGCTCTTATTTTTTTCCCTCTCATTACATTATTCTGTAAATTTCCTGCATGCAGTAACATCCTCGGAAGCTACGATTATATCATTACTTCCCTTGGACAGGTGGTAGGGAAAGGGTTCAAAATCCTTCACCTGTTGGAAAGAGTGATGAGGGGATGCACTAGAGAAGTAAGGGAATTGGGGTACAACACTTTGGTCAGACCACTGCTGGAATATGGTGGTGTAGTTTGGGGTCCACATTTTAGGTATCAAATATAGGAGTTGGAGGGGGTGCAGAGGAGGGCTGCCAGGTTTGTCTCTGGAAATTACCGCAAAACACAATCGGCAACTAATATGATAAAGGAGCAGGAGTGGGTCTCATTGGAGGGTAGAAGGAGGGTGAAGAGAGTCATGGGAGTGTACAAGGCCTATACTGGTGATGAAGCATGGGAAGATATTGGTGGGAAAATTAAGAGAAGTGCTTGGAAGGGTAAGGTTGACCATAACCACAAGCTGGTACTTGGTTTCAAGCATAAGGGTGTGGGAAAATTTTCTTTCTTAGGAAACGGTGTGAGGTACTGGATTAAATTGCCAAGAGAAGTAATGTATAATTTATCTGAAACACTGAAGGAATTTAAAGTAGAAATTAGTAGAGGGCAAAAGTAGGTTGGAAGAGGAAAGGAAAAAGAGGAGTGTGTAAGGAGATTGCCACCAATTTTATCAATTATTATTATAACTTCTGATCGTTTAGCATCTTCCGTGTCTCAAACAATTCTAAATTAACATCTGGATATTGTGGGCCATTTCCTCAAAAAAAAAAAAAAAAAAAAAAAAAAAAAAAAATCTGAATTAAGTTAGTTTTACATCTCCTGTAGTTACTTCCTACCAGGATGAGAACATTCTGTAAAATCTTTGAGGCTTAGATAACTTCTGTTTCAAGAGAACCATCAGTTATATTACAACCATTAAGTTTCTGTTAAGCGTACTTTTATTTCGCAGCTTCTCTTCTTCTCGTTAGCTTCGGGTCTGCTGTGCCCGTTTATTCCTTGCTGTCAAAGATGCTCGCAAATTATCATTAGTATTTGGTATTCCAAAATTTTATTACAATTAATTAAATATATTTCTATACAAGACTGGAGATTTTCTCAGCGATATAAATGAATAAAATTCTGCCGCCATTGTCAAGTGGGTCAATTGACAATGGCGGCAGAGTTTGTAACCACCAAAACGTCGTTTTTAAACGATGTACTAATCGTCTAGTTACCCGAGAAAATTTTATTCGATATATTTCTAGCTCTACACTAATATTATGAATGTAAAATTAACTCTGTCTGTTACGTTTTCACGGCTAAACAGATCTTAGTGAAATTTGAGAAGGAAATAGTGTGTATCGTTAGATAGGACATAGGATACTTTTTCGGGATAAATAACAGCTTTTGCCGTGAAATTTTGAAAAATAATCGAACGGACAGTGTGTTTAATTCTCTGTAATGTTATATCGGTCACTCAGGCTTTGTTTTCTCTCTCATTCAGTTTATGGAACGTCTTTTACGTAACTTACAGCTCTCTGTATCCAATTCTAGCTGTTAAATTCTAAGTTCCCGCGTACGAAGTTACGGGTCTTGGCTAGTTTACATATATTATAGGGCACAGAGGAGGTTCAAGGTCACTCTGCTCTGCCCTTACCCCTACTTGAGGAGGAGAAAGAGATTCCGCTGACAAATTTTACACTCGCTCACCTGGTCACAGCCGTGTAATTGGCCTTGGAGGCTGCGGCAAAACGCCTACAGATCTCAATAAAGACGGTTGGTTCGTGAGAGCCTGCCTCGATCCCAGCACTGGCGGGTAGACAACTTCGTTAGTTTTCAAAGTTTTCAGTCAGAGAGAGTGTTCATTAAATCGATCTGTAGAAAATACCATCATTCAATATATAAATCTTGATACACGTGCCAACCGCTCAGTCAACCTTGCTCTTCGATAGCTGCAATGTCGAACAGTATATTGGCAGTAAACTGCTACAAGTAGGGAGCGAGGACACCCCGATGGAAGAGTGGCTCTTGCAGGAAGCTACAAGTGATGGGGAGAGGAATCACGTCTTTTGAATGTCTGGTTGGTTGGAAAGGTCAAGTACCGTTACACCAAAGTTACAAGAATCCCGGAAATTCGTTATTCAGATCACATACAGTAGTTGGAGGAGGTGCAAAGAAGGGCTGCTACATTTGTCTCCGGAAATAACTGCAGAAGACAGTCAGTAACTGATACAATAAAAGAGTTGGGGTGGGATTAATTGGAAGACAGGAGGAGGGTGAAGAGTACAGGACGAATCGGGTGATGAGGTGTGGAAAGATATTCATAGAAGAATTAGGTGAAGTGCATGGAAGGGAGAAGATGATCATGACCACGAGCTGGCAGTCGTTTTCATGCATAATAGTGTGAGAAAATTTACTTTCGTAGGTAAGGGGGCCAGCGACTGGAATACATTACCAAAGGAACTAATGAATAAGTAACTAAAAACTCAGAAAGAATTTAAAATTAAAATTCATAGATGACAAATGTAGGCGGGTACAAGAAAGGGAAAATGGATGTGTACCGAAATTGCCACCGGAGCGTTGCGCTCCATTGCAATTTACTTAAATTAAACAAGAAATTAAAACCTTCTTTTCTTAGCAAATGTAAAGCCTTCAGCGTTGAATAAATTAGGAATTGATTTTGTTTACCGACCTCTGAAATAACACACTTGGTTTACGTTGGAACAAATGCTTTTGTTTAAAAATTAAGTTCAAAACGTGAACACGGGTGGCAGGGACACAATTAACCTCATCTCAGCGCCTGCGTGGCAAATCGCAACACGCAGCGCACAACAGCCGCTTGGGTAGGGCAGATTCAGGGGTTGGCGGTAGCCGAGATTATTTGATTGCGTTTTAAACAATATTTTTGTATAAATTACCGAAAATGACGAACATAAAATTCAAGATGATTGCGTCCACACATCGAAATAATGACGTACACAAAGAGGTTTTGTAAACTGTACATACGTTCACATTACTAAAGATCTTTGCTATTTTGTGCACTCGCTCTGCTGAACTAATGCAAAAAATTTTGTTTTTATTTTTTATGGCTCACTGAAAGCTATTATGAAAAGTTTATACTCTGTCACAAAACTCTTCGGCTGTAAACAATAACGTCGGTGACTCAAAACAAGTATCAGCGTCTAAGCCACATCGATTCCACGTTTGATGCAATCGTCTTTTACCACTTACAAATGCTGAATTATAAGTCGCGATAGAGCATCCATAATCTCTTCTTTTCTTACTGTATAATTCCTTCATAAACGATCTTCCTCGTCCATTTGCGTATTCAGTTCATACTTTATATCAGCACGTATCAGACACTCCAGTTTGTTGTTTCTTGCTCACCTCCAGATTGCTTCCTAGACTCCATACCACCACCCGTGCAGTTGTTCCCATTGTTGAATATCTTACATTAGACGTCAATTCACCACCGAAGCAATCATTCGTCTGGTATCGTCGTTATTCTCCTAGGACCCCACAACTGGTGAGAAAAGAACGTAGCAACACCAATTACCCAGAACTTCTGTCCTACAAGTTGGACAACGTTCCTAGGCGGTAAAAGCTCTTTGATTTTCAGAAAGAAACTTTTTTCTGCAATTCACCTGCTATAATGCTTTCTCTGGTCATCAGGTGCAGTTTTTTTTTTTTTTTTTATCCTCAAGGTAACCTTACCTCTGACAAAGCTTTGCTTTGTTCGTGTGAAGTGCGCTAGGATTGTCTGTGGTTGGGAAGCCACGTAGAACTCCTTTTTATTTCCTGTCATGTCTTTCGACTGGTTTGATGCAATCCTCCATCCCTTCCTATCTTGTGCCAACCTCTTCATCTCACCATACCCCTTACAACCCACGTCCTCAATTATCTGCTTCATATATTCTAATCTCTGTCTTCCTCTGCAGTTCTTACCTTCGACTGTTTCCTCCACTAACAAGTTAACCAATCCAGCATGTCTCAAAATATGACCTACTAGTATATCTCTTATTTTTGTAAGAGTCTTCCACGTAATACTATAGGTCGCCTTTGAATGGTAGGTTTTCCGTGTTGGTTTAGGGTAGCCACCACAGAGGCGGACTGCTGGACAAATTGCCACTGTGTCGCGCAACAACGTGGCTAATAATACCATACGCGTTTACTTTGCTGGTTGCATGGCAGATTATGAATACTTTTTCTAGTTCGCTCCGTTTCGGTGCCACGATGGTGTACGGAGTAACCTGGTTGCAGTCCTGTTGGAAGAAGACATTTTCATCCCTGTACTTGGCTGTCAGGGTAGCACAGTCCTGGGTTAAACCTCACCGCAGTGCATATGGAGTGAGGGATACCACAATGTTGATGGTGCATCGTTCAGGTCAAAACATGAATGATAATCATAGTTAAAAATCGAGAACATGTTCATAACACATGCACCAAGACCTTCCAAGTTTCTGGTCACTTCCAGATTTATCAACAATACTCAGACACTCGGCCTATTGTATTGTACTTATGCCTGACCTTTACCTGAGTATTGCAGCACTGTATGATCACATCATCACTAATTTACTAATCACTCTAATTAATAAAATCGAGAACCTTCAAAACAAACTCATAAGGCTTGTTGGTAGTCGTCTGGGTTTTCACTATAAAGATGTTCCGCTGGTCGCTGTTAGAACCTACCCTGGTCTGCATCCTTTGGAGTTGAGACGTAATGTCCATGGTGTCCTCTTTCTATAAGAAGTCATCTCTGATGTTACAGAATGCTCCGAGATTCTTTGTCGTGTGCATTTTCGTTGACCTTATGGTACGAGGTTGGAAGAACTATTTGATCGATGGCATCTGCGTACAGGTTTGTTAGTGACAGCGTCGCTGTTTTCAAGCGAGGAGTCATAAACTTATGGAGTAAGGAATGAGGTTCTTAGTATAAACTACTTCTATAATTATTTGGCTCTCCCACTTTTTACTTTATTTCATTTTCGCAAACTATGGGCCACGTGGTTTTTAACTCTGGCGAGCTTTCTTCTTAGCCTAGTATTCCTTCATCCTTGCACTGTGGTTGTCTTTCCTTTCCTGGGTCCAGTTCACCACAGATCCTGGGTGCAGTGTTTTGGCTGTTAGTGTCTGTAGAGAATCTGATGCTTCAATCTATTTTCTGTACTTAATCCTGTCGTAAACCTCTTTGGGGTAAATTTCCAGTTGTTCCAGATCTTTTCTGACTATCCTCGTCCATTTTTCATTAGTCGCTTTCCTTCTAAAGACGGTGTTGAAGATTTTGGAGGTGAGTCTCTGAATGTGCAACCAAACTATGCGACTATAGAACATTAATATCCTCCCTCTCATAACTGTTGTAATGCTCTTCAGTTGTTGGTGTAGATCCTATATTTTACCTCTTCTTTGCCCGGACCCACGGTTTTTCTCAGGATCTTTAATTCCAGTTTTCCGAGTTGTCTCTTTGTAACCATGTTCAAGCATACAGTACTGATGTTCAAACTATAATCTTGTAGTGCCTGAATATCAGGTTAAAGGAGATGGATTTAGGTCTGTTCATGTTCTTTCTTACAAATGTGCTATATTCTCTCCAGTCTGGCGCAACTTCTATTCGTAGTTAAAGTTATCGTTGACCTTTGGAGTTTCCAATTTTCAAAGATATTTGAAGCAAATTGTCCTTCTTATTATTGCGTTCCCCGGTGAGATTAAGTTGGTTGCATTTCTGATGTTGAACTCAATTTTGTTGATGGAAACATTCTCCCGTAACTGCTCTATGGGTGAGAAAGGATAGATGATGATTGGCTTCTTCCACACTAGATGCTAGCCTCTCCTACTATTATTTGTTTAATTTTTTTCCTTTTCTGTAACTATTTGTTTTTCTTTTTTAATTTAATTTAATTGCAATGGAGCACAGGCTCCAGTGGCAATTTCCCTACACACCCATCTTCCCCCTATCCTGCACCCACCTACATTTGCCCTCTACAAATTTTATCTTTAAATTCTTTCAAAGATTTCGGTAAATTATTCATCATTTCTCTTGGTAACTCATTCCAATCCCTGAAACCCTTATCTAAAAAAGAGAATCTTCCCACACCCTTGTGCCTGAAATCGAGTGCCAGCTTGTGGTCATGGTCATCTTTTCCCTTCCATGAACTACTTTTCATACCTATTGCAATATCTTTCTATGCCTCATCGCCAGTATACGCCCTGTACACTCCCATGACCCTCCTCATCCTCCTCCTGTCTTGCAATGAATCCCATTCCAGCTCCTTTATCATATCCGTCACTGATTGCATTCTGCGATAATTTCCAGAAACAAATCTAGCAGCCCTTCTTTGCACCCTCTCCAACTCCTGCATTTGATACGCAAAATGAGGGTCCCATACTACACTACCATATTCGAGCAATGGTCTCACCAAAGTTTTGTAACCCAATTCCTTGACTTCTCTCGTGCATCCCCTCATTCCCCTGTTCTTTATCTGCGTGTTTAGTGTTACTATTATTATTAGTTTTTGAGTGTCTAATAGTTATTTGTTATGTAATTATTTGTTTTTTCCCCGTAATTTTATTTGATATTTTGTCTGCCATTTCTTGTTTTCATTGTAATTATGCGATTCGAAATAGTCATCTGTACTTTTAGTATATAGTTGTCGTGTCATATTTCACTATAAAATGGTTTTTACTTTGGAATAAGTAACTAAATAAAAAAAAAAAAAAATGTTACAGGTCACAAAAAAATAAAAATAAAACTTAGTGGAGAATAGTCAATTTTTGACCCTTTTCTTTTCAGAATATACATAAATATTCTTCCAGTCATATTAGGTGAGATTGAAAATATGATACTCTTTCCATATGACACCGGCATAACTTCAAAATAACAGTCAGTGAAAGAACTTGCAAACACTGCAAATGATACTCCACAGAAAATAAATGCGTGATTCAGTGCAAATCAATGAATATTTCATACAGAAAAGACAAAGATACTCCATTTTGTTACTAAAAATAAATCTAATTTAGAGTATAATATAATGTCCGATGGGAAATCAGTCAATGACAGAAGTTCCACAAGAGAAAGAAATGTTAACTGAAACCAACACAATAACCAACTTCTTTATTTTTTATTATTATTATTTTTTTTTTAAAAAAAACCCTTAGTTCTGCGACATTTCTTTAAGTGTGATAACTAGAATATCTCTTACAGGAGCAAAGCAGTTGGTATATTTTCATATTTTCCCTCTCTGCTCACTTATGTCATCTCTTTCAGCGGAAACTCTCCATAAACACAAAAGTTATTAAGTCACAGAAGACGAGCCAAGCGCTGAAAGTATTTTCTGATTGCGCTATGAACATCGTGTAAAATATGAGTACATGTAACTCCAGAAAAGTACATACCTCAAACACTTGAATAATTTAAAATGTGCACAACGAGAATAAAGTGTGAGGGGAGATTACCACCATACATATGTTTTATCGCATTTAAAAATAATAACACAGCTACTAAACGTTACGCACTGATCTCGTGTTCTTATTATGACGTCATACACAGAAGTTAGTTTGGTCTTCTTTCTTGCTCGTAACTTTAAGCCTCGTCGTCATCGAGATCATTTGAGACGGGAAAGGGCGTCCAGTTACTATTGCCAACTAGTGTGTTAAATTTGATCAACGATCAATGTAAGTAGGGGTCAGCTGGGCAAAGTGGCCACAGTGGTCTCTGTCTCAAAAAGAAATCATAACTTGTTCGACTCAATGCCCTTAGTTACCTTGAGAAGCCATGTCCGGTTATTAGAGTATTTATGGTCATCGATCACCCTGATATTTAGTAAGTACTCAGTTTATGTACTCATTAATAAGAAATCAGTTGGCATACCGCTTTTGAGTGAAAGTGTTTTGCAAAGTGATGTTTTGGCTACAAATACACGGTTTGGTGATCGCGTTGTTAAGTTAAAACTATGTTTGTGTTGGTTAACTCTCTGGCCTCGCATTCTAGAGAGCGCCGGTTCGAATCCCCTTCCCGGCATCCAGATTTGGATTTTCTATGGTTTCCCCAAATCACTCCAGGCGAAGGTCAGGATGGTTCCTTCAAAAGGCCATGGCCGAATTCCTTCCCGTTCCTTCTCCGGCCTCTAATGACCTCGACGTCGACAAACCTTTGTCTGCTGAGCACCTACTCTTTTGCTTTCGGATTATTAACATTCCCGACATACGGTACTCTTAATATACGTATGTTTTATTATTACTTGAAACTGAAACGAGTGTATTAAAATTAATAAAAATCAAAATCAATGAAACTATTTCTAAATTGCTTTATTAAAAAGTTGATATTGTTGTGGTATTTCAATTATTAAAACTTCTTTTCTGTAAGTTTAAAGGACTTTGTTGCAGTGCCTCACGCAACAGTAGAAGTAAAACACAAAATCAACAGCCCATACAGAGGTTCTTATATCAAGCCCGTACTAATATGAATCTGAAGCAACAAAAACCTAAAAAAAAAACAAAAAGACAAAAGCAAGAATATAACCAATACTATAAAGAAACCCACCGAGCGCAGGATATCTAACCCAAGAATAGAGTTATCTGATGATGATGTTGATCAAAAAGACACACATTGCTACTCATGCTACGAAAATTAAGATCAGTAGAACGATAGTTCCAGTGCTAAACCTGTTTCATTTGGGCCGGGGTGGTCTGAATGCTGGAGTTGAAGAAAAACAGCTTTTGTTTCGTATGCAAACATTGCAGTTAGCGTTAATTTTCCCTTTGCCTGTTACAGTTTCTGTGATTTCCAAGTTACATAACTTTTTTTCTAAATAAAGTACATTGTTTTGAAAATTAAGAGCGTTTTTAATAACCACGTCGGGTAAAGTGGTTATTTGATTACTTTTTTTAAAAAAATAATTATTTTGGGCACTAAACTTAATTCAAAGGTAACTAAAAAATTCTAGAGTGTGCTAAGATAGTTGAAGTATGTAACCACTAATGCTGATGCCTGTAGGTATACCGTAAGTCATCTTAACAAATCATCAAACCTCAGCATGGCCACTTTGCCCGGCTCTACACTACGAGTACATTACCAACACCCGAAGCTGTGGCAACGGAGCCTGTTAAATTCTTCGTGATTCGGCTAAATGGTTAAATCATATGAGGCTAGAAAGGAAAGTCACATTTCAGTCACTCAGTGGTTATGGAATATCTTTCTCTGAATATTGATTTTTTTTTTTTTTTTTTTTTGCTGTTTCGACCGATTTGATGCAATCCTCCATCTCTTCCTATCCTGTGCTAACCTCTTCATCTCTACATACCCCTTACAACCCACGTCGTCAATTATCTGCTTCATATATTCTAATCTCTGTCTTCCTCTACAGTTCTTACCTTCGACTGTTCCCTCCACTAACAAATTAACCAATCCTACATGTCTCAAAATATGACCTACCAGCCTGTCTCTTCTTCCTGTAAGCTTCTTCCACAAACTTCTTTCCATACCCATCATTTCCAAAACTCGTTCATTTCGTACTTTGTCTTACCACTTAATTTTCAGCATTCTTCTGATAATAATAATAATTCAAACAGAATTTTGAAATGAGTAGCATTTGTAGCCTGTGGTCGAACTACAGCGCCTACGGCCCCGACAGCATGGGGGCTAACGCTGTGTGCTCAAGTTTGAAGAGTCACTGGTTCGAGTCTGACCTGGCGTATTAACCGGTCTCATCATCTTCTTCTGTACTTTTTACATAAGAACAAATAATAATGAAGATAGTTATTTTCTTGCATTCTGGAGCAAGAATTAACATGCTGAGATAGGTGCAAGGACGACAAATTCAAATACCAATTTCCATATAGCAAAAAAAAACAACTACAAAGCAATACTGGTAGGTAGCTACTTCCTATTCCTGGTAGAGGAGAAATTATTTGGGAACTGCATCACTTTCGGAACCTGCCAGAAACTGGTACTAACCTGTTGAAATTTACATCAGTAGCTTCGTCAACATGTCCTCTTCACGTTTTGTGATCATACATTCCGGAAAAGTTGCCAGGAATTTAATTAAAAATGCCGAAATATGACATGACGAACAGCCGTTACATGCAGCCAACGTTGAAAAAATCATTGACAATCTCTTAAAATGTTAATTTAATCCTTTGTTGTAATTTTTTCATGCGTTTTCAGCTCTACTCCTTTGTAGAAAGTCGCACAAAATTGACAAACACGCAATATTATCCGAGTTGTAATACGGTGGAAGAAGCTTACAGGAAGAAGAGACAGGCTGGTAGGTCATATTTTGAGACATGCTGGATTGGTTAATTTGTTAGTGGAGGGAACAGTTGAAGGTAAGAACTGCAGAGGTAGACAGAGATTAGAATATATGAAGCAGATAATTGAGGACGTGGATTGTAAGGGGTATGTAGAAATGAAGAGGTTAGCACAGGATAGGAAGGGATGGAGGATTGCATCAAACCAGTCTAAAGACTGACGACAGCAAAAAAAAAAAAAAAAATACGGTGATGCCCGCCATCTTACATAGCAACGAGCAACCAGAGATAATGGATTGCTTCCATTGTAAACAAATACGCCTTTGCGTGTTGGATGCCACATAGCCAAAATTTCGTAATTTTTTATCACTTGGACCAGGCCGTATTTCAACCTAACAACGATTTCTATGACAAAACTAAACTGTTTAGGTTGAAATGATCTCTGTACCGATAATTTTTATGTTATTTTAGCATTGCTGAAAGCATTTAGCAGTTGCTCAGCCTTTCATATTTCGGCATTTTTAATTAAATTAAATTTCGTAGCGACTTTTCCGCAATGTATGATCGCAAAACGTGAAGAGGACATGTTGACGAAGCGACTGATGTAAATTTAAACAGGTTAGTACCAGTTTCTGGCAGGTACCGAAAGTGGTGCAGTTCCCAATTATTTAGTACCAGCGTGAAGTTTATCGCAACCGCAATCCTGAGATGGTGTCAAGGACTCCTAGAGTTTGTGGTTCCCAAATGGATAGGTCGGCATCTGTCGTCTCCAAAGAGATGTGCCACAGATAATCTTCTCGGATATCCACACAATATTCTGACAAATGTTTCGATGGTAGTCAGTCCAGCCAGCTTATAACATCTAGAAGCGACTTCACACCTGCTGAAGATGGCAGACCCAGCAGTCGAAACGTTATCTTTCTCCAACGCCATTCATCTGTACAACCGAGGAGATTACATTGCATCATTACGCCACGTATCTCAGTCAGTTTGTCAGCGTAAATCTCACGTAGACATAAGGGAGCATTCATAAACTACGTAGCTCCAATTAGGCTGCCTGTAAACCCCCCCCCCCTCTTCTCCCCACGTAACCCGGCGTGAATTTTGTCCCAACCCCCCCCCCCCATTTCCCCCGCGTAGCAAGTAGCTTCTTTCCCTATTGATTCCAGAAGACATTTTAAACTGTTTCCTCTTGTCAGACTATCGTAAATTACATACAGTGATAATTAAATGACAGAAATAAATATTCACATGTTGTGTGTTCTGTGCCTTATTTTAACTGTGACAAATAATATGAATGCAAAGCTGCGTGGCCTGGCTCGGAAACCCTTCCCCTTCCGTAGTCCAGTGTAGCTTCCAAGCTAAACCCTCCATCCCTAGACCCAGCCACGCAGTTTATGGACGCTCCCTATCTTGTTGGTCATGATACGTGTCAGTAATTTTAAATGGTGCCTGGCAGGAGACATTTCGTAATCGCATTCGGGTGGATGCACATTCAATCCTTCGGTCGAGGTATTCACATTTGGGTTTTGAACGATTTCCCCAATTTAGTCGAGACAGTTCCAGTAATGGTTCCACAAACGTGTATCGTAGTAATTGTGGGTTATGTCCGTATTGCACAGTTTAGTTTTTGTGCTATTCGGTAAAGAAAAATTTGACGATCGCCACTGTATTGGGCTACAATAGGGTCAGAGACGTTAAATGTTGCCCAGAATGCAGTATACGCAAGTGGAACTGGCTCCCGTTTGATTTGGGCGAGGCCTGCTACGTAGGCCTGACCCGAGACTGTGTGGGTCACGGTTTATTTCGGCGCCCAGGAGTCGCTAATAATAGAGCAGACAATGGCGCATTCCACAACAGCCGCCTTCGACTCAGCTGTCCCAAATGTCATCCAGGGAGGACACCCAAGCGACTGCATATCAATACTGCATTTCTTATTACTTCTGTCAGGTAGTCCTAACTTCTGCATTTTTTTTACTTTCTCGTAAATAGCTCCTTAAGACCAATATCTGCAATATTGATACTGTTAATACACTAGGATTTTATTCCTGAAGATTTTATTATTATTTGCGGATAAGCCCATTAGGACTACGCAAAGTACTCAGAAGCGTTTGTTCGCTTTCCTTTGTGCCCATATTTCCGTCATACGTTTGCTGTGGGCTTCTTTCCTCTCATCTGACCATGTTGTTCCTGGTCTTTTCTTAAATCTTTCCTCCCGGACAACTTGCCACTTGTGAATTTTGGATTTAAATATGTCTCTGTTTTCAATATCTTCTGGAACAATTCCTGCTAATTTGAGGTCTTTCTTGATTTCTCCAATCCATTTCATAGTATCCGATATTAATTTACTTCGGTTTTCATAGAATTCAACTATTTGTCTTGTCAATCTGTTAGGGTTCATTCTTTTTATGTGTCCATAAAATTTTAACGGCGTTTTCTAATATCACTGTGAATGTCTGCATATTGTAAAATTTCCTGATTACTTTTGAGTCTGTACTGGTCTCCTATGAGTATTGGGCCCAAAATTTTCCTTATAATTTTGCGTTCTTTTTTCTCAATGTTTTCTATATCTTTTTTTTTTCTGTTAAAAATAAGTGTTTCTGATCCATAAAGACATTCTCGTTTAATAACTGTACTTTAGTTTTCAGTTTTGTGTGCTTGGAGATGCATTTTTTATTGTAGACGTTTTGTGTTAGGCGATAAGCTGTTTCCACCTTTTGACATCTAATTTCATTAGCTTTTGCTTCAGTTCCATTCTCTTGGATTGTTTCGACGAGATACTTGAAGTATGGGACTGGTCTGATTTTTCCATATTTTGTCTCCATGTATTTTGGTGTTTCTTTATTGCAGGTCATAAATTCTGTTTTCTCGAATGAAATCTGTAGACCCACTTTCTCCGCTACTTCTTTCAAGAGTTCGATCTGTTTTTGTGCTATTGCAATGTCACGGGTTAAGATTGCTAAGTCGTCTGCATATGCTAGGCAATCTATCTTTAATTTTCCTCTGCCGAATATAATTGGCTGGTCAATTCCAAGGATTGATTTTTGTTTCCGCCATTCCTGTAACACTTTTTCAAGGACGCAGTTGAACAGTAACGGAGAAAGTCCGTCTCCTTCTCTTACTCCTATTTTAATAGTGAATGGTTCTGATATTTCCCCTAAACATTTTATTTTGTACTTTGTATCTGTTAGTGTTTGTTGTATTAAAGCAAGAGTTTTGGGGTCTAAGCCTTGTTCTTTCAATATTTGGAATAATGACTCTCGATCAACTGAGTCATATGCTTTTTTTAAAATCGACAAATGTGCAGACTAAACGGTTGCTACAAATTCTTTGATGTCTGAGGATAAGTTTTAGGTTGAGTATTTGTTCTGTGCAAGATCTACCTGGTCTAAATCCTGCTTGATATTCTCCGATCTTTGGTTCTAGTTGTTGTTGAGCCCTATTTTATTCATAATATTCAATGTTTACTTTCCTTCGATGTTTCATTCTCTTCGAGTAAATCTCATAACCGACAGAAAAGCCAGAAATTGTTAGCTAGATTGTAGGTTAAACTTTGATCCTGTACAACTTATAAGAAACCATTTAAAAACTGCCTGCGACAGAACCAAAGCCTATTGTTAGAGCGACCTAGCTTTAAATTTTGGATTTTTTTTTTTTTTTTTAAAAAAAACACATAAACTAAATAACGAATTTTTTTTAAAAAAATACGTAAGCATAAGTAATGAAGAAACATTGCGCTTTAGGAAACAAGCCACCGGAAACCCTTGGATTATAGAAGAAATTTTGCAGTTGATGGATCAGAGGAGAAGGCACTAAATGCTCTGGATCCAGCAGGAAGAGAGCAGTATAGACAATTTAGAAAACAAATAAGTAGGAAATGTAACCAAAAAAAAAAACAAAAGCAACAAAGAAAAGTGCGAAGAAGAAAAGGAAATAATCGTAGGTGGAGTAGACGTGGCATATAGGAAGATCAAACAGAAATTTGGAGAAATGAAGAAAAGATGTATAAACATTAAAGACATAATTTAATTACAATGGAGCACACGCTTCGATGGCAATTCCCCTTGTCAGCTAATTACCCCCTTTCTTATTTTATTTTTTACAATCCCCCATCTACTTTTACGATTTTTAAATTTTAATTTTAAATTCTTACAGCGTTTCTGGTAAATTATTCATCACTTCGCGAAATGAGTGTTCATGGAAAAGACAACTCTTTTAGTTTCAAGTATTTATATAAGGCTAAGAAAGAAATTTTTAAAACTCTATGTATGCAGCACAGTAGGGCTACTTTATGGTTGCGAAGCATGGACTTAACAAATACCAGAAAGAAGGATAATTCAAGATTGCTGAAATTGAAAGATGCTGAAAATTAAATGGTTAGAAAAAATGCGAAATGAAGTTGTTTTGAAAATGATGGGTGAGGAAAGAAGTTTGTGAAAGAGTTTACGGTTATGAGGGATGGGTAACATTTAAAGACATTGGTTAATTTGTTAGCGGAGAGAACAGTCGAGGGTAAGAACTGTAGAGGAAGACAGATATTAGAATATATGAAGCAGATAATTATAAGCGGTATTTGAGATAAAACGGTTACCAAGATGGGAAGGGATTGAGGATTGCATCAAACCAGTCAAGAAACTGGTGAAAAAAAAATGTATGATATTGAGAACGGCTGGACTGATTTGGGAAATTAATTTTTAAATGTTAGTAAAAGTCCGAATAAGGTTTTAAGAGAGAAAAAAATTGGAAAAGTTGCACGGCAAATTGGAAAATTCGGAAAAATCTGAAAGTGCTTTTTTTCTATAGATCCAGTTGGCTAATATATATATATATATAAACAAATAAAAAAATTGTTCTAAGTGTTCGAATACGACTTTCAGAGAAAGAAAATTGGGGTAAAATTCTGGAAAAATTCGGAAAAGCTTAAAATACTTTTTCTCTATGGGATTTTTGGATGAATTCAAGAGTATAATTCACGATTCGAGTGATGGATATGCGTAATTCTTTTTTGTTATATACCTTATGCTCCCGGGATGAAAAAAATTCAATCGAATGTTTTCTATTACAAAAAACTGGTAGATCTGGAGAAAACTCTGGAAATACGCATTCCTGCCTAAATTAAAATAAAATTACCTTTGGTTTTTCTTTCTGTTGTTTCGCGATCTGTCGAACAAATGTAGTTACTTTGATATTAATTGAAGACATGTGCTTGATGATATTACCTCGTTGATGCTCAGACTTCTGCGGTCGTTGTCTCTGGTTACCCAGGTGTAACCGCCTAAATTTATCGAAACCTAACGTGTCAGCAACCATTCTGTGGCTTTCTTCAGAGTATTTTCTGAATACGCGCAGGAAATTGAACCATTTCTGTCAGATATATTCCGTAAATCTTTAGAAGAGAAAAAAGTACCTACTAGCTGGAAAATAGCCCAGGTAATTCCCGTTTTCAAGAAAGGAGATCGGAGTGATCCTAGGAATTATCGACCCATATCTCTAACATCTGTCTGCAGCAGAATTCTGGAGCATGTCATGTATGTTCGAACAATATGAAGTTTCTAGATGAGAACGAGTTACTTACACCGTGTCAACACGGATTTCGGAAGAAGAGATCGTGTGAAACAGAATTAGCCCTATTTTTTCATGACGTAATGAAAGTTATCGATGCAGGTTCGCAAGTTGATGCAGTTTTCTTGGATTTTCAGAAAGCTTTTGATTCTGTACCACACAACCGACTTTTAGCGAAGATTCGAGCTTACGGTATTTCGGCTCAGATTTGCGAGTGGATACTTGATTTTCTAACTTGTCGATTACAGTATGTCGTTGTTGACGGGGAAGCCTCTTCTAAGATAAATGTTACTTCGGGCGTTCCTCAAGGAAGTGTAATAGGATCACTTCTTTTCTTAATATTTACAAACGATCTAGGTGACAACGTCAAATGCTGGTTGCGATTGTTTGCCGACGATGCGGTTATCAATAGGGAAATAAGGTGTTCTGACGATTGCTTAGAAATTCAGCGCGATTTGGATGCTATTTTCGATTGGTGCCGTAAATGGCAGCTTACACTTAATTGCAAAAAGTGCAAGGCAATGCGGATAAGTAACAAAAAGAATCAGTTTGATCACGAGTACAAAATAAACAATTCAGCTGTTGACACGGTTGATTCCCTGAAGTATCTGGGGGTGATAGTACAAAGCAACATGAAATGGGACATGCACATAACTTCCATCGTAGGCAAGGCGAATTCTAAATTGCGATTCATAGGTCGTATTTTGAGGAATTATAATGCTCATGCAAAGGAGATAGCGTATAGAACACTAGTGCGTCCGCATCTGGATTACTGTTGTGGAGTTTGGGATCCGTATCGCAAGGTTCTGATTGACTCAGTGAAGAGGGTGCAGAGGAGAGCCGCTAGATTCGTGACTGGTTGCTACAGCCCTTATGAAAGCGTCACAGAATTGTTACATAGATTGGGCTGGGATTATTTGGCAGACAGACGACGTAGCTTGCGTTCGAATTTAGCAGAAAATATGCGTAAAAATTTAAATTTCGAGTGCAATGAAATACTTCTTCCGCCAACCTATTTAGGTCGTAATGACCGGAGGGATAAGATTAGAGAAATAAGATGCCGTACTGATACTTATATGTATTCCTTCTTTCCTCGCTCTATTCGGGATTGGAATGGGCGGGTTTAGGATTGGTGCTTAGCACCCTCTGCCACCCACAATGTTTGTGACTTGCAGAGTATGGATGTAGATGTAGATGTAGATGTAGAGTACTGACCAGTCCTTGGATGAAAGCCCCAGAATGATGGCTGAAACTTTAGGTATCGATAAATTGACGTGGTTCCATCCAAACAACCAACATAACAACAAGGTATTACTTCAATTACGCATGACGGCTGGGTCAGCGTTAGGAGGCATTCATTAATGACATCAGGTGTTTTCCGGAATTTCGGACCCCCCCTCCCCCCCCCCCCCCCGAGACTTCGTGAGATCTGCTCGGACCCTGCCTCGCCCACTAAAATGATGAGAGGTTTTGACGGAGACCTACTAACCGATCTCGTAACTTTTTGAGACCTTTTTTTTAAGGTCTCATGCTTCCAAGGGTGGACAAAATACCCTCCTTAAAATCGACGATCTCGTGATCTTGGCTATAAATTTTTCTGACGAACAGGATCGATTAGGGTAAATAAATATGATCCACATACTTTGTTAAAAGTAGAGTTGAAATGCTTTAATACTGTCTTCATAAGAATGAGCAGCTGAAAAGTCCTTAATACCGAGACTTTACCTTACACAAGAAAACAAAAATATAGTGTAGTCAAACACATTTTGAATCATCATAAGGATGTCTGCTTTGTAGCACACAGCAGGGAACCCTGATATTCATCTGGTTTTACTTTAGATTTAATAGTCCATCCATTGTTCTCATAAATTATAACAGCATTTTGAACAAAGACTGACTGTATGATGCACTTGCTGGGCAGAAAACTTAGTTCCATAGTGTCCATTCAGAAAACAGGACTTTGTGAAGGAGGTGGATTCGGCTGCACCGCATCAGTCAGCCGTGGCGTATCTGAGGTACTCGTCTGGACGGTACCCAAACAGCTCGAAGTCCAGCCAGTACTTGTCGTACAGAGCCGACACCTGCTTCCGGTTCAGTTGTGAGAAGTAGGCTCGTGCCGCCTTCAAGTCGGAGCCGCCCCCACCGCCCCCCTTGTGACTCCACCGTGGCCTCAGCCGCCCCCGGAGACCGGCGCGTCGGATGGCCAGAGCCTGGTCGCGTCGCAGGGTCTCCACCTTGGCCACCAGGTCGTACTTGAGCAGGCATGGTGTGCACAGCAAGTAGGCGGGGATCCAGTGGTCGTCTGCACGCTGGGAGAGGTCTGTGTCCAACAGGTACCTGCCAGAGTAAAAGCAACAGGCACAGCGCAATCAGCTGCATCCAGCCAGTGGCTATAAAGACACTGTAACAGTTTAGGTTTAACAAGCAGTGGTCAGAGAAATGAAATACTGCTGGTTAGTGTTGTAAAAGTCAGCCACCTTTCTCTATATGAGAGTAAAGTGAGAAGTTCTTGGCTTGGTGAAGAAATCGTATTATTATTAGTGAATTTTTAATTATAATGATTGATTTTAACAAGTAGCAGAATTTAAAAACCTAGGTTACAACCTCAGCTACACCCTAGAAACCGATATGCAACAAAAAAAAAATCACAAATTTCACGAAAGTTACAGGAATAATGAATTAGGGTTACCAGAATTTTTTTCTCCAAATCTGGGGACCCTTTCGGCATTTGTCCTAATTATGGGTTGTACTTTTATAAATTATATGATTAAAGGTTGGGTTAACTTAAAAGCCACATATTGTTTATGTTTTGTATTTTAAATGAGGATCACATACAGTAATTTTGCGCACAGCAAGGAGATTTGATTTTCCAAAGCTGTTGTGTCCAAGACGCAGAATGCTTGTAATTTTCTTTTATCCCTACGCACGTACAATGAAAGAAGTACGCTGCATATCTCTTGCTTTAAACGAATGCATTAGCAAATCAGGGCTTTTAAAGATCTCTTGCTTGATTAAAAAAAAAAAAAAATTACTATGGACAACAGCAAAAATCCGGGGACATTGCAGGGACGAAATCTGCCCGGGGACAGAGAGCTAAATACGGGGACTGTCCCCAGCAAACGGGGACGTCTGGTAAGCCTATAATAAATAGTACCTCCAGACCATCTCTTGTTCATCAGCACACAAGGAACAGGCTATATAACATCCTGGCTAAACCCACACTACTGTATGGCAGCGAGGCCTGGATACTACGCAAAGGTTATGAGCAGAGACTAACGGTGGCTGAGATGCGATTCACGAGAAAACATCTGGCTACACATTGTGAGACAGAATGAGATCTCATGAAATCATTGAAGAACTCAAAGTCAAACCAATTTTCCAAACTGTGCAAACCTACAGAACATCTTGGACAGACCAGGTGCTAAGGATGAACACGTACCGGATCCCACAGAAAATTCTCAAATATCATCACAGAAGCAGGAGAGATGTAGGAGGACTACCAAGAAAATGGATTGTGACCATAACAGGTCATCAGGTCAAACACTGGTTAGGAAAAAGAAGAAGAAGAAGAATGATTGAATTTAATGTAATTTCCAAGGAGGATATGCTCCAATGGCAATTTTCCAATTTATCTAATTACCTGATTCCTATTACTCAATGTTATTATGTAATATACTTTGAGTGATGTATTTCGCAATCCATCTACTTTTAAAATTTAAGAATTTTAAATTAATTCAGCATTTTTGATAAATTATTAATCACATCCCATGGTAATTTATTGCAATCTCTGACTCCCTTGCCCACAAAAGAAAAATTTCTCAATCCCTTATGCAAGAAATCGAGGGGTTACAAATTTTGTGTACTGATTTGTTACTTTGGGTGAGATGTGGAACCACCAGTGCACTCAAAATACGAAACAACAATCTAAACAGTGTGGAGAAGCCGGTTACTTTGTACCATGAAAAGTGAAGTCCTTTTCATCTTCCAGAAACATCATAGCCAATGTTTTCTTGGATTCAAAAGGGATTATCTTTAAGGATTACCAAAAATAATAATAATAATAATAAAAAAAACACTGGTGAATAATACTCAAGTCACCTGCACCAGCTGGATAAAATGTTTTAGCTGTGCTTGACCTACAAGTTATCCTTGAGTTATACTGACCTCACAAAATTACTGAAGGTTCATTCTGTTCCAGAAAGCAGCATGCAGGACCTGTCTACATCGGGGGTGGCCAACCCGCTGCCCGCCTTGAAAAATTATCCGGCCCGCGAGTTTCATCACACTTTTAAAAAATATTGTTTATATTTCATTTTTAGTGTTACATATTTCTTTGCAATGTGCATTTTCTATCATTATTATTATATTATCTATGTTTACATGTAAGAATAGTAGAAAACACAATAATAACTCATGTTTCAATTTTTCACTCCAAAAAAATGTCTGTAGTGGGGATATATAATTTTATATGCGGCCCGCAGAGTTATGAAGCACTTCCGAAGTGGCCCACAAGATCATTTGGGTTGGCCACCCCTGGTCTACATCTACATCTATACTCCGCAGTTCACAAAGTTGTGGGTGGAAGAGGGTGCATTGCTATGAATTTGAGTCTCAAATAGCATGAGGGAAAGAATAAATAATAAAAGCAACAGTACGGCACCTAATTTATCTATTCTTATCTCTCCTCTCCAGCAGGATCTTCTAGTGTCCTGTCATACTGTGGTTAATAGTGATACTTAAGTTATTAACTCTTGCCAAAGTTTTCAGTGTGCTTGCTGATGAAGTGATACTGACCTCACGAACTCGTTGAAGGTGGGCTCTATGCCGGCAGGCGGTGGCCGCGAGGCGTCGAGTAGGTACTGGTCTGGTCTCAGCAGCCTACCGGTCGCAGTGCCGTTCCCACCCTCGCGGTATCTCTGCACGATGCGCTGGCCGTACTTCTTGTAGAAGTGGGCCGTGCCGTGTTCCGCACCCACTCTCGTGTTCTCCAGTTTGTCGCGGTACGCGGACAGCAGCCTCGCGAACGGGTGACGCACCACTAACAGCTTCACTGTGCTCAGGAAGGCCTGCACAACAGTCAAGTAAGATGCTACTGGTCATGTCCTGCAGTGAGGGGTTAAAACGTTTTGTGCTTCTACATTGATCATAGTAAAAAAGGATAATTCTGGACAGCAGCTAGTTCAATATATTAGTAAATTACAGCAACACCAATTCAGTCAACTTAATACAACTATCATTTGTCAGGGTAAAGACTCTTGTGACGTGACAGTTATATATTTCGTAGTCTGAGCTTGCCAATAATTTTTAATCAGATAAAATACATAAAAAGATTAATTTGTGCAGGCCTGACTTTGGGAAAAGGAAGTTATTTTGGAATCGTTGAAAAAAAAAAAAAAGAGAGAAAATGAAAGGGGTGGGGGGGGAAGAAGGCAGTTGGTTGTTAACAATTTAGAGGGAGTGACATGATTTAAGTTCTCAGATATTACGTAAGAGTGGGCTTGAAAAACAAACCTGCAATTTTCAAATTATCACAAAGTTCACTATGAGCTATAGAGCTGTGGCTGTTGGAGCTATTATTTTGAAAAGAAGCATTAAAAACAGTGATTTAAACAAAGACTTCTTTCAATCAATTATAACTGTTTAATAGCTTAATAAAACTACTTCAAGGACACTTTATTGCCACAATAGGACTACATAAAAACCAGAATGGGAACTACTAATTTACCATGACTAATATAGCATACTTTGGAGAGCTGATAGGGATGATTTGGTCTGCATTAACCTGTGCAATTAAAGCAAACAATACGGTGAAGGACTGCCCTTGATGCAGCTGCTAACAAAACTGACAACTTTAAGGTAAGGGTAATAGATATTCTGAGCAATTAGCTGTATTAATATTGTTTTGTTGAGCTACACCTCTTGCTAACTGTCAATCCATACCTACAACAGAGAGTCACAGTGTGATAATGTATATTGCACACGGACTAAATAGGTAAGGTTAAAATAAAAAGTTTCAACCAGACACAGAAATGGCATTACTATCCACAAATAAATTTTTTGTGATATTGGTAAATGTTTTACAATAACTAATATCAAGTTCCAACATTTATCTTTGAAGTAGCTTCTAATACAATGCTTTTTTACAGTAGAAATATTGTGTGTGGCTCATTGAAATCGACAAATAATTTACCACCACAGAATTCATATGAACATATATCTGGATGTTGTGGATTATTTTTCCCTCAATTGCTGATAATATTAATAAATAAATTACGCCAAAGCAATTGACTTTTTTGTATTTATTGGTCTCCCGTACGTGTTTCACTTCTTTTGCAGAAGCATCTTCAGCGGGTTTTTTCTGTTAATTATGTACAAAAGTTGTAAGTAGGTTATGTTTGTGGTTGGTACAATGGAATGAATTATTATCTAACTTATATTTATCACCAAACTTTGTGAAGGCTTGTACCGAGTCTGATCCTTCATTTTTAACAATGAAGAAATGGGTGACTGAATTCAAATATCCGGTGATGATCCACAAACAACCAAAGACTGCAACCACAGACGAAAACGCAATATGGTATTTGGTGATCCCTGTTTAAAGTTATATGAGGTACCTAAGCCATAGGCATATCAGAAGTGCATTTTACGTCAAGAATGAAACATGAAAAAGTTTTGTGCAAGTTGAGTGCTGCATTTGAAAATGCTAAAAGGGCCACCTCTGCATATAGAAATGAAACAGCAAGAATGGTTAAGTTGATTTCATCTATCAGAAAGGCCTGGTACAGTCTTCTAGATGCAAAGGTGATAGTTTTAATTGATTACCTTGAAAGAGTAAAACAATAGCTGACAAATGCTGTCTCAACCAAGCTGGTATGCCTTGTTCAAAAGGCCATGGCTGAATTTCTTCCTGTTCCTTGTCCCCAGTCCTTTCTCACCTCTAATGATCTTGATGAGGTGTAAAGCCATAGGAATGGGAAAAGTAAGGGATCTGTTGACTGAACTCCAGTTATGGGATTCAGCCTTCTCTGACTTTCATATATTTCCAAAGCTACAGAAATTTATGGCTGAATAATGTTTCAAGTCAAAGAGTTGATGACAGATGAGTAGGTGAGCATTTTTCAGACATGACATAATTACTGTTTAGGGACATAAGCCATTTATTGTGGAAATGTCAGATTGAATTGAGTATTGAATTAAAAGAGAACTATTTAGAAAAAGAAATGCATTTCTGAATTTTTTTAAAAAAAATCACTTTTACTGCCTAGCTAAAAACATTCAGCTTGTACTTGCATACAAGATATTACACAAATCTCTGGTCTTTCAAACTCTACCCCATTAGTCATGTTTAGTTCATGATGAAATTAATTGTTTGATTTCTGACTCTTTTTACGGATGCTAAGCAGAAGTATCAAATCTACTAGGGCCAATGAGTAATAAAATGCAGAATAACATCTGTAGTCATCTCCTTGTTGAAACAGAAAATGATAATTTAAATACTGACACATTTTGTGATTTTTCAATTTAACATTAATGATTCATATATTCAACTGATTATGTTTACTGTTATGTACAACTGTGAAACATTTTTTCAAGCTACTATACTTTCATTTTTAACAAGTTTTATAAACTAAGGTCTGAAGCTCCATTCATCACATGCAATAAAAAGTTCATAATGCTTTAAAATATCTCACAGAGTTTAAAGACAAAACTGATTTTGAAAGGTAAAACTAATTACGAACAAAGCAAACTTGTGAATAAAAATGTTTACAGAATAAACTGAAACTTGAGATATAACATGGGACCTACATTTGTAGCTGAGTAATAAGCAGAATAAACAGAATTTTCTGTAAGGAGTGTAATGATTTTTGTCTCACATGTGTATTGTTAAAACTTCTAAAAATCTCAGCAGACACTGAGATAATGAAATATTTTAACGTAATAAGACAACCTGTTCAGCCTGTTCGAAGTCGAGTTCCGGGTAGCCTCTCGGGCAATGTCGCTGAGCTGCCTGTTACTGGAGGCTAGCTGTTCCTCTGTGTAACCAGCCAAGATGCAGAGCTGAGTCAGCCACGTCGTGGACCCAGCCTTGTACACTGGACAGTAAGTCAGGTTATGCTTCCTACGGGAAAAACGGTGGCAGAATTCAATATTGTTTGAGTTCTTCTTCAACTGCAATCATTTCTGATTACTGTCCATGCACACATATAATGTACAGGACCACTTTTGACAGAAGGTAATCACTGTTCAGTGTAAATATTTTTTTAAAAAATATACCACAAACAACACAAGCACATTGTTGTTTGCTTTATATATTATAAAAAGACTCCAGCCAGTATTTGGTATAGAAAACTAGTTTACTTAAAAAAATGAAAAAAGAGGGGGGAAAAGAACAGAAAAGGCTTGATGGAGATGGGAGATGACATCCATATCATGTAGAACAAATACTGGAGATATTGTATTGTATATTTATTGTATAAACCACATAGAACATCTGTAGCATTACAAAGACAATAGAAAATTAATACATCAAAGAACTATGAATATTCCAAATTTACATCATATTAGCTGCTATTTCATAAAAATCTTCAATTTTATATTAACAGTTATCAATAACTAATTTTTTATTACATTCCTGAACATTTTATTTGCAGGTAATCTTATTCTCATTGGTATGGCATTAGAAAGCTTGATCGATACATAGTAGAATTTTTTTTGAGTGCAACTATATCTACACCTGAAGAAACCTGTGTTATCTTTAAAACTTCCAGATTAAATACACAAATAGAAGTGCATAAGGACTGTGTACTTTCACCTCTCATTTTTAATCCATTTTATGATGGCTTATTCTGTGAAGCCTTATGTGATAGTAAATTAGGTGAGTAAATAGATGGGATGGTGTTTAACAGTGTCAGATGTGCATCTGACACTGTTATTCTGTGTGATGGAGTTAAATGTCTCTAGGATCTGTGATTATTGTAAAAAAATAAGTTATTACAATAACAATGAGAATGAAAATGCTTTTAGGCAATGAAACTAAGGATAGATAGGGAAATTAAACCCTTTGCTTATCACAGCTTAAAGCAGAAGGGCAGCTACGAGCACACAAAATCTGACACACTATATAATATTTCAGTATAGAATATTAATCATGTATAAGGATGAGACCCATTGCAGGTGGGTCACATGGATACACCCTGAGTCTCATCATTAACTTTTTTAATTTAATTTAATTGCAATGGAGTGGATGCTTCAGTGGTAATTCCCTAAAGACCGATTTTTTCCCATTTCCTGTAGCCACCTACCTTGGCACTCTACAAACATCAACTTTAAATTGATTCAACATTTATGGTAAATTAGTCATCAATTCTCTTGGTAACTTATTTCAATCCCTGACCCCCTTACCTACGAAAGAAAATATTTCCACACCCTTGCGCCTAAAATTGAGTTCCGGCTTGTGGTTATGGTTATCTTTTCTCTTCCAAGCATCACTTTTAATTCCTACACCAATATTGTTCCATGCCTCATCACCAATATAAGCCTTGTACACTCCCAGCACTCTCTTAACCCCTCCTGCTGTCTTCCAATGAATCCAATTCCACCCTTTTTACCACATCGGTTACTGATTTTGTTCTGCAGTAATTTCCAGAGACAAATCTAGCAGCTCTTCTTTGCATCCCCTCCAACCCAAAATGTAGTTCACATTCAACACAACTGTATCCAAGCAATGATCTGACTAAAGTTTTGTAATGCAGTTCGCTTAAATATGAATAAGATTTTACTCCAAAATATTGTAAAGTGTGTTACTGTTTTAAGTCTTAATTGTTAACTTCCTGTGTGATGAGAGGCAGGTTTACTTTGCATATCCCTCCTTTCTTTAAAGCCTAAATTAATATATTTAGGACAGAAAAATGAAATATCATCTCATTATTAACTTATCAGAATACAGAATTTGTCACCCAGTTTAAATATTGTGGAAGCTCACTGAAAATGAAAACAAGATCAAATGTTAAAATGAGACTGCTAAAACAATTATTCCAAAGCCAATATCATTTTCTTCTAATGATAATTTTAGCTAAGGAAATTCAAAGATTGATGAGATGTGAAGTCTGGTAAATATATAGGGTACTAAGATGGAAAACCATATTTGTTAACTGAAATTACTGTAGCATATAATCACCATTGCTGTGATAAAGAAGTTGGGTTTTGAGTCATTTTGATACAAAAGTCAGGTAAATAAGGCACATATTCGTGATGAAGCTTGAGTGAATATGGGATGAAGAATAAGTAGGAAGGGAACTATG